>JAPTYO010000008.1:37850818-39050818 GCA_036873135.1 Clarkia xantiana subsp. parviflora
TGGATCTGGTTTCGAGGGAAGGAAGCCTTTCAACTTCGACTATGTTCTGAACGAAATTTTCAGCACTGCTTATGATGCAGCTCTCCGGGAAGGATATATTATTTCCACTAGAGAAGCCGATGCTCAAGGCCGGAAATGCATACCACAAGTTCAGAGTGAAGAGGAGCTACTTCTTCATCGGAAACTCCTCGATCCCATGACCCCGATAGCAATCCTCCAACGGCTGACCCAGTGGAGCCTTTTGCCCTAGACCTTGCGGACCCTGTTCCCGTTGATGCCACTAACCAGGATTAGGCCTAACTGCTCATCGCTAGAATCTTTGTATTCTCCTCCTTTTGTAATCATCGGGCCTTCGAGCCCCATTAATATCAGACTTTCTTAGTTCCGATTCTTTCATTGCACTTCTCCCAATGGCTTTACTATACTTTCTTAAGTCGAAACCTCGACACTTAAGATATTTTCGTACATCACTTAAGACGATTTACTAGCTTGCACCACTTAAGGCGACTTACTATCGTGCACCACTTAAGGCGACTTTTCTCGTGCACCACTTAAGGCGACTTAATTCCGCGCACCACTTAAGGCGACTTAGTTCCGTGCATCACTTAAGACGACTTAAAAATACTTAGAATAAATCTAAAGATCGTGCACCACTCAAGGCGACTTAGTATCGTGCACCAATCAAGGCGACTTTTTGATACTTAGAATAAATCTAAGGATCGTGCACCACTCAAGGCGACTTTTCTCGTGCACCACTTAAGGCGATTTTATATTCTGCGCCACTTAAGGTGACTTAATATCGTGCACCACTGAAGGCGACTTCTCAACCTGCGCCACTTAAGGCGACTTAATATCGTGCACCACTGAAGGCGACTTTACATCGTGCACCACTTAAGGCGACCTTTCAACCTGCACCACTTAAGGCGACTTAATATCGTGCACCACTGAAGGCGACTTTACATCGTGCACCACTGAAGGCGACTTCTCAACCTGCGCCACTTAAGGCGACTTAATATCGTGCACCACTGAAGGCGACTTTACATCGTGCACCACTCAAGGCGACTTTTCTCGTGCACCACTTAAGGCGACTTTATATCCTGCGCCACTTAAGGCGACTTAATATCGTGCACCACTGAAGGCGACTTAATATCGTGCACCACTTAAGGCGACTTTTCAGTACTTAGAATAAATCTAAGAATCGTGCACCACTTAAGGCGACTTTTCTCGTGCACCACTTAAGGCGACTTAATTCCGCGCACCACTTAAGGCGACTTTTCAGTACTTAGAATAAATCTAAGAATCGTGCACCACTTAAGGCGACTTTATATCGGGCACCACTTAAGGCGACTTTATCGGGCACCACTTAAGGCGACTTTCTTCAAGCATGGTGTTTCTTCAAGTGTTCGCCACTAAAAGAATGCTTTAACGTTTTGCCATCGAGGTCTTCCAACTTGTACGCATTTGGAGCTGGCATCCCCACGACCTTATAAGGTCCTTCCCATTTTGGTGACATCTTGTTGATTCGATCAAAAAGGGTGAACTCGTTGCGACGCCAAACCAGCTCCCCGACGAAGAACTGTCGGGACTTCACTCGCCGATTGTAGTATCTGGCCGTCGCCAAACGCATTCGAGCTTGGACTTCATCGGCTTCCCGCCTTTTCTCTTCGAGTAAGTCCAAGTCCAGACGTCTCATTTCATCATTCGTCAGAGGCTCGTAATATCTCATCCGATGGGACGCCACAGCTACCTCCACGGGGGCGACAGCTTCCGTGCCATAAACAAGGCCAAACGGAGTCTCCCCCGTTGATCGTTTGGGTGTCGTTCTAATAGCCCAAAGCACGTTTTCCAGTTCGTTCAGCCACTTGCCCTTCAAGGCATAGACCCTCTTCTTCAGGCCATACATCAAAATTTTGTTGCCTGATTCCACCTGGCCATTAATCTGAGCATGGCGTACGGAGGCGGTCCGATGCTCGATGTTCAATTCCTCCAGATACTCCCTCACCTGAGAGCCGTTAAACGGTGGACCATTGTCGCTGATCACCACCTTAGGAATCCCGTATCTGGACACAATGTGGGTCTGGAGGAACTTGACGATCTGGTTCCCTGTCGTTCTGGCCAATGCTTTCGCCTCTGTCCATTTCGAAAAATAATCGATTGCTACAAGTAAATACTTACATTGACCTTGTGCTTGTGGAAGGGGTCCCACCAAGTCGATGCCCCACTGCGCGAAGGGCCACGCGCTCTTGATGGATGTCAGATTAGCGGCCGGCGTCACGATACTCGGGGCGTACCTCTGGCACGCGTCACAGGATCGGACCAACGTCGTTGCTTCCTTGTTCATCGTGGGCCAATAATAGCCCAAGTTCAATACCTTCCTCATAATGGATCGGGCGCCTTCATGACAAGCCGCGACCCCTTCATGCACCTCCTTCAGGATTCGACCTGTATCGGGTTCTGCCACACACTTCAAGTACGGAGTCGAGAACCAGCCCTTCTTGTACAGCTGATCGTCTAGCATCACGTAATTGGCCGCGATCCGACGTATCCTGTCTGCTGCTACTTTATCATCGGGGACTGCCCCCGTAGTCAGGTACGCGACTATCGGGGTCATCCAAGTCGGCTCTTCCTCCGATCTTGCCTCTATGGCACACACCTGTGTCGGGTCGATGGTCGATAAGATCACCTTTTCTAGGAAGTGAACCTTCCGATTTTCTTCCAAGGGTGCCCCCAGGGCAAATTTGCTCAAGGCGTCTGCCTCTACGTTTTCCTCCCTCGGGATTGCCTCGATGTCGAAGCTTTTAAAGCTCTCCTTCAAGGTTTGTACCTCTCGTAGATACTTCTTCATTATCGGGCTCCTCGCTTCGTATCGTCCTTGAACCTGATTCACGATTAAAGCTGCGTCACACCTCACTCTCAAGTGATCGACTCCAGTGCCTCTAGCAATTTTCAGGCCCGTGATAAGAGCCTCATACTCCGCTTCGTTGTTTGTGGCCTTGAATGTTAAAGCCAAGGCATATCGGAGAGGCTCACCTCCACCCGGTGGTATCGTTGTTTGTGGCCTTGAATGTTAAAGCCAAGGCATATCGGAGCGGCTCACCTCCACCCGGTGGTATCAACAAAAAGCCTGCTCCTGATCCGTCAGAACTCGAGGAGCCATCCGTGTACATTTCCCAGGTATTTTCTTCGTTTGGCTATTCTGATTGCTCTGCCCTCTCTGGTTTTTCTGTCGGGACCTCCATGGTTGCCCCCTCTACAGGGCCCGCTTCTTCTAGATCGGGGGCTGTAGATTCTGCTATGAAATCCGCCAATGCCTGGCCCTTAATGGCCGTTCTTGTAGCGAAGTGTATTCGAAACTCACTAAGCTCTACTGCCCATTTCACTAATCTTCCCGACGCATCCGGTCGGTTCAAAAAATGCTTCAAAGGCTGGTTCGTCAGCACAGTGATCTCGTGTGTGTGGAAATAAGGCCTTAGCTTCCGAGCAGTAATAATCAACGCAAAGAGGTACTTCTCAACGGTAGGATAGTTCAATTCAGACTTGGCAAACACCTTGCTTACATAATAGACGGGGACTTGATTACCCTCGACAACCTTTACTAACACAGAGCTAATGGCAAATTCAGAAACAGCCAAATAAAGGTAGAGCGGCTCGCCTGGAACCGGTTTCGCCAACGGCGGGAGGGTGCGAAGGTGCTGCTTGAGTGCTTGGAACGCCTCTTTACACTTGGTGGTCCATTCAAATTTCTTGTTGGCCCTCAGGAATTCAAAAAACGGCATTGATCGGTCGCTGGCTTTGGACAAGAAGCGATTCATTGCAGCTAGTCGGCCATTCAGCACTTGTACCTCCCGATGATTTATCGGAGACTGCATCTCCTCAATTGCCTTCAGCTTCTCGAGATTCACCTCAATTCCTCTCTGGCTCACCATAAAGCCCAAGAATTTCCCTGAGTGGACTCCGAAGGCGCATTTCGTCGGGTTTAAGCGAACCTGATGAAGCCTCATCCGCTCAAATGCCATGGTTAGATTGTGCACATGATCCTCGGCTTGTCGGGACTTCACCAGCATATCATCCACGTAAGCCTCCATGGTCTTCCCCAGCATATCTCCGAACAGCTTGTTTACCATCCGCTGGTAGGTTGCCCCAGCATTGATCAACCCGAAAGGCATGACATCGTAGTGGTAGATGTCACTATCTGCGTAGAACGCTGTGTGGGGAGCGTCTTCCTTTGCCATTTTGATCTGGTTGTAGCCTGAGTACGCATCCATGAAACTCAACAACTCATGTCCCGATGTAGCATCCACCAGTTGGTCAATTCTCGGGAGCGGATAACAGTCCTTTGGGCAGGCTTTATTCAAATCGCGGAAATCCACACACATTCGCCATTTCCCGTTAGTTTTCTTCACCAGCACCGGATTAGCAACCTAGGTTTGGAATCGGAGCTCTTTGATAAACCCAGCATCGAGCAACCTGCCAACCTCCTGCTGGATCGCGATCTTCTTGTCTGTGCCCATTGGACGCCTTTTCTGTGTGATAGGCTTGATCGCGGGGTCTATCTTCAGCTCGTGTACGATCACATCGGGACTGATTCCTGGCATATCGCTCGGGGACCAGGCAAACAGTTCCTTGAAGTCTTTCAGCAACTCCACCAGTTTTTGAGCTGTCTCTTCCGTTAGAGCGGACCCGATTTTCACCTTCCTCTGGGGTCCATCGATCTCGACTTCTTTCAGATCTTCTACGGGGGCGGGACGCCCAAATTCCTCTCTGGGGTCTGTATCTGTCTGAAGGACAGTCATGGCCTCTCGTCTCCTCCTTCGGGTGGCGTTAACATAGAATTTTCGAGAAGCCACCTGGTCGCCCTTAACCTCTCCGACTCCATGGTCGGTCGGGAACTTCATCTTCTGGTGCACTGTCGAGGCAACCGCCATTAGGGGATTAATGGTGGTTCTCCCGATAATCGCGTTGTAGGTCCCCGCGGAATCAACCACGACAAATTCCACGTTCCTCCTTTCTGATTTCCACCCGCTACCAAACTCCACTGGTAAGGTGATTACTCCTAGCGGATAGGAGGTTGAGCCAGAGAACCCGACCATCGGGAAGTTTGCCTCCTTTAGATCTTTCTTTGTTTTCCCCATAGCCTCCAACGCGTCCATGAATAGAATGTCGGAGGAGCTCCCTCCGTCGATTAGAATTCTCTTCATTTCGAACCCGTCTACATCCAAGGTTACCACCAAGGCATCGTCGTGCGGAGTCTCCACGCCTATGAGGTCTTCCGACGAAAAGGAGATTACCATCTCTTCTTTCAAGGTCCAGGATCGGGACCTCTTACCCAACACCACCGCCGTAGAGATTCTAGAGGCATAGACCTCTCGGGCGGATGAAGTATCACCTCCAGCAGCAAATCCTCCGTGGATCACATTGATAGTGCCCCGTCTCTCCTTGCGAGCACCGGATGACTCTGGATCGGTTCTCTTCTTCTTTGGGGACCGATCGCGGGATCGGGAACGAGACCACGATCGGGACCGAGAGCGGGATCGACACCGCTTATCCCCGACAAATTCTTTGAGCTTCCCCTTCTGGATCAGCTTTTCGATCTCCTTCTTCAATTCCCGACAGTGATTGGTGTCGTGACCATTTGCGCGATGGAATCGGCAGTAGCGATTTGTGCGAGATCCCAAGAATTCTCCATCCTTCTTTGGGGGGTACCGGGAGATACCCTGTCGTTCCATGACCGTCAGTACCTCCGCCATGGAACCGTTGAGAGGAATGTCGAGATCCTCCCGCTTATCTTTCCTTGAAGAGCGCCTATCGTCCCTCCGATCCGGGCGGCCTCGATTCCTACTACTGTCGGGTCCCTCCGATCCGGGCGGCCTCCGATCCACCTAGCTTCCCTTTGTTTGACTTTGGGGGCTCCAACTCTCCTGCGGCTATCTTCGACTCCTGGACATCGATTTGCCGTTTCACCCTCTTCTGTAGTGCTTCCATATTCCACACAGCTTTCTCAGCCACGCTGTGCATCAGGTCGGAACCATAGGGGGCCGTTAAGTTCCGAATGAAGGTACGGATGGTCTCACCTTCTGAGATCTCTTCATCGATCTCCGCCACACTGGCAGTGTACCGCTGGTAATAGTGCGCCAGCGATTCGTCGGGCCTCTGCACCACCTGGGTTAGGGACCTCACGCTCTTCAATAAACGTCTCCGACCCTGATACTGCTGAATGAATCGGTCGTGCATATCCGCCCAACAAGTGATGCAGCCTGGGGGCAGACTGAAGAACCAGGTCAAGGCTTTTTCTCCGAGTGTGTTTGGGAACAGCGTACACACTATGTCTTCACTCGGGGCTCTTCCCAGACACGCCATGAGGTGTTTCTGGACATGGCGAACCGGATCCCCTTCGCCATCGTACTCCTTTATCGTGGGGATGCCTAGCCCAGGCGGGGCTAGGGTGTCGATGAGTCGGGGAACGAAGGGATGAGTGGATCGATCCCTTAGCTCCGACACCAGCGGCTTCTGTTCTCCCATGCAGATGTTCACGATCTTTACCACCTGGTCGGGAGTGATGGGACCATTCAGGGGAATGGTCCTGTGCTGTACTGGTCCTGGCCCATCAACCACGAACCTCTCCGGCTGGCAGGATGCCCTACTTCTGTCCTGGCCTCGGGGCGGGGCTTCATGTGTGTTCCGACCCTCTGTTGGTGGGGCCACTTCTTCCAACGGGGGCATCTCCTCTTGCCTCCTCGCGGCTTCTCTCCGATCCAAGAGAGCCTCCACGGCTGCCAGGAACATGGGCATGGCTTCTGCCACGACCCTTGTCAAGTCTGTAGCTGGGAGAGCCTCTTGCCCCCTATTGCCCTGGTGCTGAGGAGCAATATCTTCGGGACCTTCATTGTGCCCCCCTGTCTGGGAGAGCTCAGCCGGGGGATGGTTCTGGTTTTCCTCCTGTTCTGGTACTGAATCCAGATTTGTTGCAGCGGGGTGACGGGAACCACCGGATTGTCCCTGTCTTCTATGCTTGCCAGCCGCCATCGATCGAGTAGAAGGCATATCAGCTTTTTGTTTGATTCCCACAGACGGCGCCAATGTTGGATCACGGTGGAACTCCGGTACGGACTTTGACGGCAATCCTAGCTCCTTCGCTCCACGCAATCCTACAAGAGGGGATAGACCGGGCGGTGACCCAGAATCCCTCTCCGATGCTTAAATGAGTGCCCAATACGAACTGGCAAGCAATAATCTCAGAGTATGTAATTCAACGTAACCGATCTGAGGTGACCTCTTGCCCTTTTATAGACGAAGAGATGCCTCAGGTACCTGGTGAACCGTTGGAGGTGGTTAGCCCGTATCCCGCGTATCTCGGATGTGATCCCGCCTATCTAGGCCATGATCTCGCTTATCTCGTCCACGCCCCGCGTATCTCGGCCACGCTCCGTGTATCTTAACCACGTTCCGCGTATCTCGGCCACGCCCCGCGTATCTTGGCCTTATCCTCTGATAACGAGTCCCGACTCCCGTCGAGGACTCCAGAGTTGTCTCGTTGTGTCACCGCTCGGGGCCCCTCGTCATCGTGACAGGGCCAATCGTTCTCAGGGATTCGTCATCGGGGCCTACTTAAAGGCTTCTCATCGGGAGCTTCCAGCTCATCTGTCGGGACCGACTCTGTCGGGACCTTTCATCATCGGGATTCCCTTCGTCGGGACCCTTCTCCTAGGTCATCTTGACCTTCATTTGGGGCCTTGTGGGCCTGTTTGCCGTTTCCTCACCGTTAAAGGGCCTGACGGCTGTAGTCGAACCCATCATGTACTACTTCCTCATCTTAGCAATATGCCTAACAGCGAAGTCAGACAAATCACCAAGCTGAGAAAAAGGAAAGTCAGGAGCAATCATGTACATACGCTCGAGAATCGCCTTTAAAGAAATACGCTTAGCCACAGAGCAACGAACATCAATAGCAGCCTGATAAGAGGAAGAAGCCTTATACTCAGCGATAGCACACCCTTTCGCCTCCACACGAAACATCTCCTCAAGGGACACCAACTCAGCAGCCCGAAGTACTTCATCGCGATAAGACCTTTGTCTCAAGGCCTCAACCTCTTCCTTGAGAAGGGCAATACGACCCTCCAAATCTCGGCACCGCAAATCTGTGATACGACTATGCTCCAAACAACTAATAAGCTTGGAGTTAAGGGAGACACAAGTGTCCTCGTGCACCTTTCTCTCCTCAGCAAGATCAATAACAAGGGTGGATAAATTAACAAGGTCGGCAATACCCTGCGACAAAAACAAAGGATGAGACATATAAAGCAAAAATGAAATGTCCTAAAGGGTTAACACGGCTAAGAAAAGTTACAGAAGCATAGCGAGCCAACACATCATGAGCCAACTCATAAGCTGCCTCCGACCCTTTAGAAGGGGGCACACGATCGGCAGGAGGAACAGCAGACTGCAGAACACGAACTCCAACCTCAGGAGTTTGTAAAGAAGATTGATTGTCAAAACGAGCCCCACGCCCATAGTAAGGCGCCCACTCAGACCCAACAATCCCATCAACAGGAGGACGAGACAGTTCCTTTCGACTCAGACGTGGAAGACGAAGTCTACCTACGGCAAGATACGGAGTAAACACCAATATACACTAAAGAAACCCATACATTCGAAGACTTACCAAACAAGGAAGAAGGAAAAGATGGCTCCCGGACCCTCGATTGGGGGCATCAATATAGAAAGAAGATGGTACTCTAACATCACCACCGCCCTTACCTCCAATAAGAGGACACCTCCCCGCACCATAAAAAACCGATCTCTTTGCAATCGAAGGTCCGGTCCCGGAGTTAACTACCCCCACCCGTACTGGCCTCTTACTCCTCATCAATCACCGGAGAGTTCTACTGATCGAAAAAATGCAAGCTTAGCCCAAGGAAAACAGAAAGCGGACAGTAGACATAAGATAAAACTCATTCTCCTAAAACGACGAATACAAAGCCAAAAGGTAAGAATAGAAAGGTGACATGGGAAGACCCCATAAGCCAACAAGCAGAGGCAGGGGGCAAGGGGAGATAGTTATAACCCCCAGCATAGAGAGACCCCACTGGCCAACAGGCAGAGGCAGGGGGAAAAAGAAGATAATCATAATCTCAGTATAGAAGACCCCACACGCCAGCAAGCAGAAACACGGGGGCAAGAAGATCAAAAGAGGATGAACCAAACAGGACTATATCACCATGAACACCCACAAATCAAAAACGAGACAGGTAAAGAAACAACCGAGGGGGAGACGGGATTATGTCTCCCAAAAACAACACTTACACAAAGCAAAAGGCACGTACCTCAATACGACACGCGTCCCAAGAAACGAATCCAACCAAGGATCGTAACCGATTAAAAGAAAAGGGAAAGGAAAAAGGACAATGAGAATGAGGTAATCACTTACCCCTTTTATAGTACAAGAGAATAGGGTTTTTTCTAAAATCGCCAAATCAAGACCGTTGATTTTTAGGAAGGAAAAATTCAAGGGTCAGATTTAAAAAACTGATACCCCTAGTTCCCATTAACCGTGGTTAAACTCACACTAACCACAGTTAGTATTCTATGGGTATATTTTTAAGCATCCCATACTTAGAAAAATTTTAGACCAAAATTAAATTTTTCTCCACTTAGACAAATCCCGGCATGAAATTGAAGTATGAATCGCTTAGCTGTATTCGTATTGCATCCCTATGCGAGCGTGTATTTTTCGAATATACGCCCGTAGCAAGGACAGATTTATTAGTTCCACCTCAAACGGACGCGTGCTTGGACACGTGTCCGTGCTATTCTGACGTTTACAATTCCTCTATCTTATAAGGCAGGGGGCAAAGTCAGAGGCACACATCCATGGGTAAGTAAGCATTCAGACAAAAAGGTAAAATTCCGGCTTCAAATTGCGCGTGTCATACCATCCTAAAATAGAATCAATCAAGGGTCAGGCCATTGGTTGACTCGGGGGCATGTGATGGATGTACGCCCAATTTGAACCCGTTGACTTCCGAATCGTTTCATTTTGTTCACCCCGTTAATGATTGTAAATCGAAACTTCAACCCGAACACCTCGAGAAAACACTAACGGTCCGGACGAGGCCGAAGCACTCGTCCGGCCAAGATAGACTCACCTAGGTGAGGTCGGGTGGCCACACCCGACCTCCCCTAGGGGAGATCGGGTTGTTGAGATAGGGCTGGCCAACCCTATCTCCCCTAGGAGGGTTTGGGTGGCCTCACCCAACCCCTACCCTTGGGGGTCGGATTTTCCTTCCCCCCAAGGGCCCCGACACCACTTTTAGACTCCCATACTCGGTTTATTTCCGCCAACCTTCTCCGTACCCTAAGGTCTTAATTACGTGTTTAAAGGATAATTAACTGTGTTTAAAGGTTAACGATGTCATTAAGCCACCTTAATGACACCGTTGCCTATAAATACAACTCTTCCACTATTCATTTGATCATCTTGGCAAGTTGGATAATTTTGCTCTGACATCTCTCTAGCTTTATCTCTCTAAAACTGTGCTGACTTAGGCATCGGAGAGGGTTCATCAGGCACCACCCCTCCCCCCCTCTGTGCCTGGTATTGCCCCTCTTGCAGGGCGAGAGGAGAAGAGAAGTTAAAGACAGAAGGACGTAAGCTAGGACAACGCAACCCGAGAGCACCAAACCCGCAACATCTCCAGTGAGGGACAAGGCTTAGGTCGACCGCCCGTTGACCCGAGACTTTGGAACCTAACAACTGCTTGCCAGTCCGTACTAGACACTCATTTAAGCATCGGAGAGTGATTCTGGGTCACTGCCCGGTCTATCCCCTCTTGCAGGATTGCGTGGAGCGAAGGAGCTAGGATCGCCGTCAAAGACCGTACCGGAGTTCCACCGTGATCCAACATTGGCGCCGTCTGTGGGAATCGAACAAAAAGCTGATATGCCTTCTACTCGATCGATGGCGGCTGGCAAGCAAAGAAGACAGGGACAATCTGGTGGTTCCCATCACCCCGCTGCAACAACTCTGAATTCGCTACCAGAACAGGAGGAAAACCAGAACCATCCCGCCGCTGAGCTCTCCCAGACAGGGGGGCACAATGAAGGTCCCGAAGAGATTGCCGCTCAGCACCAGGGCAACAGGGAGCAGGAGGCTCCCCCAGCTACGGACCTGACAAGAGCCGTGGCAGAAGGCATGCCCATGTTTTTGGCAGCTGTGGAGGCTCTCTTGGATCAGAGAGAGGCTGCGAAGAGGCAGGAGGAGATGCCCCCATTGGAAGAAGCACCCCCACCAGCAGAAGTAGGGTGTCCGTTCAGCCAGAGAGGTTCGTGGTTGATGGGCCAGGGCCAGTACAGCACAGGACCATTCCCCTGAATGGTCCCATCACCCCCGATCAGGTGGTAAAGATCGTGAACATCTGCATGGGAGAGCAGAAGCCGCTGGTATCGGAGCTGAGGGATCGATCTACTCATCCCTTCGTCCCTCGACTCATAGACACCCTAGCCCCGCCAGGGCTAGGTATCCCCACGATAAAGGAATACGATGGCGAAGGAGATCCGGTTCGACATGTCCAGAAGCATCTCATGGCGTGTCTGGGAAGAGCCCCGAATGAAGACATAGTGTGTACGCTGTTCCCGAACACACTTGGCGAGAGAGCTCTGACCTGGTTCTTCAGTCTGCCCCCAGGCTGCATTACTTGTTGGGCAGATATGCACGACCGGTTCATTCAGCAGTACCAGGGTCGTAGACGTTTGCTGAAGAGCGTGAGGTCCCTGACCCAGGTGGTACAAAGGCCCGACGAATCACTGGCACACTATTACCAGCGGTACACCGCCAGTGTGGCGGAATTTGATGAGGAAATCTCGGAGGGTGAAACCATTCGTACATTCATTCGGAACCTAACGGCCCCCTACGGTTCCGACCTAATGCACAGTGTAGCTGAAAAAGTTGTGTGGAATATGGAGGCACTACAGAAGAGGGTGAAACGGCAAATCGATGTCCAGGAGTCAAAGATAGCTGCGGGAGAGTTGGAGCCCCCAAAGTCGAACAAAGGGAAGCAGTCGGTTAAACCTTTCGACGATCGTAAGTCAAAGGGTAAACCCGAAAGTAGTCGGAATCAAGGCCGCCCTGATCGGAGGGACGATAGGCGTTCTTCAAGGAAGGATAAACGGGAGGATCTCGACATTCCTCTCAACTGCTCCATGGCGGAGGTGTTGACGGTCATGGAACGACAAGGTATCTCCAGGTACCCCCCCAAAGAAGGATGGAGAATTCTTGGGATCTCGCACGGATCGCTACTGCCGATTTCACCGCGCAAATGGTCACGACACTAACCATTGTCGGGAGCTGAAGAAGGAGATCGAAAAGCTGATCCAGAAGGGGAAGGTCAAGGAGTTCGTCGGGGATAAGCGGTGTCGATCCCGCTCTCGGTCCCGATCGCGGTCCCGTTCCCGATCCCGCAATCGGTCCCCAAAGAAGAAGAGAACCGACCCAGAGTCATCCGGTGCTCGTAAGGAGAGACGGGGCACTATCAATGTGATTCACGGAGGATTTGCTGCTGGAGGTGATACTTCATCCGCCCGAGAGGTTTATGCTTCTAGAATCCCTACGGCGGTAGTGCTGGGTAAGAGGTCCCGATCCTGGACCCTGAAGGAAGAAATGGTGATCTCTTTTTCGTCGGAGGATCTCATAGGCGTGGAAACGCCGCACGACGACGCCTTGGTTGTAACCTTGGATGTAGACGGGTTCGAAATGAAGCGAATTCTGATCGACGGGGGAAGCTCCTCTGATATTCTATTTATGGACGCACTGGAGGCCATGGGAAAAACGAAGAAAGATCTGAAGGAGGCAAACTTCCCGATGGTCGGGTTCTCTGGCTCAACCTCCTATCCGCTAGGAGTAATCACCTTACCAGTGGAGTTTGGTAGTGGGTGGAAATCAGAAAGGAGGAACGTGGAGTTCGTGGTAGTTTATTCCGCAGGGACTTACAACGCGATCATCGGGAGGACCACTATCAACCCCCTGATGGCGGTTGCCTCGACAGTACACCAGAAAATGAAGTTCCCGACCGACCACGGGGTCGGAGAAGTCAAGGGCGACCAGGTAGCTTCCCGAAAATGCTACGTTAACGCCACCCGGAGGAGGAGGCGAGAGGCCATGACTGTTCTCCAGACAGATACAGATCCTAGAGAGGAGTTTGGGCGCCCCGCCCCTGTGGAAGATCTAAAAGAAGTTGAAATCGACGGGCCCCAGAGGAAGGTAAAAATCGGGTCTGCTCTGACCGAGGAGACAGCCCAAAAATTGATTGAGCTGCTGAAGGAGTTCAAGGAACTGTTTGCCTGGTCCCCGAGCGATATGCCAGGAATCAGTCCCGATGTGATCGTACACGAACTGAAGATAGACCCCGCAATCAAGCCTATTACGCAGAAAAGGCGTCCGATGGGCACAGATAAGAAGATCGCGATCCAGCAGGAAGTGGGCAGGTTGCTCGATGCTGGGTTTATTAAAGAACTCCGATTCCAAACTTGGGTCGCTAATCCAGTGCTGGTGAAGAAGACTAACGGGAAATGGCGGATGTGTGTGGATTTTCGCGACCTGAACAAGGCTTGCCCAAAGGACTGTTACCCACTCTCGAGAATTGACCAGTTGGTGGATGCCACGTCGGGACATGAGCTGTTGAGCTTCATGGATGCGTACTCGGGCTACAACCAGATCAAGATGGCCAAGGAGGATGCTCCTCACACAGCGTTCTATGCAGACAGTGACATCTATCACTACGATGTCATGCCGTTCGGTTTGATCAATGCCGGGGCAACCTACCAGCGGATGGTGAATAAGCTGTTCGGAGATATGCTGGGAGAGACCATGGAGGCTTACGTGGATGATATGCTGGTAAAATCCCAACAAGCGGAGGACCATGTGCACAACCTAACCCTGGCGTTTGAGCGGATGAGGCTTCACCAGGTTCGTTTAAACTCGACGAAATGCGCCTTCGGAGTCCATTCAGGGAAGTTTTTGGGTTTCATGGTGAGCCAAAGAGGAATTGAAGTGAACCCCGAGAAGCTGAGGGCGATTGAGGAGATGCAGTCTCCGATAAACCATCGGGAGGTACAAGTGCTGAATGGCCGACTGGCTGCAATGAATCGTTTCCTGTCCAAAGCTAGCGACCGATCAATGCCATTTTTCGAAGTCCTGAGGGCCAACAAGAAATTTGAGTGGACCGCCAAGTGTGAAGAGGCGTTCCAAGCACTCAAGCAGCACCTTCGCACCCTCCCGCCGTTGGCGAAACCGGTTCCAGGCGAGCCGCTCTACCTTTATTTGGCTGTTTCTGAATTTACCATTAGCTCTGTGTTAGTAAAGATTGTCGAGGGTAATCAAGTCCCCGTCTATTATGTAAGCAAGGCGTTTGCCAAGTCTGAATTAAACTACCCTGCCATTGAGAAGTACCTCTTTGCGTTGATTATTACTGCTCGGAAGCTAAGGCCTTATTTCCATGCACACGAGATCACTGTGTTGACGAACCAGCCTTTGAAGCATTTTTTGAACCGACCGGATGCGTCGGGAAGATTAGTGAAATGGGCAGTAGAGCTTAGTGAGTTTCGCATACACTTTGCTCCAAGAACGGCTATCAAGGGCCAGGTATTGGCAGATTTCATAGAAGAATCTACAGCCCCCGATCTAGAAGAAGCGGGCCCTGTAGAGGGGGCAACCATGGAGGTCCCGACAGAAGAACAACCAGAGAGGGCAGAGCAATCAGAACAACCAAACGGGGAAAATACCTGGGAAATGTACACGGATGGCTCCTCGAGTTCAGATGGATCAGGAGCAGGCTTTTTGTTGATACCACCGGGTGAAGGTGAACCGCTCCGATACGCCTTGGCCTTAACATTCAAGGCCACAAACAACGAAGCGGAGTATGAAGCTCTTATCACGGGCCTAAAAATTGCTAAAGGCACTGGAATCGATCACTTGAGAGTGAAGTGTGACGCAGCTTTAATCGTGAACCAGGTTCAAGGGCGATACGAAGCAAGGAGTCCGTTAATGAAGAAATACCTGCGCGAGGTACAAGCCCTGAAGGAGAGCTTTAAAAGCTTCGATATCGAGGCAATCCCGAGGGAAGAGAACGTAGAGGCAGACGCCCTGAGCAAATTTTCCCTGGGGGCACCCTTGGAGGAAAATCGGAAGGTGCACTTCTTGGAGAAGGTGATCTTATCGACCATCGACCCGACGCAGGTGTGTGCTATTGAGGCAAAACCGGAGGAGGAGCCCACTTGGATGACCCCGATAGTCGCATACCTGACTACGGGGGCAGTCCCCGATGATAAGGTAGCAGCTGACAGGATACGTCGGATCGCGGCTAATTACGTGATGCTAGACGATCAACTGTACAAGAAAGGCTGGTTCTCGACTCCGTACTTGAAGTGTGTGGCAGAACCCGATACGAATCGAATCCTGAAGGAGGTACATGAAGGGGTCGCGGCTTGTCATGAAGGAGCCCGATCCATTATGAGGAAAGTGCTGAACTTGGGTTATTATTGGCCTACGATGAGCAAGGAAGCAACGGCGTTGGTCCGATCCTGTGACGCGTGCCAGAGGTACGCCCCGAGTATCGTGGCTCCGGCCGCTAATCTGACATCCATCAAGAGCGCGTGGCCTTTCGCGCAATGGGGCATCGACTTGGTGGGACCTCTTCAACAAGCGCAAGGTCAATGTAAGTATTTACTTGTAGCAATCGATTATTTTTCGAAATGGATAGAGGCAAAGGCATTGGCCAGAACGACGGGGAACCAGATCGTCAAGTTCCTCCAGACCCATATCGTGTCCAGATACGGGATTCCTAAGGTGGTGATCAGCGACAATGGTCCACCGTTTAACGGCTCTCAAGTGAGGGAGTATCTGGAGGAGTTGAACATCGAGCATCGGACAGCTTCTGTGCGCCATGCTCAAACTAACGGTCAGGTGGAATCCGCTGATGGATGGCCTAAAGAAGAGGGTCTATGCCTTGAAGGGCAAATGGCTGAACGAACTGGAAAACTTGCTTTGGGCTGTTAGAACGACACCCAAACGATCAACCGGGGAGACTCCGTTTGGCCTCGTTTATGGCACGGAGGCTGTCGCCCCCGTGGAGGTAGCTGTGGCGTCCCATCGGATGAGATATTATGAGCCCCTGACGAATGATGAGATGAGACGTCTGGACTTGGACTTACTCGAAGAGAAGAGGCGGGAAGCCGATGAAGTCCAAGCTCGAATGCGTTTGGCGGACGGCCAGGTACTACAATCGGCGAGTGAAGTCCCGACAGTTCTTCGTCGGAGAGCTGGTTTGACGTCGCAACGAGTTCACCCTTTTGGATCGAATCAACAAGATGTCACCAAAATGGGAAGGACCTTATAAGGTCGTGGGGATGCCAGCTCCAAATGCGTACAAGTTGGAAGACCTCGATGGCAGAACGTTAAAGCATTCTTTTAGTGGCGAACACTTGAAGAAACACCATGCTTGAAGAAAGTCGCCTTAAGTGGTGCCCGAAGAAAGTCGCCTTAAGTGGTGCCCGATGTAAAATCGCCTTAAGTGGTGTATGTTGTGTATCGTTTAATTCGATGTAAGCCAAATTTGTGCCATCAATGAATAAAGAGGTTGCTTCCGATCAGAATTATTCTTAGATTTACTCTAAGCTTTATAAAGTCGCCTTGAGTGGTGCACGAAAAAAGTCGCCTTAAGTAGTGCACGATTCTTAGATTTATTCTGAGTATAGAAAAGTCGCCTTAAGTGGTGCACGATATTAAGCCGTCTTAAGTGATGCACGAGATTAAGTCGCCTTAAGTGGTGCATGATAATAAGTCGCCTTAAGTGGCACAAATTAAGTGTCGAAGTATCGACCTAAGCAAGTATAGTAAAGCCACTTGGAGAAGTGCATCGAGAAAATCGGAACTGAGAAAGTCTGATAATTGATAAGGGCTCAAAGGCCCGACGATGACAAAAGAGAAGAAAATACAAGGACTCTAAAGATAAACGGTTAAGCTTGGTCCTTGTCGGCAACATCGGCAGGAGCTGGGTCCACAGAGTCAGTAGCAGAAGGTTCCACAGGGTTGGCCTCGGGAGGATCGACTATCGGGGCATTCGCACTTGGAAGCTCAGAGGCATCTTCGACAATTACGGGGGTACTCCCCCCATCACTCTCCTCGGAAAGAGCAAAGTACTTCTTCGCAAAGGGGGCGAGGGAAGGAGACTTGTCAAAATTGATGGCGTCGCCATACTCCAGGTGGAGCTCCTCAACCACATTGAAGAGAGTGTTCTCCACCTCCGCGCCAAAGAACTTCATAGCGTCGGCCTGGAAGTCCTCAGACCTCCGATAATCCTCCCGGCTCTTGGCCTCCGCCTCGACCAGCTGCGCAGGAAACCCCGCGACTTGCTCCTCCAGAGCCTTCTTCTCGAGGACCAGCTTGTCCTCAGCAGCCTGCCGCTCCTGCCGCTCCTGTCGCTCCTGCCTCAGGAGCCCCTCGAAGTCCCCGACCTGCTTTTGGAGGTCCTGAACCTTCTGGACAAGGGCGGCCTGCTCCTTGGCGAGTTTCCCCCGCGAAGACTTGGAGGCTGCAAGATCCTCCTTAAGCTTGTCCATTGCCGCCCGGTCCCGCTCCCGGGACTCATCATAGGCGATGAGATACCCGAAAAGACGGTTGAAGTCCCCGAGCTCCTACAATAGAAGAATGAAAAGTGTTAATAGACAAACAACCAGATTTACCAGTGAGAAGAAAGAAGCGAAGTTTTACCTCTATCTGACGCAGGGACATTTCTCTGACATCCCGATGCATAGCAGTCCGATTCAGGGAAAACGGGTACCGCATAGTGGGCAGGATCGAGCCTGCCAGCAGATGCAGGGCCAGGTCTTGGTGCTGCTCCCCTTGTCGGAGCGGGACTCCTTGCAGTGTCTGGATGGGAGTCCAGGGGGCATTCACTTGTGAGGGGTCGAAGGGCCTATAGAAACTCCCATCGAGAGTGACAGGAGGAGGAGAACGAGTCGTGGAGGGGCACGCCTCCGGCTCGACCCGGACAGGGGAAGGAGTGAAGTTGTGGATGGGCGATGGTGGCCGCTGCTGCGGAGAAGATGAAGGGGGCAGCCCCTGAGAGGTTGGTTTCAAGGGAGACTGCCCCGTCCTCCGACGACGACGGAGGGAACCACCCTCATTGGTCTCCTCGGAGGAGTCCAAGCTTTCCACCCGACGAAACTGCTCGTCGGTCGGGGTCTTCTCCCCAGCTGAGGGAGGCGCCCCGGTTAAAGACGGTGCATCCGCGGAAGCTTCAGCACCCGATGGAGCTCCTGAACGACCTGCACCTGGAGGACGAGAGGCTTCAGAAATGTAGTAAGAGAGTTCATCAGGATTCTTACACCAAACGATACGTCGGGAGACGTATTGATCCTTCCCATGATAGTGGTAGTAGCCCGCCTTCAGGACACAAGGAGTTTCGCCTCGAAGGATTCGTCTGACGTCAGCAATACGGGCCTCCTTGGTTGAAGTAATCAAATCCTTCGGGACCATCCTCCTATATGATTTAATAGCAAGTCGGAGCTTTTTACCTTCTTCAGCATTCTGGACGTCGAAGAGTTGGTCCAGATCCACGCGTTTCCGCTTAGGCTGCTCCGCAGAAGGAGACCCCGATGGAGCAGCAGCCTTCTTGGCAGACTTCCTCTTCCGCGAGGGGCGGACAGCATCAGTCTCCCCCTGCTTAAGGAATAGATCGGTCAGCACAGATACCCTCTTGGCTGCAAACAATAAACGAAGAAGAGTTAGAAGTTTACCCAGGGAACCATATTGGAAGGGCCGTCGAAAAGCTGCCCCCCAGAGATTATATCGAGGAGTCGGATCCCGGCGTTCACCAGGTCCCGCTCCACGAGGGAATTGGCGTCGAGGGGAGTGTAGAACTCCCCCCATCGGTAAAGCTGGATGAGTTGAAGAGTTTGGAAATCATCATCGGTATAGGTGTGGAAGGCAGGCGGGGAGTCTGCTGCCACCTCCCATCGTGGCCATGGGATCGAAGAGTGTTGGATGAAGAAGTAGCTCCTCTTCCAACCACTATTGTCGGGCCCCGTGTCAACGAGGAGCCCCCGACCCTTGACCACCTTCCAGGTGTCATTGGTCCAGTTACACCGTGCAAGCTGCTGCTTACTCCACTTAGGCATCCGAGGATAGAAGGCGCAAACCCCAGCCTCATTGCACTTCATCCCGTAGAAAGTTCGGAAGAGTTGGAGGCTGTAGACCCATTTCTGCCGGAAGCAGAGGACCTGGAAAGCATTCCACAGGCGAATGGCATGTGGGGAGAAGGTGGTTGGGTGAGTTTTGTAATGCTGGCACATCTCGACCAGATTACCACAGAAGGGGAATCTGATCCCTGCTGATACTTGCCCCGTAGAGACAAATACCTCCCCTTTTCGGGGACGAGTAACCTCAGGGTTACCCGAGGGGCGAGGCCAAGGATACGGGAAACGGGGTTCCCAAGTAGAAGTGATGCACCCCTCTCGGAGAGCGGCATCATAGGCAGTATTGGAGATTTCATTCAGAGCATAATCAAAATTAAAAGGCTTTCTCCCCTCAGAGCTGGACCCGCTGTCTGAAAAGTAACAATAGCAAGGAAAACACAGTGGGATTCTCGGAAAGCTATAAATAAGAAAAAGATGAACAAGCAATGAAGGAAAAATCCTTACCAGACATGATGAATTGAAGGTTGAAGGAATGAGCTGGGCGTCGCCGGAAAGATGACCGGAGAAACTCTGAGACCTTCGGAATTGCAGGGCTTGAATTCGCAGAGAAGTTGCAGAGAGCTTTTGAGAATTCGGAAACGGTAAAAGTTAAACTGTGCCCGTGGCTAGGGTTTTATAGGTGAAGAGGACAGTTGAAGGGACACTTCGATCCGAGTCGTCGAAGTCGAAGAGTTTTAATCTGGATCGTTGAGATGAAACGTGCAGAAGGACAACGGACGTAATGATGAAACGGCCTGAAAATCACTTTTCAGAAAAGAGCAGGCGCGAAAAATCAGGCACGAGGGCCGAAAACGTCGCTTCACTATCTACTGCATTTAATGAACTGGGATTCGAGGAGTCCCCTTGGATTTGGCAGTTATCCACAAAGCACTGAGGAAACGTGAGGGAGAAGACTGGTAATTGAGTGACTGAGCCAAGGGAAAGATCCCCGATCCTAATATCGGGAGGTCGGGAGGTCGAGAGTGGAAAGACACGACAAACTAAAAGTCCCTCATGTCTTGGGGGCAAATGATGGGTTCGATTACAGCCGTTAGGCCCATTGACAGCGAGGAAACGGAAAATAGGTCTGGTGGGCCCGGGACGAAGGCCAAGATGGCCCAGACAAAGGATCCCGACGAAGGGAGCCCGAGGAGGAGAGGTCCCGACAGAGTCGGACTTGACCAAGCGAGTTGAACGCTCCCGACGAAGCGCCTTTGAGTAGGCCCCGATGACGAATCCCTGAGAAGAATAGGCCCTGTCACGATGACGAGGGGCCCCGAGCGGTGACACAACGAGATAACTCTGGAGTCCCCGACGGGAGTCGGGACTCGTTATCAGAGGATAAGGCCGAGATACGCGGGGCGTGGCCGAGATACGCGGAACGTGGTTAAGATACACGGAGCGTGGCCGAGATACGCGGGGCGTGGCCGAGATACGCGAGATCATGGCCTAGATAGGCGGGATCACCCCCGAGATACGCGGGATACGGGCTAACCACCCCCAACGGTTCACCAGGTAACTGAGGTGTCTCTTCGCCTATAAAAAGGGCCAGAGATCACCTCAGATGACTGACGTTGAATTACACTATTTGAGATTACTGCTTGCCAGTCCGTACTAGACACTCATTTAAGCATCGGAGAGGGATTCTGGGTCACCGCCAGGTCTATCCCCTCTTGCAGGATTGCGTGGAGCGAAGGAGCTAGGATCGCCGTCACAGACCGTACCGGAGTTCCACCGTGATCCAACATCCCCGACGATCGTATGGCGTTCCTGACTCTGTTTCGCCCGGTCTTCCGTTTGTTAACGGGGCCTTGTCTCGGTATGCCCCCGTGAGTATACTTCTATCCTTTTTTTTTCATTGTTAGACTTTCACTGTCTAGCATGTGCCTATCATTTTCAGGCTGTCGTTGATGCGATCACCCTCGGCTTCTTTAAAGTCGAGCTGACCGAGGAGGTTGATGTCTATAGGACTGAGCAGAAGCAACTAAGAGAGTCGACGTGCGTTTTGAAGGAGAAGGCTTGTACTTTTGACTCCTCTGAACTTGTCTATCAGGGTTGCATTGCATCCCTTGGAGCTGAGGTAAGCCGACCATGGAGAGTGAATGAATATCGACGAGGGGACTGTTTTACAGTATCACTCAGTGAATGAAGCCATGGTTGTATATGAGTGAATGAAGCCATGGTTGTATATGAGCACTTGGCATAGGCACTTGTAAAGAATATCGACGATGGGACTTTTTTACAGTATCACTCAGTATAAGGCATCTCCCGAGTTTTGAAGTGGATGCCAAGGTGAAGTGTCAGATCGTCATTAAGACCTATGGTGGAGACCTTGCTCTCCAACTGAAGGGAGACGTGCTCCTTCTTCGACTTTCTCAAGTAGGGATATGGATACTACTCCCTTGTTTAATGATGGCGGCGGCGATGCTGTCGCTTTTGATTAATGGACTGACTTCCTTTATCACACTTTGTAGATAGCTACCCCTTCTATGCTTATCATGCATCTTTGTGTGGAAACACTTGCTTTTGGGACTTAGGCATGTATGCCATTCGTCTATCTTTCGTATCATACATGTTCAAGACATATGAAAATGTATGGTTATATAAGCATGAGTAGGATATCATACCATTGTTATTATGGATGCCCCCACGTCTGCTAGGTTGTGTATGTTTACACTTCCTGTTGTATCCTCTTGTTCTTGAGGTTGTTAATGTCGTGGTTATTACCTGACGGCCTTAGCAATGTAATACGCAAGTATCACGAATATAATATGCTTCCTTATTCTTAGGATGCTATCCATCTTGTCGTGCCGGTGTAGTGCCGGACATGACGTTCATCACATTCATTACCAATGGTACCTATAATATCAAGCTCACACATGCCCCTCTTGGTTGCTACCAAGGTATGGCGTTGTTTTGAGATGTTATCTATACTTGACGAAGACCACTTGCTTGTCGATGCCTCGACATAGCACTGTTTGCAAGGCGCTACTTGCGCTGTGTTGACACGTTTTGTGACCGCGTATCCGATGCCTCGAGATAGCGTTGTTTGCAAGATATTACTTGCTTTATTTGTTGCGTTTTATCCACTTGCCCGATGCCTCCGGGTAGTGTTATGGCAAGACTTTACTTGCATACTTTGGTACGTTTTAAGCCGCCTACTCAATACCTTGAGATAGCGTTATGGCGAGACGCAACTCTTGATTACACTTTACCGCTTTACTTGATGATTCAAGATAGAGTTGAGGCAAGACGTTACTTGCTCGGTTTGGTACATTTTAAGCCGCTTTCTCAATGCCTTGAGATAGCGTTGTGGCAAGATACTACTTGCTATCCTAACATGCTACTACAAATGTTAGTGCGTTTTCCGCCTCTTGACGTCCTAAGACAAGGCGTTGTGTTAAGACGTTACTTGCTTGGTTTGGTACGTTTTATTCCGCATAACTGATGCCTCGGAGTAGCGTTGTGGCAAGGTGCTACGTGCAAATGCGTTTTTCCGCCCTTGGTAGTCCAAGATGTGGCGTTGGTGCAAGACGCTACTTGCGAGAATCTGATGCGTTTTTTCATTGTATGACCACTACTTAGCTTGTCCGAACCAGGGTCGCGACGGTATCGAATCCGCCGAGGTGGTGTATCCGTTACTTGATGTCTTCAAGCTTACGTTGCGGCGAGACGCGACTCGCATGATATTCAGCGTTTTGGGGCGTGTAGGCGTCGTCTTGTTATCATAAGGGTTGCCTCTTCATCGATATAGCCAGCGGTCGCGGAAACATAACTATCCGTGGTAGTGTCACTGCCGCTCAACAGGACTGGACGTGTGATATTCAAAATATCTCTTCAGAGTTAGCTCCTTAAGACTGGAGGCAAATCACATCACATAAGTGTCTGCCGCCGGTGTATCTGAGATGATACCTGGTTTTCACTTTCCAGGTACCTGTTGCTATCATATCATTTTGACCTTAGCGCTAAGGTATTGTGATCGTGATAATGGTCTCTGTCAGTCACGCCACTTTGAATCAGTAACCTAAGGTACATCGACCGCAAAATTGGTGTTGGTTCCAACTACGACGCCTTGAGTAGTTCCCTAAGGCACAGCTATCATGGAATTGGTAATATTTCCAACCATAATGCTTGAATAGCACTGCTGGGTTATCAGCCCAGAACAGTTTGGAGATTGTATATAACCTTGACGGACTTTCCCGCTGTTGCATAGATATCATTACTTGGTGTTTTCCCATAGTAGAGTGTATAAGAGATATGACCTTGTCT
The DNA here is from genome assembly GCA_036873135.1 of Clarkia xantiana subsp. parviflora. Lineage (NCBI taxonomy): Eukaryota > Viridiplantae > Streptophyta > Magnoliopsida > Myrtales > Onagraceae > Clarkia > Clarkia xantiana. Next base: position 37,874,312 of record JAPTYO010000008.1, read on the forward strand.
TCCTATTATATAGTCTTCATAAATCAGAGGTCCCTTGATGGACTTGCTCTTCTTCATAAGGTTTCCATTACTTGGTGATTTTTCCAAAGTAGGGTATGAGTTGCACTAATAGGTCACGTCCGACCATTAGATAATTGGTATAGGTCAGAGGTCATTGTATGACTTGCCTATCCATATAGTTGTGCCCGTACTTGGTGTTGTTCCTGAAGTAGGACGTGTATTATAACCTGCAAGTCTTTTGCAAATTCTTTGACACTGAATCAAGATGTTAGCTAAAACATACTATGTGATTATGCCTCTTTGTGTAGGACTATCTTGCCTAATATGTTGTCCATTTGGACTAGTTTATCAATGTGATTGGTCTGAACTATTCGATCCTTGTACTGGGTTCGATTAGTTCATTCCGTTCTCATTAGATTCAATTCGACGAGATCAGACTATATGAATTGGATCCTTGGTTCGCGCAGTCTGCTCTATTCGTATTGCTTTTCTCATAGGGGTGTTATCTCTTACCTGGGTTTTCCCTTGGAAAAGTGCTTGTTACCTGGATATATACCCAGTGTGAAGGTCGCCCTGTCAAGAGCGATTCTTGTTGTCGCCAACCATGGGCGGACCGTACAGAGGGTTCCCGCTGTTGTTCCCTCTTTGTGTCTTCCTTATTGGAAGGCGTAGTGTCATGGGCTTATGTGGCCAAACAGTGTCGTACACCCAACGTTTTTATCTATCTTCTCGGTGGAGTGCCGAGCATTTATTCATGTGGTGCCCCCCTAATTGCTCGGTAGTCACACCGTGCTATCGTGGCCTATGGATGATAATCCGCTTTCGCTTTCCTTGTTTGGTGCCCTTCGTGTCCTGGGCTCCCTATTCATAAGTTTGCTCGATTGTGCTTGCTTGCTTGAGCATGATAGGTGTATCTTGTGGCACCTTTTCTTTATTTATACTCGTTTATACTGATCATGATCACGTTTCTGAGTAAACCCTTTCTGGATGTACACTTGATGGGGGTGGGTAATGGAGAATTCTCCTCTTTCGTCACCGGAACCCGTTACTTCTATTGACTACTTGCTAGAGTCAGTTTGGCGTAGTACCACCTAAGACCTCTTGATCGGTGTCAACTCTTGTATATATTCTTCTACTACGCGAGTAGAATGTTTGTTGCTATGTGTCGCTGCCTTCACCCTTGATATGAGAGTTGGTACGATGTGGTTGTCTTTCCACATATGTGTGTCTGACGTGTCTAAAATTTCTCTTATTGAGCCGAGTAATGGTGCTCGCTCTTGAGGAGGGCTTGTAACTTGCTTTCCCTCTTTTTTTTTCTTTTAGCCGGTGCTGCTTGTCGGGATCAATGTGTCTCATCTTTTTCTTAGAGTGTTCTCCAAGGCTCTTATTATGGTCAGGGGGTTACCCCCGTAGTAGCCATGGCTTGTCGCTCGGTTTTCTTGAGAGTTGTATTCATGTTGTGTATGTATATAATGATAAGGGTTGTTGGAATAATGGGGCTCTCCCCCTTCTTCCTTTGTAATGGTTGTCAGTCACTCAGTGCTTGTTGCATGACGTCAACAACAAGATTTTCTACCGGCGTCTGTTCTGTTAGGACCTCTATCCATGATTGCCTTTCTTCCTTGTGAGATGGAGAATGAGTGCTTCATAACCATCGAAGTGCGGTGAACTTGGTGGAGGTGTGCGCCTATCGTGAGGGCGCGATCTCAAATCTTCACGTACCTATCTTGATAAACATGTCAATCATTGAAAATATAATTCGTAGTCCAAGGATCTCCGGCTTAGGATCATAATTCGAAATTGAGGACGTGATCCTCTATTAGATGGCGTCCCCTAATAGGGAGTCCATTTGTGAAAGGATAAATGCAAGGATACTCATAAGGATACGTCTTCCATCATTGTTCCAGCCTCATTGGTGGTGTTGTGTCCCTAATGGGTATATTGATGTTCAAACCAACCTTACCTGTAGGGGGGCCCCTGGTATTAGGTATGTCGGACTCTTTCCTAGTATCGTCAATATCTGCACATGGGGGATGTCTGGTGGACTCCCTTCATGCGTTATGATTCGCTTCATGTCAAAGCTAGTGATTCCCCTGTGTTATGACCAATACATCGCTATGTGGAAACACTATGTTTTCCATATCCCTATCTGAGAGCTTGATGATGGCGTCGCTCTTCTTCCCTTGCTAGCCACGGGGTCTTTGAAGAGTTCTTAATGGAAGTGTATTCCATTACCTGAGATGGGCTTACTAGGTGTAGTCACATCTCCTAGCTATTTTGTGATCCACTGGAGGCGTTTTCCATTGAAGGTGGGCGTCGCCTATGTGATATGGTTTCCCTAATTTTTTGGAGGGATTTGCTCGCGGCTACCCCATCTTGTGCTAACAGGTAATCTCTTTGTTTTTGCGGGGAAGGCATGTTGTGACTTGGGTGGCGCCCCCCTTGCATATTGACGCAGATGGCGTCCTCCGACGGACTTGGCACTAGGATACTTAGTGGAAGGTTGTAGTGAGGGGGTAGTCCTTTATGAACTTTATGGTAATTCTTCTACAGGATGTTGAGAGCGCTCAACTCATTTTTGGAAGTGAGCCTTCCCTGTTAGTGATTCTTTCCCGGGGTCTTGGCCTTATATGTGCCCTTTGAAAATGCTCAATCTATTCCTCATGCATTCCTTTGAGGAGCTTAAGCGAACAGTAGTGCCGATCAAACATGTTCGGACAAGATAGTTCGCCGGCGGCGGTGTTTTGTTCAGTGACGACGCTTGTGTTCGTCAGTGACTTGTAGCTTTGGCGACGACTCTCTTGGTCGGCGGCGGCGTTTGATGGACTCTTCTAGTAGTCAACCTGTATATATATATATTACGGTGTCTGAAGACATTTGGTAGGGTTATTCTTAGAAAACAAGATAGTATCGAGTATAAAGTATTTACCCTTTTCAGGGAGTTGAATTGTTATGTAGTTAAATTAAATAAGAGGATATGAGAAGGATATGGGTGTGGGGGTATTGATACCCCCTGCCTCATTGGTACTGTAACTATCCTCCTCCATTAGATTGTGTGTATTCCTTCCTTCCACTTGAGTAATATAAGGCCGCATCCTTGCCAAGGTGAACTATGTGGAGGTGTATCCTACATACACGTTATGTGTGATCTCACCCCACTGCGCTTGTTCACTAGTCTTCCCATTTTTAGTTGTGATGTAGTAAACTATTGTGGGACTCCATGAGTTCCACTCTCAAAACTTTGTCTTTCAGACTGCCCCCCTGTCCCTAGGGGAGGTGTACCGAGGGTTGTCTTGCGCGAAGGGTTGGAACCTATCGCGCTGTCTCCTGAGTAGGCGGTTGCCTTGTCGTGTTGTCGGGACGGTGTCCCTCACTTTGAGTTCTCCTTGGGATGTCCCTTGGTGGGGCTTGGTCTGTCGGGGCCACCGGTGGTGCTCCGTTTCTTCTAGCTTTCATTGCCTAATAGTATGCTATCAATTCATCTATGACTAACATGAATCCTTCTATTACTGGATGTTCAACTTGGGAGGACATCGGTTGTCCTGATGTGGCGTATGTATGCCTATTGAACATTGGCATATCATTCGATAGGGCTGTGTTGCAAGCATCCCGAATGGATGATCTTGTGGTGGCATGGCATAAGAAAAATATTGAGGGGGGTTCCTATGGTAGCTCCTCCTTGAATGCGAAGTAGCACTAGTCTCAATTCTCTTACTCGGATGGTGTCGTGTCGACGATGAGACTATTCTTATTGTGGTATCGACGTCAGAGGTACCTATTTGGCATTAGGAACTGGCGGTTCCTGCTTCAGCTCTTGAACAAGTGGTATCTCTTCGAGAGTGGGCGCTGGTGGCGCCTCCTGAGGGGCTGGTGTAGGCGGTTTCACTACCGGTCTCACTACCCTTGGTACCTTGTTACTTGGATGTAGTGGTGGTCTCGAATCCTCGGGAGGAGGTTCGTTACCTATATACCCGCTTGGTGTCTTTGCTCACCTCCTGTACTGGACCCTCTGTGCATGGGAGTCGTGGCAGGCATTTGGGTATCTTCTTAACGGCTTTTTGTTCGAATCACGCAGACTGCGACAATGTTGGAACTTGCTCATCCGGGGTCCGATTTTGGCGGCCTTACGTCGAGTCAGGTTCCTCTGATCTTCGGGTTATGGTCGATCCAACTCCATGCATGGCGGACCTGCACAAAGGGTACTGCCAGAGAAGGGGGGGTGTCTCGGGCGAACCCTCTCCGATGCCAAAGTAAGAATATAATTCTAGAGATATAAAGTAGAGAGAAGTCAGAGCTCCGGTGTCTCAATCCGAGATTGTGTTGAGAATGAAGGACCTAGACCCCTATTATAGAGTTTTGGAACCAGGCACCAAAGGGGCCCACATTTTTGGGTGGGGCCCGCACAGAGATAAGGAGAAATTAAATATACGCGGGGTACCCCGGACAGTAGTGTCCAGGGGTAGAGGGGTCGTAACGGGAGCGTCGGCCCCGTAGGACACCGGACGGATCCGGAAACGTCGCGTCCGGACCCGTCCGGTTGCTCCGGGCGAGACCGGCGCAACCGGAAAAGCCCGATTGCTTTATAGCAACCGGTCATGTCGTGTATGATTCTCGGGACCAAGTGGACTTACCTCGAGGTCGATGGGGCGACCGTGTTTAAGCCTTAGTGAGGTCCAATCGGGTGTATATCCATCACATATCTTGTCCACGATACATTTTATACGCCAATTGCACGCACGGTGGCTTCTTTCGAATCCGATTCGATAACAATATGTGTCCACCCCTGTTGTATCACTAGGCGAAGGGCTTCGTGGATCGCATATACTTCCAGGACGAGGGCTCCTTGTCTAGGTGAGGATCGGTTGAGCCCACCTCTTACTTGGCTCCTTTTATCTCTAGCCACAACTCCAATACCACTTGTTTTTGTCTGCTCTTCACATGATGCGTTGCAATTGATTTTGATGACTCCGTCTTCCGGAGTGTGCCATATTGTCAGTTCAAGAATTGTCTCTTGCTCTGTGATATTTGACATTAGTTGTGATCGACATCTCCAAAACTTCATATGGGTGTTTCTTACTTGATCGGTTGTTCTGACTGAGTTTATTGACTCACTTTCGTACATTGCCCGACATCGCTCTTTCCAGTTCAACCACGAATCAATCCCCATAAGGGACCATCTCTCTTCATTCTCTTCCTTTGATAACCCTTCCCCTTTCTAAATTGATCAAACCACTCCTTTATTGTTATCAAATGAGGGTTGTAGTACCGAGTGTTAAGCATACAAACCAAATAGGTGTACTTCAGGCACACCCAAACAACATATGCTACTAAACAGGAAGAGATTATCTAGAACAGGGATTCAATGGACTAAAAACACAAAGACATCCGACTGCAATTCCCACCCTCCAAAATTCCAAATCAACCTATAGATAAAATGATGATAATAAAGAAATAAATTATACACAATTATTCCTATATATATATCTTAGAGCAATATTATAATAAAATTTATGTATATATATATATATATATATATATATATATATATATATATATAAAATAAAATAAAAAAAAAAAAAAAAAAAACCCTATCCACCCAATAAAACAGGATATCCAGTAAGGCCGTAACTTTATGATATGATTTGGACAAAGGTCCCCACCGCTTCTCAACGCATCATATATTTCAAAATAATATGTATGTATATATATATAAGAAACTGGAAATTATGCTCAACAATGTTTATTGGAGAAGGTGTAAACTATTACATGTGTAGAATAGTTTTTTTACTATACTATAGCTTAATATTAGTTAATCCATGTAAAAGTGGAAGATAATACATTGATTTTTTTAAAGATAAACTTATACATTGACTTGATGTATGATATACTAAATTTTCAATATATATAAGAATGAATGAAATGATGTTCCCTTGAAAAGATGTTCATCGAACCTTATGGAGCTTTACACCATGCATGCTCCTCTTTGAGTTCATCAATAAAAATGTGTTTTTATAATAAAAAAGGCACTTATCTTTTATTAAACATTTATTAATAGTTACTAGAATTTTCAAAACCAATTTATAATCAGTAAGCAAGTGTCAAATGATGGGTAGTGTGGAAAATGACTTAAAATGATAGTAATAATAATTTAAAGGGTAAGACTAAATAAATTATCCATCCATGACTATATATCTTCTATGTGGCAATCAGATCGTGTCATGTCTATTCGTATCGTGTAACTAGTGACACACATGTCAACAGATATCTCGTGTTAAAACAGATCACCCTAAATGTGTCGCAGGTTTTCCAAACACGGGAGTTGACATGGCAGATCCCGTGCCACACGTGACACGACACGAGACACGGAATTTCCGTGTCAAAACAGATCTCGTGTTGACACGGAACTTGATGAAAATGAAAAGCTCAATATTTTTGGTGAAAAAAACACAAACATTACTCCTTGATAATCAACATGCTTTCACATCTTCCGGCTCAGCGAAATCTCACACCACCCCCGACATTATAACTTATACCATCAGCAACTAATGACCGTGCCTCCTCTCGAGAATTAGTACAATTGCTACAAAAAAATCTTAAATCAAGCACCATCATATTTTGATAGATAATTTAAAGTCTTCCAATCATACAAGTTCATAAATAAAAACTACTTAAATATAAAAAAAAAAAATCAACATTACATGTAAACACCTAATTTTGGTATGCGCGTAGCACATTCAAAATGTCATATGTGACACGCTAAAAAATGAAGTATTTAAATATAAAAGGTCGCGAAGTTTCTAAAGATAGGACTGACTTAAAAAAATTACACTCTATGCTATTCGTTTTATTTTAATTATAAACTAATAATATTATAAGTTTTGTAAATATACAATTACTAATCTTTATAAATAATAAATATTACGTTTCAAATAAGTCGTGTCGATGCGTGTCTATCGTGGACCTACAGTTCAGATCTACACAGATATGCCTAAAAATGTGTCTAGTCGTGTCAGAGAGTTATCTGACACGGTCAGATTTTCGTGTAGATCAAGACACGAAAAAAAACAAATTTGTGTCAGATCGTGTCGTCGTGTCGTGTCAGCAATTGCTACCCCTAAATTCTATCTATCTTTGTCCCATCAATAATTAATCGTTTTATCAGGATCTAATCTAATAATTATTTAATTGCACAAAATTAATTAATGAAATCATATCTTTGTGCTCACATAAAAGAGACAGACCAAGCAAGCATAAACAAAACATTTTCCCAACCACTCTAAAACCAATTATTATTTATTATTATAGACATACTACTGTTTAATAATAATAATAATAATATTGAAGAATTGTATTTTGAGGTCAAGACTCAAGACACCTAATTAATAATATTATCCTAATTCTTTCTGCTTTTGTCGTTATTATTATTATTCTACTCGAAAACATATTTTTGAGGTCCTCCTCTTTTACTCTACTTGGTTGATCTTCTACTATGCAATACAATACTATAGAATACTTGTAGGTAGGTAGGTAGTATAGTAGGGCCACAACATTAATATCAGCTCCAGAAAACTTTAATTACCAGCGATGTTATGTATCTCTTTGCTTGCCAGCTAGTCACCAACAAACAATACCTCCAAATTTATATTTATATTAATTATATATAAATAATGATTAGACTAACTAGTTTAGTGAGTAGCTAGGTTATCATCCTTAAAAACATTTTATTTTATATAATAATTCCAAGACGCACCGCTTTTGACGGTTTGTTTACATTTCTGAAACTAAACTAATAAAGCAAGAATTATTGTTCTTAAATATATATATATAAAAGAAAAAAGAGACATAATTAATTATTATGAACTAACTACAAACCTAAAAGATTGATAATCTCGACTCGGACAAATTAACCCTAAATAATAAAACATATGTTGCTGCTAATGGAGTGAATTGATAAAGATGGATTCTATCTCTATGTAATTCTTCTGAAATCTCTCTACTAATTTATTATTATAGATTTTCTTCGTTTCCCTCCGGTGTCGATTCTCAAGAAGACGACGACGATCCATTGGTTCCAACATGGTGGCCGCCATGGTGGAGGTGTAGGTGGTGGTGATGGCCGCCGCTTGACTCTCCTCCTCCATTCACCTCGCTCTTCACTACCCGAACAACATCACTGGCACCACCGCCGCTGCTTGTCGGGTAGCTGTCTGGGTGGCCGTCCGGAAGCTTCTTCCCCAGAGTATTCTTGTTGTTATGCATCCAGACCTTCAACACTCCCCTCTCCACGCCGATCTCGTTGCAGAATTCCCGAATCAGCTCTTCGTCTCTCTTCTGAATCTTCCAATCCACGCGCTCCGCGAACTCCAACATCCGGTCCTTCTGGCTCTGGCTGAACTTAGTCCGAAACCGCTTGCGACTGCTGGAAGATCCCATCACGGCGTCGGAAGGGAGGTGGGCGTTCTCCGGGACCGCAGCGGTGGAGAGCGCTAGCAGCACGTGTGGTGCTGCGGCGTTTGCGTGCGGGTAGTAGGAGGATGAGATCGGCGGCGGGGAGGCTGAGCTCGGGCTGCGCGGCGGCGGAGGAGGCGGTGGGTGGTGGCGGTGGTGCGGCTGGTACTCGATTATATGGGTCGCGGCAATTGGGGTCGGCGTGGCGTCTTCCGGCTCCCGGCGGTGGAAGTTGCGGTGGCAGCCGCAGGCGGCGCACTTGATGGAGGTTGGATCGGTGGCGGTTGCGTCCGGTGAGGGCATGAACTCCCCGCAACCATCAAGCGCGTGACCACCCATGCTGGCGGCGTGGTTCTTCTGACATTCCCGGTATGTGACCACCGCGGCTGGGTGGTGGTGGATGGGGGCGTGGCGCTTGAGGACTCCGTTAGTGAAGGAGATTGGTTTCACTGGTATGGCTCGTGTCGGAGTCTCCGACTCTGGTTCCGGTGATTTGGTGCTGTTGGAAGTGGTGTGTGTTGGAGTCATATCCATCATGCCTCTAACATTTAGGGTTTCACTAAATTTTAGAATAAAATAACTCTCAAACCCTAAAATATTAGCTAGGGAGCACTTAGAGAAGATGAAATTAGGGTTTGCATAAAAGAGCCATTGAAGATCAAGCTAGAGATTATGAGGAAGAAGAGTAAGGAAAGGAAGAAGGTGATGGGAGGAGAGAGAGGTAAATGGAGTGTTGTGTTGGTGATGATAAAATAAAACTGGTGTATCTTTCTGTGGTTGTGCCTTGTCAATCTCTTGCCACCCTTTTAAATATGGTTTTCAAATCCATAGTTTAGTTTTCTAAACTCATTTGGGAGGATGGGTTAGATGTGGTGCCTTAAATAGGCCTAAATTTTATATATAATAATTAATATAAATAAAATGGTTTATTTTGTGAATTTTCTTGGCCCTTGTAATAATGTTATATAGTAAAAGTTCCAGTTTATAGCCTCAATTTACACTATGAAATTCACATAATTACCGAGATTATTATTTTACAGCTCTTACAATTTTGTTGTCATGTTCGGATTTTCGGCATGTATAGTCAACTTAGTCCTTATTTTGATATTTCTCATATTTCTATTTTCAGTGAGCAATGTTATAAATTTCCGAAAAGTTCAGAAAAATACAGAATGACATAGGCGGTAATTTTACTAATTTTGGAGGCACTTGTAATGATCATCATGCTATAATAAAATAACGGAAAATGGTAAAAAAAAAATATCAAAATTATTAAAAATAAATTAGAAGGATTCTAGCATGATTGCCCAATGTCAATATTTCAATTTCTAACCTAAATTTTCACATTGAGATTGCCTCAATAACTTGGATCTCTTTATTTTATTCCTCTGATTACCAATTGTTAAAAAAATTATACTGTGCATCAGCTTCATCATGTAGGGCATCACACCTCCCTCACAGTGAGGTAGGACCCACCTAATTAATTGGGTCCCACCTCAGTGTGAGATATGCGTCACCTGGTACACACCAGCTGATGTATTTAAAAAAATTTCCAGATGTTATTATACTTTGATTTTTTAATTTTAAAATAAAGTGATTTTCTTTTATTATTTTAGATTCATTACCATTTTATAATAAAATTACAGCAGGACTGCCTGGTGTCAATCACAAAAAACACGTGTCAAATCCCTAACCCTAGCTTCCTCCCATTTTTTTTTTTTTTTTTTGATAAACTTCCTCCCATTTGATCTTCTCAGTGTATGATTGCGGATCTTGAGAGCTTGCAGCCTTCTCATCTGCTGACGTTGCTATATCATTTTCCCTTATTTTCTGTTCTAATGAATTACCTACGTGGCCATGGTTTGTATGCCTATGGCAAATCCTTCACCATATCGGCTCTTTCCCTTTCCCCTTATGATTACGGATGACGATGGTGACCCGTTTTTCTAAAAACCTTGTCGAAGTTATTTTAAAATTTTAGACTTCTTGCCTTCCATATTACTTCTCCATCGATATTTCATTTATGTTAAGGTTGTCTGTGAGAAAGCTGGTTCAGCTCCAATAATGGTTCCATGGGAAAGAATGTTGTTTGGCCGGTGTTTTGGATTCCGATGAGAGCGGATTGACCAGGTTGGGCATTTTACAAACTCCCTCAAGTAGTGCATGGAAAGCGTTGAGAGGATGGGATGTGGGTGTATCAATTCCCAGATGAGAGGCAGACACTCGAGGTTCAACAGAATGGACCCTTCTTGATTGATGGACTAGTATATTTATTGACTACGGTTGATCCAATCTCCCACGAGATTAATATTGATTTTACTAGGGTCCCTGTTTCTGTCGATTTGCAAGGTATACGAACAAGATTGATGAACATAAAGAATATTCTTATGGTGGTGTTGGGTTACGATAGATTCAAGATAAGTCTAAAGTCGACAACTAGCTAGTCGGGATCATCAAAATCAGAATCACAATGCAAAAGTTGATGACCATTTGTATCTAAAATGAAGAAACGAAAACAAAATGTCGACACACATTTCTTAATAGATGGTGAAAACCAAGACGACATCTGAGCAAAGGGCAATATCCTTCGACAAAACCCTTCCTCTTAAGGAACAGAAGTCACATGAAGAAACCATTTCTCTTAAGAAATAGGGTCAGGTGGCGACCTACTTGTCATCATCTCCTTAAAGACACCTTCCCTCTTAAGGAATAATGACGTGGCAAACAGATTATACCGACTTGACCAAACCTTCCCTCTTAAGGAATAATGAGGTGGCAACCTGCTTGTCACCTGCTTATCACCTGCTTATGCCGACTCAGGAGACAACCCCTTCCAAAGGGTAGCGGCTATTTAAAGTCTGTAAAGTTCCCCAATAAATACCTTGATTTTTTCCATACATTATTATTCTCATAATCCATTACTGACTGAAGTTTCGGAGTAGAATCAGGGGAAAATCTCCACCCCTTTTCAGGTTTACGCCACCAACCTCCTAAAGGAAACTAAGTACCCAACAAGGTCGAAATAGACAACTAAGAGAGCCCAATGCGACATCCTGAAGTTCATTCCCGAAAGCTAGGCCTTAACGATCCTTAACCCAAGAGACTGTTAGAGACTCACGTTCCACCTCAAGTCTTTGCAATATCGGCGACTACACCGGTGAAGGAGAACTGGTTTTTCACAACAATGCCCATAATTCCTCTCTTCTAGGAAGGGGTTAAACGACGGACTATTATGCGGCACTTTTCCTGGCTAATCTTAAACTAGAAGCTTCTACATGGTTTTATGGACTCCCTAACGACTCTATAGATTCATGGGAAGAACTGGAGACCAAGTTCATAGGGGGGCCCATAGGGCTGCGCTAGCGCCTAAAAAATATGGATTACTTGGACAAAATTGAGCAAGGATTCGGTGAGAGCTTAGCCAATTACTACAACATATACCACAAGATGCTGCAGCAGTTAAATGAAGATGCCACCGATAGTGAGATTGTTAGAGAATTTTGGAGAGGACTGAGATCGCAGAGTCATGCATTAAAGTACAACATGGTGATGAAGCCCATTAAAAAACTCGAGACCTGGCCACCAGGGTTAAACGATATATTGATCTAGAAAGGTCATATTAAATGCTGGGAAACAAGTGATCCCGCGCAAAAGGATTACTCCCACGCCTCCAAACCTTAGAGGAAGGAAGATAAAACTGATAGGCAAGGTCCTCGGACAGATCAAAGGAGGGATCACCAAGCCTACACGCCCCTCACACGTAACATCTCGGTGGTATTACGAGAAATGGAAAAAGCTCAATCTAGATGAGCCCCCTATAGTTAGGAAAAATCCTACGGGGCAACAGATAAACGACTATTGTCGTTACCATCGTGTAAAGGGTCACGACACAGACGATTGTATCGCCCTGAAACAGGATATTGAGGCCCTTATCCAAAGGGGGAAGCTCCTGAAGTTCGTAGTAAAGCCTCCAAAGGCTTAGAAGAAGCGGAGCAGGAGTCTAAGAAGACAATCCCCTTCTCCCCCACCACCTGACAATCTCGCTCCCGCTCGAAGAAGGACGATTAATGTTATTGCGGGAGGATTTGCGTCGGGAGGAGAGACAAGTGTGGCCAGATAACTGTATGCTATTCAAATATCTACGGCATCCATAGTGGGGAAAAGACCACGAGATCTCGACCAAGTCGTCATCAATTGCACCACTGATGACCTTATGATGGTGACCCAACCCCATGAAGACACCTTGGTCATTACTGCGACTATGGCCGACTTTGAAGTAAATAGAGTCATCATCGATGGCGGGAGTTCAACAGACATTCCCTTCTACGAAGCCTTCCTGAATCTTGGTCTTACCCAGAAAGATTTGAAGAAAGTTGATTTTCCTTTGGTAGGTTTTGCAGGGAGGACTGTTAGCATATGGTGACGTGGCGCCGTAAATGGTAGCCCGTTAATATTAAGGATATTACCTAAGATAATTTGGTAAATGTCACATTAGGTTAATTGGGCTTGACCCAATTCCTAATTGACATGGGAGGCCGAAAATTGGGCCTCCCTCCTTAATAGCATAGTTCGGCCGAACCCTAGTACCACATAGGATGCAGTGGAATTTTGTATATTCCACCAATCATATATATAGGGGACTCACCTAAGGGGTTTTACACATCAAGTAATTCATAAGTCCCTCCGTTAAGGAACTTGAGAGAAACCCTCTCACCCCCTTAGTAGTGATTTCGGCACACCATCATCTCAGTCCGAGGTTCTGTCCCCGTAGAAGAATCGATCAGAGGATTTGTTGTGGAGCTTATACCGCGTAGGATTTTTTCTCACGAAGAACTTGTACGGGTTCCGACCGGAGGATCAGAACTCCCTCTACAACGTTCTTGGGCAGGAAAGCTATTGAGGTATGTGTACATTATTTCGCTGGGTAATTAGATTACTTACATGTACACGTTTAGCATTCCGTAGTATTACGTCTCCGTAATCCAACAGTGGTATCAGAGCAAGGTTTAGGAGTTCTTAAAATTTTGATAAACTGATGTTCTTGAATATTCATAAAAAACCGAAATTTATATTTATGAACACCATGAGTAATCCGAAATTTTTAAACAAATTTTTATGTGTTTGATCTTTAGAAACTTAAAATTTTCGGAATTTAAATGTTTTTATAGATCAAAACCGAAAATTTTGGTTCAAATATTAAGTTTGATGTTGATGATCTTCAATAACACAATGAGTTTTATCAAGAACACCTTTTGGATTCATGATCATAAAGTGTTTGATCTTAAAATTTGACAATTTTTCCAATTAACGGTGTTTGTGCCGAAAACCCTAGTAAATTTTTAGGTAAAATTTTTAATTTCTTAGGGTCCAAGGAAGGTAATTTCGGCCGGCCTAGGTTAGGGATATAGTTTGCCATATTTTAATTTTATTAAAAGGTAACTATATATCTATAAGTTGGAAAATATGGATAGGTTCACAATATAATATTGAAACATATATTAACTATCAATATATATAGCAAAAATCTAGGGATTAATATATATTGATAGATTTAATTGCAATAAAAGATTAAGAAAATATATTGTCTATATATATTTTAATCCCTAAAGATATATTTGACAATAATTATATATATATTTATAGATTTGGCCGAATATATATATATGTATATATATATATATATGTGTATATATATATATATATTTATATTGTTGATTGATTTACGTCTTAAAGATAGAATCTTGACAATATTTATATATATTTATATGTGTGCCAAACTTTTATATATATATTAGCAATATTGGAAATTATTTTATATAATTAGTATTTCTTGGTGACTAAGTTAAGTTTTTAGTGGATTTTAAAACCCTACTTAGCCCACAAGATATATTTCGGCCGAGCCCTATAGGTTTATAGGGCCGGTCCAATTTGAAAAACGGGATCGGGTTAAACCAATCCGGATTTTCTTAATCGGGTGGACCTTTTCGGGTCGGGTCAAACCGGAGCAATTAAATAGAACCTAACCACACTAGTTTTGAGTGATGAACCGAACTGCTATCTTATTTTATTGAACCGTTTCGGACCAAACCGGATTTTTAAATCGGACCGACTCGAACCGGATTTTTAAATTGGACCGAACCAAATTTTAAAATTTTCGGAAATTTTAAAATGTTCAATAAAATAGGATGTCAAATTTTAAATCCAAAACATTTTCGAACTTTAAAAGTTAACCTAAACAACGCTCTTAGGGTTTACGTTTTAACACGTTTTCGGATAAAACCCTAATACCTGGTTACGATTATGGGATGGATCTCGGAGAAGCATGTTTTTGGGACTGGATTAAATTAGTGGGCTGAATTGCAATAGTTTAGTTTCTGCAACATATATTAGAATTGTCGCCTTGACTTAGTCAAGCTAGCTGGATAATATATATTGCGAGCGTTGAGCTCTGGGATTTAAATATATTGATTGTGCAATAGGATAGACATTCTATGCTGATTGAAAGTGCCTAGAATCCATGATTGATTGTAAGCATGAATTGCAAAACAACCCCTAATATTTTCAAAGCGTTTTCAAAACCGAAAATTCGAGTCGACAATTATGCATGATGTCTGCGGAAGTTGCATGTTTTGACTAAAATGTATGCTAGAATGTTCTGGACTATAAGCATGTAATAATTTACTTTACGTAGAATTATGTATGCTAGGAACATTAGACGCATGACGCGTAAGCATGTTGTTTGGTTTGTTCGATATTTATGGCGTGATATAGTGTTATGCATGCGTAAATTATCGGATAATTCTTTTAAATTAAAAAGGGCCTTGGGAAAGCCAAGATCGGGTATGCATATTTGAAAATTCCCGTTCCGGTAATTTGCAAAATAATAACCGTTTTCAAAAGACTGATCTATTGGATTGAAGACGACAATAATGTGAACTCTTTCACAACACCCCCTTTCCCTCGGTTTACTGGCGGTCAGTTTGGTTTAGTGACTGAAGGATCACTATTCGTCGTATTCCATCTTAATAGATAATCCGATGTTTTGCAATTTTGTCAAAATGTTATAGTCTTCCTAACTTTGTATGATTGTCATTGTAATAGTTCTAATGTCTCGATCAGTTCGTTTTAAGAAAATATGCAAACTGGATGATTTTAATTATGATGATTGGAAAATTAGTGTTGAATGTGACCTGATACCTGCGGGAGTCGAGGATCGTATCGATCCAAAAGGTCAACGTATACATACAAACGTGGGAGGGACACTTAAATATACAATAATAAAGACAATTTAGGATCAAAGAGCTCGAACAATAATATGCTCGCATCTGACAGCTGAAACGGAGGAAAGGACTATTCAAAAGAGCGCATTGCATCTTTGATGCACCTTACACCTTCGCTACGGGAAGGGAAAGGCAGCCGAAGCAAGAGAATTAATGGCCACATACCATGAAATTCTATGCAAATAGAATGGGATAAAAACCGTTCTCGACGCCGATGAATAGGCAGGAATTCAGAAAGTAATGGAGATGTTTCCTCTTTCATGGTTTGCTGATGATAACGGACTTACACTTCTGATCACAGCAATTAAAACGACAATTGACTTATATGATGCCGACCATAAAGATGATAAACCCAACAACAAAAGGTCTAAATGATAAACCCAACAACAAAAGGTCGAAATTGCTTGGATAAACCCAACAACAAAAGGTCTAAATGATAATCCGGTGCGACAACCACTGTTGATTTATGTACTGTAAAAGGTGCGCCTCGTTTACCACAATACATAAAATGGTGAAATTTTTTATCTGATGCATAAACATCTAACATAGTTCAGTTTTGAATTTATTTTCAGGTGGGTTGCTCAAACGTGGTTAAAGGCTACCTGCCTTATACAACTTTCTTTGTCGTAGCTGCAGCTATTGATCCGGAAACTTTGCCATTATTTTTGTTAAGGATCCCTATTTTTACCCGTTTATATGTTTAAATTTAGTTAATGATGATTCAGAATTATTGAATAAAGTAGTAACCATTCAGTTCATGACTTGGCCTACTTATCAAAATTAATCGACCCGGTTAAACGGGATCGATCCAAAATGAATAACTAAAACAGAAAATCTATCAGTAAAACGAATGGATTAAACAAAACACTTACCCCTGAATCGTGAATAACGAACAATTATTTTAATACATCCATCGATTGCATAAAGTCGTAAAACGAACCGACCGATATTACATCCTTATTTAAGTACTCCATTAAAATGATAAGTATCCCGAAATAATGTGCATGAAAAACCGATTTGATTTTAAACTTGGAAACTAAAACGGTTTTGTAATACATCCATCGTGGCGCATGTCACCTCGAGAGACGGGACATATCGTTTTAAAAGTATAAATTTAATGATGATATGTTTAAATAAATGAATGCTGAATTTTCGTTTATAATCCTTGGAAATAACTCATTGATAACTACTATAGTCAAGATGTATGCTTTAATGCTACTATGATCGAGTAGTACATCAACTATAGCATTAAGCAAGAGCTCAAATGCATAGTCCATGAGGTGGATAAGTCTCTGGATGAGTTAATAAACGAAAGGAAGTAGTCAGTAAAATGACACTCCCACAATAAGCCTTTAACGAAAAGTTTGGCTAAGCAATCATATTATTAAATACTTCGAGAAACATAGTTTAAAATTACATTATGTTAGAACTCAACATTAATTGTTCCTACGGGATGAAATTAAGTTGATTCATATTAATGTAACACTATGTTCTAATAAGATCGGTTGACGCGTTACCATAAAAGCTAACAAATGATACGGGTAAAATCTTATCATAAAGTAGCATTAATTTGCGCATTAAACAAGTATTTATTAAGAGTACGGTCTACTATCGAAAGATACAAGTTTAAAATTAGCTTGGATTAATGGAAACGTGGTCGAACATGACACATTATAGAAATTTGAGGATGAACTTCCAATGCTTTGCGGAACGAAACGAACTAAAGTATTGATCTGATTAAAATGGATAACGGAGAATCTCAGGTCCCACTTACTTCGAGTGGGAGAATGATATAGAATTAGTGAATGCATTAGTGAATGACCTAGCAAATGATGATGGAAACATCCTCATAATAAATCCAGTGGGAGGGCTCACTCCCCCTCACATAATCATCACTAAATGTTAATGCGAATCAAGTCGGACCTGATAATCATAATGCTGAGCTAATACAACTGCCCATTATTCCTAGTGGGAGGGAAACGACCAACTTGGTTCCAGATCCCAGTGATCAAGGAATAAATCTCGGAGGTAAAATCCTGAGACTAAGAGGTCATTAAGAAAGCTGTAGATCAAAGTTCTAAGCACCTCCATTGTTCCCAGTGGGAGTAAAGCTCCGAAAGGAAGCATTATTCCGAGTGGGAGCAACGATCAGACTAATGATGGGATTATCGAACCTAGACATGGTCTAAGGCAACGAACTTCTTTTAAGAAGTATCCCATCAAGTAAGACATTCCTTCACGAACCAGTGATGGTTCGACAAGCATTGGAAGGACCTCAAACGAAGGAATGGAGGAAAACAATGGATGATGAAATTGCCTAAATAAAAACAAATTCGGTTTTGTCTTCAGTTGATCTACCCGCTAACCGCAGAGGTAGAAAGTGAAATTTTAGAATTCGCTACTATGGAAAAGTTGAGTGGTGCAAAACTCGAACGATTGCGAAAGGATATACCCAAATTCACGGAGTGGACTCTGATGAAACATACTCACCAACTGTGCGTTATACCACAGTTAGGGCAATCCTTGCCCTTGTTGCATGTCTCGATCTAGAGCTGCACCAAATGGATGTTAAGACCGCATTCCTTCATGGAAACATGGAGGAAGAGATCTGTATCGAGCAGCCATAGGGTTTTATTACTCCTGGCAAAGAACGTAAAGTTTGCAAACTCCAAAGGTCTATTTGCGGTCTTAAACAGTCGTCTCGGCAATGGTGATGGATATATCCAATTCGGGTTTGTATTTATATTTCGGGCCTCGTAAACACGTCAAAAGTCAGATTACGGTTTAGAAAACGTCTCCTAAGGGTCAAAACGGTCCGGATTGCTTAGGCAATCCGGACCTCCAGATTGCTTACATCCCGGAGGTCCGGGTTGCACGATAATCTGGACCTCGCCGAATTTAACAAATTCGATGAGGTCTGGATTGCTCTATGGGTATTACGCGATTACCGTTACGCGTAGAGAAGTCGAGTTCGCGCATTGCCAATATTCATGACGGTTACCGCTTTCCTTTGAACCGTCATCAAACCGCTTCAAAACCGGGTCCGGTCCCAAGGTAGCCTATAAATAGGAGACCTTGGCCACCCATTTTCACACATTCTCTCATTTGCCCAACTTTGGCATTTTGAGCTCTGACTTCTCTCTAGAAATATTTTCTCTCTCTAGAATTATTTTTCTCTCTTTATCCCAATAGTGACTTAAGCATCGGAGAGGGCTCCACTAGCACCACCCCCCCCCCTCTCCGTGCTAGTATTGGCCCTTTGTGCAGGAACGGGCCCCGCAGCTAAGGTGTGGAAGAGAAATAGGAGTAAGATGCGCCCAGACGCTAGGACTTGTGCCCAGACAGCCGTTTCCTGAGACACAGACTTTTCCTGAGACAGAGCGTTAAACCGAACACTCGTCACCGGCATTAGGCGAATACCTCTTCCAAGCGGAGGGTGTCAGCCCAAAAACCCGAACAACCCAATTAGACAAACGCGTCCATCCGACCCAGTTCAACCAGGACGCAACATTTGGCGCTGTCTCCGTGATTCGAACAAAAAGCTATCATAGCAAAGATATGACGAGTGATCGCAACCCTCCCGAAGAGGTTAATGCGGGAAATGCAAGGAAAAGGCATGGACATCCTAAAAGTCTCCGGCAAGCAAAAGAGTAGGAGGTCAGAAGCCAGCTGGAAGCCAGCCGGGACCTTCCCACATACCGAGAGCTACTTCCGTAGCTTCATCCATGCCAACCGAGGATGTGCCCGACGCACAGCACAACCTCCAAGAACCAAATGACGAGCATCGTTCACCCCCACCTGGTTTTGAGCCAGAGATGCATAATGATGAATTTCAGACAGAAACGCCGCAAGGCGAACAACAAGGAACAGGAGCAAACCCGATGCTTTCGGTTACTCTAACGATGATGGTTGCGCTGGAAGAATTACTCGCATTCCACGAGTCACTGAAGAATCAACGATACGCGCCCAGGAACACGCTGCGCCGACAAGAGAAATGTCGCAAGACACTACCCGCCAAGGCAGTCCATTCCAGGGCAGAGACCAACATGCATAAAATGCTTTCCAACATACAAGATATGAAGCCGCACGTTCATACACTCCTTCCCAAGGAGCCCGTCATTGGAGGAATGCAGGAGACTTTGACGCTGAAAGCGAGAATTCATACAAGCAAGAAGTGTACGTTGCAAAGACAATGCACAAGATCGATGACACCAACTTGGAGTATGTCGACATAAAGGATGCCGCCTTTGAAGTGTCATTGATTTTTCATCAAAGGACAAGGAGCACGTTGCATACCACGACGCCTTGCCCATAACCATGCAGAAGCCGATAAGAAGACAACTTGGATCCTTCCACATCCCTGTTGCCACATCCAATGCTTTCTTCACGCCAATAAGAAATGCATCTTTTGCACAATACGACCAAGGAGTCCTCCAATACAAAGGTGTCAACCCGCCACCACCTGTCACTCCTACCATGATGATCGCACCCGAAGAATTGGTTGCATTCCAAAAGATGTTAACGAACCAAGGATACGCCCTGCCATCACCACCTCTGCCTCCAATCAACGGACAAGTCGAGGCGACAGGAACAAAGTCTCGAGTCACAAGTCATCAAGACACACTGCACCAAAGAATAGAGGGGCAATGCACGGAAGGTACCTTCCAGTACCAACAACCAAGGCAAGGAGCTGCACGCTCATGCAACCCGTACGTGATAGCACAACACCAAAAAGAGGCATGGAAACAACCTCCAAAGCAGAATCAAGCAAAACTGCCCTCAAGCGGTCAGCAAGGAAGAAATTGGCAGCCTCAGCCGAAAAGGCCTTTTCAAGGAGATTTCCAGAAACCAAGAGAAGTAAAACTCGCTGACGGCATTCCATTGAATGCGCCGCTATCCGTAATATTGAAGGAAATGAAGGATGCGAACATGTGGAAAGAACGGAACAATTTCAGAAAAGGTCCGCTGGGGAAAGACAAAGACATGTGGTGTGAAAACCACGAGGTCTTCGGCCACGAAACAGACAGCTGTGTCAGCCTACGTTCCCGCATTAACAACTTCGTCCTCAAGGATGAATTGAAACAATTCGTCGATCAAGGCAACAGCCCCCCAAAAAAGACTCAAGCAGAGTCATCAAAAATACACAAGGAAGGTCCTTCCACAAGGACAAGCCAAGACGATGCTGACATCTGTCACAAGGAGGGACGGGAAAAACTTGTTAATGACGATGACGTCCCAATCACGGGACTCACAACAAAAACCTTAAAGGCAATAATTGAAAAAGAGATACACGTTTCCTGGGAAAAGAGACAACCGCAACAAAAGAGACCGTTCCAGTCAGACACCCAAAGGCTCAAAGAGACCAATCTTGCTATATGTGTTCCATTGAACACACCGCTGTCTGTCATCCTGAAAGAAATGAAAGAGACCAAGCTGTGGAAAAAGCCCTCTAAATTCCACAAGGGCCCATTGGGAAAAGATGAAAGCAAATGGTGTGAAAATCACGAAGTATATGGCCATGAGACGGACAACTGTGTCAACTTAAGATTCCACGTAAACAGCTTCATCTTAAAAGGAGAAATGAAGAAGTATATTGACCAAGGCAATAAGCATAAAAAGAAGTCTCATGTGAAGTCTTCAGAAAAAGGCAAGGGAAAAGAAAAGGCGAGTGATAATCCACCTATCGCCAAACGCCGGAAGAACAACGTCACTTATGGAACCAATTATGAAAACTTATACAATCCTTGGAGCATGAAGGTGGAAGAAACAAATTTCAAACTTCCGGAAAACAAACTTCACCGCCCACTTGAGCCAACGACTGCCTTCCTTGGCAAGAATGTTGAAGAACAACGCAAGCAACGTAAAACTGGGGGGCATGACATCAACATTTGTTCATCCCCAAAGGTGGAGATTGAAGAGCTCAACACGCTAGATGCACTGAGGAACTATGTAGCACGTGGCAGAGTCAACTTGCCAACAAATCACCTATGAAGACGTCAAACACATCAGCAATACCTTTATCTCCTTTATCTCCTTTTTCGCATATCTACTATTAAGTCTTTTTAGATTAAGTACAACTTATGCTTATTAGCCTTAGTACTTTTCAAAAGAAGTGATCAGTAGAGGCCTTCTTGTAATCCGTTGTACGAACTCCAAATATCTGATGAAGGTTAAATCTACTTTCGTAGGTACATTATTATATGACGCATACTCCCTTGGAATAACGCCAAGTAACAACTACGCACATATTAATTGCGTCAACAACATAAGCTATTGCACTATGGACAACAAACGGCTTAGGTCATACAACATCCCCCATGCAACAGAGCCTCAAGCATTCTATACGCACAAGACTAAAAATCGTGTTGCAATAATAAATAAGGCAGGGGCATTACCCAAGTGACAACGTCATCAACATTGTGGAAGAAAGGAATTCAGGATACGCTCATATGTTATACGCACACCTGTGCCAAACCCATCACGAGAAAAGAGTTAGAAAATTATTTCCAACATCCAGCAAGTTTACCTTTGTCAAGACAAACAATAGCGGAATCCCCGTCATTGATGAAAACCCAAGGGCAGATCATGCACTGTCAGAAGATGAAACAATAAAAACCATCAGGAAACAGCGGTACGACTGCCAAGCGACTTGGACGGCACCAAGCTGACAAGTGCTCGGCATTCCACCGAAGTGAAGAAACGAATAATTACAACTACACGCGGTACCTTTCTTCTAAGAAGGAAACACCAAGCAATGATCATATATAGGCATGTACATCATGCTAAGGAGGCATCAACGCATATCAACTAGAGGACGCATACAATGATGCATAGTCGCTGTTCATACATACATATTCACAACCACATATAGCGGGTGATACTTGATGGGTCCGACTATAGCCGTCAGGCCCTTTAACGGCGAGGAAACGGCAAACAGGCCCACCAGGCCCAGAGTAAGGGTCAAGATGACCTAGGAGACGGGTCCCGATGAAGGGAGTCCCGACGAAGCAGGGTCCCGACAGAGTCGGTCCCGACAGTGGAGCTAGAAGCTCCCGATGAGAAGCCTTTAAGGCCCCGATGATGAATCCCTGAGAATGATTGGCCCTGTCACGATGACGAGGGGCCCCGAGCGGTGACACAACGAGATAACTCTGGAGTCCCCGACAGGAGTCGGGACTCGTTACCAGAGGATAAAGCCAAGATATGCGGGGCGTGGCCGAGATATACGGAACGTGGTTAAGATACACGGATCGTGGCCGAGATACGCGGGGCATGGCTAAGATACGCGAGATCGTGTACGAGATAAGCGGGATACGGGCTAACCACCCCTAACGGTTCGCCAGGTACCTGAGGCACCTTTTTGCCTATAAAAGGGCAGAAGTTCACCTCAGATCACTTACGTTAAGTTCGATATACTTTGGAGATTGTTGCTTGCCAGTCATACGAGAGACTCATTTAAGCATCGGAGAGGGATTCTGGGTCACCGCCCGGTCTATCCCCTCTTGCAGGATTACGTGGAGCAAAGGAGCTAGGATTGCCGTCAAGATCCGTATCGGAGTTCCACCGTGATCCAACATTGGCGCCGTCTGTGGGAACCAAACAAAAAGCTAATATGCCTTCTACTCGATCGATGGCGGCTGGCAAGAACAAGAGAGGACAATCCGGTGGTTCCCGTCACCCCGCTGCAACGAACCTGAATTCAGTACCGGAACAAGGGGAAAACCAGAACCATCCCCCGGCTGAGCTCTCCCAGACAGGAGGACACAATGGATCGCATCCCGAAGACGTTGCCCCTTAACACCAGGATAACAGGGGGCAGGAGGCTCCCCCAGCTGCAGATTTGACGAGGGCCGTGGCCGAAGCCATGCCCCTGTTTCTGGCGGCCGTCGAGGCTCTCTTGGACCGAAGGGAGGCTACCAGGAGGCAGGAGGAGATGCCCCCACTGGAGGAAGCAACCCTACCAACAGAGGGTCAGAATGCACAGGAAGCCCCGCCCCGAGGCCAAGACAGAGGTAGGGCAACCGGTCAGCCGGAAAGGTTCGTGGTTGATGGGCCAGGACCAGTACAGCACAGGACCATTCCCCTGAATGGTCCCATCACTCCCGACCAAGTAGTAAAGATCGTGAACATCTGTATAGGAGAACAGAAGCCGCTAGTGTCGGAGATGAGGGATCGATCCACTCATCCCTTCGTCCCCCGACTAATAGACACCCTCGCCCCGCCTGGGTTGGGTATCCCCGAAATTAAGGAATATGATGGCGAAGGAGATCCAGTCCGTCATGTCCAGAAGCATCTTATGGCGTGTCTGGGTAGAGCCCCGAATGAAGATATAGTGTGTACACTGTTCCCAAACACCCTTGGAGAAAGAGCCTTGACCTGGTTCTTTAGCCTGCCCCCAGGCTGCATTACTTGTTGGGCGGATATGCACGACCGCTTCATTCGACAATATCAGGGCCGCAGACGATTGTTGAAGAGCGTGAGGTCTCTAACCCAGGTGGTGCAGAGGCCCGACGAGTCGCTGGCACACTATTACCAGCGGTACACAGCCAGCGTAGCAGAGATAGACGAGGAAATCTCGGAGGGCGAGACCATCCGCACCTTTATTCGGAACCTGACAGCCCCCTATGGCTCCGACTTGATGCACAGCGTGGCTGAGAAGGCTGTATGGAATATGGAGGCTTTGCAGAAGAGGGTGAAGCGGCAGATTGATGTCCAGGAGTCAAAGATAGCTGCGGGAGAACTGGAGCCCCCGAAATCGAACAAGGGAAAGCAGTCAAGCAAGCCTTTCGATGATCGTAAGTCAAGGGGCAAACAAGAGGGCAGTCGGGACCGAGGTCGCTCTGGTCGAAAGGAGGATAGACGTCCTCCAAGAAAGGATAAGCGGGAAGATCTCGACATTCCTCTTAACTGTTCCATGGCGGAAGTACTAACAGTCATGGAACGACAAGGTATCTCCAGATACCCCCCGAAGAAAGATGGAGAATTCCTGGGGTCCCGCACAGATCGCTATTGTCGGTTTCACCGCGCAAATGGCCATGACACTAATCACTGTCGGGAGCTGAAGAAGGAGATTGAGAAGCTAATCCAGAAGGGAAAGCTCAAGGAGTTCGTCGGGGACAAACGCTGCAGGTCCCGCTCTCGGTCTCGATCGCGGTCCCGTTCCCGATCCCGCGATCGGTCCCCGAAGAAGAAGAGAACTGATCCAGAGTCATCTGGTGTTCGCAAAGAAAGACGAGTCATCAACGTGATTCGTGGAGGATTTGCTGCTGGAGGAGATACCTCATCCGCTCGAGAGGTTTACGCCTCTAGGATCCCTACAGCGGTGGTGCTGGGTAAGAGGTCCCGATCTTGGACCCTGAAGGAAGAGATGGTGATCTCCTTCTCATCGGAGGACCTCATAGGCGTGGAGACTCTGCACGACGATGCCCTGGTGGTAACCCTGGATGTAGATGGGTTCGAGATGAAGAGAATCCTAATCGACGGAGGGAGCTCCTCCGACATTCTATTCATGGACGCGCTGGAAGCCATGGGGAAGACGAAGAAGGATCTGAAGGAAGCAAACTTCCTGATGGTCGGGTTTTCTGGCTCAACTTCCTACCCGCTGGGAGTAATCACCTTACCAGTGGAGTTTGGTAGTGGGTGGAAGTCAGAAAGGAGGAATGTGGAATTTGTCGTGGTTGATTCTGCGGGGACCTACAACGCAATTATCGGGAGAACCACCATCAATCCCCTGATGGCGGTTGCCTCGACGGTACACCAGAAGATGAAGTTCCCGACCGACCATGGAGTCGGAGAGGTCAAAGGCGACCAGGTGGCTTCCCGAAAGTGCTATGTTAATGCCACCCGGAGGAGGAGGCGAGAGGCTATGACTGTCCTCCAGACAGACACAGATCCCAGAGAAGAGTTTGGGCGTCCCGCCCCCGTAGAAGATCTGAAAGAAGTCGAGATCGACGGCCCCCAGAGGAAGGTGAAAATCGGGTCTGCTCTAACTGAGGAGACAGCCCAAAAATTGGTGGAATTGCTGAAAGAGTTCAAGGAGCTGTTTGCCTGGTCCCCAGCGATATGCCAGGAATTAGCCCTGACGTGATCGTGCACGAGCTGAAGATAGACCCCGCGATCAAACCTATCACGCAGAAGAGGCGTCCGATGGGCACGGATAAGAAGATTGCGATCCAGCAGGAGGTGGGCAGGTTGCTCGATGCTGGTTTCATTAAGGAGCTTCTATTCCAGACTTGGGTCGCCAATCCAGTGCTGGTGAAGAAGACTAACGGGAAGTGGCGAATGTGCGTGGACTTCCGCGACCTGAACAAGGCTTGTCCAAAGGATTGCTATCCACTCCCGAGGATTGACCAGCTGGTGGATGCCACATCGGGACATGAGCTGCTGAGTTTCATGGATGCATATTCGGGCTACAACCAGATCAAGATGGCCAAAGAAGACGCCCCCCACACTGCGTTTTATGCAGACAGCGACATCTATCACTACGATTTCATGCCTTTCGGGTTGATCAACGCCGGGGCAACCTACCAGCGGATGGTGAACAAACTGTTTGGGGACATGCTGGGAGAAACCATGGAAGCTTACGTGGATGACATGCTGGTGAAGTCCCGACAATCCGAGGATCACGTGCACAACCTTACCATGGCGTTTGAGCGGATGAGGCTTCATCAAGTTCGCTTGAACCCGACGAAATGCGCCTTCGGAGTCCACTCAGGGAAATTTTTGGGCTTCATGGTGAGCCAAAGAGGAATTGAAGTGAACCCTGAGAAGCTGAGGGCAATCGAGGAGATGCAGTCTCCGATAAACCATCGGGAGGTGCAAGTACTGAATGGCCGACTAGCTGCAATGAACCGCTTCTTGTCCAAAGCCAGCGACCGATCCATGCCATTTTTTGAAGTCTTGAGGGCCAACAGAAAATTCGAATGGACCGCCAAATGTGAAGAGGCGTTCCAAGCACTCAAACATCATCTTCGCACACTCCCGCCGCTGGCGAAACCGGTTCCAGGCGAGCCGCTCTTCCTTTATTTGGCTGTTTCTGAATTTGCTATTAGCTCTGTGTTAGTAAAGGTTGTCGAGGGTAATCAAGTCCCCGTCTATTATGTAAGCAAGGCATTTGCCAAATCTGAATTGAACTATCCCGCCGTTGAGAAGTACCTCTTTGCGCTGATAATTACTGCTCGGAAGCTAAGGCCATATTTCCACGCACACGAGATCACTGTGCTAACGAACCAGCCTTTGAAGCATTTTTTGAACCGACCGGATGCGTCTGGGAGATTGGTGAAATGGGCAGTGGAGCTCAGTGAGTTTCGAATACACTTTGCTCCAAGAACGGCAATCAAGGGCCAGGCATTGGCGGACTTTATAACAGAATCTACAGCCCCCGATCTAGAAGAAACGGGCCCTGTAGAGGGGGCAACCATGGAGGTCCCGATAGAAGAACAACCAGAGAGGGTAGAGCAATCAGAACAGCCAAACAAAGAAAATATCTGGGAAATGTACACGGATGGCTCCGCAAGTTCAGACGGATCAAGAGCGGGCTTCTTGTTGATACCACCGGGTGAAGGTGAACCGCTCCGATATGCCTTGGCTTTAACATTCAAAGCCACAAACAACGAAGCGGAGTATGAAGCTCTTATCACGGGCCTAAAAATCGCTAAAGGCACTGGAATCGATCACTTGAGAGTGAAGTGTGACGCAGCGTTAATCGTGAACCAAGTTCAAGGACGATACGAAGCAAGGAGTCCGATAATGAAGAAGTATCTGCGAGAGGTACAAACCCTGAGAGAGAGCTTCAAAAGCTTCGATATCGAGGCTATCCCGAGGGAGAAGAACATAGAGGCAGACGCCTTGAGCAAATTTGCCCTGGGGGCACCCTTAGAAGAAAATCGGAAGGTGCACTTCCTGGAGAAGGTGATCCTGTCAAACATTGACCCCACGCAGGTGTGCACCATTGAAGCAAAATCGGAGGAGGAGCCCACTTGGATGACCCCGATAGTCGCGTACCTGACTACGGGAGCAGTCCCCGAGGACAAGGTAGCAGCAGACAGGATATGTCGGATCGCGTCTAATTACGTGATGCTGGACAATCAGCTGTACAAGAAGGGCTGGTTCTCGACTCCGTACTTGAAGTGTGTAGCAGAACCCGACACCAATCGAATCCTGAAAGAAATGCATGACGGAGTCGCGGCTTGTCATGAGGGGGCCCGATCCATTTTGAGGAAGGTGTTGAACTTAGGCTACTATTGGCCCACGATGAACAAAGAAGCAACGGCGATGGTCCGATCATGCGACGCGTGCCAGAGGTACGCCCCGAGTATCATGGCTCTGGCTGCTAACCTGACATCCATCAAGAGCGCTTGGCCCTTCGCGCAGTGGGGCATCGACTTGGTGGGACCTCTTCCACAAGCACAAAGACAATGTAAGTATTTACTTGTAGCTATCGATTATTTTTCGAAATGGATAGAGGCGAAGGCATTGGCCAGAACAACGGGGAACCAGATCGTCAAGTTCCTCCAAACCCACATCGTGTCCAGATACGGGATTCCTAAGGTAGTGATCAGCGACAATGGCCCACCATTTAACGGCTCTCAGGTGAGGGAGTATCTGGAAGAACTGAACGTTGAGCATCGGACCGCCTCCGTACGCCATGCTCAGACTAATGGCCAGGTGGAGTCAGCCAACAAAATCGTGATGGATGGCCTGAAGAAGAGGGTCTATGCCTTGAGGGGCAAATGGCTGAACGAACTGGAAAACGTACTTTGGGCTGTTAGAACGACACCCAAACGATCAACAGGGGAGACTCCGTTTGGCCTTGTTTATGGCACGGAAGCTGTCGCTCCTGTGGAGGTAGCTGTGGCATCCCATCGAACGAGATATTATGAGCCCCTGACGAACGATGAAATAAGACGCCTGGACTTGGACCTACTCGAAGAGAAAAGGCGGGAAGCCGATGAAATCCAAGCTCGAATGCGCTTAGCGACGGCCAGGTACTATAATCGGCGAGTGAAGTCCCGACAGTTCTTCGTCGGGGAGCTGGTTTGGCGTCGCAACGAGTTCACCCTTTTGGATCGAATCAACAAGATGTCACCAAAATGGGAAGGACCTTATAAGGTCGTGGGGATGCCAGCTCCGAACGCATACAAGTTGAAAGACCTCGATGGCAGAACGTTAAAGCATTCTTTCAGTGGCGAACACTTGAAGAAACACCATGCTTGATGAAAGTCGCCTTCAGTGGTGCACGATGAAAGTCGCCTTCAGTGGTGCATGATGAAAGTCGCCTTAAGTGGTGCCCGATGTAAAATCGCCTTAAGTGGTGTATGCTGTTTATCGTTTAATTCGATGTAAGCCTATCTTATGCCAATAAATAAAGAGGTTGCTTCCAAATAAGAGTTGTCCTTAGATTTATGCTAAGTGTAAAAGTCGCCTTCAGTGGTGCACGATGAAAGTCGCCTTCAGTGGTGCACGATGAAAGTCGCCTTCAGTGGTGCACGATGAAAGTCGCCTTCAGTGGTGCACGATGAAAGTCGCCTTCAGTGGTGCACGATGAAAGTCGCCTTCAGTGGTGCACGATGAAAGTCGCCTTCAGTGGTGCACGATGAAAGCCGCCTTAAGTGGTGCACAATACTTAGATTTATTCTAAGTATCCAAAAGTCGCCTTCAGTGGTGCACGATGAAAGCCGCCTTAAGTGGTGCACAATACTTAGATTTATTCTAAGTATCCAAAAGTGGCCTTCAGTGGTGCACGATGAAAGCCGCCTTAAGTGGTGCGCAATACTTAGATTTATTCTAGGTATCCAAAAGTCGTCTTAAGTGATGCACTCGATACTAAGTCGCCTTAAGTGGTGCGCGATCTTTAGGTTTATCCTAAGTAACGATTAAAGTCGTCTTAAGTGATGCACTCGATATTAAGTCGCCTTAAGTGGTGCAGGTTATTAAATCGTCGGGAAGGACGTATGAGAAATTCGTAAGTATCGAAGTTTCGACTGCTAAGAACTAAGTCGTCTTAAGTGATGCACTCGATGCTAAGTCGCCTTAAGTGGTACGGGTTGTTAAATCGTCGGGAAAGACGAAAGACAACAAGAGATCGGAATTAAAGGAGTCTAATATTGATAAAGGGCTCGAAGGCCCGACGACGACACAAGAGAAGAAAATACAAGGACTCTGAAAGATAAAAGCATTCAAGCTTGGTCCTTGTCAGCAGCATTGGTAGCAGAGGGGTCCGCAGGATTGGCTTCGGGAGGATTGACTATCGGGGCGTCCGCACTTGGAAGTTCAGAAGCGTCTTCGACAATTACGGGGGTACTCCCCCCATCACTCTCCTCGGAAAGAGCAAAATACTTCTTCGCAAAGGGAGCAAGGGAAGGAGACTTGTCAAAGTTGATGGCGTCCCCGTACTCCAGGTGGAGCTCCTCAACGGCGTTGAAGAGAGTATTCTCCACCTCCGCGCCAAAGAACTTCATGGCATCAGCTTGGAAGCCCTCCGACCTCCGATAGTCCTCCCGACCCTTGGCCTCCGGTTCAGCCAGCTGTGCCGGGAATCCCGCGATCAGCTCCTCCAAAGCCTTCTTCTCAAGGACCAGCTGGTCCTCGGCGGCCTTCTTCTCCTGGGTCAGCCGATCCACGACTGCCCCCCGCTCTTGCCACTCTTGCCTCAAGAGCCCCTCGAAGTCCGCGATCTGTTGCTGAAGGCCCCGAATCTTCTCATTGAGGGCAGCCAGCTCTTTGGCCAGCTTCCCCCGCGAAGACTGGGAGGCCTTGAGATCCGCTTGAAGCTGCTCGCGGACTCCTCGGTCCCGCTCCCGGGCCTCATCATAGGCAATGACATACCCGATGAGGCGGTTGTAATCCCCGAGCTCCTGCAATCAAAAGGAAAAGTGTTAGAAGGACAAAAGACCCAATTTATCGATCAACAAGGAAAAAGCGAAGTCGCACCTCGATGCGGCGCACAGCCATATCCCTGACGTCCCGCTGCATATGCGTCCGATTGAGGTGGATCGGATGTCGCATAGAGGGCAGGACGGAACCCGCCAGCAGATGCAGGGCCAGTTCTTGGTCCTGTTCCCCTTGTGTTAGCGGGACTCCCTGGAGCGTCTGGATCGCAGCCCAGGGGGCATCGGCCTGTGAAGAGTTGAAGGGCCTGTAGAAGTCCTCATCAAGAGCCAGGGGAGAGATGGGACGGGGAAGAGAAGGGCACATCTCCGTCTCGGCCCGGACGGGGGAGGGAGAAAAGTCATGGATAGGAGAGAGCTCCCGCTGCTGCGGAGAAGACGAAGGAGGCGGCCCCTGAGGGGTTGGTTTCAAGGGGGATTGCCCCGCCTTCCGACGCTGTTGAGGGGGGTCAACCCCGCCGGTCTCCTCGGAGGAGTCCAGAGTCTCCACCTGGCGAAACTGTTCACCAGATGGTGCCTTTTCTCCAGCCGAGGGAGGCACCCCCGCTGAAGGCGGTGCATCTGTGGAAGCTGCAGCACCCGAGGAAGCTCCCGAGCGACCTGCACCTGGAGGATGAAGAGCTTCAGATAGGTAGTCAGGAAGTTCATCGGGATTCTTACACCAAATGATACGTCGGGAGACGTATTGATCCTTCCCGCGGTAATGATAGTAGCCTGCCTTCAAGACTCGGGGAGTTTCACCTCGAAGGATCCTTTTGACATCAGCAATTCGGCCCTTCTTGGTCGAGGAAATCAAGTCCGACGGAACCATCCTTTTATACGATTTAATAGCAAGTCGGAGTTGTTTACCTTCTTCAGCATTCTGGACCTCGAAGAGTTGGTCCAGATCCACCCGTGGCCGCTTGGGCTGCTCCGTTGAAGGAGACCCCGACCTGGCAGCAGCAGCCTTCTTGGCAGACTTCCTCTTCCGCGAGGGGCGGACAGCATCGGTCTCCCCCTGCTTAAGGAATAAATCGGTCAGCACAGACACCTTCTTGGCTGCAAACAATATACGAAGAAAAAGTTAGAAATTTTACCCAAGGGACCACGCTAGAAGGCCGTCGAAGAGCTGCCCCCCAGAGACAATACTGAGGAGTCGGACCCCGGTGTGCACCAGGTCCCGCTCCACCAGAGAGTTAGCATTGAGAGGAGTGTAAGACTCCCCCCAACGATAAAGCTGGATCAATTGAAGAGTCTCGAAGTCCTCATCAGCATAGGAGTGGAAAGCAGGCGGAGGGTCTGCTGCCACCTCCCACCGAGGCCAAGGAATAGAAGAATGTTGGATGAAGAAGTAGCTCCTCTTCCAGCTACTGTTGTCAGACCCCGTATCAATCAAGATTCCCCGACCCTTGACCACCTTCCAGGTGTCACTGGTCCAACCGTGCCGGGCAAGCTGCTGCTTACTCCATTTGGGCATCCGAGGGTAGAAGGCGCAAACCCCCGCCTCGTTGTATTTCAGCCCGTAGAAAGTCCGGAAAAGCTGGAGGCTGTAGACCCACTTCTGTCGGAGACAGAGGACTTGAAAGGCGTTCCAGATGCGGATGGCATAAGGTAGTAGGGTGTGTTTGGTAGTGTTGGCACAGCTCGACCAGGTTACCGCAGAAGGGGAACCTGATCCCCGCTGATATTTGTCCCGTTGAGACAAATACCTCCCTTTTCTGGGGACGAGTAACCTCAGGGTCACTCGAGGGACGATGCCGAGGATAAGGGAAACGAGGTTCCCAGGTGATGGTGATGCAACCCTCTCGGAGAGCTGCATCATAAGCAGTGGTGGAAATTTCATTTGGAGCATAGTCAAATTTAAAGGGTTTTCTCCCCTCGGAGCTGGAACCGCTGTCTGAAAAGCAACCAGGGCAAGAAAATACAGTGGGATTCTGGAAAAAATTAAAAAGAAGGGGACAAACAAACAACGAAGAGTGTTTCCTTACCAGACATGGTGGAGTAGAGGTTGAAGGAGATGAACGAGATGTCGCCGGAAAGATGATCGGAGAAGACTCCAAGGATCTTCGAAAGCACAGAGCTTGGAATTGCAGAGGAATCGCAGAGAGCTTTTGAGAATTCGAAGACGGTAAAAGTTAAATTGTGACTGTGGCTAGGGTTTTATAGTCGAAGAAGACAGTTGAAAGGACACTTCGATCCGAGTCGTCGAAGTCGAAAGGTCTTAATCTGGACCGTCGAGATGAAACGTGCAGAAGGACAACGGGCGTAATGATGAAACGGCCTGAAAAGCACTTTTCAGAAAAGGACAGGCACGAAAAATCAGGCACGTGGGTCGAAAACGTCACTCCATTATCTGCTGCATTTAATGCACTAGAGAACCGAAGAGACCTTTGGGATATAGCGGTTATCTACAAAACCCTGAGGAAACGTGGAAGAGAAGATTAAGTAACTGAACCAAGGAACAGATCCCCGACTCTAGCCTTGGAAAATCGAGAGTTGGAAGACACGAAGAACTAAAAGTCCCTCATGTCTTGGGGGCAAATGATGGGTCCGACTATAGCCGTCAGGCCCTTTAACGGCGAGGAAACGGCAAACAGGCCCACCAGGCCCAGAGTAAGGGTCAAGATGACCTAGGAGACGGGTCCCGATGAAGGGAGTCCCGACGAAGCAGGGTCCCGACAGAGTCGGTCCCGACAGTGGAGCTAGAAGCTCCCGATGAGAAGCCTTTAAGGCCCCGATGATGAATCCCTGAGAATGATTGGCCCTGTCACGATGACGAGGGGCCCCGAGCGGTGACACAACGAGATAACTCTGGAGTCCCCGACAGGAGTCGGGACTCGTTACCAGAGGATAAAGCCAAGATATGCGGGGCGTGGCCGAGATATACGGAACGTGGTTAAGATACACGGATCGTGGCCGAGATACGCGGGGCATGGCTAAGATACGCGAGATCGTGTACGAGATAAGCGGGATACGGGCTAACCACCCCTAACGGTTCGCCAGGTACCTGAGGCACCTTTTTGCCTATAAAAGGGCAGAAGGTCACCTCAGATCACTTACGTTAAGTTCGATATACTTTGGAGATTGTTGCTTGCCAGTCATACGAGAGACTCATTTAAGCATCGGAGAGGGATTCTGGGTCACCGCCCGGTCTATCCCCTCTTGCAGGATTACGTGGAGAAAAGGAGCTAGGATTGCCGTCAAGATCCGTATCGGAGTTCCACCGTGATCCAACAATACTTCGAAAAGCTACGCTCCCAACATATACGCACCTGTCATGATCCGCAACTATCATATCCGCACCTATCGCGTCCGCACTCAGAGAAGTTTCCTACACAAACAAGGAATCCTCGTATCAGATTCCTTTACTTTATTTATGCATTACTAAAAAGAAAATTTCATGACTCCATATTTTGCAAACTTATAAACATTGCAATTATCTGACAAATAGCAACTCTGTTCGTAGGTACATGCTACACTATGATTACTACATGGGAATTACGCCAAGTAGTAACCTATGCACAAAAATCTACTTAAACAATACAAGTTAAGCATTGTGTTCAAGGAGGGATTTATGGTATACAACGCCAATATATCTATTATCTACACCAACAGGGAGTTTATTTCTCCATTCATAACATTGGCGTCTATCTCAAGAAGGTGCCGGCAACACAAAGCCATCGCGCTATGTGCACAGTCAACTTATATGTCGCAATGACAACTTGCGGATTATCTACAAAAAGGGACTTATAAAAATTCTCTACTCAAAGTGACGGCTATTCCAAAGACGTCAAATACATGCAATATCTTGGAAAAACACCAAGGTCTACTATCAAAATGACGACAATTCCAAAGACGTCAAATACATGCAATATCTTGGAAAAACACCAAGGTCTACTATCAAAATGACGACTATTCCAAAGACGTCAAATACATGCAATATCTTGGAAAAACACCAAGGTATACTATCAAAATGACGACTATTCCAAATGCGTCAACAACAAGCAATATCTTGGATAAACTGTAAGATTTACATCAAAAGTAGCATGTTGAGGTATCCTCTTTGTAAAGACAAACCTCATGTTTACTTCTAAAAAATGGCATGCTGCGAGATGCTCTTAGAAGCAAATCCTCATGTTCATAGCCATTCCCTGAATTGAAAACAGGGTGCGGCAAATGCAGTGATGGGACTGATCACCCCATCGTGGCGGAAGTCCTCTTGTTAGACGACAACCCCACACATCAAAAGTATGTATACTCTCTTAAGGGTTCATACACCATGAAGACTTAAGCCTGAAAAAGGATAGCTTCATGTTATACGCTTTTTAAAGCAAACCTTGTATAAAACTCATCAAACTTACAAGTCGAGTCTTGTATAACTTTATCTTGATCTTTAGCATTTAACGCAACAACAACAAAATAAACAAGAAAAATCTTGTAACAACGTCGCCTTAGAGTAGAACTAAGAGACGGTACAAACTTAGTCTTGCTACGTCAAGACGACACTGCTACATGTCAAAGGCCAAGTGCCAAGTATATTACTACTTGCAATGCTACAAATACCAAGTGTACATAACACCCTACAATGCGCAAGTCGCAACATCCTATGCTCTATCCATCTTGCCATGCCTTGGAATCTAACCAAGAGGGGCGCTCATAACACCCTACAATGCGCAAGTCGCAACATCCTATGCTCTATCCATCTTGCCATGCCTTGGAATCTAACCAAGAGGGGCGCTCATAACACTCAACAATGCGTGGCATACAGTCGCAACTACGGACATCATGTTCGTCATCTAAGGATATCTATCCTATCTTCCAAGTCCAAAGCATACGGACAGCATAGATAACTCAAGGTATGAAGTATTACTAACAAGTTATCACGTGATTATTATTGAAAACAGGTCCAAGTGACGAAATATCATGCAAGCAAAGGCATGAACAAAGAATTATCAAAACAACATCAACCCATTCACAAAGGGTTCAACATGCTGGAAGCATACAACCTGACACCAACCAAGAGATAACATCATCTCTAAGGACCTATGGCAAAGAGTTCATAATGTCAACATCAAATGCAATGTCGTCATCCACACAAAGGACACGAAAAGAATGGTTGCTTCAACTTCAATACAACATAGCTCTTCAACATAAGCGCGACAATCAGCAATACGTGCATCAAAATCAGCCGTCAACAAATGCTTACCTCAATGTGAGGAACGCTCCTCCTTAGGCCGGTCCCTCGACCGGGGGGCAGAAGGCACCACCGCACAACCCTCAACTCTATTCCCTTTATCACAAGAAGGAGTTAGCACGGTCGCACTCGGCATAAAGAACTAAGAATTGCTCGAGGAACGCGCCCCTGCGTCGAATCTTTTGAGAATTGTGCTAAAAACAGAAACAGCAACCGCGCATTCAACAACATGAAAACAACAACTTGGAAAATTAACAAGTTCAAAGAAGATACAAGGAGACGTCTTACTCACAAGTCCTTTACTGCGACCGTGTCCAGAGACTCCAGAGTAGCTGGGGCACTTGTACGGACATTCCTCCCAACAAACGATTACTGTACACATCGGCTATCTTCAAAGACAAGCTTTTTCCATCAAGTCCAACCTACATTACAACATGATACAAGTCATAAAGGACATAAACATCTACACTTGGTGTATTATTTAGCTGCTCAAACCATGTCGACATCCGAACACAGATTTACTCGCAGGATGGAGATAGTAGGCTTACTCATGGTAATAGCCGTGGGAAGATTAATTCCAACAAGAAGACAGCAAGATCAGATATCCGGGAAAATGCAACCAACAATCCAGTCAGTGCGTAAACACACATCAACACTTATGCAAACATTTATGCAACGGATGCTCAATGTGAGACAACTATGTACATACAAGACTCGTTAGTCTTCACGCAACAAGTAACAAGCATCACGCAAGGGGGGAAACTTCTTCAACACATTAACCTTGCATGACAACATCGAGCTCATACTCGCAGCATACAAGATTATAATGGTGGAATATTTTCTAAGTGTTTTGCTCAGGATGACAGTCAGCATATTGCAAGTTGTCAGCATATTACTATGTGTCAGCATATTATCAGGAGTTGGCATACAACCTGTGTTCGCATCAAGCATATGGATACAGCGTACATAGCCAGGGATGGTGAAAAGATTCTAAGTGTGGGGGCAAGTACGCACATACGTGTACGTACATACATGTCGACAAGAATGCATGTCGACAAGGAGAAAATATTTTCTAAGTGTTTCCATGTACGTACATACATGTCGACAAGGATGCATGTCGACAAGCAGAAAATATTTTCTATGAGTTTCCATGTACGTACATACATGTCGACAATGATGCATGTCGACAAGGAGAAAATATTTTCTAAGTGTTTCCATGTACGTACATACATGTCGACAAGGATGCATGTCGACAAGGAGAAAATATTTTCTAAGTGTTTCCATGTACGTACATACATGTCGACAAGTGAAGAATATCTTCTAAGTGTTTCCATGTACGTACATACATGTCGACAAGGGAAGAATATTTTCTAAGTGTTTCCATGTACGTACATACATGTCGGCAAAGATGGATTGCATACAACAAGTAGCTATGCCTCCTAAGCATTCCTACGACGCTCATCGACAAAGTTCATACGACAACATCTATGGTAACAAGCTTTAGATATTGTTAAAATATTTTCCAAGTGTTTTAGCATGTTTGCAGACAATGACCGACAGTCTATACATGATTCTCAGCAATACATTGCCTAAGCTATCATTACCAACATACAACCATTGACGGCCATGTACGTACAACTACCGATCAAAAGGCCATTACGCGAAGGCATGGGGGCAATATATCAAATTGGGGAATTTTACCACGACTATGCACGGAGGTAAAAATT
Organism: Clarkia xantiana subsp. parviflora; assembly: GCA_036873135.1. Lineage (NCBI taxonomy): Eukaryota > Viridiplantae > Streptophyta > Magnoliopsida > Myrtales > Onagraceae > Clarkia > Clarkia xantiana. The sequence continues at coordinate 37,911,828 of JAPTYO010000008.1, forward strand.
ATCTAAGGCATGAGCTAACGACAATTGCAACAAAAATGAACCAGCAATTTTCAACATACGAACACCAATGAGCAGCTCTATGCAACAACAACGACAAATAGTTCAAAGGAACACCAACATGGCAACATCCAAAAATCAAGACGAAGCTGTTCTGTAAAATCGAGTTTTCAGACTGCTTCAAAATGTGACAAAAAGTATCACAATGGACTCCACTCGTCGAGACGATTTCAGAAAGGTAAAAACCGCGACGAACGTAGCACGGGAAGGCGGCGCGTGGGTTACACGCGCCGGTGAAGCAACGCACACGTGACGGCGCGTGAGGGCGCGTCCGTCGTCAGCTGGCGATTCTGAAGGCGACGCCGGAATCCTCGCGGTGTTCTGAGTCGATTGGTGGTATCAATTTCTGAAAACTGGCCATGAATCAAACACGTAACTTTCAGGATGCACCTTAAGTTTACGATAGTGAAGAAACTAGGAACAAGCAAATGGTTTCTAAAAATGGTGGAGCAATTACCTGCAAAGAATGATGAAGAATGGATTCCCGAAAATCTGGAAGAATGATTGGGGATTAGTGTAATCACATATCCCAAAAGATTCCTTAATGATAAGGATCGAAGGAGTAATTCACCTACACCCACGCCTAAGTGCTTACGGTATACTCCACCCTCTTCTAAGTATTTATCTCTTTGCGCATGATTACTTTAGTACTACGCGTATCAAATCCATCATTTTACATGCATGTTTGCATATCGCATGATTCATGATTTATTAATCGCTAAGTCATTTTAGGGAATACGGATTATATTTCTAGCATCACGTAATTACGTTCTTGCCATGACCATTACTTGTACATACATGTTGATAAATAGCATGTCCGCATGACATATTACTAATCGCTTATATCCCTAGCGGTAATGATGATTGTACGTTATGTATGCGCATTCTCTATTGCACTAACCGTTATGACAGGAAATAAGGTCACTCGGTCAAAAAATCAAAGGACGGACGAAATCAAGACTTCTACGTCCAACCGACGATCAAAACCGGAAGGTTAGCGTCAAGCTCAAATCGGACATGTACCCTAACTTAAAATAGAGTCAAGAAAGGTTTTAAACCGTTACTTGACTCGGGGGCAAGTGATGGATATATGTCCAATTCGGGTTCGTATTTATATTTCAAGCCTCGTAAACACGTCAAAAATCACATTACGGTTTAGAAAACGTCTCCTAAGGGTCAAAACGGTCCGGAAGCGCGGTACACGCGTCCGGGTTGCACGGCAATCCGGACCTCGCAGAATTACGCGATTACCGTTACGCGTAGAGAACTCGAGTTCGCGCATTGCCAATTGTTAGGTTCTAAGTTTCGGGTCAACGGGCGGTCGACCTAAACCTTATTCCTCACTGGTGAAACTGCGGGTTCGGTGCTCCTAAGTCCTGTCGTTCTGATCCGTGTCCTTCTGTCCTTCGCCTTCTCTTCTCCACGTGCCCTGCAAGAGGGGCAATATCAAGCACGGAGGGGGGGGTGGTGCTTGACGTACCCTCTCCGATGCCTAAGTCAGTACGATACTTTTAGAGAGATAAAGCTAGAGAGATGTCAGAGCTAAATTGCATACTTAGCCAAGCTGTTCAAATGAATGGTGGAAAGGTTGTATTTATAGGCAACGGTGTCATTAAGGTGGCTTAATGACATTGTTAACCTTTAAACACAATTAATTAGCCCTTAATCTCGTAATTAAGACCTTAAAGCACGGAGAGGTTGGCGGAAACAAACTAAGTATCGGAGTCGGGAAATGGTGCCGGGGCCCTTGGGGGGGGGGGGGGGGGGGGGGGGGAAAAATCCGACCCCCAACCCAACCCCTCCTAGGGGAGATAGGGTTGGCTGACCCGATCTCCCCTAGGGGAGGTCGGGTGTGGCCACCCGACCTCACCTAGGTGAGTCTGCCTCGGTCCGGACGAGTATTTTGGCCTCGTCCGTACCGTTGGCGTTTTCGCGGGGTGTTTGGGTCGAAGTTTCGATTTACAATCATTGACGGGGTGATCAAAATAAAATGATTCGGAAGTCAACGGGTTCAAATTGGGCGTATATCAATCACATGCCCCCGAGTCAACCAATGGCCTGACCCTTGATTGACTCTATTTTAGGATGGTATGACACGCGCAATTTGAAGCCGGGATTTTACCTTTTATCGGAATCCTTACTTACCCATGGATGTGTGTCTCTGACTCTGCCCCCTGTCTTATAAGATAGAGGGATTGCAAATGTTAGAATAGCACGGACACGTGTCCAAGCACGTGTCCGTCTGAGATGGAAATAATAAATATATCCCCGTCAAGAGTGTATACTTGAAAAATATACGCTCACGTGGGGATGCAATATGAGTACAGCTAAACGGGTCCATGCTTCAATTTCATGCCGGGATAAGTCTACGTGGAGAAATTTTTTAATTTTGGTCTAAATTTTTTCTAAGTATGGGATACTTAAAAATAAACCCATGGGATGTTAACTTGAGTGGAAATATGCCTAACCATAGTCTAAGGGGGTAAAGATGATAGTTTTCCTTTGACCCTTAGATCTCTTCTAATTTTAAATGGAGGGTTGTGATTATGTCACTTTAAAAAACCCTACACCTTTTCAAATATATAGAGGAGTAAAGAAATTACCTCACTTAGCCACCATTGTCATCTTTTCCTTTTTTCCTCACACTTGGAGACCAAGGGAGGAATTCTTGCACACCAAGGGAGAGGGGCCGGCCAAAATTCCGGTGGGGGACCAGGAATTCCAACCAGCACGGACACGGTGGCACGGTTCTAGGGCGACGGCGGAAGCTCCCGGCGGCGCGGCGGAGGCGAGGCGATCCGACGGCTCTAGGCGGCGCAGACCAGGGCGGAGACGGTGGTCGACGGCGAGGCTGTCCCTGACGACGGCAGCATCTGCTCCGGCGGGGTGGGCGAGAGCGAGGCGGCGCAGCTCCGGCGTGACCTGAGGCGACCTCCGGCGACGGCGGGGTCTGGTTTCCGGCGAGGGGCTGATTTCCAGCGATTTTCAAACTCGAATTCCGGACCCGTTTATCAAATCGGGTCAGGTTTTCCAAAGGTCCAATCTTTCCCTTTTGTTACCGCGTAAAATATCGATACTTGAATTGCCGATACTCGATTGCCGATGCTTGATTGAATATGTGATTGCCGTAGATAACCGCCGATTTGGGAAAAAAAATTTGGCCGGTCGTCCGGAGATAGTGTTTTGTCCGTTTAGACTATTCTCGTTTGAATTTGACGTTGGGGCGCCATTTGTGTGTTGATTCCCGTTGGGGGGCGTAATCGTAATTTTACCCGGGAATTGATTTTCGGTTTGAGCAAAACTGTTCGATTTTATCGTTGGGGTGTCCTTGACGTGGGTTTGTTACCTTTGTTGGATGCCTTTGGATTTTTGTTTGTTGTTTGTCGGGTGCCGGGGTATGCTCGGTCTTTCCGGAAGTCTTCTTGTTTTGACATCTGTCATGCCGTGGCAGGTAATGTATTCGTGGTGGTGTCCCCGTACACAAACTCTGCAAAAGCGTTACATCCTTCGAATGATGAGTAAGTTTCTCTTTCTTTCTATTCGCCGCATTGCTTTCTTTCCTTCCCTTAGTTTGGTGTCGAGTTCTGAGCTGTATGCTGAGCCGGGGTGTTAGTCGGAGCCTGATTCAAGCTTGGAATTTCTCACTGCCTTTGATTTAGGTCTCGCTGCTTTGTCGGAGAACTACCTGACTAGGTCTGACTATAACGAGCATGTTACTTTAGATGACATTTGCCCCTTAGATGAGCCTTTATATCCCTTCCTCCCTTCTTTGGGGAATGCCCGCCAGACAGTGACAGAGCCCCCCAGGGGGAAGGTTGTTGTTTATCCTTCCCAAATTCGGTTTGGATTGCGGCTGCCTTATTGCGATGATCTTGTAGAGTTGAGTAGGTTCTTTAGGATCTCCCCTGTGAACCTCGCCCCTAGTGCTATCCGTGTCTGGGTGGGCTTCCGGGTGTTATGCCACTGGTACTCCTGGAAGTATTCATTGGTCTTGTTCCGATGCTTCTATCGATTCCAGTATCAGAGGAAGGTAGGCTTCGCGAGTTTTGTGACTCGCCATCCATCCCTCAAAGATTCCTGATTTGCCGATTTCGGGTTGAGCGGGGTTGAGTGGGATACTTCTCTTCGTTTCGTGGCCCGGAGCGATAATTCGGCGAGCCACTGGGCCAAACATTATTTCTTCATTACGGATCGATATGTTACCTGGCCGGTTTTGAATGAGGATCGGTCCGACGGCTGGCCTTCCTTTGGGGAGTTCTCTTCTGTGGACTTAGAGACTATGAAGATCATCTATGAGAGCAACAGGACCCAGTCATACTGCCCCGTGTCCTTGGTGACCAAGACAGATCTTTATGAGGCAGGGATTAGTTTGACTCCTGACTCCGGGGGTTCGGTATGTTACTTAGTCTTCTCATCTACATTTACTTTCTGCTCTTCCCTTGTAGGTTGGTTTCACGGGAAAACGTATAACGTGCAGGCAGCTCCGGTCGATCTGAGCAAGAGGAGGGCTCCCTCCAGCTCTACTCCAAAGAAGTGCCCTATGCTTGGGAAGACTGCTGGGGCCTCTGGTATGCTTCCTTCTCTTTTCCTCTTATGGTATACTTGTGTTTTTTCTTACGCTATTTTCCTTGTAATGTTAGGACACTCTCCTTTGGTGACTGAGAGAGTTGTCTTTGTGGGCAAGGGCTCTGGACCTTCTAAGTCCAAGTCGCGGAGGTCCGACTCTGAGGCCGGGGCCTCGGCTGTCAAGAAGAAGAAGGCTGCAGATCCTCCTCCCCCGGGTTCGTCCCCCGACCCTGTCTCGCGACAAAGAGATAGTGCTCGAAGAGGCGCCTTCCCGAGCTGATAAAGGGAAGCGACCTGTTGGTGATGGTGGAGTGGTCACTGGTTCTCCATCCCCTGCCCCCCAGCCGAGGGCACGGTCGTCAGGTTCGATCTTCTCCATGTCACTGATGCTTCTATGTTTGTATTTTTCTTTATCTTCCTTTGTTTGTATAGGTGGGCCTCCGGCTTTGAGTCGGAAGGATTTTATGCGTCTTACTGACGAGGATATCGTAGGGTCTGAGTGGACTCCTTTTGCCGGGTTGAAGGAGTTCCACCTTGATAGCGGATCTTCGTTGCGCACTCCGGAGGTTGGTATCCGTGTGCTTCGCGGTGCCATCCCTCCTGGTGATCGTGTTGCTCAGCCTAAGTCTCCTAGGGAGACCCGGCGTTTCGTTCAGGGTGTACTATCCCGTTATGTGCCTGTGAGTGGTGTCTCACTTACCCTTTTTACTTTCATGTGGTTGCTTTTCCAGTTACTCATCTCTTGTTAAATTTCCAGGGTATGTCTGACATGGTGAACATGTCGTCCCTTGTTCTTGAGCTATCCGATGAGAAGAAGGCTCTTGAAGATAACCAGGTATCCCTGAAGACGGACCTTGCCACTGCCACTGAGAAGGCACGCCTGTCCGATCTGAAGATGCAGGAGCTCAGGGACCAAGTGTCTTTACTTGAGACTACCGTAGGTAGCTTACGCCGTGAGGCTGAGGTCGCATCTTCACTCCATTCTGAGGAGTTGAGGAAACTCGAGGCAAGGTGCCAGGCAGAGGAGAGGGTTGTTGCAGTGTCTGAGTACAAGGCTTCCTCTGCCTTTACTGCTGATTACAGTGTGCGGCTTACTCAGGAGATGAACCAGTTTGGCGAGTATCTTGTTGACCATATTTTTCGTATTGATCCTCAGTTTCCGGTTGGCGATCTGGGTGATTTTGGACCGTACGCTACTGGTTACATGGCTGTCCTTAGGGGTCAGGCTGCTGTAGCTGACGAGCCTGCCCCTGCACAGGTGGATGCTACGCCTGTGGATATTGACACTTCAGACTCTTCCTCCTCTTCCTCTATCTCTGCTGGTGGTTCGTCCTCAGGGGGTCAGGGGGACTCCCCCGAGGGCTCTGGTTGATGTATTGACATCTTTCTATCTTTGTATATACGACCATACTCTTCCTCCCCTTTGATGGGTTGAGTATGTTTTGGGATTGCTGTAGGTTGTGTTGCTTTCCTTTTTCGTATTGTGTTGTTGGCAGTGTGGATCACTTGCCTTTTGATGGGTACTTCGTATGCGTTTGTATGTATTCCTTTGATCATGGACTCTTCCTTTGGTGTGTTTTCCTTTACTTCTCCTTCTTTTGTGTTTTCCTTTACTTCTCCTTCTTTTGTGTTTTCCTTCGCTTATCCTTCTTTTGTGTTTTCCTTCATGTCATACCTGCCATCTCATCAAGGAAAAAATATTATGTGTTCTCTATATAACTTTACTTTGCCATTATTTTCTCGTGGGATCCTTCTTAGTATGGTGCAATGATCTCTTCTGATACCCTTTAAATGGTGTGTATGATACTGTTAGACCAAAGATACGCTCTTCTGATACCCTTTACATGCCCCCGAGTCAACCAATGGCCTGACCCTTGATTGACTCTATTTTAGGATGGTATGACACGCGCAATTTGAAGCCGGGATTTTACCTTTTGTCAGAATCCTTACTTACCCATGAGTGTGTGTCTCTGACTCTGCCCCCTGTCTTATAAGATAGAGAGATTGCAAACGTCAGAATAGCACGGGCACGTGTCCAAGCACGTGTCCAAGCACGTGTCCGTCTGAGATGGAAATAATAAATCTAATAACGTCACGGGTGTATACTCAGAAAATATACGCTCGTGTGGGGATGCAACATGAATACAGCTAAACGAGTCCATGCTTCAATTTCATGCCGGGGTAAGTCTAAGTGGAGAAAAATTTTAATTTTGGTCCAAAATTTTTCTAAGTATAGGATACTTAAAAAACATGCCTATAGGATATTGCCTTGAGTGAACATGGATGTATCATGAACATGAAAATGTGTACTAGCATACATGCAAGTAGGAAGACAAGTATGGGAGTAGGTGTAGACATGCTGCGGTTGTAGTCATGAATGTATGCATGGATACATGGCGGCCACGTGCATGGACGTCTAAATGTTTGAACACACAAGAATGCGCACGTGGGCATGCATGTGAGTGCAAGCGTAAACATGTATGTGTGTATGGATGGGTTGTGAGTATAAGCATGAGTGATGGCATTGGTGTACCTGTAGATGTTAATCATGAATATGAGCATAAGTGCAAGGGTGAGAGCATAGACCTCTCCTTTACTTGAGGGTGGGAATTCTGCCACTCAATGGGACACAACGTTCCGCCTCCCTCGTACTAGCGCGAGCATTGTCCTTTAACCTTGACCTTCGGCATGTGTAACATTTTTCCTTCATTCGTTGGAGCGTGTGTATAGCTCTTGACCTTTACCCTGCAATTTGTTCCCCATAAAAGTGAGGGTGAAAATGCTTACAAGCTTTCTTCTTACCCGCCGTGAGCGAAGGGGTTTATTGACATGTGTTAAGGGTTGACCCTTCCTTCGGATGTGTTGGAGCGTTGCTCCATTTGGGGAAGCTAAAAGTTCGCCCTCTTTGTGACGCTCTGGGATTTGTTCCCTTGGATAGGTCTCTTGGGTTGTGGTTTTACTTCTGTAACTTGATTGATGTTAAGGTTGCCCCCGTAGTAGGCGTATCTCGCCCCTCCATGAGTAAGGGTCGATCTTTGCGTTGGTCGCTCGTATAGATGACTCACTTCTGGGAAGCTTTCTTCTTCAGACAGGGAGACCTTGAAGATCGTTTTCCAAGGTAGTCGGACCAAATCTGACTGTCCTGTGTCTTGGGTGTCCGAGGTGGACTCGTATGAGGCGGGGACTTGTATGACCCCTTGTAGGTTGATTTCATGGAGAAACGTATAAGGTGTAGGCAAAGCGTTCCGAACGTACCATTGAATCGAATGAGAAGGAATAACCCTCTAGTTCTGCTTATCAGGCCAAGAAATCTTCTAAGTCAGGGAAGGCTGCTAATGCTTCCAGTATGTTCTCATTCCATTCTCTTTTCTTTGTGATATACTTATGATTGTTCTCATGTTGCTTCCTTCTTGTTGTTAGAGCGTTCTCCCCTGGTTACAGAATGGGTTCTTGCGGTGGGCGAGAGTTCAAGTCAATCTAAATTCAAGGCGCGGAAACCTGACTCTGAGGTCGGGCCCTCGGCTGCCAAGGAGAAGGAAACCGCGAGAGGCTCTCCTTCAAGTGCCCCCTTGCTGACTCCCTCTCATGATAAGGAGGTAGTGGTTGAAGAGGCGCCCTCTTTGCTTGACAAAGGGAAACAACCTGTGGCTGGCGATGGGGTGATTATAGGTCTTGATGTCTCTTCTCTATCCTCTGCCCCCCAGCCGAGGGGCCGAGTCTCAGGTTCATTTCATCTTCATGTAGATTTGACGACTTTTGAAGGTGTCTTTGGCTTATGGGTCATGTTATTAACCCCTGCGTTGAAGATTTTTCTTTTGGTGATGGGTGTGATCATCGCCTTTCATTGAGGTTCCTTTCTCTTGCCATGGCTCTGATTAATATAGCAAATTCTTGCTTGGGAGTTTGGTGGAGACTGCTCTTGAGTTAGCCTCTACTAGTATCGTGGTTGTGATCGTTGTGGGGATCGTTTTTATATGCCCCCAATAGTGCTTGTCGTGATTCTTTGCTTTATGGTTGATTTTATGAGATATGGAGGTTGTCTTCATAATGAGGACGTCTCCTACCTAGTATCACCCAGTGGGTTGAAATATAAGTGCCTACCTTTGATGAGCGTATGAAGTGTGTTGTTTTTCCCTTTTTTCTTGAACCTTCTCCTAGGGCTAGGCGTAGCCTTTTGATGTTCGTGGTCGGGATGGTGTCTTTACAATGTATGTCTTTGACAGATGTTTTATGATGTGCTGCCATGATAATCACTTCGAGGTATGTGGACATGATAGGCACTTCATGATGTGTGGGAGTGATAGCCCTTCTGTAGTGTGTGGACATGATAGCCACTTCAGGGTATGTGGACATGATAGCCACTTCAAGGTATGTGGACATGATAGCCACTTCAAGGTATGTGGACATGATAGCCACATCACGATGTATGGAGTTGTGCTTTAGTATTCTTTTCTCATTGGAGAGCCTTCATTGCTATAGTTGCCTTTTGTTTAGGCTATGTTTGTTGGGTTAGATCTTGATGTTTCGTCTTGCCCGATGTTGTATCCTTCATGCTTTTTAGATGTCTCCTTCATGAGTTGTGCTTGACGATATTCAAGTCTGATACGAGCATAGGTCACACGAGGGCGACATGCAAGACAATAACATTTGTCGGAGGTTGATTTGTGCGGCTTGTAAGGCAATTCTCTTCTTGATGGGTCGAGTTTATTTTGAGAGCCTTGAACTTTGGATTTCATGTCTTTGCTATCCTTCTTGGTGGTGTTGGGTTCCTTTGAGATACTTCTCTTGACTTGTGATATGGATGGTAAGATAACTCGTTACTTTTCATGATAACCTCTTGTGCTTCTGCATATTATCCTTTGGTCATGGACTTCTCCTTTGTATATGCTTTCCTTTCCTTATCTTTCTTTTGTGTTTTCCTTCACATCATACCTGCTATCTCATCAAGAACAAACATTATGTGTTCTTCATACAACTTTGCTTTGCCATTATTTTCTCATGGAATCCTTCTTAGTATGGTACAATGACCTCTTCTGATACCCTTTAAATGGTATATATGGTACTGTTAGACCAAAGATACGCTCTTGGTGGGCGTCGAATCTGTTCACGAGACAGGCTCTCGGAGGGCACTTAACGTTTCACAGGATAGGCTCCCGGAGGGCACAAGTGTTAGACCAAAGATACGCTCCTGGTGGGAGTCAAAATCTCTTCACGAGACAGGCTCTCGGAGGGCACTTAACGTTTCGCAGGATAGGCTCCCGGAGGGCACAAGTTAGACCAAAGATACGCTCCTGGTGGGCGTCGAATCTGGTAGTTTGAAATCTACCTCAAGATACGCTCTTGGGGGCGTCGATTCTGGTAGTTTGAAATCTACCTCAAGCTACGCTCTTGGGGGCGTCGATTCTGGTAGTTTGAAATCTACCTCAAGATACGCTCTTGGGGGCATCGAATCTGGTAGTTTGAAATCTACCTCAAGATACGCTCTTGGGGGCGTCGAAGGTCGTAGTTTTTAGAAACCACTCTCAAGATACGCTCTTGGGGGCGTCGAAGTTCGTAGTTTTTGGAAACCACTCTCAAGATACGCTCTTGGGGGCGTCGAAGGTCGTAGTTTTTGGAAACCACTCTCAAGATACGCTCTTGGGGGCGTCGAAGGTCGTAGTATGAAAACTACTCTCAAGATACGCTCTTGGGGGCGTCGAGGGTCGTAGTATGAAAACTACTCTCAAGATACGCTCTTGGGGGCGTCGAGGGTCGTAGTATGAGAACTACTCTCAAGATACGCTCTTGGGGGCGTCGAATCTGTTCGCGGGATAGGCTCCCGGAGGGCTCAGAATATAACTTTACCTTATGTCACTCCCCATGTAGGGTGTGTCTTTGATACTCCTTTTAGATCTTTACTTGAGTTTTCTTTCCATGATATTGCATTTTACCACACTTTTTCTTCAATGTGGGAGATCACCTTTCGATGGCGATGTTTGTGTGTTGCCAACTTAGGACGAGTTCGTGCAGGGAGTTGAGGATGTTTTCCTCTTATGTGACCTCTTCTAGGAGAAGTAGTATTGCATGTTCTTGTGATCTTCTGCCTCTAATCTCTTCTTTTACACTTAGGTGGACTACCAAGCACTTATTCGTTTGGTGCCCCCCAAGTTGCTTGGTGGTCATACCGCCTTTCATATTTGGCCATTGAAGGCCCCTCGTTCATTTTCCTTGTTGGGTACCCCTTATTCTTGGGGCTCCCTTGTCTGCTTGTTTGAATGCGATGAGTGTCCCTTGTAGGATTTACTCTTTCTCATGCTTGCTTGTTTCAGTCATAGGCATGGTTTGGATAATGCCTTTGTCAGATGTATCTTTAGAGGTTGGGTGGAGAGCTTTTGCTTTGGGTGGGTGGGGATGAATTTCATTCTCTTGATAACTAGGATGTGACAATTTTTGTATCCTAGGGGTGCTTGTAAATTCTTTCTCCCCCTTCCTTGTGTTTTTTAGAAAAAAACACTTTTGCGGTGATGATAGAGCAGGAGTAACGTATCCTGTAAGGGATTGTATTTAGGTTGAAAAGCTTTCTCATAGAATGGTGTCTTGAGTTGTTAATCTCGAAGGTGTGTTTCAGACTAGTCAATCTGATCCATGCTTCTAAGCCTTGTCGTCCTGATCCGTATCTTTCTGTCATTTGCCTTCTCTTCTCCTCGTGCCCTGCAGGAGGGGCAATACCAAGCACGGAGGGGGGGGGGGTGCTTGATGTACCCTCTCCGATGCCTAAGTCAGTACGATACTTTTAGAGAGATAAAGCTAGTGAGATGTCAGAGCTAAATTGTCCACTTAGCCAAGATGTTCCAATGAAAGGTGGAGGAGTGGTATTTATAGGCAATGGTGTCATTAAGGTGGCTTAATGACGTCGTTAACCTTTAAACACATTTAGTTAACATGTAATTGCACGATTAGAACTTTAAAGCATGGAGAGGTGTGTAAAATATTCAAAGTGCGGGAGTCGGGAAACGGTGCCGGGGCCCTTGGGGCGGATGAAAAATCCGACCCCTAAGGGCAGGGACCGGGTGCTGGAACCTTCGGGTCGGGTCGAGAATCCGACCCCGAGGACTTGGAGTCGGGCAAATGGGCCCGGTCAAACTCGAGTTTGACCGGGCGGGGGAGGTCTCCCAGTCAAACTGGGTTTGACCGGGAGCCCCCCCCCCCCTTTCCTCCCGATCTCTCAGTAGAGAGATCGGGTGGGGGCCCCCGATCTCTCAGCTGAGAGATCGGGTGGGAGAGGCCTCCCAGTCAAACTGGTTTGACTGGGAGTCTCTCCCTCCTCCCGATCTCTCAGCTGAGAGATCGGGAGGGGGCCACCTCCCAATCTCTCTTACGAAAGATTGGGAGGGCTTCCCCCCGGTCAAACTAAGGTTTGACCGGGTGCACCCACCCAGTCAAACCTTGGTTTGACCGGGTGCACCCACCCAGTCAAACCTTGGTTTGACCGGGTGCTCCCACCCAGTCAAACCATGGTTTGACCGGGTGCACCCACCCGGTCAAACCATGGTTTGACCGGGTCGGAAAATTCGGAAGTTTGGGCCGGCGCGTTTTTTCTGGTTCGGACCGTTTCTTTTTGTGGGTAACATACTTTGGCCAAAAGTTTCGATTTATAATCATTAACGGGGTGATAAAAATAAAACGATTCGGAAGTCAACGGGTTCAAATTGGGCGTATATCCATCACCAATAGTGATGACGGTTACCGCTTTCCTTTGAACTGTCATCAAACCGCTTCAAAACTGGGTCCGGTCCCAAGGTAGCCTATAAATAGGATACCTTGGCCACCCATTTTCACACATTCTCTCATTTGCCCAACTTTGGCATTTTGAGCTCTGACTTCTCTCTAGAAATATTTTCTCTCTCTAGAATTTTTTTTCTCCCTTTAGCCCAATCGTGACTTAAGCATCGGAGAGGGCTCCACTAGCACCACCCCTCCCTCTCCGTGCTAGTATTGGCCCTTTGTGCAGGAACTGGCCCCGCAGCTAAGGTGTGGATGAGAAATAGGAGTAAGATGTGCCCAGACGTTAGGACTTGTGCCCAGACAGCCGTTACCTGAGACACAGACTTTTCCTGAGACACAGTGTTAAATGAACACTCGTCACCGGGATTAGGCGAATACCTCTTCCAAGCGGAGGGTGTCAGCCCAAAAATCCGAACAACCCAATCAGACAAACGCGTCCATCCGACCCAGTTCAACCAGGACGCAACAAATGGTATCGCAGATTCCACGAGGAAATCGTTGGAAACGGATTTGTGAACCTTCACGAGGATCCCTGCGTTTACATCAAGACCTCCGGATCTAAGTATGTCATCATAACCTTATACGTAGATGGCATACTCATTGCTGCGGACAATGTGAGTTTCATGAACACATCAAAGTCCTAGTTAGCATCAGCATTTGGGATAAAAGACATGGGAGAGGCCACGTACATCTTAGGCATTAAAATTGCTCGATATCGTGTCGCCCGGAGATTATGTCTGTCTCAAGAATCATATATCAACAAACTGTTGAAAAGATTCAGAATGCTCGATGCCAAACCCGTGGATACGCCGGTTGTGTTCGGGTGCGCGCTGTCAAAGCGTGATGGCCCGAAGAACCAGCATGAGCGTTAAAAGATGAAGAGTGCAGAGTATCTGAGCATGGTAGGAAGTCTAATGTATGTCATGCTCTGTACTCCGCCGGATATCTGTTACTCTGTGGGCCTAGTAGCAAGATTCCAATCAAATCCTAGTTATCAACATCTAAAGGCCGTGAAACGAATTATATGATATTTGAAAGGTACTGCCGACTATGTTCTGTGCTATGAGGGCAAACAGGTAGAATTGACCGGTTATAGTGACGCCGACCACGGTGGCGATGCGGATGGTCGTAAGTCCACCACAGGAGGGGTTTTTCTCCTTGCCAATGCTGCCATATCATGGGTAAACAAGAAGCAATCATGTGTCGCGCTATCCACTATGGAATCGGAATTCGTTACCCTCTCAAAAAAAAAAAAAAAACGCACAAGAAGCAGTCTGGCTAAAAAGGCTTCTTACTGTATTAATTGGCACTAGCAAGAAGAGTAAACCTGTGAAGGTATACTCCGACAGTCAGGCAGCCATTGCAGCAGTTAAGAATCCAAAGTACCATAGTAGGACCAATCATATTGATGTGAAATACAATTATGCTAAATCTATTCTGGAAGACAACATAATCGCTTTAGAATACTTGTCCACAGACAATATGGTCGCGGACCCATTGACTAAGCCATTACGTAGAGATATTTTCGAAAAGCACGTAAAACTGCTTGGATTACGTAGGGCTTAATAAGTGGCTTGTATAAGTGATGGCATTTTGACATATGAAATAATATATCGATTGAATAAAATAATTGCAAATTGACTATATGATTAATTGACGTCATAATGATAAATAACATTGGATTTTACGGTCTATAAACTAAGTCGTAGGAAGAGGTAAAATTCTTCCACTAAAATTATGTCGAATGTGAACCATGCCTATTCACACATGCACTGTCGTCTTGTAGGAGAGGGGGACCTCTACCACAACAAGATTGGCTAAGAACCAGGTGGATAAACCTGGTTAAACGAAACGATAACTTTGTCACGCTTACAGCATGACTTAATCTTCGTTTTGAAAATCGCCGAGTTGGACTCTGTCCATCATTAAAATCACATTCAGGGCCAGATGAAAGATTCTGCGATAGCATGATTGACATATCCCATCCCTGGCTTGTCAAGGTGTGCTATCGACGTGTGCTTCATACTGCGCGTGCCATGTTCGACCACGGGGTCATGCTCGGTTGTGCTAGCTAGAATCCTTGTGATTCAAAGGGCGCATACTTCTTCACCTTGAGCGTGTGATTGATCCCGGGTGTCTAATGAAGAGGCACCCAAAGTAACCTCTCGGACTCAAAACTTATACCTAAGGACTGGCTCAATGTTCGCTTCCCGGCGTACAAGCGTAGTGCCAAAGAAAAAGTCCAAGTGACCACGTCTTTGGACCGGTCGAGTTAAACTAAGAGTATAAGTGATGGGGATGGTCATGTTCACCTATAATTCACCGAATCTTGTGCTCACTAGGTGGCCACCAACCGGATATTAGTTGAAGGTTGTGAACACTTGTACGGATGCCCTGAAGAAGTATTCCTATGTGGAAAACTGGGCAATTGGAGAATTATCAGTTGACCAAGGATACAGTGCGGTACATATTTTATTTTTGAAAGGATTAATTTACGAAAGGGAATCAACGTTCTGTGGGCGCTACAACACTCCTAACAGATGAGTAGCACAATGCCCGTCGTATCCGTCGGTCGCACGACAAACCTCGTATGAAATATTCGGAGACGGAGACAATGACTGAAGACTGAGACGTTGATGCTATTAGATGACAATACATTAACAGGCACCCTCTCATTCCGGCGAGTGGGAGCTGTTAGCATATGGTGACGTGGCGCCGTAAATGGTAGCCCGTTAATATTAAGGTTATTACCTAAGATAATTGGGTAAATGTCACATTAGGTTAATTGGGCTTGACCCAATTCCTAATTGACATGGGAGGCCCAAAATTGGGCCTCCCTCCTTAATAGCATAGTTCGGCCGAACCCTAGTACCACATAGGATGTAGTGGACTTTTGTCCACTCCACCAATCCTATACATAGGGGACTCACTTAAGGGTTTTTACACATCAAGTAATTCATAAGTCCCTCCATTGAGGAACTTGAGAGAAACCCTCTCACCCCCTTAGTAGTGATTTCGGCACACCATCATCTCAGTCCGAGGTTCTGTCCCCATTGAAGAATCGATCAGAGGATTTGCTGTGGAGCTTATACCGCGTAGGACTTCTTCTCACGAAGAACTTGTACGGGTACCGACCGGAGATCTCCTCGACTTCCAACAGTTATCGCCGTCTAGAAAGGAGATCTGTCATAATACTGACTAATCGACTCATTGTAGTTGGCATCTCCAAAGAAGATCAGTCATAATACTGACTCTTTGACTCCTTAAAGTCGGCATCTACAAAGGAGATCAGTCATAATACTGACTCCTCGACTCCTTATTGTCGGCATCTTCAAAGGTGATCAGTCATAATACTAAGTCCTCGACTCCTTATAGTCGGCATCTACAAAGGAGATCAATGATAACACAGACTCCTCGATTCCTTATAGTCGGCATCTACAAAGGAGACCAGTCATAATACTGACTCCTCGACTCCTTATAGTCGGCATCTACAAAGGAGATCAGTCATAATACTGACTCCTCGACTACTTATAGTCGGTATCAATAAAGGAGATCAGTTAACGTAAACACCTAATTTTGTACCACGCGCGACATACGTTACATGTGGCGCGCTAAATGAGGAAATATCTAAATATGGCAAGTCGAGAAGCTTCCAGGAATGCTCCAGCGTATATTAGGACATTATATGTATTTATTATTAGGAATAAATCAGCAATATTTATTTCCATATTAGATTAAAATATTTAGCATTTATTATGAGAATAAATCAGCATAATTTACTACTTAATTAGTTCAAGCCATATGTATTATAAATAAGTTGAGATTCCATGTAATTGGGGGGGGGGGGGGGGGGGGGGGGGGGAAGAAAAGCAACTACAGGTAATGGACGGCATCTTCGGGACTTCTTCCTCTTCACTGACGCCGACGACGACATCCTCCAGCCTAACGTTCGGAGCGACCTATGCACCAGTGTTTTCCTCCTTGCCGGTACTGGCGTCTTCTTCTTCCATGTGCTCGTGCTCTGCCATCGACCCTTCCCATCAACTCCTTCAACATCCGCCAATCACCGTCCGTGCTCCGACCATCACTGTGATGTCGCTGCTTGATTTGTCCCCTGTCACCCTAGATTCCGATCAACCTGATTCCGACCGGCCATCTCCCCTCCTCTGAGCATGACTTTATCCTACTCCGAGTGCCATCACCGGTACTAGCGACGTCCACGGTCCACACCCAGTCCGATTGCAGCTAACTCCACCATTCGTTCACTGACCGTTGCCGCTCTGTTCCTCCGCCGACATCAGTGTTCCGCTATCTCAGAGCTGCTCCGATTTCTGATGGGCCCTGGCGAAGGCCGTTAGGCCCCTTAACGATTGGCTAACGGCGACTAGGCCTAGTGGGCTAGGAGCTGGGCTGCTGGAAGGCTAAGGGCTCCGACGGAAGGAGGCCCCGATATTGAATGGCCACGAGCAAGTATGGCTCCGACAGGGAAGAGCCCCGAAGATATCGGACCTGGACGTAGTCGGTCCCGATATGGGAGTTGACACCACTCCCCGACACCGAATCCTCAAACGATGTAACTTGGGAGTCTCCGATAACGATCGAGACTCGCCAGTAAGAGCACAATCCCGGAAATCTCGCCACGATTATAGTAGTGGTATAATGGGCGAGATATGCGGGATACGAATAACTGTACGAGATACAGGGCAGAATATATGGCGAGATACGTGGGATAGCGGATCACAATCCAACCGCCCAATCAGGTAACTGGGATAACCTTTCCTCTATAAAAGGAGGGAAGTTATTCCAGATTAGGGTTACGTTTTACACACACTCACATTGCTTGCCTATTCTGTTGATCGCCATACTTACGTTAAGCATCGGAGAGGGATTCTGGGCCACTGCCCTCTATCCCCTTCTGCAGGATTGCGAGGAGCTAAGGAATCCGTCACCGTAACCGGAGTTCCCGCCGTGATCCAACATTGGCGCCGTCTGTGGGAAACGCAACAAAAAGCCAAAAAGTAAGTTTGCTTTCCTTTGATTCCTTATCATGGCTGGCAACAGACCGCAGCGTTCAGGCAAGCAGGTGCCGGCCGCCAGCAATCCTCCTGAGGATGCTGCCCAGCATCAGGATCTGAGAGATGAGGGCGACAGCACTCGCCGGAACGAAGCACCTTCCCCGAATCCGGAGTTGGCCAGGGTAGTGGCAGAGGCCATGCCCCTATTCATGGAGGCCATGGAGGCCCTCCTAGACCGAATAGAAGCTGCCAGAAGACAGGCTGATCTACCACCGCTCCCTCCGCGGCGAGACAATCCCAGAAGGCAGGGGGACGACAACTTGCCTCCACCTCCTCCATTAAGGGAACAGCCTATTCCCCCCAATCCAGCGCCGGCGGAGAATTTTGTGGTCGATGGACCGGGGCCAGTACAGCAAAGGACCATTCCCCTGAATGGTCCCCTCACTGCCGATCAGGTGGTGAGAATTGTGGGTATCTGTATGGGAGACCAGAAGCCCATGATGTCGGAGCTGGGGAGTCAGGAAACCCATCCCTTCGTGCCCAGGCTGATTCATACCTTGGCCCCTCCAGGTTTGGGTATCCCGAAGATAGACGAGTACGATGGGGACGCAGACCCGGTTCGCCACGTACAAAAGCACTTGACAGCATGCATGGGCAGGACCCCAGATGAGGATGTTATCTGCGCTCTGTTCCCAAGCACCCTCGGGGAGAAGGCGATGACGTGGTTCTACAGTCTGCCCACTGGATGTATCACCTGCTGGAAGGATATGCATCAGCGATTCATTGCCCAGTATCAAGGACGCCGACGGCTTCTGAAGAGCGTTCGGACCCTGCATGAGGTGGTCCAAAGGCCCGACGAATCGCTGGCCCAATACTATCAGCGTTACACGGCTGGCATGACTGAGCTGGATGAGGAGATATCGGAGGGCGAGGCCATCCGTACCTTCCTGAAGAACCTTAAACCCCCTTACGGTTCCGACTTACTGCACAGCATCGCGGCCAAAAATGTCTGGAACATGGAGGCGCTCCAGGCAAGGGTGAAACAGCAAATCGACGTCCAGGAGTCGAAGATTGCCGCCGGAGAACTGGCTCCTCCCAAGGGGCATGAAGGAAAACACTTGTTCAAACCATTGGACAACCGGCACAAGAAGGATAACTCCGAGGGTAGTCGGAGTCGAGGACGTTCTGATCGGAGAGAGGATAAGCGTCCGAGCAGGAGGGACAGTCAGAAGGAAGAGTTTACCCCTCTCAACAGGCCTTTGAAAGAGGTCTTAGCAGTGATGGAGAAGCAAGGCCTCGCTCGTTTCCCCAAGAAGAAGGAAGGAGAAAAATTGGGCTCCCGTACCGACCGTTACTGCCGATTTCATCGGGCCTCCGGTCACGACACTGACCAATGTCGAGAACTGAAGAAGGAAGTAGAGAAGCTTATCCAGAGGGGTAAGTTGAAGGAGTTCGTGGGGGACTCACGCTGCAAGCCCCGCTCACGATCTCGGTCGAGGTCCAAATCTCGATCGAGGTCCCCCAGGAAGAGAAGGTCCGACGTAGAGCCTTCGGAGGGCCCATCCGGGTCCCGACAGAAGAGGATTATTAATGTGATCCACGGAGGGTTCGCTGCAGGAGGAGACACATCATCCTCTCGGGAGCGTTATGCCAACCAAGTACCAGTCGCAGTGGTTTTGGGGAAAAGATCGCGGTCGTGGACCCCGAAGGAAGAAATGGAGATCACCTTCTCGGCGAAGGATCTGGAGGGAGTAGAAACCCCCCACGAGGATGCCCTGGTAGTAACACTGGACGTAGGAGGATTCGAAGTGAAGAGGATCCTCATTGACGGAGGGAGCTCCTCCGACATCCTCTTCTCCGACGCCCTGGAGCAGATGGGAAAGAAGAAGAAAGATTTGCGGGAGGTTACCTTCCCGATGGTAGGATTTTGTGGCACAACCTCTTATCCGTTAGGGGTTATCACACTGCCCATGTGGTTCGGCAGTGGCTGGAAAATGGAGAAGCGAGATGTGGAGTTCGTGGTGGTCGAATCCACAGGAACGTACAATGCAATCATTGGAAGAACCACCATCAACCCTCTGATGGCGGTAGCCTCGACCGTCCACCAAAAACTGAAGTTCCCGACCGAGAATGGGGTAGGCGAGGTAAAAGGCGACCAGGTGGCGTCGAGACGGTGCTATGTCAACGCCACCAGGAGATCAAGGAAGGAGGCTATGTCAGTACTCCAGACAGACACTGACCCTCGAGAGGAGTTTGGGCGTCCCGCCCCCATGGAGGACCTAAAGGAAGTCGAGATAGATGGGCCCGAGAGGAAGGTAAAAATCGGATCTGCCTTATCCGACGTAAGGGCCCAGGAGTTGATTGCGCTCTTGCAAGAATTTAAGGAGCTATTTGCCTGGTCCCCGAGTGATATGCCAGGAATCAGCCGGGACGTGATCGAGCACGAACTGAATATCGACCCTGTGATCAAGCCGATCGCGCAGAAGAGACGTCCGATGGGGGCAGACAAGAGGATTGCAATCCAACAGGAGGTTGGCAGGTTGCTCGACGCTGGATTCATTAGGGAGATCCGATTCCAGACGTGGGTAGCCAACCCAGTGCTGGTAAGGAAGAACAACGGGAAGTGGCGGATGTGTGTCGACTTCCGCGACCTGAACAAGGCCTGTCCAAAGGACTGTTATCCACTCCCGCGGATCGATCAGCTAGTGGATGCTACATCGGGGCATGAGTTGCTGAGCTTTATGGATGCTTATTCTGGTTATAACCAGATAAAGATGGCGGAGAAGGATGCCCAACACACCGCCTTCTACGCTGACAGCGAAGTCTTCCAGTACGATGTCATGCCTTTTGGCCTGGTAAATGCGGGGGCGACCTATCAGAGAATGGTGAACAAGTTGTTCGGGGATATGATCGGAGACACCATGGAAGCTTATGTAGATGACATGTTGGTGAAATCTCGACGAGCATCGGACCATGTCGGTAATCTGGCTATGGCCTTCGAGAGGATGAAGCTCCACCAGGTCCGTCTGAATCCAGCTAAATGCGCTTTTGGAGTCCATTCTGGGAAGTTCTTAGGCTTCATGGTGAGCCAGAGGGGGATCGAGGTGAATCCCGAGAAACTGAGGGCGATAGAAGAGATGCAGTCCCCGACCAACCATAGGGAGGTGCAAGTGTTGAACGGTCGACTGGCTTCCATGAATCGCTTCTTATCCAAGGCCAGTGACCGATCGATGCCATTTTTCAAGGTGTTAAGGGCCAACCGACAGTTCGAATGGACTACTGAATGTGAGAAGGCGTTCCAAGCGCTCAAACAACATCTCCGCGACCTCCCGCCACTGGCGAAGCCAGCTCCAGGCGAGCCGCTCTATCTTTATTTGGCCATTTCTGCATTTGCAATAAGCTCTGTTCTAGTTAAAGCTGTCAAAGACAATCAGATTCCTGTCTATTATGTAAGCAAGGCGTTTGCCAAGAGTGAAATGAATTATCCTCCAATTGAGAAGGATCTCTTTGCGTTGATTATTACTGCTCGAAAGTTACGGCCCTACTTCCATGCGCATGAAATTACGGTGTTGACTGATCAGCCATTGAAACACTTCTTGAACCGACCCGACGCGTCGGGGAGACTAGTAAAGTGGGCCGTGGAACTTAGCGAGTTTCGAATTCATTTCGCTCCAAGAACAGCTATCAAAGGGCAGGGATTGGCCGACTTTATAGTTGAATCTACTATTCCCGATCCTGAAGCAACGGAAACAGTAGAGGGGGCAACCACCGGGAAGACTGACGAGGTCCCGATGGAAAGACAGTTGGAACAGCCAAATAAGAAGAACACCTGGGAGTTGTACACAGACGGCTCCTCAAGCTCAGACGGATCGGGTGCAGGGTTCGTATTGATTCCACCAGGTGGGGCGGAGCCGCTTCGATATGCATTGGCCCTGACATTTAAAGCCACCAACAACGAGGCAGAGTATGAAGCTCTTATAACAGGGTTGAAGATCGCTAGGGGCACTGGAATCGAACATTTGAGGGTGAAGTGTGATGCAAGCCTGATTGTAAACCAGATTCGGGGACAGTATGGAGCAAAGAATCCAATCATGAAGAAATATCTTCAGGAGGCTCAAACATTAAAGGAGAGCTTCAAAAGCTTTGATATAGAGGCAATCCCAAGAGAAAAGAATGTGGAGGCCGATGCCTTGAGCAAATTTGCCTTGGGGGCACCTTTGGAGGAGACTCGGAGGGTACACTTCTTGGAAAGGGTGATTCTGTCGACGACCGATCCATCGGAAGTATGCACTATCGGGACAGGGCCAGAAGAGGAGCCCACGTGGATGACCCCGATAATTGTGTACCTAACTACGGGGGCACTGCCTGAAGACAAAGTGGCAGCAGAACGACTGCGACGAATGTCAATTAACTACGCGATGGTGGATAACCAGTTGTACAAGAAGGGTTTACTCTCGACACCTTTCCTGAAATGCGTAGCAGAACCTGACACGACCCGAATTCTAAGAGAACTGCATGAAGGCGTCGCAGCCTGTCACGAAGGCGCCCGATCCATCCTGAGAAAGGCGTTGAACTTGGGATACTATTGGCCTACGATGAATAAGGAGGCAACGGCGCTTGTTCGATCCTGTGACGCGTGTCAGAGATGCGCCTCGAATATCACAGCCCCCGCTGCTGATTTGACGCCCATTGGGAGTGCTTGGCCCTTCGCACAGTGGGGCATTGACCTGGTGGGACCCCTTCCGAAAGCAAAGAGCCAGTGCACGCATCTGCTGGTCGCGATTGATTACTTCTCGAAGTGGATCGAGGCCAAGCCCTTAGCCAAGACAACAGCGGGACATATCATTAAGTTCCTCCAAACCCGAATTTTGTCAAGATATGGGGTGCCGAAGGTGATCATCAGTGACAACGGTCCTCCGTTTAACGGGGCCCAGTTGGAGAGGTTCCTAGATGAGTTCAATATCGAGCATCGGACAGCATCCGTTCGTCACGCCCAGACCAATGGGCAGGTGGAGGCTGCCAACAAAATCGTGATGGAGGGCTTGAAGAAGAGGGTCTACGCTTTGGACGGAAAATGGCTAGATGAGCTGGAGAACGTGTTATGGGCGGTCCGAACGACACCCAAGCGGTCAACAGGTGAAACCCCGTTTGCACTTGTTTATGGGACGGAGGCGGTCGCTCCTGTGGAAATCGCTGTGGCGTCCCATCGAACCAGAAGCTATGAGCCCTCGACGAGTCCAGGAAAAGCCAAGATAGGACCTTTGACGAATGACGAAACCAGGCGCCTGGAGTTATCCTTGTTAGAGGAAAAACGGCTAGAGGCCGACATAACGCAAGCTCGGATGCGTCTGGCGACGGCCAGGTACTATAACCGGAAGGTCAGGTCGCGACAGTTCTATGCGGGGGAGCTGGTCCTACGTCGGAATGAGTTCGCTCTCCAGGATCGGATCAACAAGCTGTCTCCGAAATGGGAAGGGCCTTACAAGATCGTAGGCATGCCGGCCTCAAATGCTTACAAGTTAGAAGACCTCGACGGCAAAGTATTACGAAACACCTTTAGTGGCGAACATCTGAAGAAATGTCATGTTTGACGAATAAGTCGTCCGTAGAGGCGCAACGATGTAATCAAGTCGCCCTGAGTGGTGCATATCATGTTAAAGACATCAATCAATAAAGAGGTTACTTCTGATCAAAGTGTTCCTAAGTTATCCTTAAAGTTTTTAAGGTTCGATTAAAAAGCGTCATTGGACGTCCGAAAAAATCCTTAAGTTATTAAGGTTCGATTAAAAAGCGTCATTGGACGTCCGAAAAAATCCTTAAGTTATTAAGGTTCGATTAAAAAGCGTCATTGGACGTCCGAAAAAATCCTTAAGTTATTAAGGTTCGATTAAAAGCGTCATTGGACGTCCGAAAAAATCCTTAAGTTTTTAAGGTTCCATTAAAAGCGTCATTGGACGTCCAAAAAATCTTAAGTTTTTAAGGTTCGATTAAAAAGCGTCATTGGACGTCCGAAAAGTCCTTAAGTTTTTAAGGTTCGATTTCAAAGCGTCGTAGGACGACGGAAAGCCTTAGGATCCGATAGAAGAGTTACGAAGAACATAACCGGAAAAGAAAACATCCATAAAAGGCTCGAAGGCCCAAAAGGTTCGGTACAAAAGAGATAATAAGGAAGAGGTACAAGAACTTAAGATTTTAAACTCCAGGGGCTGAATCTTCGGAAGGCTTTGGAGGGACAGACTCGTCGGCGTCTTCAGAGGAGCTTTTGGAAGGGAGGTTGAGATACGTTTCTGCGGCTGGACCAAGAGTCTTGGACTTTCTCAAGTCGATGGAGTCCCCATAAGTCTCATTAAGCTCCTCAACAATATCGAGGATGGCATTCTGCAGATCCTCTTGACAATGTTTCGCCGCATCCTCCTTGAAGTCCTCCGAGCTTCGGTACTCCTCGCGGCCTTGGACCTTCGCGTTTGTTAATTGGGCGGAGTGATCCGCCCTCGCCTCTTCTAGCTCCGCCCTTGCCTCTTCTAGCTCCGCGACGGCCCTCTGCTTCTCGAGCTTCAGCCGCTCCGCAGTCTCCTGCAACGCCGCCTTCTCGAAAGCAAACTGGCCCCGATCCGCCATGGCCGCCTGCTGCTCCCGCTTGAGCGAGCTCTCAAGACTTAGAATCTGCCGCTGTTGGGATTGAGCCTCTTGAGTGAGCTTGGCTCGGAGCTCCTCAGCCCGCCTTTCGCCCTCCTCCGCTCGGAGCCTTGACGCCTCGGAGGCAGCTAGGTCCTCCTGGAGCTTGGTCAGGCTCTCGAGGTTGGAGTTGGCCCGCTCTCGCTCCAACGCCTCCCGCAAAGACAGGATGTAGCCGAAGCAACGATCCTGGTCCGCGATTTCCTGAAAAGAAAATGTAGCTTAGTACTCAAAAATCGGAACGCCCCCAGATGAACAAAAGAAAGATTCACTTACCTCTATCCGACGGATAGCCATCTGCCGGATGTCAGCATCGATGTCTTCCCCTTCCAGAGAAAGGGGACGCCTCAAAGAGGGCGGGACCGAGCCCGACACCAAATGCAAGGCCAGGTTCTTCTCCTGGCACCCCCGATGCAGAGGGATTCCCTGAAGGGACTCCACCGGTCTCCAAGGCTCGGAGCCCTGGTCCGAAGAGAAGGCCCGATAGTAGTCCCCGTCCAAGGGGAACGGAGGTACTACCAGGCGAGGCTCCTCAGCTTCCTCACTCACTCGAGCTTCGGGGGTCACACCCCTAACTGGCGAGGATGGTGGAGCAGAAGATGATGGCGGCGTGGTAGGAAGTGGAGATGCCTTCCCACCAGATGACTTCACGGGAGTCAACCTTGATTTCCCTCGGAGGATGAGGCCTTCCTCCTCAGCTCGATCATCGGAAGGGGAGTCCTCCAAGCTGGTCACCCGACCGAATTCGCCCCGGTCTTCCGTCGGGGCATCCTCCACCACCGGCTCCGCCGCAGGCGCAGAGTCCGAGCCAGCTGCAGCAGGGGCGGCGTCCGCAGGACCTGCAGCGGGGCGAATAAGTCGAGGGATTAATTTGATATCAGTGTGCCAGATTAAACAACGCTCCATAAATCTTTCTTTGCCGAAAAAGTCATAATAGCCCGCCTCGAGAACATGTGGAGTTTCCCCTCGAAGGATATTCCGGACATCCCTAATTCGTCCTTCCATATCGGAGGCTTGAAGATCCTGAGGTACTAACTCCCTATATCTTTTAATAGCACGAAAGACTTCCTTACCTTCCTTTTCGGAGCGGACGTTGAAGGCGGACCGGACCACATCCACATTAGTCCGCCCCTCGGAGGTGGGGGCCTCAGAGGTCTTTGCCTTCTTCTTGGACGGCCCCGAAGGAGCAGAAGTCTTTCGGTGGGAAGGCTTCTTCTTGCGCTTCAGTGAGTGGGAGGCATCGGTATCCTCCTGAAACAGACGGACGGTCAGCGATGTTCGAGGGGCTGTAAGCAGTGAAAAAGAAACAATTAGAAGATTACCCAGAGAATTACATTGGAAACACCGTCACGAACTTTTCCCCCGGCCATGGGATCGATCAGCATAATCCCAATCTTGACCCGCTGTTGGTCAGTGACAGAAGTGGCCTCGAAGGGCTGGTAACCCTTCTCCCAGCGACGAGCCTGGATAAGCATCAAGGCTCTCCGGGTCTGTTCTGACCACGAACGGAAAGACACGGGAGGATCAGCCTCCACGATGGTCCTCGGCCACTCAATGGGACCAGGCTGGATGAAGAAATATTGCTCCTTCCAATTAGCATTATCGTTCCCTTTGTCGGAGATGATGGCCCGCTCCTTGCAGATCTTCCAGGACACCCTCCGGTCCCAACCCATCTCCTTGTACTGCTCGTCGGTCCCCTCAGGTTGACGGGGAGAAAAGGAGCAGATCCCATCCTTGTTGCAAGTCATCTTATAGAGGACCCGCCAAAGCTCCAGGCTATAACTCCAGTCTTCTGCGTTGATGTCGCACCACACCTGGAAGGCAATCCACGTACGAATCGCATGGGGGGAGAAGGTCGTGGGGTAGGTTTTGTAGTGATTGCACAACTCTACCCAGCTTGGACAAAAAGGGAGTCGAATCCCCGCACGAATTTGCCCCGGAGAAATGAACACTTCGTCTCCTTTGGGGAGCGTAACTTGAGTGTTGCGAGAATTGAACTGGGATTCCTCGTAGGGATAACGAGCCCCAAAGGAAGACTCAAAGATGCCACATTCGTTACAAGCCCTCACATAATTAATAGGCGCGAGGGAGTTCTTCAAGTACTTGAAGACGAAGGGTGGTCCAGCAGTAGCAGATCCCTCGGCTGAAAATCGTCGAGGGAGGAGGAAGGGGAAAATTGAAACCTAGGAAGATCGAAGATGAAAAGGAAAGGAACAATAAGGAGAAGAATCTTACCAGACATAGTGACTGAGTCCTGATCGGAGAAGTCTGAAGTGCCTGAAACACTGGTAAAAACTCGAATCGCCGGTGAAAACTTGAAATCTGGAGAATCACAGCTCTTGGGATCGCACAGAGGAGGAAGTAAAAGAAAGGTAAAACAGTGCTTGGGGCTAGGGTTTTATAAGAGAAGAGGAAACTGAAGGGGTGGAAAATCTGAGCCACAGAATTCGAAACGATTCAATCACGATCGTCCAAGGGGAAACGTGCCAATTCGGAGAATAGGAACGGTTTTAATCTGAACCGTCAGAACACATGAGACAGATAAGACAAAAGTAATGACGCATTGAAACGGCTGAAAAGTGCTTTTTCAACAGGCAGGCGTGCAGAGCCCAAAACGTTCCCTCACCTCCTATCAGCATTTAATGCTGATCTTTTCAAAAAACCCCTTCGAATCCAAACAGGATCCCAGAAGATCTTGAAAAGATCCAAGGCAAAGGCCTCCGACGGAGACGCGGAAGAGTCCGATGTTGGAAGACGCGATGCACTATAAGTCCCTCACGTCTTGGGGGCATATGATGGGCCCTGGCGAAGGCCGTTAGGCCCCTTAACGATTGGCTAACGGCGACTAGGCCTAGTGGGCTAGGAGCTGGGCTGCTGGAAGGCTAAGGGCTCCGACGGAAGGAGGCCCCGATATTGAATGGCCACGAGCAAGTATGGCTCCGACAGGGAAGAGCCCCGAAGATATCGGACCTGGACGTAGTCGGTCCCGATATGGGAGTTGACACCACTCCCCGACACCGAATCCTCAAACGATGTAACTTGGGAGTCTCCGATAACGATCGAGACTCGCCAGTAAGAGCACAATCCCGGAAATCTCGCCACGATTATAGTAGTGGTATAATGGGCGAGATATGCGGGATACGAATAACTGTACGAGATACAGGGCAGAATATATGGCGAGATACGTGGGATAGCGGATCACAATCCAACCGCCCAATCAGGTAACTGGGATAACCTTTCCTCTATAAAAGGAGGGAAGTTATTCCAGATTAGGGTTACGTTTTACACACACTCACATTGCTTGCCTATTCTGTTGATCGCCATACTTACGTTAAGCATCGGAGAGGGATTCTGGGCCACTGCCCTCTATCCCCTTCTGCAGGATTGCGAGGAGCTAAGGAATCCGTCACCGTAACCGGAGTTCCCGCCGTGATCCAACAGTTTCCTTTGTCGTCGGCCCAGTCACTCTACAAGCCTAGTCCAGCTCCGCTTGAAGCATCCCCGGAGCCACCGTTGGTCGTCATCCTCCTGTTGCCACCGTCCAACGCCGTTGACCGTCCTATAGTCGACCATTGTCGCTCACATCGTCGTTCCATCCCGTCTGCCTCCGGCCACCTATCACACTCCAATCCCAACCGAAGAGCATAGCTTAGTGAAACTTTCAAATGGTCGAGGACTTGTTTACTGCAAAGGGGGCAAAGAAGAGAAAAGTGGAATTGTTGTATGTATCTCGACATTTCAAGTTTGGTTTATTTGTTATTCTATTCTTTGTTTATTATTTTTTTTTCTTCTAAAGTTTTCTTTTGCATGTAATATAATATTTGTTGAATAAATATATATGATAATGCATAGCACATGTTGCTATTGGTTAATCTGTTTTCAGTTTGTTTAGTTTAATTTTTTTTTAAACCTCAAAACTGTAGAAAAATAAAAAACATGGCATCGTAGGTGATTAGAGCACCGAAAGGGCGTATTTAAAAATTATGCATTTTAATTCATAATAGAACCCCCAAATCTGAATCTCTAATTGTAGGCCAATGTGATAGCTAGGTTTTTAATTCGTTATTCCCTAGGTAATTTAGGATTCTAGTTATCCTTATAATTAACTAGTGGTGAATCTTTCAAATTGCACGTTTTCAAAACGTAATTCATTTTATGTCGGATTATTAGGGTCTGAGAATTTGGCGACTCTGCTGGGGAGAATTGAGGGTTCGGGCTCTTTATATTTGCTTATTTGCCATGTTTTAATTATTTTTTATTAATATTTGACTTTGTTATTTTAACTTGATTGTTTTTGTGTGATTTCATGTGTGAAGTTTTTTGTTTATTCATTTATCACTGACTATCTTTATTTTTTGTATGATGCATTATTTGAATCGCACACACTCACTTTAGTGTAATGTCCAAAACGTCTAAAACCTAGGGCGACTAGGAACCCCAGAGGTTTAGTACGGTACGATCGGAGCGGCTGGGCCGCCGGTAAAAACTCAACTCACTTGTGAAGGTCTTGTGATCTCTATGATGGGGGGAGGAAACCACCTTGTCGGGAGCCAATCAGTGGAACCTACCTTGTAGAACAAAGCCACACTTTTTTTTAACCCCCTAACATGTCGTGTTTTATCCGTGTTTTTTTTTTTGTAAAGAGGTTATCAGGTAAACTGTAAGTTTTTCTAACTGTGTAACTTTATTTATCATGCATTCATCTCATTGTATTTTTTAAAAAAACAGGGAAAAAAAAAAACAAAAAAATTCAACTAAGTAATTAGTCATTTAGTTGTAGAATTTTTCTTTTCAAACATGCATTTCATATGCATTGTTTTTTTGTTTAAAACTCTTACCTGAATTATTAATTTCAAACTTGCATTTCGTACGCATTATTTTCGAAAAACTTTTCAGGTAAGTTGTAATTTTGGGTAGTGCGTTACATTTGCATTACTTAATAAAAAGTTTTAGGAAAAAATGTAATTCCTCTTTAGCTATTCGAGCTATAATTTGAACATGCATTTCATATGCATCATTTCATAAAAATTTACCTGAATTGTTTTATTTTTATTAATGCATCAAGTATGCATTAATTTTAAAAAAGATTTTTAGATAAATCGTAGGCTCTCTTAGTTTAAGGGCTCTTATGTTTAAAAAAACATTTTACCTAAATTTTAATTAAAGACATGCATCTCATATGAATTATTTTTCGGAAAAAAACATTTTCAGGTAAATTGTAATTTTTTAGTTGTAGAACTTTTATTTTTAAGTCTGCATCTTATTTATTTTTGTGCGTCTCATATGCATTTTCAAAAACTTTTCAACTCAATTTTTAATTTTGAGCAACCAAGATGCATTTATTTTTTTTCTCCTAAAAAAAAATTCATGTAGCTTGCAAGTTATTTTAAAATTTACAACTTTCATCTCATGTACATCTCAAAGGAATTTTTTTAGGAAAAAAAAATATTTAAGATATATTGTAAATCTTCTCATAGTTATTGATATTTTAATTCCAAACATGCAATGCATTTTCATTTCTTTTTATAAAAAAAAACTTTACCAGGGTTTTTCATTTCGTACATGCATTCCATACGTACCCTTCAGGTAAACTGTTGTAAATTGTAAATTTTCTTAACTGTAGAATTGTAACTTTCAAGCATGCATAATCTTTCTAAAAAAAAAAAATCAAAGTATTATTCGTTTTTATCCAAGGTGTATTGCCCTTTTCGGCAAGACGTCTCAACATTCGCATGAGCTCGGGTTTTAAAAAGAGATTTGATTCTATTTTTTGAGAAAATATCTTAACTGTGCAGTTGAGTGCGACTATTCGAATTTAAACAAAGGACGATAAAATATTTTTGAAAAAAAAAAACTTTGTTTTGAACATCCGTCATGTGTTCGAGCCAGATAGTGCACTCAGCAAACTCCATGATGGTGAAAAACACCTTAGATAAAAAAAAATTATTCTTTTTTAAAAAGTAATTAAAATTATGAAATGAATGACATTAGAGTTTTCAAAAAATTGTGAATGATTTCTCATATTCTTGTTACTAATTTTGCATTCTCTCTTTGCAGGTAACCCTGGTTAGGTATCCTAAACACATAAGTTCTGCCGGCCAAATAGGGCAACATAAAAGGATCATGCAGCCCTCCAGTTGCACAAAGAACAAATTGCGCACTCGGGATATCCAACGCTCAGGTGCGATAAATTGTACTTGATTTTTTCCTTGAGATTTGAGTTTCCCTACAATCTTTGCAGGTCAGACGACCACTTCAACCAAGGCCGCAACCATGTGAAACGTGAGCGCTTCAAAGAGTTTCCATGGAAAATTTCATCTACCAAGTGCGAAATTCATACGCTTTCCAATCCAAGGTATACAACCGTTTTGTGGTCAGGTTTAAACTGTTCAATGGTAACCATGGGGCATCTCCCATTGAGATCGGGCATGACCGGAGATGGGAAAATATCAAGAGATAATCGATAGTCCCGGGAAGATTCAATGTGCAGATCAATGAGCATTTGAGATGTCAAGCAAAGAAAACATTATTGTTGGTGCCTTCCATCAGATGTCCAGGGCATTTACTTTCCGACAGGTGTACATATACAAGTTGTGTTTTCTAGATGGAGCAGGAAAATCAGAACATGCTGCAGGTCCAATCGCAAAGCAAGCACATTGCCCACTAGAAAGATCCAACACCCAGGTCAGAGAATATGTGATCAACTTTATCCCTGAAATGTGACTGTCTCTTTTCTCTTTTTGCGGCTCAGAAAATCATTCAAATCAAGACCCTTGATAAACTTATCCCCCCGTGAATCTTTTCTCATTGACCATGCTTGCGCCGACCGACGAACTTGTTCAAGATACATCACGCAGTCTCCATGCATCTGAAGCTGTACGACCTGCTTGGCCAGACTTTACATCATCCATGTGTGTTCGTCAACTAAGCTATTCATTAAAGCATGCGGCTAACCCAAAGGGTGCTAACCCAGGGGCATCCCCGTTGTGATCAACCATAATTAGAGCATTCGAGAAGACGATAGACATTGTTGCCAGTGTCTTTCATCATTGGGTACTCAACCCAAGGCGTCGACACGATTGACATATGTTGACTTGATCAGCCGAGTCCTTCTCTAGAAGAAGTGCTAAATATTTGGAACTTTCAGTTTACCACTAGGGGCATGTAGATAATTGTTGTTGATTATTTTCGGTAAATTTTCTTTTTTTTTTAAAAAAAAAAAGAGCAAAAAAGCAAAAAATAAAAAGATAGAAAAAGAGAGAAAAAAAAATAAATTCACGCTAGGTTGAAAACCCGTAAAGGCGACCTAGGCAAAAGTTAGGGATAGGGGCATGATTGAAAACCCGCAGGGGCAGTCATGGCAAAATGTGAGCTGCAAAAAAAAAAAAAAAACATTTTTCTTTAGGGTCAGAGTGGCCCTTTAATCGTCTACAGAAAAATAAAGAGAGTGTTCATGCATATCTTGTGAGAACAGTGAAGAAATAAAATGTCACAATTTTCCCTAAATCAACTACAAATAAAAAGGGTCACAATCGTCCCTAAAACGTCTATAAAGAAAGGGCCACAACCACCCTTTAAATGGCTATAGATAAAGAGCGCCTCAGCGACATCAAAAGCGGGAAATAAGTGAAAGGGCCACAGCCACCCTACAAACGGCTACAAATAAAAGAGTGACCTCACGACCCGGTGAGGGCGGGAAAATAAAAGAAAGGGCTACAACCACCCTCAAAATGACTACATAAAGAGTATTCCCGTGAATCTTGTGAGGGCGGGAAAATAAAAGAAAGGGTCACAGCCACCCTCAAAATGGCTACATATATAGAGTATTCCAGTGAATCTTGTGAGGCCGACAAATTATTTGAAAGGGCCACAGCCACCCTTAAAATGGCTACGTACAAAGAGTGTTCCCAAAATCCTGAGAGGATGAGAAATTTTTAAAAGGGCCACAACCACCCTTAAAATGATTACATAAAAATAGAGAATTCCCACAAATTTGGTGAGTATAGGAAATATTTGAAAGTGCCATAGCCACCCTCCAAACTTCTACAAGTTAGAAGTGCTCCTGTATCAGAGACGGAAAATAAAGGGTCATAGCCACCCTACAAATGGCTACAAATCAAAAGAGTTCCCGCAACATTGAAGGCGGTGGGGAAAAGGCCACAGCCACCCTCCAAACGGCAAAAAATACTCCCACATCTAGGCGGGAAATAAAGAACGGGCCCCAGTCAACCGAAATTGAGTACTGAAAAGAATATCTTCCGCATTGAAAATACAGAAAACAATAAAGTACGGGTCACAGCCTGTAAGCATATGGTGATGAGCGCCGTAATTGGTAGCCCATAATATGTATAGTGTACCTAATGAACTAGGGTAAATGTCACATTAGGGTAATTAGCTAGACCCAAATCCCAATTGACATGAGAGGCCCAAAATTGGGCCTCCCTATACTAATGGCCGACCGAAACTTATAGTGAGGGTAAAGTGGAATTTTGTCCATTTTACTCCTCCTATAAATAAGAGGTGTTAGGGAATATTTTAGGGTTAATCATAATTCCCTCAAAAGAGAGTTTTAGAGAGAAAAATTCTCATCCCACACCACACTAGTTCGGCCGAACCCTTACCTCACCGAAGGTTTGCCAAATTGCTTTCGAGCAAACTCTCCAGAGATCTGTCCCTGTGCCATGAATCGATCAGAGGCTTTGCTGTGGAGCTGCACCATGTAGGAATTCTCTAACAAGAACCTCTACGGGTCCCGACCGGAGGATCGTGAACTCCCTATCGAGAAGATCTTGGGTCTAGGAATCACCTTAAAGGTATGGGTGAAACTTCCGCTGCGTAATTGATATTACTAGCATGTACCTTGTTTCTAGTATCCGTAGTGATTACTCCCCGTAATCTAACAGTGTTATCAGAGCCTGTGTTAGGAGTTCACGATTTTGATAAATTGGTGTTCTTGAAATTTAATTTTTTTTTTCTTCGGGCCGAAATTTTTTTTAAAGGAATTTTAAAATTTTCGAATTTTTATGATAATAGTGGTCCGAAATTTTCATGATGTTCTTGGTTTATTTGATGTTCATGATCTTCAAGAAAAAGGTAAAATTTATCAACATCAAACATTGGATTGTAGAGCTTATTAAAATTTCATCTTGAAATTTGACCACTTGTTCATAATTTTAGTGTTTGTGCCGAAACCCTAAGTGAATTACAAGTTAAATTTTTTAAATTTCTTAGTCACCAAGGGATAAATTTCGCCAAAATTTTAAATTATATTGTTTACCATATTTTAATTTTTAATTAGGGTAACAATATATCTATAATTAGGAACATTATGATAGATTCACATTAAAATATATAGAAATATATAACTATTGATATATCTAAATATTTAAATAGGGTTAAAGATATTATTGATAGATTTAGTTACCTAAAAGATTGAGAAAATATATTGTCAGTTATTTGTTTCCCTATTAAAGATATTGACAATAAATAAAATATATATTATTTATTATGCCAAAATATACATATATATATATATATATATATATATATATATATATATATATATATATATATATATATATATATATATATATATATTGTTGATTGATATAATATTAAAGATAGAATCTTAGCAATAAATATATATATGTTTGTTAGTGCCGAAATATATATGTATATATTTTAATATTGGAAACTATTTTAAATAGTTAATGTTACTTGGTGGCTAAGTTTAATATTTTTTTAATGGATTTAAATTCCTACTTGGGCCACCAGTAAACATTTCGGCCCAACCTTTTAAATTTTAATTATTGGGCCGGTCCAATATGTTAAACCGGGACGAAATAAAACCGAACTGGATTTTCTCAATCGGTTCGACCTATTCGGATCGGGTCGGACCGGGGTTGAACCGAGCCGAACCCTATTTTCTTGGACCGGTTCGGACCGAACCAGTTTTTAAATTTAAAACCGGACCGAACCGAACCGGATTTTTGCCGGACCGGATCGAACCAAATTTTCTAAACCGGACAAAAACGGACTGAAATTGACTGAACCTAACAATTTTTTTCTAAACCGAATTCAAGTCAATTAAAATAGGGAGGTCAAGTTTTAAAATCCAAATGTTTTTGAACCTCGAAATGGACTACACAGTGCTCATAGGGTTACTAACCTTTATGCCTTGTTTCAATTATGGGGATGGATCTCGGAGATACATATTTTTGGGACTGGTTAAATTAGTGGGTTGAATTGCAATCGTTTATTATTCAATATATATTTATGCATGATTAGAACTGTTGTCTTGACTGAGTCAAGCTAGCTGGATATTATACGTTGTGAGCGGAGCCCTGGTTAAATATATGGTATGCGCACTAGAATAGACATGCCGTGACGGTTGAAAATGTCTAGGACTCATGTCTAGAAGCTTGCGTGATTAAATATAAGCATGAATTGCAAATCAGCCCCTAATGTTTAAAATTATTTTAAAACCGAAAACCAGTAACCAAATATGTATGATTGATGTGGATGTTACATGTTTGACATGTATGCTAGAATGTTAAGGATGTAGTTGCGTTTGATAATTTACTTAAAAGTAGTATTATAAATACAAGCATGAGTTACTCGGAACATTAGACGCATGACGGATAAACATGTATGTGGTATGTATGATGAATGTCATATGATAATTTGCTTGGATTGTAGAATTGTGTATACATGAGTGAATTCATCGGAATGATTTTTCCAAAACAAAAAAGGGCATTGAGAAAGCCAAGATCGGGTATGCTTATTTTAAAATTCCCGTTTCGATAATTTGCGATTTAAACCGTTTTTAACAGACTGATCTATTGGATAGAAGACGACAATAGTGTGAACTCTTTCACAGCCATCTTCCATTGGTTTACTGGTGGTCGGTTGGTTTAGATGACTGAGGAATCACTATCTTTCGGACTCCATCTTAATACATATTTGATGTATGCAATTCTTTCTCAAAATGTTATTGTCTCCCTGATTTTGCTTGATCATCAATGTGTTAGTCATGGCTGCGATCAGCAATGTAATCTCCCAAATGAATAAGGGGGTGAGGTTGAACAGCAATAATTATAAGATCTGGAATAAGCGTGCAAGGATGGTGATCACTGAAATTAGAGGTTTGGAGCATCTGACTACAAAGAAAGTCAGACCGGAGGGCGACCTCACGGATGAACTGAAGAAATTCCATGATGAATGGTGTGTAAAGGACCAGGAAATTCATTATGCCTTGTTGTCACTGCTTGTGGATGACATACTCTATGGATATGATCACTATGGGTCTGCCATGGACTTGTGGAACGGTCTTAAGGCAGGGTTTGGTGTTTACACCACAACTCAGAAGCGATCGTTAAACATCGCTTTAGACTCATACAAGATGAATCCCAAGCACACATTGAAGGAGCATATTAGACAAATGTCGAACATGCTTACTGAACTCAAAGAGGCAGGAGAAATCCTGACCGACGAACAAAAGGTCCAATGCGTAATCCGCTCTTTGCCTGACTCTTGGAATAGCATGAAAATGCACCTTACCCATGCCACTCAACTCGATGATCTCGAGAAAGTGCGAGTTCATCTCGAGCAGGAAGAGGATCGTCTCAAGGCTGAAAGGCCAATGGCGGAAATGCATATTGCATCCTCGCATCCAGTTGAGCAAAAGGGTAAGCGCAAGAACAAAGGCAAGAGACTTCAGTTTAAGGCTAACAAACCTTTGGCTCCAAAACCTCAGAAGAAGTTCAAACAAAAGCAATTCGGAGGCAAGAAAAAGCAGGCAAAACAGACACGTAAAAAGGAAACTCGAACGTGCTTTAGGTGTGGCGTGAAAGGACACCTTGCTATTGCCTGCAAAAATCCTCCCAAGGTACGTGCTGAAGAATAATGTTAACCTCATAAATTCTTTTGGGACTCATCTTACTCGAGAGTAATTCAATTCTCTATTGATTACAGAACCGAGAAGGAGAACAAGCACAAACCTGAGGAACTTGGCCCGAAGATATAAAGATTGAATGAAAGACTTTATCTTTAATTGCTTTGCTAAATGAACCTCTTCTTAATTTTCAGTATAAGATACATGATAATAAAATTCCTTGAAATATAGGAAACGTTTGTTTTGAGCATATGACAAATGCTCGGTCATAGTATTGATTATCATTCTTCGAGTCCTTTTAATTATCTGTTTGACGCATTGCTTACATATTGAGTATACATCTTATTTTATTATTATCACTCCATTGAATGAAATAAACTGTAATGATAATCATGTTTGAAACCGTTAAAACCGATTTAATTGAATGAAATTCAAAAATGAAATGATTTAACCAAGGGTTTAACCCCAGAGTAGATTGCGCAACGCGCAAGTGGACGTCGATAGATGGAACACATTGTTTCATTACATGAGTTTAATATTGAAGTGTTTATATGATGACGTGCTGACTTTTTGTTTGCACTCCTTCGGAAATATGACGTACTGATAACATTTACATCGGTATGAAGTAAGCTACGTAAGCTACAACAACCTTGTAAAAGTATCAACTGACACATAAGGTGAATACCTACGATGCTCAGTTCAGAGATGGATAAAATCTCAGAGATAAGTCGGCAAACGAAGAAGGATGAAGTCAGTTAAATGATTTTCCTTCCAATAGCCTTGAACGATATGTCAGGCTAGGCATTCAAATCAAATGACACACTTCAAGAGACACAGTTTATACATACATAATGTTGGATTCGTTCTATCAGAAGTTCCCTATGGGATGATGAAAGATGATTCACATAAATGTAAAACTATGTTTCAATTAATATCGGTAAGGTACGAAGCCATTATAGCTGATGGGTGATAATGAGTTAAATTGTATCACCATGCGACATTAATTTGCGCAACAAAACACGTATTGAGGACAAGAGTACGTCAGTTACTCTTTGAAAATACCTGTTTACAGCTTGGATTGTTAAATGGTACCGTGGTCGAACATGAGACATTACATCACTAAGAGGGTGAATTTTCCAAATGCATGAACAGTTTCAATCAACATAGTCATGATTAAAACGTAGAAAAATAACGATGACAATCAGGTCCCACTTAACTCGAGTGTGGAAGATTTGAACCAGCAACTCAAGTGAATGACATGGTAAATGAGAATGGGAACATTTTCATAATAAGTCCAGTGAGAAGAATAAACCCTACCACAAGTAATCACTGTTGCTGTTGGGACGAATCAAGTCGAACCTAATGGTCAAAATTGCTGAACCAGGAATGACACAACTACCTATATTACCCATTGTTCCCAGTGGGAGTGATCCAACCATACTTGGTTCCAGATCCTAGTGATCAAAGAATGGATCTCAGAAGTAAAACCCCGAGACCAAGAGGTTGTAATAGGAAAATTATAGGTCAAGGTTCTAGCACTGGTGTTGTTCCCAACAGACACGATGCTCCGATAAGAAGCATTGTTCCGAGTGGGAGGATTAGTCCCAATATAAATGATGCTACGATAAGAAGCGTTATTCCGAGTGGGAGAAAAGATCAGACTGATAAGTGGGACTCATAATGCCTAGACAAGAGTCAAAGGCAAGTATCCCATTGAGTAAGGTGAAAACCCCGCTCAAACTGTTGGCAAGCATTGGAAAGACCTCAAGTGGAGAAATGGAAAGAAATAATAAATGAGAGAGATCGCCTAAATGAAAGCCATTATAGTCTTTAGTTGATTTACCTGCTAAACACAGGGGCATAAGGATAAGGTGAGCCCTGAAAGAAGGTTAACCACTGATGGAAAAGGTCGAACAACCCGACTTACTGCTAAAGAAATTGCCCAATTCACGGAGTGGACTTTGATAAGAGAAACTCACTGAATATGTGTAAAACCACGGTTAGGGCCATTTATGGTCTTGGTCGCAAGTGTCGATCTAGAGCTGCACCAAATAAATGTTAAGACCGCAATCCTCCACGGAAACCTGGAAGGAAGAGATCTACATGGAGCTACCGGAGGGTTTCATTACTCCTGGTAACATACGTAAAGTTTGTAAACTCCAAAGGTCCATATACAGTCTTAAACAGTTGTTTCGGCAATGGTACCGCAGATTCCACGAGGAAATCGTAGGAAATAGATTCGTGAATCTTCACGAGGATCCGTGCGTGTATTATAAGACCTCCGGGTTTAAGTATGTCATCTTAACCTTATACGTGGACGGCATACTCATTGCTGCAAACGACGTGAGTTTCATGAAGAAGTCAAAGTCTTGGTTAGCATCTGTATCTAAGATGAAAGACATGGGAGAGGCCACGTATATCTTAGGCATTAAAATTGCTAAAGATCGGGCTACCCGGAAATCGTGTCTATCTCAGGAAGCCTATATCAACAAGTTGTTGAAAAGGTTCAGATTACAGGATGCCAAACCCGTGGAAACGCCGGTAGTATTTGGGTGCGCACTGTTTAAATGTGACGGCCCCAAGAATTTGGCGGAGCGGGAACATATGAAGGGTGCAGAGTATTTAAGCATGGTTGGTAGTTTGATGTACGCCATGCAATGCACCCGTCCGGATATCTGTTACGCTGTGGGCCTAGTAGCACGCTTCTATTCAGATCCTGGCTATAAACATTTAAAGGATGTAAAACGAATAATTCGTTATCTGAAACGTACTGCCGACTATGCTCTGTGCTATGAGGGCGGGAAGTTAGAATTGACCGGTTACAGTGACGCCGACCATGGTGGCGATCTGGATGATCGTAAGTCCACCACAGGAGGAGTATTTCTCCTTGCTAATGTCGCCATTCGATGGACGAGCAAGAAGCAAACCTGTGTCGCGCTGTCAACAATGAAATCGAAATTCGTTGCTCTCTCTAAGAATGCACAGGAAGTAGTCTGGCTGAAAAGGCTTCTTACTGCGTTGCTTGGTGGTGAAGTCGGAAGTAAACCTGTAAAGGTGTTCTCCGACAGTCAGGCAGCTATTGCGGCAGTTAAGAATCCGAAGTACCATAGTAGGACCAAACACATTGATGTGAAATATTCATATGCTAAATCGATGGTAGAAGACAATATAATCACTATGGAATACTTGTCCACTGATAATATGATTGCGGACCCATTAACTAAGCCACT
This sequence comes from Clarkia xantiana subsp. parviflora, assembly GCA_036873135.1. Taxonomy (NCBI): domain Eukaryota; kingdom Viridiplantae; phylum Streptophyta; class Magnoliopsida; order Myrtales; family Onagraceae; genus Clarkia; species Clarkia xantiana. Next base: position 37,951,028 of record JAPTYO010000008.1, read on the forward strand.
ACACAGGGAGATATTCAAAAAGCATGTAAAACTGCTTGGATTGTGTAGGGTTAGAAATGGCATGTATTTGTGATAACGTTTTGATATTAGAAAGTTACATTTTGTAAGAAAAAGAATTGCAACTGAGTTTATGATCAATCGACGTCATAATGTTTTGATTACATCAAATTTACGGTCTATAAACTGAGTCGTGGGAGGACGCAATCCTCTGCCAAAACTATGTCGAATGTGGGCCTTACCTAGTCACACATGTACGGTCGTCTTGTGATGGAGGGAGGCCTCCACTATGCAAGGCTGGCTAAGAATCAGGGGGATAAACCTTATTGAGCAGAATGATTCTCTATAGTCGAAGTAACTCGACGTGATTCTCGTTCTGCAGATCGTCGTGATGAACTTCGTTCGTCATAAATCCACATTCTGGGCCGGATGAAAATCTGTGATAGCATGATTGACATGTCCAATTCTTGTTGACCCAAAAGGTACAAGTATGCTATCAACGCGTGCTTCATACTACGCGTGCCATGTTCAACCACGGGGTAACCGCTCGGTTGTACTAGGAAGGAATCCTCGTGATTCTGGCGGGTGCAAACTTCTTCACCTCGAGCGTGTGATTGATCCCGGGAGCCTTATGAAGAGGCACCCTAAGTATACACATGGAATCAATGCTTGCTTCCCGGCGTACGAGCGTAATGCTGAACAAAAAGGCCCAGTGACCACGTCTTTGGAAACCAGTTGGTTTGACTAAGGGTATGAGCGATGGGGATGGTCAAGTTCACCTGTAATTCACCGATTCTTGTATTCACTAGGTGGCCACCAGCCGGATATTAGTTGAAGGTTGTGAATACTTATACGGATGCCTTGGAGAAGTGTTCCTAGGCAAATGGAGGATTATCAGTTGACCTAGGATACAACGTGGTACAATATATATAAATGTTGTTTATAACATGTTGATTGGAGAAAAGGGAATCAACGTTCCGCGGGCGCTACAACACTCCTAACAGATGAGTAGCATGATGCCCGTCGTATCCGCCGGTCGCACGGCAAACCTCGTATGAACTATTTAGAAGCCGAAGCAGATCAAATGGGAGAAATGTTGATGCGGATTTGGACAACAATACATTAACAGGCACCCTCCCATTCCGGCAAGTGGGAGCAGTAAGCATATGGTGATGGGTGTCGTAATTGATAGCCCATAATATGTATAGTTTACCTAATGAACTTGGATAAATGTCACATTAGGGTAATTGGGCTAGACCCAAATCCCAATTGACATGAGAGGCCCAAAATTGGGCCTCCCTATACTAATGACCGGCCGAAACTTATAGTGAGGGTAAAGTGGACTTTTGTCCACTTTACTCCTCCTATAAATAAGAGGTGTTAGTGAATATTTTAGGGTTAATCATAATTCCCTCAAAGAGAGTTTTAGAGAGAACAACCCTCCTCCCACACCACACTAGTTCGGCCGAACCCTTACCTCACCGAAGGTGTGCCAAATTGCTTTCGAGCAAACTCTCCAGAGATCTGTCCCTGTGCCAAGAATCGATCATAGGGCCTCTCTAACAAGAACCTCTACGGGTCTCGACCAGAGGATCGTGAACTCCCTATCGAGAAGATCTTGGGTCTACGGATCACCTTAAAGGTATGTGTGAAACTTCCGCTGCGTAGTTGATATTACTAGAATGTACCTTGTTTATAGTATCCGTAGTGATTACTCCCCGCAATCTAACACATCCACCGTTTAATCAGCTACCAAATAAAGAGTGCTTCCGCTAGGTTGAAAACCCGAAAGGGCGGCCTAGGAAAAATCAGAAAATGAGGGGCATGATTGCAAATTCAGAAATTGCAATCATGGCAAAACGAGAGGAAATAAAATCCCGATGGAATGAAAACCTCAAGGGGCATTCCATGAAAAAATCAGGAAACTGAGGGGCACGGTCGACAATCTCTCAAATTCGACTGTGGCAAAAGGAGAGAATAAGAGAGAAATTCTAAAAAAGAAAAAGATCTCGCTAGATTGTCGCACCATACGCAATTTAGGTAAAAATTAGGGACAAATATTCATGCTCATGTGTATTTTCTACTACACAGCGTTTTCCAAAGTCAACATCACGTCAAGCGAGATGGTTACAGTCTGCTCTCGCAGGTCGCATTTCAATGATGAGTAGGACTGTTACAGTTTGTTCTAACGAGTCAATTTCACGGCAAACGGGACGGTTACAGTCTTCTCTCGCAAGTCACCATTCGAGGATGAGTAGGACTATTACAGACTGTTCATACAAGTCACAAACCAGAAATCTGGATCTGTAGTTTTCCAACTTTCCGAGAGTCACAACACGACGAACGAAACCTTTGATTTTCAGCCTTCATAAGTCACAAACCGAAAATCAGGATCTGAAGTTTTCCAGCTTTCTGAGACTCACTTCCGACGAACGAAGTCTTAGTATTTAGCCTTCGCAAGTCACGCCACTAGAGGCACTTCTTCAACAGACGCCACTAGAGACTCTTCTCCGACATACGCCACTTGAGGCTTTTCCTTATCGTTCGCCACTGGAGGCATCATTGATTAAGGTTTTACTTTATTGCACGTCAATGGAGGCTTTTCCTTGTCGCTCGCCATTGGAGGCATCGCCGATCGAGGTTTTACGTTACTGCATTCTGGTAGAGGCTTTTCTTTTCTGCACGCCACTGGAGGCTTTTCGTTACTGTACGCCACTGGAGGCTTTTCTTTTCAGCACGCCACTGGAGGCTTTTCGTTACTGCATGCCACTGAAGACTTTTCGTTACCGTCCGAAATATGCTAGGAGCTCCCTTGAAGTCTCGAAGACTCAAAAGAAAGACATACTTCTCGTCCAAAATTCGGTGTTTCCTCGTATTTGGAAAAATTCACTCGAACATGTTATACGGGAATTCATCTAAAGATGGGCAAACTGTAAACACCTAATTTTGTAATAAGCGCGAAACACGTGACATGTGACGCATTAAATGAGGAAATGTCTAAATATGGCAAGTTGAGAAGTTTCCAGGAATGCTTCAACGTATATTCGGACATTATATGTATTTATTATTAGGGATAAATTATCAATATTTATTTTCTTATTAGATTATATTTGAGGGGGGGGGGGGGGGGGGGGGGGAGGAACGCGGGGATTGTGGCATCGTTTGAAAATAATAAGCTTAAAATTCATGACATGGTTCTCTATACTGTTTTTCAATTTGCTTGTTGTTATTATTATTAGTAAAATTGTATGTTTTCTGCTACAGGTAGTGAACGGCATCTTCGGACTTCTTCCTCTTCACTGGCGCTGACGGCGACCTCCTCCAGCCTAACAATCGGAGCGACCTATGCATCGTGTCATCCTCCTTGCCGGTAAGGGTGTTTTCTTCTTCCCTGTGCTCGTGCTCTACCATCAACCCTTCCCATTAACTCCTTCAACATCCGCCAATCACCGTCCGTGCTCCGACCATCACCGTGACGTCGCTGCTTGATTTGTCCGCCGTCACCCTTGATTCGATCAATCTGATTCCGACCGGCCAACCCCGCTCCTCCGAGCATGACTTTATCCTCCTCCAAGTTCCATCGCCGGTACTAGCGACGTCCGCGGTCCACACCCAGTCCGATTGCAGGTAACTTCCATCATTCACTCTCTGACTGTCGCTGCTCAGTTCCTTTGCCGGCACCGGTGTTCCGCTATCTCAGAGCTGCTTTATCGTCGGCCTAGTCGCTCCACAAGCCTAGTCCAGCGCCTCTTGAAGCATCCCCGGAGCCACCACAGGTCGTCGTCTTCCTACTGCCGCCGCCCGATGCCTCTGACCATCCTATAGCCAACCATTGTTGCTCACATCGTTGTTACATCCCGTCTGCCTCCGGCCACCTATCACGCTCCAATCCATCTTGAAGAGCATAACTTAGTGAAACTTTCGAATGGTCGAGGACTTGTTTACTGCAAGGGGGGAAAGATAAGAGAAAAGTGGAATTGCTGTATGTATCTCGACATTTCAAGTTTGGTTTATTTGTTATTCTATTCTTTGTTTATTATTATTTTTTTCTTCTAAAGTTTTCTTTTGCAGGTAGTATAATATTTGTTTAATAAATATATATGATAATGCATAGCACATGTTGTTGTTTGTTAATTTGTTTTCAGTTTGTTTAGTTTAATTTTTTTAAACCTCAAAACTGTAGAAAAATAAATAAAACATGTCAACGTAGGTGATTAAAGTACCGAAAGGGCATACTTAATTCGTAATAGAACTCCCAAATCTGAATCTCTGGTCGTAGACCAATTTGATACCTAGGTTTTTAATTCGTTATCCCTTGGTAATTTAGGATTCTAGTTATCCTTATAATTAACTAGTGGCGAATCTTTGAAATTGCACGTTTTCAAAACGTTATTCGCCCTTAGGTCGGATTTTTAAGGTCTGATAGTTATAATACCGACTCATCGACTTCCTTATAGTCGGCGACATTGAATTCCTAAACGGAATCGATTTTTGACACTATGAACCTAAAATGGTTATAACACATATGTTTGTCGACAACTCGAAAGAAGTTAGGCGACGAAGATGAAGTTCTATACGGAATCGATTATCATCTCAATAAACCCAAAATGGTTATAATACTTAGGTTTGTCGACATTTCGAAAGATGTTAGGCGCCTAAAACTTAATTCTTAAACAGAACCAGTTGCTGATATTATAAGCCCAAAATGATCATAATATCCAAAGCTTATCGACAAGTTGAGAACGAAAAGACATTTGTTTTAGAGATCTTGAAATAAATTAATCATCGTCTTTATAAGCTCAAAGAAAAATAAAAAAAACTCTAAAGCTGGGCGACGATTCGAAATGAATCAAGTGAAAATTATTTAAATATAAGAAAAGGTGAGGCCAATGAATTGTTAAAAAGAAATTCCATTCATGAATAAACACAGTTTACATTATGATACGATACTGGACAAAAAAAGAACTAATGCCTAGGTGTCGCCTTCGGAGTCATCATCTTCGCCCGCTTTAGCTTTAAGGTATTGTCGGAGAGAGGTAACCTTCCTGAAATCAATGTCGGGATGAAGAGCTTGGATGTCTTATATCACTGACTCGTATGATGAAAGGACCATATCAGAAGCTGCGAAAGAGGCATCCTCCTTGAATTGAAGACTAGGCTTATAATCAACGACATCTCTTACCAATTCAACCTTAAGCTCACTGGCCTCCACCTTCAAAGATTCCGCCTCTCCATGACTGGTCGCAGTTTCGACACCAAGAGTCTCATTCTCTTTAAGCAGCATCTCTTGGAGTTTGCGGAACTCCCCACTGAGAATAAGATAAGCCTTCAAGGATTCACGACAATCCTGCAGTTCTTTCTCAATGGCGGCGAAAGCCTCAAATAACCGGAACATGTCACCCTTCAACCGAACGAGTTCCTCGCGAAGGCGTTGCTTCTCTCTTTCGCTTGCCTTAGATTGAAGTTCGTGAAGTCTCCTCCTAGCCGAGGTCAACTCCCCCAAAAGGACGACGACCAATTGGGAAAACGAAGAGAATCTCGGGCAGCCTATCAAAGAAAGAGGAATCATTAGAAAAAGAAGTCGACGACTCAAACAAAAGGTAAGACTAGAAAAGATTTGAAACCCTACCTTGGCCTACCTTTGGAGAAAAAGGTGAGTCTCTTCCTCTTATTCAGTAGCATCAGTCTTCATGCGAAGATGATCTTGAGGTGGGACATCATCATTCAAAAGATGGAGTGGCAAATAACGATTGGCGATAGAATGGCCGTTCTTGAGCGGATACTCCCCTGATGAAGCCAGGGAGTTCTAGTCGGCATTCCCAGTAAAATCACCGAGAGCCTTCAGTAGCATCATTCAACTAAAAGTTGGACCCTCATACTTCAAAACAGTCAATACAGAAGGCTGAGAAGACTCGGGACATTCTTGCCCCTCAAATCATCTCCTATAAAGGGAAAGATAAGGATGAGAAATAAATTTTGCCTTCAAAGGAAATAAACTTATGGAAGATTACTACCTTGGGCTCTGAATAAAGATCTCAGAGTCTCATCAATGTGAGTATCCTCAGAAAGCTCAAGAAAAGGATCCTCTATCCTCTTCCTCTTCTTGGAAGATTCAGTTGATGTGGAGCCACCCTTCTTGGAGGAAACAAGGTGTTTGGCAGTTGTCTTCACTCGTCCCTTCTTCTTTAGGGCTTATGCAACTACCTCTCCAGCAATAGAGTCAACGTCCAGATGAGTCGGCGCCTCCTCTGGCGTAACAAGCACCTCAGAAGAGACCTCATCAACAATTTCTTTAGAAAAGGTTGAAGTCGGAGAGATCCCAATCGCTGCCTGCTCACAATCATGAAAAAGCCTCTTAAACATACCTACGTAAAGGTAAATAAGACTTTAAAAGTAAGTGTAAAAAATATAATTACCCAACTAAGAGGAATTTCACCCAAGCGAGTACGAATGCCAGCTTGAATAAGGGCATTCTTAGTGGTGTCGTCAACAGAATTCCAAAGTTCAAAGCCTCTGGTAAGGTCGGCATGAATCTTCATTATCACCGAGAACTCTTCATCAGACAGTCCCTCCAGTAAAGGCGAGACGTCTATACCGATAGGCCGGATGATGGGCCAAGTTACACCGTCCTGAAAAAAGAAATAATAATCTTTCCAATTAGAATTAAGGGACTTCAACCCTCCTACGAAATCCCTGTTAAATTTCCAAGAGAAAGGCTTGTCGCTCTTGGCCATTGGGGTTTAAAGGTAAAAACCCATTTATCATTTCCTTCCATACGATTAAAATATCTGAAGACCTGGAGACTGTAGCGCCAGCCTTGGGCATCGCAGAAGCAGCGAAAGCTTACACAGAAGTGGATCGCGTTAACTGAAATCTGGCATAGGTGAAGCCCATAGTGTTCACAAACCTCTAAGAGATCAGGGCAGAGAAGGAATCAAAGCCCGACATCGATCCGTTGGGAGTAAACGGTGACCTCCTCTTCTAAGGGAAGATGTTTATCATGGAGGTCGCCGCCTTATCTAGACCCCTCATCATTAGTGAGATTGGCCAGGGTTACCGCCTCAATGAAAGCCTGACCTGAGAGTTTTTTTTCTCTTAGGGCTCGAAGGGCAGGAGGAAAGAAGCCATAAAAGTTAGTGAAAGAATCTCAGACGCCATAGGAATTTATGAAAGAGATCTGAGAAAAGACGCCTCTTAATGGGAATCTTGTGGACCAGAAGTGGCGACTCCGAAAAGAATCCTGTCCTCCGGAGAACACGAGTGTGGCAAGTTAGGATTGATATAGTATGCGCTATACTTGTTCGGGAGAGTGAGATTTCGAGAGCAAGTGAAGAAGAGCTGAAGTAATATCTATTATTTATACTAGAAGTAAACCGCCAAACGGTATTTTTTTCAATTACTGCACCAGTGAGGAGACACCTCGTGGGAAGCTTCTTCCTGAAGATTCTCAAAAAATTTACCGTTTGAAATTTCGTATGAGAAAGAAGGCGAATCTTAAGTTCCCCAAGCCATCCCAACGGTCACAAGACCAAAGTGAATAGCCAACGCCTCGATGCATTGGGGGAAGATTCTGCCAAAATATCTTAAGAATAAGGGGACGATACTTAACACAAGCCCTTTCCCTTATCAAGATAAGGTTAACGTCTCATGTCTCGGGGAAAAGTGTTTAAGATATAATCCAAGATAATCTGAAGGAGACAATGGGTGAATCGGGAACGTTAAAGTGGGGACCCTGGAGTAGAAGTTAATGACCACTTAGGTTTGAAACGTAAAGACAAAGATAAAAGGTTGACGCACTTTCTTTGAAGTTTGGCGTCGGTCAGGACGATATTCGAGGAGAAGCGGCGTCCCTCATCTGAATCCCTTCCTCTTAAGGAAATGGGAAGAGGTGATGACTCAACCTTGATAAGAAATGCTTCCTCCTTAGGAAGGGTGAGGTGTTGAGTTAGTTGTCACCACTTCTCTGAAGAAACCTTCCCCCCTAAGGAATTGTGAGGTGGCAAGCAGCTTGTGCCGACTATACGAAACCACTCATCTTAAGGAATAACGAGGTGGATACCTGCATGTCACCTGCTTCTGCCGCCATACGGGAAAACTTCTTCCAAAGGGTAGCCTCCATTTAAAGTCGGTAAAACTTCCCTATAAATACTCTCCAATATTTTCATACATAATCACATATATTATTATTTTTATAATCCATTACTGACTTAAACTTTAGAGTGAAATCATGGAAAAATCCCCACCCCTTTTTAGGTTAACGCCACAAAGCTCCAAAAAGGAAATTAAGTTCCCAATGAGGTCGAGATAGACACCTAAGAGAGCGAACAAATGTGACTTCCTAAATCCATTCCTAAAAGTTAAAGGCCAGACGATTCTTGATCCAACAACTTCCATTCCAAGTAACAAGCTACCAAGGTAAATATTCAATCTAACTCATACTTATACAATCAAGATTTGATCTTTTCAAGTTTAGTTTGGATCAAGATTTAATCATTCTACTAAATCACTGTTCAATTTTATAGGAAGAATCTGATAATTAAAATCTTGCTAGGATCTACACATAAACCCTAAACCTAATTATCAAGATTACAATGCAACAAATTAGGGTTACTAGTAATTAGGGGTTCTGGGGTGGGATGACACTAGGTCACCCACCCGTGGCTGATTGCGGCGGCACGGGTTTTGCAGAATCGTCGGGCGGCGCGGCAGCGGTGGCCACCTGGCGCGGCCAAGGTCGGTACTGCTAATCCTTAGTGCGACACCAATTTGGTTCATTCTTATGTACCAAATTTTCTATTTCTTATCTACTAAGAAATATTTTTTACCCAAATTAAAACTAGTATGTTCATTAACCCCAATTCCAAAATCAGATACTAATAAAAAATTGTAAACACAACGTATACTAGCTCTGATACCACTGTTGGAAGTAATGGATAATCATACTGAAAACTAACCATTATTAGTGAGATTATCCCACAAGTCCTAGCTTGATGACATGACCATTTATTCTTCTTCAAGCTTCTTCGCTCCCAGGCATCTTCGACAAGATTGTTCTGCGGCTCTCCGCTCAGGGTCCTTCAATCTCGCACTTTGCGGAAATGAAGGCTTTATTCTTCACAGACTAAACCTCACGGTATGGGAGAAGTAGACCAGGGGTCTATGTAATAGGATTTTCTCTCTAAACTCTCTATTAGTGGTGTGAATGATTAATTGCAAAGTCACACTGATGGTTGAGCATCAGGGGCCGACCGAAATAGGGTATTTATAGGGGGGTGTGCTCTACTTAACTTACACCCTAATTGGGTTATGTTAATGGGCTACCATGAAGGGCGACCCAAATTCCCTAATTTCCAACAATCATTCGATTGAAACGTGTGAGCAATCGTTTGAGAGGCATTCTCCAGCATTTTAGGTTTGTAAGGATTCAAAATAAATAGTTGATTCTTAATGAGGTTCAAATAGCTTTGAAAGAATTCAATCTCTTTTGATTTATCATAAATCTGGTAAGTAATTATGAAACGATAGAAATCATCTATAAATGTAATAAAATAATATTTTTCCACTCAAAGAGGTCCACTAACATCAGAAGGTTTCTTAATGAGGTCCACTAACATCAGAATGTACCGTTTGAAATGGACAATCAGTGCATATTGGTTTTCCGAATGGCTTGCGGGTGGACTTACTAGCTAACAGTTTTGCAGACTAGCCTATATACATGGGATTTGTCAACTAATAAGCCTCGTAGGTCTATATTCTTCAATCTATTGTAACATATATGTCCCAACCTTGCATGCCATCTAGACACATCGGATCCTGACTTGTGGGATGATATTAATAGAGTTTTGTTTGCATTCGAATTATCATCCATATTCATAACAATAAATCCTCTGAAAATATTGGCAGTACTATAAAAGGTTCCTCCCTTGATTATTCTCACGGAATAATTGATAAATGTCAAAACCAACATTCATAATAGATTTAATGAAACTACGTTCCTACGATTTCGGGGTGCATATAGAATATTTTCCAGTTCCATCATGCATATGTAGTACGAAATTTTCTATCCTTTTGAATTAAACTCTTCAGTTGCCTCCTACATATATACATCTTGTACCAATCGCTATTTGTCTGAATTTGCAAACAATTCCTTATCTCTTACTATGTTGTCTGTTGCACATGATTTAAGTATCCAGAAGGGAATCGATTCAGTTAACATAACACTGGTGGAAATAATAGTTTCACTTTCAAAACCAAAACGACAAACCTTGAGAGATCAGCTGCTGGACGTTCCAATATTGTCTTTACGACTATATATGTAGTCTTTTTTGCGTTTTAATCTCATTCAGCAAGTTGTTCATCTATTTCCAAATACTTGACCATGTTGAGTAATTTTTGCACCTTCTCATTCACATGCAAGCTTTCATTCCTCTGACATGTGTCCAAGGAAGTGATTAGAAGCTAGACAATTGTCATACTTCAAGAACAGCCAATTCCAAAAGTCTTTTACCACCAAGAAACCTTCGAATTCATCACTAATTTCCTTGGTCACATCAGAAAGCAAGACTTCCTTTTCTTTTGTATCCTCATCTTCTCATTGAAATAGGCATATGCCAGCTTCTTGTTCAGTCCAACTTTCAAGCACTTCTTGGGTTTGCGAATGTGATATATTCATCTCTGACCACCAAGCACCGAGATGATGTGTTTGCACTATAACTTATAGTTATTTACATTGAGCAGTTCATTCAAATTTGATTCATCGATTGCAGCCATTGTGTGAAAACCTAACCCTAGCAGAGCAAAATTTGGACTAAAAGTTGCGGGTGGGGTCACTATTCCTCACCTTAAATATGGGTGGGGTCCCGAGTAAAACTCAAGGGACCCTTATAGTTCGAATAACCTCCAATATAGTCCCTGATGAATAGAAGGGACTTCAATATTAATCAGCCAGCCCAACAAGCATCAACAACAACCAACAGCTAACGACACGGACCCGGGCCTAAGCCCAAGAACAACTTATCAGATCCAACACGTGCAAAGCAGCCCAGTAACCTTCTCAGATTGTGCCATCTCAATACTCCCCCTCAATCTGAGAAGGGCAACAGATGAACACTCCCCCTGATCTGTTGCCCTTCTCGGATTTATGGGGAGTATTGAGATGGCCCAATCTGAGAAGGTAACTGGGCTGGTTTGTCCGGGTCCGTGTCGTTGGCTGTTGGTTTGCTCAAAACCAAGTTCCTTTAAAAACCCACGCATCCAAACAATTTCAGAAATGGTATGTCCAATGCTTCTATATTCAGCTTCGGCAGAGGATTTTGAAACAGTTTCATGTTTTTTTTACTTTCCAAGAGACTAAAGAATCACCAAGTCTAACACAATACCCAGTTAAAGAGCGTCTTGTTTCCACACAATTGCCCCAATCAGAGTCACAATAAACTGAAAGAATGGCATCAGAACTTGCAGAAAACAAAAGCCCTTTACCTGGTTCATTTTTCACATACGTTACAATTCTCAGTGCTGCATCATAATGAGATTTCTTTGGAGCATTCAAAAATTGGCTAAGATGTTGTACTGAGAAAGAAATGTCAGGTCTAGTCAAAGTTAAATAAAGAAGTTTTCCAATTAATCTTCTAAAAGAAGTTATATCAAAAATTAGTTTATCACTTTGATTTGTCCCAACAAAATTATCAAAAACTTTGCTAGTTAAATTGGATTTGATCTCCATAGGGGTTTTGGCTGGTTTTTCACCAGCTAAGCCAACCTCAGAAATCAATTCCAATGAGTATTTCCTCTGACAAAGCATAATACCCTTTTCAGACCTAGCAACTTCAATTCCCAAAAAATATTGGAGTTCACCCAAATCCTTCATTTTGAAATTGCTTTCCAAATTCATTTTCAGATCAGAAATTAAAACAGCACTGTTCCCAATGATGATCAACATACACAAGCAACAAAACCCAGCTATCTCCAACATGTCTAGTGAAAAGACTATAATCATGCAAAGATTGATTATAACCAGCAGCAATAAGAGAATCAGTAAGCTTTCTATTACATTGTTTAGAAGCTTGCTTAAGGCCAAACAAGGATTTATGCAATCGACAAACAAGATCATCACCCCTCTTATTAGTAAATCCTTGGGGTAAAGTCATATAAACCTCTTCCTCCAAGTCTCCTTGGAGGAAAGCATTAAAAACTTCCATTTGGTAAAGAGGCCAGTTGTAAATTGCAGCAAGGGAAAGCACAACTCTGACAGTATTCATTTTTACTACGGGGGAAAAGGTTTCAAAATAATCTATTCCATGCTTTTGCTTACATCCTTTTGCAACCAAATGAGTTTTGTATCTTTCTAAACTACCATCAGAGTTGTACTCAAGTTTAAAAACCCATTTACAACCTATTTCTTTTTTACCTTGAGGCAAAGGGACTAAATCCCAGGTTCCATTTGATTCCAAAGCAGTAATTTCCTCTTGCATTGCTGCAGTTCAATGTGGATCCATGGAAGCATCCTCAAAGGACTCAGGTTCGACCAACCTGGAAAACTTAGACAAATAAAATTTGTACTCATATGAAATGTTAGAATAGCCAACAACATGATCAATTTGATGAACAGTAGAGTTAGAATCAAGGATATAGTCTCCACTAGCCATCCAGATAGGAGCTCTGTGCTCTCTTGTGGGCCTTCTCAAGGGTTGGATATCAGAGGAAAGATTTTCCTCATCATGTATCTCAGGGATAATATCAGGGACATTTGCAGGGACTGAGGCCTCAGAAGATGACTCATCATCTGCCTCATGATCATCTAAACCAACATTATCAGAATCAAGCAACTCAATCTCAAGAGAGGTGTTATCAGAAAAAATATCATGAGTGTTGGATGCTGTAAAATCTTGACAGAATAGAGGCAGAAGATCCTGTTGGCTACCAGAGAAAGGAAATTTTTCCTCAAAAAAATTTACGTCTCTACTAACAAAAAATTTCTTGCTGGCTTAGTTAAGTAGTTTGTAACCTTTTTGGGACTGAGAATAGCCCATGAAAATAGAGGGGATTCCTCTGGCAGCCATTTTATCTACTACCATCAAATTCTTTGCAATACAAAAACATCCAAACACTTTTAAATGGGAAATATCAGGCTTAGTATTGAACATAACCTCAGAGGGTGATTTTCCTTTTAACACAGGGGTAGGCAGAAGATTGATAATATGGAAAGCAGTCAAAACACAGTCACCCCAATATTTATTAGGCACAGAAGCCTGTAATTTTAAAGCTCTTGCAATTTCTAGGAGGTGCTTGTGTTTTCTTTATACTCTCCCATTTTGCTAGGGGGTGTAGGAGCAACTGGTTTGGTGGAGAATTCCTTTATCTTTAAAAAAGGTTTGTAAGTCATCACTGAGGAATTCCCCACCATTGTCCGTACGATTTTTTTTTATGATCTTGTTAAATTGAGTGTGGACCATGATCACAAAATGTTTCAAAACAGTAGCAACATCATGTTTGAATTGGATCAAGAAAACCCAAGTAACCCTGCTATGATCATCGACTAGAGTTAAAATAATATTTTTTGTTAATATGAGTTGCAGTGTGATATGGTCCCCAAATGTCTGCATGAATAAGATCAAAAATGGAATCTTTTCTATTTTCAGAATCAGGAAAGGAATCACGAGCAAGTTTGGCCATGGGACAGATAGAACAGTCATTAGAGCTGAAAGTTTTATTTCTTAAATTCTGAAGATACTCCAATGATTGTAAGACCTTTACAGAAGAATGTCCAAATCGTTTATGCCATAAATGGATAGTATCCTTATTGTAACTGTACAAATAAATTGCATTGTCATTGCTACTGGGTTTAAGAAAATACAGATTATAATCTTGTTCACCACTTGCAAGGACCCTCCAACTTGAGAGGTCCTGCAGTAAAGCAACATTTGAACAAAATTTGATAGAGCAATTTAGATCCTTGGTCAATTGGGAAACTGAAATCAAGTTGAAACAGAAATCAGGTAAATATAATATGTTTTTAAGAAGTTTCCCATTTTCAAAAATATAATCACCAACACCAGTAGCATAACTAACTTTGCCATTTGGTAATTGAATCCTGGTGCTTTGGACCTTTCTATAATTTTGCAACCAATCAAATCTGTTAGTCATATGGTTACTAGCACCAATGTCCAATATCCAATGCAATTCCTTCTTATAGTTAGAAAATAAGGAAAACATACCAGCAACATCAGTGTTATTGTCTTCAAAAGTGATTGCAGTGGCCACAGCAGGACCACCACCTCCAAGCTTCTGAATCAGTTTATCAAATTGCTCATTGCTGAGAATGACAGATCCATGTGAACTCCCAACTGATGAGGTGCCCTGAGTTGCAACATCAGTGGCATCACTTCCTTTTCCAACAGCAGTGTTGGCCTTGCCCATAACACCTTTTCCTTGTCAAGATCTCTGAGCTAATAGCAATTCTCCTTGCAATGTCCTTTTTTCTTGTAGAAATCACAGCATTTTGCATAGCATCTGTCAATAGAATGACCTGTTCTCTTGCAAAAATCACAGAAAGCATTAGAAACATTGGGTTTCTTATTTTTGGGGTCAGAAACCAAAGAGGAGGCATTGAGCCCAAGGGGGGCTCCTTCAGTGGATATGGTTGCACTTATGTCCCTCTGACTCTCTTCTTGAACAAGAATGCAGTAGGCTTGGTTCAATGAGGGAAGGGGGGTCCACAGTAAGAGATTGCTCCTTATATTTGAAAAATTCTCACTCAGTCCCATAAGGAACTGAAAGAGTGTTTGATTATCTTTATGAACTAGGTGTTGTTTGAATAAATCACCCTCAATATGAGGCAAGGCACATGCTGTATCATATGTCAGACCCTAAAAATCCGACCTAAGGCGATATACATTTTGAAAAACGTGCATTTAGAAAGAATCGCCACTAGTTAATTATTAGGCTAACTAGAAACCTGATTTACCTAGGGAATAATGAATTAAACACCTAGGTTTCAAAAATGGTCTACGATTAGAAATTCGAGTTCGGGGGTTCTATTACGAATTAAAAATATTAATTTTTAACTACGCCCTTTCGGTACTCAATTCACTTATTTGCCAGTTTATATTTTTAATATATTATTCCATATTAATCTATCGATATCAAGATTTAATTAAGTAATCCCCAATTTATTGTAATCTATAATTCCTAACCAATATAAAATCTAAAAAACAAATCAAAACACAACCTAACATACATACATAATTTGAACAATTTAACATCATACTCAATTAAATTTAAATTAATCACATTTGAACCTAATAACATTATTAACATATCAACACATAACTTATTATGTTCACATATACACAAATTTAAGTAATCAAATTTTAATTAGTCTAAGTTAACTAGAGAGTTAAAAAAAAATTGAACTACATTTAATATAATAATAAATAATAAACAGTAAATGATAAAATAATAAGAAGAAAAAACAAAAAAAAGAAGCAAGAAATTAACAAAAGGATAGCGGGAAGGGGACACACTCATGGAGGGGAAGAAGGATTCTGGCCACGACCAGGCGAGCTCCGGCGGCGGGTCAGGGCGGAGCGGGACAACGCTAGAGGGAGAAACGTCGGGCTCGAACTCAGTGCGGGTAGGGATGGCGATGAGCTTCGGTCGGAGATGGCAGGAGGAGGGCGGCGCCGGTGAAGCTCCGAGCGGGGCTGAGTTAACCAAAGTGGACAGAGCAGCGGGAGGGTGACGCGATTGGTTCGGTTGTGCGAGGGCGGACCTCCAGTCCGGTGGGCAGACGCAGGCGGAGCTCCAGTCTGGGCGGCCGGAAAGCTGGGGCAACCACCAACCAGCAACAGCGTTAAAAAATAAAAAAAGAGAGAGAGAGAGAGGAAAGAGAGAGGAGAAGAGGGAGGTGGCCACCGGCAAAAAAAAAAAAATGACAAAACTTCACGAACTCCGAAAAACTTTAGTATATTATTGATGATTTTGTGTTTTTTTCAGTTGTGTGTATTTTCTCCCCCTTACATGTAAACATAAACTCCTATATATAGTGTCTAGGTCTAGTCTAATCTAAGCAGTAAATAATACTGATTTATTCTCTTAATATACTCTAAATATTCTGAATACTTAATACAAATATTCAGAAAATATACACTGCAATAAATACAGATAACTATCCTAATCTTGCACGAGCATTCTTGGAAGCTTCTCGACTTGTCATATTTAAACACTTCCTCTTTTTTTTGACGCGTCACATATGACATTTTGAACGTGCTAGGCGCGAACCAAAATTAGGTGTTTACAGCTTGCCCATCTTTGGGCGAATTCCCGTAGAACAAGGTCGAGGGGTTTTGTCCAAAGACGAGTAAACACTAATTTTGGTTGGGAAGTGTATCTTCTTTTGAGTCTTCGAATCTTCAAGGAAACTCCTAGCTTATTTCGGAAAGTGCAAAAAAGTAAAGCCTGTTGGCAATGCTATCAGCTTGCCCATCTTCTTTTGAGCATCTATCGGCGGTGCCCCTGTTGGCAATGCTTCCATTGGTAGTGTAGAAAAGTAAAGCCTCCAGTGGCGTGCGGAAAAGTAAAGCTTCGGTCGGTTGTGCCCTTGTTGGCGGTGTCATCGTTGGTGGTGCAGAAAGTAAAGCCTCTAGTGGCGTGCGGAAAAGTAAAACCTCCAGTGGCGTGCGGAAAAGTAAAGCCTCCAGTGGCGTGCAGTAAAGTAAAATCTTGATCGATGATGCCTCCAGTGGCGAGCGACAAGAAAAAGTCTCCAGTGGCATGCAATAAAGTAAAACCTTAATCGATGATGCCTCTAGAGGCGAGTGATAAGGAAAAGTCTCTAGTGGCGTGTATCGGAGAAGAGCCTCTAGTGGCGTCCGTTGGAGAAGTGCCTCTAGTGGCGTCCGTTGGAGAAGAGCCTCTAGTGGCGTCCGTTGGAGAAGTGCCTCTAGTGGCGTCCGTTGGAGAAATGCCTCTAGTGGCGTGACTTGCGAAGGCTGAATACTAAGGCTTCACTCGTCGGGGGTGACACTCATAAAGCTGGAAAACTTCAGATCCTGATTGTCGGTTGTGACTTGTAGGAACAGACTGTAACAGTCCTACTCATCCTTTGAGTGATGACTTGCGAGAGCAGACTGTAACTGTCCCGCTTGCCGTGAAGTTGACTTGTAGGAACAGACTGTAACAGTCCTACTCATCCTTGAATGGTGACTTGCGAGAACAGACTGTAACCGTCCCGCTTGCCGTGAAGTTGAATCGTAGGAACAGACTGTAACAATACTACTCATCCTTGAATGGTGACCTGTGAGAGCAGACTGTAACCGTCCCGCTTGCCGTGATGTTGACTCGTAGGAACAGACTGTAACAGTCCTACTCATCCTTGAATGGTGACCCGCGAGAGCAGACTGTAACCGTCCAGCTTGCTGTGAAGCTGACTCGTAGGAACAGACTGTAACAGTCCTACTCATCCTTGAATGGTGACTCGCGAGAGCAGACTGTAACCGTCCCGCTTTCCGTGAAGTTGACTTTGAAAGACGCTGCGTCGTAGAAAATACGCTTGCGCAGGAGTGTTTGTCCCTAATTTTTGCCTAAATTGTGCATGGTGCAACAACCTAGCTGGATCTTTTTTTCTCTCTCTTTTTTTTTAAGAGAATTTCTCTCTTATTCTCTCCTTTTGCCACGGTCGTTTGAGAGATTTCCGACCGTGCCCCTCGGTTTTATATTTTCTCTCCTTTTTCCATGATTGCAATTTCTGAATTTGCAACCATGCCCCTCATTTCCTGATTTTTCCTAGGCCTCCCTTTCGGGTTTTCAACCTAGCGGAAGCACTCTTTATTTGGTAGCCGATTAAACGGTGGTTGTGACCCGTATTTTATTTTCCGTCTCGATGCGGGAGTATTTGTAGCCATTTGGAGGGTGACTGTGACCTTTTTCTCACCGTCTTCAATGTTGCGGGAGCTCTTTTGATTGTAGCCATTTGGAGGGTGGCTGTGGTCTGATGGGTTTCGCTATAGCCGTTAGGCCCTTTAACGACGAGTAAACGGTGAATAGGCCCACTGGGCCCTAAAAGAGGTCAAGAAGACCAATGCGAAGGGTCCCGACAAGAGGAGTCCCGATGGTGAAGGGTCCCGACAAGGTCGGTCCCGATATGCGAGCTGGACCCTCCCGATGAGATGCCTTTAAGTAGGCCCCGACGTTAAATCCCTGAGAATGTTGGTCCTGTCACGATGACGAGGGGCCCCGAGCGGTGACCAAATGAGATAACTCTGGAGTCCCCGATACTGGTGGGGACTTGCTATCAGAGGTTGAGGCCGAGATAAGCGGGATCATGGCCGAGATAAGCGGAACGTGGCCGAGATAAGCGGGATCGTGGCCGAGATAAGCGGGATCGTGGCCTAACTGCCCCAGCGGTTCATCAGGTAACTGGGGTAACTCCTCTCCTATAAAAAGGCAGAAGTTACCTCAGTTCACGGACACTTTTTTACATACTCATACCCTTGCTTGCCAGTTTTATCGAGATACTCATTTAAGCATCGGAGAGGGATTCTGGGTCACCGCCCGGTCTATTCCCTTCTTGCAGGATTACGTGGAGCGAAGGACCTTGGATTTCCGTCAAGACCGTACCGGTGTTCCAACTGTGATCCAACATGGCCCTTCATTCCTTGTCTCTGATCTGGGAAACACTCTTTGTATGTAACCATTTTGAGGGTGGTTGTGGCCCTTTCACTTAATACCCGCCATCGATGTTCCAGGAGCGCTCTTTTGATTGTAGCCGTTTAGAGGGACGATTGTGACCCTTTCTTTTATTTTCCCGCCCTCACCGGGTTCGCGGGATCACTCATTTTGTGTAGCCATTTTAAAGGGTGGCTGTGGCCCTTTTTATTCTCCCGCCCTCACAGGGTTCGCGGGGTCACTCTTTTATTTGTAGCCGTTTGGAGGGTGGCTGTGGCCCTTTCACTTATTTCCCGCTTTTGATTTTGCAGGGGCGCTCTCTATCTGTAGCCGTTTAAAGGGTGGCTGTGGCCCTTTCTTTGTAGTCGTTTTAGGGACGACTGAAACCCTTTTTATTTATAGTTGATTTAGGGACAACTGTGACCCTTTTATTTCTTCACTGCTCTCACAAAGTATGCATGAGCACTCTCTTTTTTTATCGGTATCCAATTAAATGGTGGCTGTGACCCTAAAAAAAAAAGAGTTTTTTTTTGCTTTTTTTGTTTTTGTTTTTTGTTTTTTTTTTTTTTTGAAAAAGAAAATTTAATGAAAATAATCAACAACAATTATGTACATGCCCCTAGTGGAAAATCTGAAATTTCTAATTCAAAACATCTTCTTAGAGAAGGACTCAGTTGATTGAGTCAAAATATGTCGATCGTGTCGACGCCCTGGATGGACCCTGCAACAAAAAGATGACATAGACAATAATGTATTCTTTGTTGGACCCGGTCAAGGAAATTGGCTTCTCAAGTGCCCTGGCCATTGCTCATTTTAGCTGGGGATGCCCCATGGCTAGCACCAATCGGGTTAGGCTCGTCACATGCTAGATGAATGGTCTTGTTGATGAACACACATGTATGGTGTTGAGTTTGGCACAGTAGTCCGCAAATGGTAAATGCATAGATATCGCCCGAGGTATATGAGATAAATTTGACAGCTTGCGGCGAGCAAAGGGCCTCGCACGAGATGTGCTCTTCAGGGGCTTTGATTTGGATGATTATCCAAACTGCACAATGAGTAAGGAAAAACTCAAATTTCGGGGATAAAAATGATCACAACTTTTCTTACCTGGGTGTTGGATTTTTTCTAGTGGGAGTGCTCGCTATGCGACTGTACCTGATGCATGCCCTGATTTTCCTGCTCCATCTAGAAATCACAACTTGTATATGAACACCTGGACCTCTGACGGAAGGCACCAACAATAATGCTTCATTTGTTTGACATCTCAAATGATCATTGATCGGCACATTGAATCTTCTGGGGACCCTCAATGATCTCTTGATATTTTTCATGCCTTATCTCAATGGGAGATGCCCCTTGGTTACCGCCGACTAGTTTAGACCTCGCCGTAAAACAGATGTACGGCTTGGTTCGGGGACACGTATGAATTCCACACATGTTATGTGAAATTTTGGCATGGAAGTTCTTTGAAGCAGTCACGTTTCATGTGGATGCGACCTCGTCAAAGTGGTCGTCTGATCTGCAAAAAGAGTAGGGACACTCAAATCTCAAGGAAAAAATCAAGTACAATTCATCGTACCTGAGCGTTGGATATCCCGAGTGTGCAATTTGTTCTTCGTGCAACTGGATGACTGCATGTTTTTTTGGCTGCATCATTTGGTCGACAGAACTTATATGTACCGGATGCCTTACCAAGGGTATCTTGAAAAGAGTGAATGAAAAATCAATCTAGAGAATATGAGAAATCATGCATGATTTTTTTGAAAACATTAATGTCATTCATTTCATAATTTTGATTACATTTCAGAAAGAATCAAAATTTATGATCTAAGGTACTTTGCACAACATGGAGTTTGCTGAGTCCATTATCTAGCTCGAACGCAGGATAGATGTTCTAAACAAGGTTTTTCCAAAAAGGTTTAATCGTCCATTGCAGAGTCGCCAAATTGTCAGACCCTAAAAATCCGACCTAAGGCGATATACGTTTTGGAAAACGTGCATTTTGAAAGAGTCGCCACTAGTTAATTATAAGGTTAACTAGAAACCTGATTTACCTAGGGAATAATGAATTAAACACCTAGGTTTCAAAAATGGTCTACGATCAGAAATTCGAGTTCAGGGGTTCTATTACGATTTAAAAATATTAATATTTAACTACGCCCTTTCGGTACTCAATTCACTTATTTGCCAGTTTATATTTTTAATATATTATTCCATATTAATCTATCGATATCAAGATTTAATTAAGTAATCCCCAATTTATTGTAATCTATAATTCCTAACCAATATAAAATCTAAAAAACAAATCAAAACACAACCTAACATACATACATAATTTGAAAAATTTAACATCATACTCAATTAAATTTAAATTAATCACATTTGAACCTAATAACATTATTAACATATAAACACATAACTTATTATGTTCACATATACACAAATTTAAGTAATCAAATTTTAATTAGTCTAAGTTAACTAGAGATTTAAAAAAAAAATTAAACTACATTTAATATAATAATAAATAATAAACAGTAAATAATAAAATAATAAGAACAAAAACAAAAAAAAGAAGCAAGAAATTAACAAAAGGATAGCGGGAAGGGGACACACTCACGGAGGGGAGGAAGGATTCTGGCTACGACCAGGTGAGCTCCGGCGGCGGGTCAGGGCGGAGCGGGACAACGCTAGAGGGAGAAACGTCGGGCTCGAACTCAGTGCGGGTAGGGATGGCGATGAGCTTCGGTCGGAGATGGCAGGAGGAGGGCGGCGCCGGTGAAGCTCCGAGCGGGGCTGAGTTAACCAAAGTGGACGGAGCAGCGGGAGGGTGACGCGATTGGTTCGGTAGTGCGAGGGCGGACCTCCAGTCCGGTGGGCAGACGCAGGCGGAGCACCAGTCTGGGCGGCCGGAAAGCTGGGGCAACCACCAACCAGCAACAGCGTTAAAAAAAAATAAGAGAGAGAGAGAGAGAGGAAAGAGAGAGGAGAAGAGGGAGGTGGCCACCGGGAAAAAAAAAATGACAAAACTTCACGAACTCCGAAAAACTTAGTATATTATTGATGATTTTGTGTTTTTTAAGTTGTGTGTATTTTCTCCCCCTTACATGTAAACATAAACTCTTATATATAGTGTATAGGTCTAGTCTAATCTAAGCAGTAAATAATACTGATTTATTCTCTTAATATACTCTAAATATTCTGAATACTTAATACAAATATTCAGAAAATATACACTGCAATAAATACAGATAACTATCATAATCTTGCACGAGCATTCTTGGAAGCTTCTCGACTTGCCATATTTAAACACTTCCTCTTTTTTTTTTTACGCGTCACATATGACATTTTGAACGTGCTACGCGCGGACCAAAATTAGGTGTTTACATCATACTCAGTCCATAAGTTCTTGAGTTTAGTGTAATAAACAGAAACACATTCCAGGCCTTGTCTGCAAAGAGCAATCTCACGATGGAGTTGAAAAATCCTGGAGCTGTCAATTTTGTCAAACCTTTCCATCAAATCTTTCCAAGCATGAAAAGAGCTGTCAGAGTACATAATGCCATCCGCAATATCATCAGAAACTGAGTTGATAATCCAACCAAAGACTACAGCGTTACATCTGTCCCAAAGATCATGAAATCTGCTCTCAAAATTTCCGCGTTTGCAAGAACTAGTAATAAAGCCAATTTTGTTCTTTCCAAGCAACACATCTGCATAACTCGACTCCATTTTCGATAATTTTCTTGGCCAGTGAGTTTAACAGAAACAATGCTTTGACCAGGATTATCACTAGCATGCAGATAAAGAGGGTGGAATGAATGAACCTCAGATGAAATGTCGAAGACAGGAACCGTCTTTGTTCCGACAACCGTGTTATCCAACGGAATTTGGTTGTTGTTGCCGCCTTTCAGTTGCTCGTTTTCATCCGCCATTATCAAAGACCTTTAGATCAAAGGAAGATCAAAGGTCGACACTGCACTCGCAAACACCGAACCGTCAATAAGATCGCGTATGAGACTCAACTTCAGATCTGAGAAGGATCGAGTAGAATCTCCACAAATGAACCACGAATCGCCAAGTAGATCACGTGGAAGAGACATAATCTTGTATCTAAGGAAGATCGAAGGTCAGATCTGCGCATCCATGCACAGAATCGGCACGGAGATCGCGTTAAGGAAACGCAATCCGAGGGAGTGCTTCAAGGAGAAGCGAGTCAGCGAACCAAAGAAGAAGGCGAATGAAGAAGACAAAGAGTCGCCGTAGAAGGTTCGAGGAAGACGAACCGCCACGAAGCAAAGATCGGCAAACAAGGTGAGGAACGGTGCTCGGGGATAATGTGGTGGTGGAACTCTCAGGAATCGCTCAAGATCGGTGAAAAACCGAGGCGGAGTACCTCAGAATCGCTCTGATACCATGTGAAAACCTAACCCTAGCAGAGCAAAATTTGGACTAAAAGTTGCGGCTCATTGGAACAGTAACCCGAAGATCACTATTCCTCACCTTAAATATGGGCGGGGTCCCGAGTAAAACTCAAGGGTCCCCTATAGTTCGAATAAACTCCAATATAGTCCCTGATGAATAGAAGGGACTTCAATATTAACCAGCCAGCCCAACAAGCATCAACAACAACCAACAGCCAACGACACGGACCCGGGCCTAAGCCCAAGAACAACTTATCCGATCCAACACGTGAAAAGCAGCCCAGTTACCTTCTTAGATTGGGCCATCTCAATACATTGAAACTATATCACACATAGACAGACAATAAACAAACAAAATATTATGAAATTATGTTTTCACTAAACATTATGACAGTGACTTTGCAAGATCAAGGGATGATACAATCTCTAGGTCATCAAAGAAGCAAACAATTGTCAAATTATCATGCACATAAGCTGGTTATGTAGGTGAGTCAAGCTATGGGTGTCTCGGAATCAACCCGTAAGAGATAAAGTGCCGGCCATAAATATCATTTTATTCTCATGGTTCACTGGTAGGGATGGCAATGGGTCAAGATCCATGGGTTTAACCCATTTCCACATACAAACCTCCAAAATTTCAATGAATCCATATCCACCCCATATCCACATTTGATTTTATGGATCATTCATATCCACCCCGCAACGAAATATGGGTCACCCATAGTTTTCCGCACCGCATCATATACAAAATGAAATAATAATTATATATTTATAATTTTGTACATATTTTTTTTAATTAAGACTATCCAACACTCGAATCTCATTCAATGGTTTGTTTATATTTGTATTTTAAAAAATATGAATATTTAATTTATATATATAAATATAAATATTATTTACCTAATAAAAGACTTTACCTAGCAACATACACCCAACATCTATTTATCTAGGGTTAAGAACCTATGAAAGGTCTGAACTATCACCCATGTTAACGGGAGAGGTCTGAAATTTAAAAAGCTAATAACGGAGGTCTGAAATTTCAATTTTGTTGATTTGAGGTTGTCCGTCCATTTTTAGGGTTAAATTTAACAGAATTGTGTGAAATGACATTTTTGTCCCTTTAATATTTTGTTTTATTTAATATTTTATTTAAGGAAATGTGAAATGACAATTTTACCCCTAAAGTCAAATTAAAACTACCCAACTCCGGCCACCGCCACCCGACTCCGGCCACCACCACCCGACTCCGGCCACCACCACCCGACTCCGGCCACCACCACCCGACTCCGGCGACCACCACCTCGGCTCCGGCGACCAGACTCCGGCCACCACCTCAGCAAAAAAACTCCGATCGAAGCAAAAAAAAGCTCTGATCGGAGCTTTGTGGCTCTGGTCGGAGCCACAGAGCTCCGATCTGGAGCTCTGTGCCCCCGACCAGAGCCACAGAGCTCCAGATCGGAGCGCTGTTGCTCCGACCAGAGCCACAGAGCTCCGATCGGAGCATTTTGGCTCCGATCGGAGCCCAATCGGGGTCGGTGGCTCCGATTTGGGCCCAATCGGAGCCTTGGTGGTGGTCGCCGGAGTACGGTGGTGGTCGCCGGAGTACGTTGGTGGTCGCCGGAGTACGTTGGTGGTCGCCGGAGTACGGTTGGTGGAGCCGTGGTGGCTTCAAGGGCATTTTGGTCTTTCACTTCAAGCATGTGAGGGGCACACTTGATAGAAGGGTATTTTTGGAACTTTATTTTATTTCCGGTCACATGCCAAGCATGTGACCAACTTCCGTTAGTTTTAACGGAAAAAACTAACGGAGACCGCTGTTATCAACAAAACTGAAATTTCGGACCTCCGTTATTAACTTTTTAAATTTCAGACCTCTCCCGTTAACATGGGTGAGAGTTCTGACCTTTCATAGGTTCTTAACCCATTTATCTACTAATCATTCCTAGCTGCTTTTATTCTTTCACAACTTGGATTAATTAAGCCACCACCATCATTTTTGAGCTGGTTTATTTATAAATGCTCATTTTTGTGATAGTCCCGTCCAATTAATTACCAATTATTAATGTTGAACACAAACTGCACACATAATCACTAGAAGAATTATTTTTACGACAGCTAAAATAATTGGTAAAAGAATAACATTTTTGTCCGCACTGCACCGCACCATAGAGAAGTTTGGTTAAGCTTGGACCGACAGTTGTAACTGGGTTGTAAATTTAGTTTTGGACTATTTTGGACCGAGATATGGGTTATCGATGGATACCCATGGTTTATATGGATTAATCCATATTAAACCCATATCCATGTGGATATTTTTTTTAAACCCGTACTTACACTGTGGATTTGCGGTGCGGACATCCGCACTCGAATGTGGTGCGGATTATCCATGGGTTGGATTTTTACCCAATCCATTGCCATCCCTAGTCACTGGCGGATTTAAACCTCTAACTTCTAGTTAATGAATGAAGCGTTGAACCGCTACACCATTTTACATAGTTTTGTTTAAATATACTTTTTCTGCAAGTCCTAAAGGTTTATTTTTTATTTTTCTAGTTTGCCAATTTCAATCAAGAACCATTACAATTTGAGTGTTCGTAAGTACAAGTGAGGAATCAAACCCGAGCATTAACAGGTTTCCGTTTCTTACAAACTTGATAAAGATGAGTATAATTCGATTAGATAGTGCGAGCACTGATGACGTAAAGTAACAATATTAAAGGCAAGAAGAACAAAGAAGAGAAGACATAGGACAAAAGAGGTCCCAAAGGCAAATGCAAAGTGTTGTGGGACAATGTTGATGGAGGTCAGGTAGCAATTACAGAGACAGACCACCTCACAAGTCACCGTACTTCCCATCCCATCTTTCATCCCTTAATTTTAGGGACAGCCTCACATTTTCTCGGGGACAATTAACTCGACTGAATGTACAAAATAGGCTTTATTGTCAAACTTATTCCCAGACTAGGCTTCTGCAGAAACTAATTCAAAAAATTAGGTTTTTTTCATTTTTTTTAATTATTTATATTTTTGTATTTTACACCCAAAATTTATATTTTGTTACAAATTGATCCTAAACCTAAATATAATATGAGAAATATATCAAAAAAATTGAAAATTAAGATAATTATATGTAAAAGTTATAAACATGAATAATAAATTAGTAATTGTGAAAAAAATTCTAAAATTAGAATATGCCAAATATATAAATTATAGAAAAAACAGTGATATAAAACGTAAAGAAACTAAATACTCATGATTTTTGTAAGTATAAAAATATAAACTCTAAATAAAATATCTTAAATCGATAAAAATATATAAAATTAGCGAATGAAAAAATAACGGATAAACTAATTTAAATTTAAAAAATCAAAAGAATAAATTTAAGAATGGATTTTAGTTGCTTTTTTTTTTTTTGCACACTCTTAGTGAATATAATTTGTATATCACTAAAGAAAAATGTGATATTTATCAAAATCAAACGTTGGATTGTAGATCTTACTAAAATTTGATCTTGAAATTTGACCACTTGTTTCCAATTATGTGTTTGTTCCGAAAACCCTAATGAATTACAAGGTATTTTTTTTATTTCTTGGTAACCAAGTAATTAAATTCGGCCAAATATGTCAAGAATATTGTTACCATATTGTAATTTTTAATTCTAAGTAACAATATATCTGTAATTGGAAACATTAGGATAGATTCACATTAATATATAAAAATATATATATATCATCAATATATCTAAATATTTAATATGGCTAAAAATATTATTGATAGATTTTAGTTACCTAAAAGATTGAGAAAATATATTATTAATATATGTGTTTCCCTATTTAAGATATTGAAAATAAATAAAAATATATATATTTATATGTGTGTGCCGAATTTTAAATATATATAGATTTAGTCTTAAAGATATCTTGGCAATAAATATATATATGTTATGATGTTGGCCGATATATATATATATATATATATATATATATATATATATATTTAATATTGAAAATTATTTTATATATAGTTAATGTTACTTGGTGGCTAAGTTAAATATTTTTAAATGGATTTCAAAACCCTACTTGGGCCACAAGTAAACATTTCGGCCCAACCTTTATGTTTTAAATTATTGGGCCGGTCCAATATGTAAAAACCGGGACGAATTAAAACCGAACCGGGTTTTCTCAATCGGTTCGACCTAATCGGGTCGGGTCGGACCGGGGTAACTAAGTGACTAACCAAACCGGTTTCGTGTGTTGAACTGAACCGAACCCTAATTTTATTGGACCGGTTCGGACCGAACCAGATTTTAAACTAAAACTGAACCGGATTTTTATTTTCAGACCGAACTGAACCAGTTTTTACCGGACCGGACCAGATTTTCTAGACCGGACCCGAACCGGAATTTCTGGACTGAACCGAACTGGATTTTCTGGACCGAACCGAACCGGACCAAACCGGACCGAAAATGACTGAACTGAACTGAATTTTCAAAACCGAATTCAAGTCAATTAAAATAATGGGGGGTCAAATTTTAAAATCCAAATGTTTTTTAACCTTAATAGGCTTACACAGTGCTCAAGGGTTGATATCCTTTATGCCTTGTTTCGATTATGGGGATGGATCTTGGAGATACATGTTTTTGGGACTGGTATAATTAGTGGGCTGAATTGCAGTTGTTTATTATTCAATATATATTTATGCATGATTAGAAATGTTGTCTCGACTGAGTCAAGCTAGCTGGATATTGCATATTGGGGGCGGAACCCTGGTTAAATATATGGAATGCGCACTAGGATAGACATGCTGTGATGGTTGGAAATGCCTAGGATTCATGTCTAGAATGAAGCGTGATTGAATATAAGCATGAATTGCAATTCAGCACCTAATGTTTAAAATTATTTTAAAATAAAAAACCAGTCGCCAAATGTGTATGATGGATGTGAATGTTGCATGTTTGACACGTATGCTAGAATGTTGAGGATGTAACCGCATTTGATAATTTACTAAGTAGAATTATATATGCAAGCATAAGTTCCTCGGAACATTAGACGCATGACGCGTAAGCATGTGTGTGGTTTGTGTGATGAATGTTGCTGGCGTATGATAATTTACATGGATAGTAGAATTATATATGCATGAGTGGATTCATCGGAATATTTTTCCAAAATAAAAAGGGCATTGGGAAAGCCAAGATTTGGTATGCTTGTTTTAAAATCTCCGTTCTGCTAATTTGCGATTAAAACCGTTTTGAAAAGACTGATCTATTGGATAGAAGACGACGATAATGTGAACTCTTTCACAGCCATCTTCCATTGGTTTACTGTTGGTCGGTTGGTTTAGATGACTGATGAATCATTATTTGTCGGATTCTATCTTAATAGATATCTGATGTATGCAATTCTTTCTCAAAATGTTATTGTCTCCCTGATTTTGCATGATTATCAAAGTGTTAGTTTTCATGGCTGGGTCGGTTCGCTTCTACGAGCCTCGCAATCTGGATCGCATGGACTATGATGCACAGAGTGAATATGTAAGAGAACTCCTTTTCGCTGAAAGTATACACAAGTGTATTGATGTGAATAAGGGCAGAATATTGGTGAATAAGCAAGGCGTCCTTACATATCCTAATAAATTGAGGAGCCTTGACAATCGGAGAGCTTGCAAGGTGATACTGGCAGCCTTGGACAGGCTGCAGAGGACTTCAAACTCAAATTCAGTGCTCTTCAACTTTGGAGTGCCATTAGACTCCGCTTTGGTGGAGGAAGGGCAGCCGAAGCCAGAAGAGTGTTGTTTGAGTATGTTGCCCTTATTTTCCAAGATACATGCGTAAAACCCACGCCAGATCTTACGAAAGAGAGATCAAATTGGAGAAAGATACTCAGTATTGCACAGAGGTACCCTCTATCATGGTTGGCCGACGACAACAGACTGGGTTACTTGTTTGAATCAATTAAGTTTATCACGGTCCTGTTTGTTGAAAGCAAACAAAAGGAACCGGAAGCTTCTTCTGTGCTTCACCGCAAGAGATCAAGGGAAGATGCAGAGGAAACGGGATCATCATTTTGTTCCTCAAACGACAATCCAGTGTGATTAACACCAGCGATAAAAGTACATTAAATGTCTCATTTAGTACTCCAAATGCTCTACCTTTATCTCTAAAATCTTCGTGGATGATCTGGAATTTATGCCATTGTGGTTATTTCTCTTATTGTTCAATTTATGTTAGAACTTTGGTTAAGAACGGGATCGATCCGAAATATAACTAAACCAAAGTAATAAGGCTATTTGAAATAGCCGAATCAAACAAATCCATACATCTTATCCCACATCTAATGCTATGGTTAAAATCATAATTCCATTAAAATCCATTGATTGCGTAGTTCTAAGAATGAATCGATTATAAATCTTACTTTATTTTTAGTACTCCATTAAAATAAATAATAATAATGATCATGTACGAAACCGATTGGATTAAAATTGAATTAAATTCAGAAATGAAACGATTTAAACTAGGGTTAAAACTTCGGTGAATAGTGCTACGCGCAAGTGGAACTCGATAGACTGAACACATCATTTCAAAATACAAATTTAATGATGAAGTGTATAAATGATGAAATGCTGAATTTTCATTTGCATTCTTTCGGAAATAACTTACTGATAATGTTTACATCGAAAAGAAGTATGCTTCATAAGATACCAGGACCTTGTAAAAGTATCAGCTGACGCATAGGGTGAAAATCCAAGATGCTCAGTTCGAAAATGGGATGAATTTCCTGAGATAATTTTTGCAAACGAAGAAGGATAAAGTCGGTTAAACGATTCTCCTTCCAAACGCCTTGAACGATAAGTCAAGATAGGCATTCAAATAAAGTAAAACACACTTCAAGAAGCACAGTTCAAGAACGTAATGTTAGAGTCAATCTATCAGGCGTTCTCTATGGGATGATGAAGATGAATCACATGTATGTAAACTGGGTTCCAATGAATCGGTAAAACACGACGCCATAAAAGCTAAATAATTATAATGAGTTAAATCATATCATCGTGCGACATAAAAATTGCGCACTAAACGCGTATTTAGGACAACAGTACGTTACCTACTCTTAGAAAATACCTGTTTAAAGCTTTTGAAAATGCTGCCGTGGTCGAACATGAGACATTACATCAGTTGAGGACGAATTTCCAAATGCATGATCAGTTTCAAAATGATATAGTCTTGATCAAACCGGAGCAGTAGCACTGACATTCAGGTCCCACTTAATTCGAGTGAGAGAGATTTGAACCGGCAACTCAAGTGAATGACATGGTAAATGATAATAGAAATATTTTCATAGTAAATCCAGTGGGAGGAATAAACCCCACCACATGAGATCACTGTTGCCGTAGAGACGAATCAAGTAGAACCTGATATTCAAATTGCTAAACCAGGAATGCCACAACTACCTAGACTACCCATTGTTTCCAGTGGGAGTTACCCATTGTATCCAGTGGGAGTGATCCGACCAACTTGGTTCAAGGTCCTAGTGATCAAGGAGTTCATCTCGAAAGTAAAACCCCGAGACCAAGAGGTCGTTCATGGAAATGTTGTAGGTCAAGTTTTTAAGCACTGCTCTTGTTCCCAATGGAAGTGATGTCCGATAATAGACATTATTCCGAGTGGGAGATACGTTCAGACTAAAGATGGGATTATCAATCCTAGACGAAAGTCAAAGGCATCAAATCCATCGAGTAGGGTGATGACCTCACTCTAACGGCTGTAGGTGTGCATTGGAAAGACCTCAAGTGGAGAAATGGAGGAAAACAATAAAATAAAGAGATCGCCTAAATGAAAACCATTATAGCCTGTAATTGATTTACATGCTAACAACAGTGGCGGCACAAGGATAAAATGAGTCCTAAAAGAAGGCTCACCACTGATGGAAAAGGTCGGGAGGTGCGTAACCCGACTTATTGGGAAAGGATATACCCAAATTTACGGAGGTTACTTTGACAAAATAAACTCATCGACTATGCGTAGAACCATGGTCAGGGTCAGTAATGGTCCTAGTCGCAAGTCTCAATCTCGAGCTGCAACAAATGGATGTTAAGACCGCATTCCTCCATGGAAACCTGGAAGAAAGAGATCTACATGGAGCAACCAGAGGGTTTCATTACTACTGGTAACGAACGTAAAGTTTGTAAACTCCAAAGGTCAATTTACGGTCTTAAACAGTCATCTCGGCAATGGTACCGCAGATTCCACGAGGAAATCGTAGGAAACGGATTCGTGAATCTTCACGAGGATCCATGCGTGTATTATAAGACCTCCGGGTCTAAGTATGTCATCTTAACCTTATACGTGGATGACATACTCATTGCCGCAAACGATGTGAGTTTTATGAACAAGTCAAAGTCATGGTTGGCATCTGTATTTGAGATGAAAGAAATGGGAGAAGCCACGTACATCTTGGGCCTTGCTAGAGATCAGGCTACCCGGAAATTATGTCTGGCTCAAGCAGCCTAGATCAACAATTGTTGAAAAGGTTCAGATTACAGGGCCAAACCCGTGGATACGCCGGTGGTGTTTGGGTGCGCACTGTCAAAACGTGACGGCCCCAAGAACCAGGCAGAGCTTGAACAGATGAAGAGTGCAGAGTATTGAAGCATGGTCGTTAGTTTGATGTACGCCATGCAATGCACCTGTCCGAATATCTGTTATGCTGTGGGCCTAGCAACACGTTTCCAATCAGATCCTGGCTATCAAAATTTAAAGGCTATGAAACGAATTATTCGTTATCTGAAAGGTACTGTGGACTACGCACTGTGCTATGAGGGCGGGAAGTTATAATTGACCGGTTACAGTGACGCCGACCATGGTGCCGATCCGGATGATCGTAAGTCAACTACAGGCGGAGTGTTTCTCCTTGCTAATGCCGCCATTTCATGGACGAGCAAGAAGCAAACATGTGTCGCGTTGTCCACGATGGAATCAGAATTCGTAGCCCTCTTCAAGAATGCATAGGAAGCAGTCTGGTTGAAAAGGCTTCTTACTGCACTGTCTGATAGCGATGTCTGGAGTAAACCAGCGAAGATGTTCTCTGACAGTTAGGCAGCCATTGCGGCAGTAAAGAATCCAAAGCACCATAGTAGGACCAAACACATTGATGTGAAATATTTTTATGCTAAATCTATGGTAGAAGGCAATATAATCACTTTGGAATACTTGTTCACTGATAACATGATTGCAGACCCATTAACTAAACCACTACGCAGGGAGATATTCGAAAAGCATGTAAAACTGCTTGGATTGCGTAGGGTTTAAAAGTGGCATGTATCTGTGATAACATTTTGATAACTGAAAGTTACATTTTTGAAACGAAAGAATTGAAATTGAGTTTGTGATTTATCGACGTCATAATGTTTGAATACATCAGATTTACGGTCTATAAACTAAGTCGTAAGAGGACACAATCCTCTGCAAAAACTATGTCGAATGTGGGCCTTACCTCGTCACAGAGGTACGGTCATCTTGCGGTGGAGGGAGGCCTCTACCGAGCAAGATTCGCTAAGAGTCAGGGGGATAAACCTGATTACGCAAGACGATCATCTAGTCTCGAATTAACTCGACATGATCATCATTTTTCAAATCGCCGTGATGAACTTCGTTCTTCATTAATCCACATTCTGGGCCAGATGAGAATCTGCGATAGCATGATTGACATGTCCCATTCATGTCAACTTAAATGTTCAGGTATGCTATAGACGCGTGCTTCATAGTGCGCGTGCCATGTTCGACCACGGGGTCACAGCTCGGTTATGCTAGATAAGAATCCTCGTGATTCTAGCGGGTGCAAACTTCTTCACCTCGAGCGTGTGATTGATACCGGGAGCCGTATGAAGAGGCACCGAAAGTATCCTCACGGACTTGGATCTCATATCTATGGTCAGGCTCAATGTTTGCTTCCCGGCGTACGAGCGTAGTGCTAAACAAAAAGGCCATGTGACCACGTCTTTGGAAACGGTTGAGTTTGACTAAGAATATGAGCGATGGGGATGGTCAAGTTCACCTGTAATTCTCCAACTCTTGTATTCATTAAGGTGACCAACCGGTTATTAGTTGAAGGTTGTGAATACTTGTACGGATGCCTTGGAGAAGTGTTCATATGAGTAAACTAGGCAAAAAGGAGAATTATCAGTTGACCTACGATACAGCGTGACACTATATAAATGTTGTTTATAACATGTTGATTGGAGAAAAGGGAATCAACGTTCCGCGGGCGCAACAACACTCCTAACAGATGAGTAGCACGATGCCCGTCATGTCCGCCGGTCGCACGCCAAACCTCGTGTGAACTATACGGAAGCAAAGGGCGAGATCGAAGGAGTGAAATGTTGATGCAAATTTGGACGACAATACATAAACAGGCACCCTCCCATTCCGGCGAGTGGGAGCTGTAAGCATATGGTGTTGGGCGCCGTAAATGGAAGACCATTCTATGTATATGTTACCTAAGTTAATTGGGTACATGTCACATTAGGACATTGGGCCAGACCCAAATCCCAATTGACATGAGAGGTCCAAAATATGGGCCTCCCTATACAAGTGGCCGGCTGAATATTAGTGAGGGGGTAAAGTGGACTTTTGTTCACTTTAGTCCTCCTATATATATGTGGTGTTAGGGGTTTTATTAGGTTAATCCTTAATCATTCCTTGGAGTGTTTTAGAGAGAAAAACCATCCTCCCCAGAGACACCACACTTCGGCAGAACCACATCACCACCACCAAGGGTGTGCCAATTTGCCTTCGAGCAAACACTCCGAAGATCCGTCCCTTTGTTGTGGAGAATATACCGTGTAGGGCTTACTTCACAAGAACCTTTACGGGTGCTAACCGGAGGACCGTGAACTCCCTTCAGCAAGGATCTTGGGACTAAGGACTACTTTTGAGGTATGTGCGAATACTAGCATGTACCATGATTTTAGTATCCGTAGTGATTACTCCCCGTAATCTAACAGTTTCCACAAAGGGACTCTTCTCTAAGGCATCCGCATTATTATTCACAACCTTCAACTAATATCTGAATGGTGGCCACCTAGTAAATACAAGAGTAGGAGAATTACAGGTGAACTTGACCATCCCCATTGCTCATACCCTTTATCAAACTCAACAAGTTCCCAAAACGTGGTCACTAGGCCTTTTTGTTCAGCACTGCGTTCTTACGCCTGGAAGCAACCATTGAGTCTGACCTTAGATATGAGTTCCGAGTCCGTAAAGATACTTCAGGTGCTCCATCATAGAGCACCCGGTGTTGGGATTAAAATGACGTGGCCTTGAACTTCTAATAGTGGAATTCGAGGTCTCGCAGGGAGCTAACTCTTTTAGATATCATTCTCGACTTTTTGGGTACTTAGTTTCCTTTTGGAGCTTTGTGCTAGGCGAGGACCTGAAAAGGGGTGGGGATGTCCCCTGATTCCACTCCTAAGCTTAAGTCA
Organism: Clarkia xantiana subsp. parviflora; assembly: GCA_036873135.1. Taxonomy (NCBI): domain Eukaryota; kingdom Viridiplantae; phylum Streptophyta; class Magnoliopsida; order Myrtales; family Onagraceae; genus Clarkia; species Clarkia xantiana. The sequence continues at coordinate 37,985,584 of JAPTYO010000008.1, forward strand.
GTAATGGATTTAGAAAGAATATTGTAAAGTATGAGAATCAAGATTGTAAAATACATATAATGTTCCCCTATTTATAAGGAGATATTACCGACTTCAAATGGCGGCTACCCTCTTGGGAGAGTTTCTGTCTAGAGTCGGTTTAAGCAGGTGACAAGTAGGTCACCACCTCATCTTTTCTTAGCTGGGAAGGTTTCCCTTTGGCGGTTGAAAGCAGGTCGCCACCTGTCCCTTTCCTTAAGGGGGGGGGGGGGGGGGTTTCTTCATGGCGGCTAGAGCAGGTCGCCACCTGTCATTTCCTTAAGAGGAGGGTTTCTTCATGGCGGCTAGAGCAGGTCGCCACCTGTCCCTTTCCTTAAGAGGAAGGTTTCTTCAGTGGTGTTTTGGCTATCGACTCGTACCTTAATAGGAGAGCCTTGAGTGATTTAGTCGCCTTCTTTTGCTAGTCGTTCTTCAGATTCGACTTCTTCATATATGGCCGTCGACTATTTGTCTTTGCCTTGTCGTTCTAAACAGAAATGGTCGACGAATTTTCTTTAGTCTCACCTTTAAACGTACTCGCCTTCATACTATTCGATCCTTCTAATCATAACCCAACACTTGCCGCCGAGACTTAAGTCGTCAACTTCATTCATGAAGAGGAGGTCTTGAGTCGAGTATAACCTCTAGGATCTATTGGCGAGATTCGGTATCCAATTTGGCCATCAGTTTGCGAACTTCTAATTTTGAGGTTATAGGAGGTGTCTTTAGTCGAGCCGTGGCCCTTGGCTAATGAATTTTTGACCGTTGGGTGATTTTGGAGAAGCTCAGGAGTCGTCTCAGTAAATTTACAACGGTTCTCTAGACAACGATCATGTTGTCAGTGAATGCACCAATGAATGATGACCTAGGGAAGGCTTCCTCGGTAAGTTATCCAAGCGGCGGGGACATTAGTATAAATACTAATGTTTCACTTTCATTTTTCACTTTTGCTCTCGTTTTCTCAATCTGATTTGATTCTTCAAGAGTGAGCCGTTCTGAGTGGAAAACAAATATTTATGGCAGACAGTCCTTCTTCTGGTATTCCGAGGTTACTTTTTTCTTTTCAGAGCAACTACTTATTTCCTTTTAACATCCTTTTGATGATCGATGTTCTTTTTCCTCTTAGATTTTATCAAGGTGATTCTTCGGAATCATCGTCAAGATATGGAAGAAGCTTCTTCTGCCCCCAAGTCGAAAGAAGCTAATAGTGGGGCGTCTATCGATACTCCTATCGGTGTCGAGGCTATCCCTTCTGCTAAGAAGTCGCATGTGAGATCCTCCAAGGACAAGGGTGAGGCGAAGGATACTACTCATTATTCCAATCGAGATAGGAATACCCATTATTCTAGCTCTTGGCTAAAGAGAAGGCGATGTGGACATTCATCTTCTTCTTCATCGACTCGAGCGTCGCCCACTTGTGCTGAGACTTCTGCCAGTGGTCTTCCGGATTATGAGGGTCCTTCTTTCGACTGGGTTATGTTGTTAAATTCTTATGTCTATTATTCCAAAGATTGGGATCCTTTAAACTTTTTGCAAGGGTACCCTCTTAAAGAGGGACATTCCATTGTTAACCCCGATCTGGCTCTTCGTTTATTAAATGCTTAGATTCCTCCCAAAGATCGTCGGCGTCTAGGGACAAGCGTGGACGAAGTAGAGGAGGCTACTCACCTTTTCCTTTTGAAACAAGCTGAAGTGAGCATTTCCCCCTTTCGATCATCGAATTTACTCATTATTTGATCTTCTTTTTCTAATTTCTTCTTCAACAGGCTTCTAAGGATTCCCTCCAATATTCTCGTCTGATGATCGATCTTCTTAAGGAGTTACAATCAACCAAGGCGAAACTTAGGGACTTAGTGCCTACAGACGATATAGGAGAGGTTCAGATCCTTAGAGAGGAGAATGCCAAGTTGAGGGAAGAACTTAAGCATGTGGCTGAAAAGTCTACTGCTTTTGAACGAGAGCTTCATAAAAGTGAGGAATCTTTACAAAGTTCCCTCTTGTTGTTCAAAGAATACCGTATTATTTTGGGCAAATAGTCGATTTATGAAGAAGTCGACGATCGAGACTGTAGGCGCCGATTTTTTATCGAGTTGTCGACGTATCTAGGCCTTATCGCTATTTCAAACATGTAGCCTAGGGCGACTTGTTGATTTATAGGCGTCATTCTTCTATCGAATCATCGACGCATCTTGGCTTGATCGTCCCCTTTTAGGTACATGGTGTCGTTGATCGATTCGTAGATGCTATCTTCTATCGAGCTGTCGACTTACCTAGGATTTATTTCCATCTTGGGCACATAATGTCGACAATCGAGTTGTAAAAACCGTCCTTCTATCGAGTTTTCAACGTACCTAGGCTTTATTGCCATCTTGCGCACATAATGTCGATAATAGAGATATTTGATGTCGATCTTCTATCGAGTTGTCGACGTACCTAGGCTTTATTGCCATCTTGGGCACATAATGTCGACAATCGAGATTGTCGACGTTGATCTTCTATCGAGTTGTCGACGTACCTAGGCTTTATTGCCATCTTGGGCACATAATGTCAACAATCGATATTGTTGATGTCGATCTTCTGTCGAGTTGTCGACGTACCTAGGCTTTATTGCCATCTTGGGCACATAATGTCGACAATCGATTTGAAGACTTCATTCTTCTATCGAGTTGTCGACATACCTAGGCTTTATTGCCATCTTGGGCACATAATGTCGACAATCTAGATTGTTGATGTCGATCTTCTATCTAGTTGTCGATGTACCTAGGCTTTATTTCCATCTTGGGCACATAATGTCAACAATCGACATATAGACTTCATTCTTCTATAGAGTTGTTGACGTACCTAGGCTTTATTGCCATCTTGGGCACTTAATGTCGACAATCGAGATTGTTGATGTCGATCTTCTATCAAGTTGTCGACGTACCTAGGCTTTATTGTCATCTTGGGCACATAATGTCGACAATCGATTTGTAGACTTCATTCTTCTATCGAGTTTTCGACGTACCTAGGCTTTATTTCCATCTTGGGCACATATTGTCGACAATCGAGATTGTTGATGTCGATCTTCTATCGAGTTGTCGACGTACCTAGGCTTTATTTCTATCTTGGGCACATAATGTCGACAAACGATTTGTAGACTTCATTCTTCTATCGATTTGTCGATGTACCTAGACTTTATTGCCATCTTGGGGACATAATGTTGACAATCGAGATTGTTGATGTCGATCTTCTATCGAGTTGTCGACGTACCTAGGCTTTATTGCCATCTTGGGCACATAATGTCGACAATCGATTTGTAGACTTCATTCTTCTATCGAGTTGTCGACATACCTAGGCTTTCTTGCCATCTTGGCACATAATGTCGACAGTCGAGATTGTTGATGTCGATCTTCTATCGAGTTGTCGACGTACCTAGGCTTTATTGCCATCTTGGGCACATAATTTCGACAATGATTTTGCAGACTTCATTCTTCTATCGAGTTGTCGATGTACCTAGGCTTTATTTCCATCTTGTGCACATAATGTCGACAATCGAGATTGTTGATGTCGATCTTCTATCGAGCTGTCGACGTACCAAGGCTTTATTGCCATCTTGGGCACATAATGTCGACAATCGATTTGTAGACTTCATTCTTCTATCGAGTTGTCAACATACCTAGGCTTTATTGCCATATTGGGCACATAATGTCGACAATCAAGATTGTGGACGTCGATCTTTGATGGTAATATATGGATGATTTCTTATAAGAAAGAAAGGGACCTCGAGGGGCCATATTTATTCATCGTTTCCTGAATATTAAATAAAAAGAAAGATTTCAAAGTATTAGTCAAAACAAAGAGACATCTACTTTAGAAGTTTTTATAACATCTCTGGGCGTGTATCTACGTGTTGTAGCAGTGTCGCACCATGGCTTGATCTCCTCGGACCTCACCAATTCCCTTAGGTGTTGAGAATTTCATTACTTGATGAGCAGTCGACGGGATGATCCGATAAGGATTAAGAGTAGTTCTTCTGATGATAGCATTGTATGCTGAGGCGGCGTCGACGAATTCAAAGAGTATATCGATTTGTAGAATTTTCTCATATTCTCCCAAAATGGTGGTTAGTCGAATAGCTCCCATGGGATAGATGGTTTCTCCTGCAAAGCCTATCAAAGGGAAGTCGACTTTCTTCAAATCTCTTCTCGTCAGACCCAATTGTAAGAACGCTTGGTAGACGAGAATGTCAGTTGAGCTTCCACTATCGATAAGGACTCTTTTAACCTTATATGTGGATATAAGGAAAGTAACAACCAGGGTGTCTTGATGAGGTTGATCAATTTTTAAAAGATCACTGGCAGTGAAGCTAATAGTTTCGAGCTCGGGTTCTCGAGGTCTTTTTCCCATCACATCCGTTGTAGATATTTGGGCAGCGTATACTTCTCGAGCTGACACAAATCCTCCCGCGATGACGTTCACTGTCCCTCTCTGGATTGGGGCGGGATGGTCATGAGGAGGGGATCAGAAGTTCCCTCTTGAGCTGCGATTTCGTTTTTGGGGGGTGTTGGCAGATTTCTCCACAAATTTTAACAGTTTACCTCTTTGAATGAGAGTCTCGATATCCTGATTTAAGATAGCGCATTCATTTGTACCGTGCCCCCTAGCATGTTGATACCGACAATAGGCATTTATCTGATGACCCATCATGTTCTTCCTTGCTGGAGGTGGGTTGTTTAAACGGAGTTTCTCCATCTGTTGAAGTACTACCGCCACGTTGTGTGTGAGAGGGGTGTATCTTGCTGGATAAGAGTTGATGTCTCTTTTCTGATTTTGAAAGTTTTTGGGTCGAAAGCCTTAATCTCTCTTCGAGGGTCGTGAAGCGGAACCTTCCTCGATTTTAGCAGGAATAACCTGCTTCTTGGCCTCCATGGGCGATTTCTCGTGTGACCTTTCTAGGTCGATGTACTTCTTGACTCTGATGGCGAGGGCATCAATCTTTCGCACGGGCTTCATCACCATGCTATCCTTCAAAGCTTGGCTCTGAATTCTGAGGCCTCTCCAGAAGGTCCTGATCAGCTCGCCATCAGTGGCGTCCTCATTTAGCTGCTGGAGTATCTTGTGGTATCTAGTATAATAACTGTCTAAAGTCTCATCAGGACCTTGCTCAATTTTATCTAGAAAGTCCATGCTCTTGAGGCGTTGTCTTTGGCCTATGTGACCCTCTATGAACTTGGTCTTCAACTCTTCCCATGAGTCTATCGAGTTGTCAGGAAGACCAAAAAACCAAGAGGAGGCTTCTTCTTTTAGAGTTGTTGGGGAGAGAGCTACATAATGATTTGGCGTTGCCCCTCTCCATATGAGGGAAGAGTTGTGGGCGTTGATATGGCGAACCGGATCTCCCTCGCCTGTGTAGGCGTCGATGTTCCTCGCGAATACTTGCGGGGGAACTCGAGTTTTAAACAACCTTTTGGAGAAAGGGTGAGATGTGTGATCACGAACAATTAGCAGGTCATTCGCCCCTCTTCTCTTATTTTCCAACAATTTTTCTACTTGTCCTATAGTGAATAGGACACGACCTTTGCTCCCCGTCTCGACTTCGGGAGCCTTAGGGATCTCTTTTTTCAAGAGCTTCTCCTCCACAATATTCACACCGCAGGCTACTTCTTCCTTCTGGGAGACTTCTCGGGTTGGTTCCTTCTTATCGGGAACAATTCCCGCCTGGGCTTGGTTCCAAAAGGCTATGAAAGCCGCCATTACCTCCTGAGGGACAGCCGGGGGGATTGTTCTCGCCTCTTCTGGATTTGGTAATGACTTGGAGTGACTAGGATTCTCCTCACCACCAGTGCCATTAGTTTGAGGCACGGATAGATCTTCTTCCGGTGTTGGTTTTGAAGTGGAGGGATTTGCTGGGGTTTCTCCAATCTCTTCAACCACGGAATTTGGCATCTTGTTCTTCTCGGGAGCCATGACTTTTTGATCATCGGTTCCCACAGACGGCGCCAAATGTTGGGATCAAAATGACGTGGCCTTGAACTTCTAGTAGTGGACTTCGAGGTCTCTCCAGGAGCTAACTCTTTTAGGTATCTTTCTCGACCTCTTGGGTGCTTAGTTCCTTTAGGAGCTTTGTGCTAGGCGAGGACCTGAAAAGGGGTGAGGATGTCCCCTGGTTCCACTCCGATGCTTAAGTCAGTAATGGATTTAGAGAGAGTATTGTAAAGTATGAGAATCAAGATTGTAAAATACATATAATGTTCCCCTATTTATAGGGAGAGATTACCAACTTCAAATGGCGGCTACCCTCTTGAGAGGGTTTCTGTCCAGAGTCGGTTTAAGCAGGTGACAAGTAGGTCGCCACATCATCTTTCCTTAGTTGGGAAGGTTTCCCTTTGGCGGTTGAAAGCAGGTCGCCAGCTGTCCCTTTCCTTAAGAAGGGGGTTTCTTCATGGCGGCTAGAGCAGGTCGCCACCTGTTCTTTCCTTAAGAGGAAGGTTTCTTCATGGCAGCTAGAGCAGGTCGCCACCTGTCTCATTCCTTAAGAGGAAGTTTTCTTCAGTGGTGTTTTGGCTATCGACTCGTACCTTAATAGAAGAGCCTTTAGTGATTTAGTCGCCTTCTTTTGCTAGTCGTTCTTCAGAAGTCAACTTCTTCATATATGGTCGTCGACCATTTGTCTTTGCCTTGTCGTTCTGAACAAAAATGGTCTACGACTTTTCTTTAGTCTCACCTTTAAACGTACTCGTCTTCATACTATTCTATCCTTTTAATCATAACCCAACACCCGGTATCAGTCAAACGCTCAAGGTGAAGAAGTTTGTGCCCATCCAAATCGCAATGATTCTATATAGCGAACCGAGCCTGACCCCGGTAGTCGAACGTTGCACGCGAAGTATGAAGTGCACCTTGATAGCATAACCTGAACTTACATATTATCAGGAGTGGGAAATGTCATACGCTATCGTATATTTTCATCTGGCCAAGAATGTGGTTTCCGTTGAACTGAGTTCATCACGACGATACGCAATACGAATATCATGACGTGTTACCCCAAACCAAATGATCGTTTTGATTAATCGGGTTTATCTTCGGAAAACACCGTGGTTCTTAGCCGGTCTTGACATGGTAGAGGTTCCCCCTCCGTCCAGACGACCGAGCCTGTGTGACGAGGCTGGCCCGACATGTTTTATTAGGAGGTTTTACACTCCAACGACTAATTCAAACATTATGACGTCGTAATCATAAACACAAACTACAATTCTTTCATTCGAATGTTACTTCAAAACTCAAAATGTTATGGATACAATACAATCCTCCTAAACCCTAAGCAGTCCAAGCATTTTAACATGCTTTTCGAAAAATTCCCCGCGTAAAGGTTTGATCAATGGGTCTGTCACCATACTCTCAGACGATAAGTATTCTAATGTGATCAATTTGTCTTCTACCATACTCTTTGCATAATTATATTTAATACCAATGTGTTTCGTCCTATTAAGGTAATTTGGATTCTTAACTGGTGCTATCGTTGCTGGACTATTAGAGTAAATCCTCACAGGTTAACTCCCGTCCTCGACGTCAAGCAGAGCAGTCAAGAGTCTCTTTAGCCAGACAGCTTCCTGCGCATTCTTAGAGAGGACCACAAATTCAGATTCCATCGTGGACAGCGTGACACAGGCTTGCTTCTTGTCCTTCCATAAAATGGCGGCATTAGTAAGGAGAAATTCTTCCCCTGGACTTACGATCATCCGGATCGCTACCATTGTCGGTGTCACTGAACCCAGTCAATTTTAGCCTTCTACCCTCATGACTCATAGCACAGTCCGTAGTCGGCAGTACCTTTTAGGCATTGAATAAACAGATAGTAAATGTTGATATCCAGGGTCTGACTGGAAACATGCTACTAGGCCCACATCGTAACATATATCTGGACGAGTACATTGCATGGCGTACATAATACTACCGTCGATGTCTTCACCCATACGTCTTATTTTTCTATAATGAAAATTTGGTTACATCTATGAAAATTTGTGATTTGAATTTTTAATAATATTTGCCTTCTTAAAAAATATTGCTGTGGAACATAATAGCAAATAACATGTGATGCATGTGCATCAAATGGTGAAGTGAGTCAAGTAATGATGCAAAACGGACACATCTCCTTGAATAAAACAATTCCAAGGGATTGTAGGTTCAACAATTTACTGAATTTTCTTCTCTCTGTTTAATTTTTTTGAAGTATACATACATGATGTAATTTGTGAAGTTCATTGAATTGTGAGTCACCTTTTATATATAATATAATATATACTATATATGTATATTGTATATTGAGTAGAATAGGGATGAGGGTAATAAATGGTGATGTTTTGTCCCTATTGTCTCAAGTAAAATCATCCAAAAGAAAAGTAAACTAATCAACAAGTAGGTCCAAAGGTAAGGCCACTATAGCTAGGAATTTAGGTCTCTAAAGAAATAAGGCCTCATATATATTAAGTTTCTTAAGCAGATGAAAAAACAAAAATGTTCGGTTCAGAAAAAAATAAAATGACTTTCTATTATTTTTTCTGCTTAATCATGTTCTCTCTTTTTAAATTTTAATCAATAGACTCTCTGAAAAAAAATATGTCTTCTAAATTAAATGTGAAGACCCTGAATTTTAGTTTAGTTTTAGGCATCGGTTTCTCTTGGGCTGGACCTACTAATCAATGCCTTCCTCAAGCGTGTAATTAATTTGCGCTACTTGAACCGACTATATATATTGTGAAATGGACTTTACATTATGACTTGATACATATAATAAATATAATGGCGCTTTGAATTTCTTTAGCAATCTTGCTTTACAAGGATAGGAGTAGCAATATATTTCTTGGGACGTCTTGATTACTATGATTCGATAAATAATATGTAGTTTGAGTTCTCCACCAATATAATGTTGGTGCTTGATTAATGGATAAGCATCCTTCATTACTAATTTATATTATAAATTAAAGGTCACTCCCCTTCGACACCCCACGTGTTTAGGTGTATAATTCTTTTATTAATGCGACCACTAACCGTGAATCATCATACATCAACTATTAATTCGAGTTTGCGGTACTTTTCGTCCAATGTTATTAATTCAAGTTTGTGATACCACGTGAAAATTTAAATTAATCATTTAATTTAAGTGATCTAAATTTTAAGGTGACAGATTAATATATAATTTGATCTTTATACATTTACGGGAAAAGCAGAAATGGACGTCACAGTTTTGCACGGGATGGAAATTCAAACCGTAACACTTCCACGTGCTCTATATTTAACACTAATGCATTGTATCCAATCATAACTCCGAAAGTAAACATGTTTCCTAGATAGTGTGTATTAGGATGATTAATCTTCCGAAAATTGTTTGTATTGCACCTCTTTTAGTAGATATATGAAAATGTGCATACTTTAAAACCTCTCTTTTATACATAAATAAATAAAAATTAAAAAAGACTAAAACCTATTTTTTTAAGAGTTGAACTTGAGACTAAGACAAAGAACTAATTTAACTTTAAATAAAAATGAGTAAGTAATTAATAAGTTAATTAATATATTTTTTCCATTAGTCACTCTCAATCTGCATTATTGAGTTAAAATCATCTTTTTGAGCACATGCAAAGTTCAAGGAAGTTGGAATAAGTTCTATTAATAGAATCACTTTTGTGGCTGCAATTGATTTATTTGGGCAAATTATACATGTTGATGAGTCTGTCCCTTCATGTATTTTAGTCACGTTTTTCTTGTTTATTGTATTCCACTAAATTGTTATTTTGACAAAAAAAAAATAACAATATAATAGTTAGTTAATAAAGCTTCTCTATAACCTTTATCTATCCACTCAATTTTTATTTTTGCCAATAATGGAATGCCCCAACCTAACTAGCTAGCTACTTGTGTGGTAGATTTACTTTGTTCAAATCAAAATTCCTTAGTGGTGTAAGCAATTGGTACAATGATGTGAAGTTGCATCGAGAATGGCTAGTGAGTGACTTAAACACCCACAGTTACCGACCTAAAAATCTAATCATAATGAATCGCTACCCTTTCAAAGCTCAAATATATCTAATCTAATCTAAATATAAACAAATATAATTGTACTTGTTAAATTAGATAAATACACTTAGAATAATCGGCACTCTGAAGTTTTAAAATTAATGGTAAAGTTTAAGTTAATTCTCAAATGTGTATTTATTTAAATCCAAAAATAATATTAATAGTAATATATAATAATAATATTTTATTTTAAATTTTTAGTAATTTCAATTAATATTTTTATGTAAAAAACTAAAAAATATAACCCCTCTTGAGATTAAATGTAGAGTTTGTGAACAATTTGAAGGTGTCCACATATTCAGAATGTGAATATCACGGGGTAAATTGTAACGTATTATCTAGTTGGACCAATAGGATTGAATAAATTCGGCTTACTTCTCAACGTTATAAATGAATGGTTAATATTTGTATCTACTCTTATTATTTAAAACATATTTTCTTATGTGTTTATTTTAATTTATTTAATTTATGTTTATCACATATTTTAGTGCACTTTCCTAGATAAATTTCTTAGGCTGTAATAACAACTTTATATTGCTAGGATGGAAAGTAACTCACGCGTAAATGAAACAAAAATAAATGAGAGTGAAAGAAAAAAAAAGTTTTATAATAATAAACACAAGAATTCAAATTATATATATTTTTATATTATATATATATATAATAATATTTATCCAAATAAAAAAACAATGATCACTCTACAATATATTAGCGAAGGTTTTTCCAACCTTTCTCCCCCTTCTTTCTTAGGGTTTGTTGCCGCCGTTTCAAATCTCGCCTGACACCGCCTTGTTCTTCGTTTCTTTTTCGCTTGATCTCTATCTGATCATGCTCTCAATCTGCTTTCCTTCCTGATGTGACAAATATTTATTGTTTGCATGTATGTTTACTTGCTCTAATTGCACAAGTAAGATCTAGGGTAATCATTACCTACACCTACGATGAGGGTTTCAGGCTTTTCATCTTCCATTAAACCTCTTCTACGTTTTCACCGATGTATCAGTTACACTCCTGACTTACAAAGAGTCTTCATTACTCTCTCTGGGAAGAAAAAACTCATCTACCTTTACTGCAATTAAGGCCATGTATATTCTGCCTAGGATTTTTTTTTTTTACACTTTCTGTCACTTAGAAGGGTTCGCGAAGATGTGGTTCGTCTTTTTGTCACCGAAAATTGGCGTGTTGATGAGGCCCAGAGGTTATTCGTCGAAAAGATCGTTTCTGGCTCTTCATCTTCACCACCGTTGAGCAAGCACTGGAGGTTCTGAAAAATGGAGCCATTAGTGTGCAGTGGATGATTCTCCACCTTTGGCAACCTGATCCAATCCAACCATATAATAATGTTGACTTCACACGTGTGGAGTCTTGGATTGAGTTGTGAGGTATTCCCATGGGGCTAATGACGGACAACAACATTCATATGATTGCTTCTCAAGTGGGTGAGGTGATCCAAACTGAAGTATCAGAGGAAGGGACGTGGTTAACTACATACCTCAGGGTTAGGGTTATAATGCATCTTCTTGAACCTGTTCTTGCTAACGTTGGATTATAACCTGAGATTACCTTGTCGTAGATGTGGTCGGTTTGGCCACAATTTGGAGGAATGTCGAATTCCAGGCTCTGTGGTGCTGGCGGACCTTACTGCAAGATTGGCTCGTGTCGCAGAGGAACTAGGGTTAACTCAAGCGTCTCAATCACCCAATGATATGTTAACACATGGGAATTGAGGTTTTGGAATTCTTACCAACTGGATTCCGCTACAGGATGACCCTCTGCCGAATACAACAAATAGAGGGGACCAAGACGCTTCAGGGAGAATGGTTTTCGACAGGATTTCAACTGTTGCCAGGGACAAGATCAACAGGGACCTGCCCGTCATCCTCAAGGACAACCACCTAATCCAGATGAGGCTAATCACTGCTCAGCCAACATCGTCTCTTCCTCATGGTGCAACTCTAGTTCCTCTACTATCTACTTCAACACTTACTGCAGGCTACATCTGGGTGCCACCACCATTATTTCCGGCGAACCCACCGACTGAATTTCTAGTCGCACCAACGCTGCCAACACTCAGTCTCACTTCAGTTTCCCTCTGGCACACCCACATTTCCCTATTGTTGTGTTCGTACCCTTCCAACAACATTGGAACTCCAGCTGGGAAGCTCCACAAAACCATTTTACGTCGTAGAAACCGTCGCCGGCATGGGACACATCATACCCCCCCCCCCCTTCTATGTACTTGTTTGGGTTTCATCTATCCCAAACACCCCACGTCACCGGGTCTTTACGGAGTTAACGGGTTCGGGAGAAGCGGGTCAGCATCAAACTGGGCTGGGTCAGAATCTAAATGGTCCCTTGGCCTCCTAGTTTGGTATTGGTTCACTGGTATGTGGTTTTCCCTGTCTTTAAGCCCAAGGAGTGTTTTTGATGGATTTGGCCAGGCCAATCGATCTTCCCCAGATGATCATGATCTCGCTACCCAGTTGGAACTAATGGCGCATTTACATGAGACCGCTGTTGAGGCCCAACTACATGCACCTAATGACGATGAGGCGGACCCATCCAACAGATCTCCTTCGCCTACATTGTTGGCCACAAGTTCAACTGTTCTTGACCGAACTCTGGTGGCCATGCATCGTCCAAGAGAAGATCCTATAGTCGAGAATGGCCCTTCTAGGCTGCCGGAGTCGAAACGTTCCTTTGAGGTGTAATCAAGGCGTCCAAGTAACCATATCAGAGCACACCTCTTCCATCAAGAAGCACAAGACAACGTTTAATGGATGAGGATGCTGCAGCTCCTCAGGCCCTTAGATGAAGATCAGGAGATGTAGATGCGGCTACAACTTTTGATCAAGTCTCCTTTCTGTTCATCCTTTGGCACTCTACTTTTTACAACGATACCTCTATTGATATGGCGGGTCTGCATGGAATGCAGTTTCCGCATCTATTATGAATATGCTAGCATGAAATTGTAAAGGCACTGGTAGTGCTTTGACAATTCAACATTTGCGTCACATGGTGGCGCGGAAAAACCCGGTAATTGTATGTATATATGAAGTTAAATGTCAGTCCTGTAGAATAGCAAACATTAGTAAATCTTGGTTTCCCATTCATATTTTCTGTTCCTTCTGTAGAGACTAGGGGTGGTTTAATGTTTGCAGGGAGATTCCTCTTTGATGTCACCATTATCTCCTCTTCAAGTATGTTCATTTACTGTTCAGTGGAGTTGGATCCTACTAATTCACCATGGTACCTTACATTTATCTATCCTCCATCAGTTTAGGCTGATCGTTCTAAGTTTTGGGCTCAAATATCTATTCTAAAACCACATGATCCTGACCTTGGATGCTGATTGGCGATATCAATGACATAGGGCTACTGAATATGAATTAGGTGGAAACTGTTGTATATATGCCCAACCTATCACAAATTGGGCTCTATAATTAAGCCACATTCGATTATAATTCGAAACTTTAGAAAACGGACACCCGAGGCCCAAAACAGTTAGGTCCAAAAACACCCCGAGTGGTGAAATCCACTCGTGAAGACCCCGAGTAGAGCACTCGGGTAACCCGAGTGCTCCTTTAGGGGTACCCATCCGGGTACCCCCCCCCCCCCCCCCCCCCCCCCCCCCCCCCCCCCCCCGTCCGGACGAGTTTCACTCGTTCGGACCCTTTACCCCAAACGATATTTCGCCCGGGGCTCGCCCCTAGAGGCCATTCTCGGGACACTTAAGGTATAAAGCTCACCTACGGTTAAACAGAGGTCAAATACACTATATTTACGGTCAACACCAGAGCGGTTCAATGGGAGCTCTATAAATAGAGCTCTCCATCCCTCATTTGAAGGTAATCTATATCTCTCTAAGCTTACTTTCTCTCTCTAAGCCCATGATAGCATATGGTGACTGGGCGCCGTAATTGGTAGCCCATTAATATGTATTGGTAACCTAACAAATTGGGCCAATGTCACATTAGGGAAATTGGGCTTGACCCAAATCCCAATTGACATGAATGGCCCTAAATTGGGCCTCCCTAACATATGTGGCCGGCCGAATATGTGTATGGGGCAAAGTAAACTTTTGTCCACTTCGCTCCTCCTATAAATAAGAGGTGTTAGGATTTTATTTTGGGTAATTCATAATTCTTCCTAGGTAGTTATTTGAGAGAAAAACCCTTACCCTCCTTAGACATACTTCGGTCGAACCCTAGTCCACCACCAAGGGTGTGCCAATTTGCTTAGAGCAAAACACACCGGAGATCCGTCCCTGCCAAGAATCGATCAGAGGCTTTTCTGTGGAGCTAATACCACGTAGGGCTTCTTTAACAAGAACCTCTACGGGTTCCGTTCGGTGGATCGTGAACTCCCTCAGTAAGATCCTTGGGACTACGGATAATGTTTAAGGTATATGCACATCTTCGCTGCATGTACCTTATTTATGTTTCCGTAGTAATCAACCCCGTAATCCAACAGTGGTATCAGAGCCTGAGTTAGAAGTTCTTGATTTTGATAATTGGTGTTCTTAATTTATAAGAGTGATGGCCAAAATTTTCATGATGTTCTTAGTAAAATTTGATGTTCATGATCTTCAAGAAAAATGTGGCTTTTATCAAAATTAAACATTGAATTGTAGATCTTATTAATATTTGATCTTGAAATTTGACCACTTGTTTCCAATTTGATGTTATTTTTGGCCAAACCCTAAGGTTACAAGGTGAAAATTTTAATTTCTTAGTCCAAAAGAAAAGTAATTTTCGGCCAAAATACATATAAAATATTGTTTACCATATTTTAATTGTTATTAAAGGTAACAATATATCTATATTGGAAATATATGGATAGGTTCACATTAAATATATGGAAATATATCACTATCAATATATCTAGCTAAAAGATAGGGATTAATATATTATTGATATATTTAGTTACCTAAAAGATTAAGAAAATATATTGTCAGTATATTTGTTTCCCTATTAAAGATATTGACAATAAATAATATATATATATATAGGTGTGCCGAAATTTACATATATATATATATATTGTTGATTGATTTACATCTTATAGGATTCTTGACAATATATATATATATATGTAGATTGTGCCGATTATTATATATATATATATGCAATATTGGAAATTATTTTATATAATTAATAATTCTTTGATGCTAAGTTATGTTTTTAGTGGACTTTAAAACTCTATTTAGCCTACAAGATTATTTAGGCCCAACACTATGTGATTATTGGGCTGGTCCAATTTGCTAAACCGGATAGGATAAAACCAAACCGGGTTTTCTTAATTGGTTCGACCTAGCCGGGTTGGGTCGAACCGGGGTAACTAAGTGGACCTAACTGAACCGGTTTTGGTGTTGAACCGAACCAAACTCCTATTTTATTGAATCGCTTCGAACCGAACCAGATTTTATTTAAAAACCGGACCGAACCGGGTTTGCATAATAGGATCGAACCGAACCGGATTTTTCTGAACCGGACTGAACCGGATTAATTCAAAATTGACTGAACTGAACCGGATTTTCAAATCGAATTCAAGTCAATTAATAAAACGGGATGGTCCAGTTTTAAAATCCAAATGTTTTTTAACTTAGTTTACACAGTGCTCGAAGGTTTAAACCTTAATGCCTTGTTTCGATTATGGGGATGGATATTGCAATTGTTTACTTTTATCACATATATTTATTAGATCTGTTGCCTTGACTATGTCAAGCTAGCTAGATGTTGGAGGCGGAGCCCTGGTTAAATATATGGTTTGCGCATTAGGACATACATGCTGTGATGGTTGTGATTGCCTAGAATTCATGCCTAGAAACACGCATGTTTAATTGTAAGCATGAATTGCAACTCAGCCCCTAATATTTTAAATGTTTTAAAAACGAAAGCCAGTCGCTAAATATGCATGATTGATGTGGAAGTCTCCATGTATGACACGTATGCCTGAATGTTGAGGATGTAGTTGCATGTGATAGTTTACTTGGAAGGTAGAATTATATATGCTAGCATGAGTTCCTCCGAACATTAATCGCATGACGCGTATGCATGATATATGGTTTGTTTGTTGAATTTTTGGCTTGCTATGATAATTTACTTGTGAAGTAGAATTATACAGGCATGCGTAAGTTTATCGGAACATTTTTAAATACAAAAGAGCCTTGGGAAAGCCAAGATTGGGTATGCTTGTTTCAAAGTTCCCATTCCGGTAATTTACGAATAAAACCATTTTTAAGAGACTAGTCTATTGGATTGAAGACGACGGTAATGTGAACTATTTCACGAACCCCCTTCCTTCAGTTTACCGGCGGTCGGTTGGTTTAGATGGATGATGAATCATTATTTGTCGTATTCCATATTAATAGATATCCGATGTATGCAGTTATTTCTCAAAATGTTATTATCTCCCTGATTATGCATGATTATCAATGTGTTCGTATGAGTTGGTTGAATGAGTACAATTCGATATTCCTCACAATCTTGATGGTATGAATTATGATGAATAAAAGGAGTATGTGTTGAACTCTCTGGTACGATTTCGATGAGAGATGAATGTGATAATTTGTTTCCCCAAGAATGGGAGTAGGTTCTTTGATGATCTGAACGCGTATGTGGTGATACATTCAACTCTGGATAAAGGGGTTGAAGAAGACTTCGATTACAACCAATGTTACAGCTTGGTATCCCTTTGCATCCGCCTCGGTGGAAGCAAGGATGCTAAAGCTAGAAATGTTTTAGTTGAGTGTGATGGTCTTCTATCTTTCCATGGATGCTGGAGTAAAAGCTGCTTGAGATCTTCGCGATAAAGGTCAACATGGAAAAGATGTATATGGTTGTATGATGTTGACGGGACTCACTTACCACGAGTCTAGTCAAGCACAGTAACCACAGTAGTAAAGGCACAATATTCTCTGCTCACCATAGTGGTTCGAAAGAAGCCAACCATGATCCGCATATCATGAAGAGAACTGGACCGAATAGATCTTATACGATAATTCGGTGGGTTAAACCCCGTTGATAAAGTGCGTCCCAAGTACGCCTCGTATGTCATGAGTATAAAGCTGGAAAATGTTTTATATGAACACAAATCATTTGATGTTATTCACTTGTGAATTTACTCAGATGTGATGGTCAACATGACTCAAAGTTATCGACTATCTATGCGTAAAGCGTGGCCTTCAGATCAAGAACCATACCATTTCCATTTATCGTTCGTTGTTCGTTTGAGTTACTAAAATTTTGGTTATTTCGAGATTCGAAGTTATTAAATAAAGTTTATTGTTGCTCGATTCGAAGCACGATTTGCTTATCAATATAACGGTCCCGCAAAAGGGAACGATCCGAAACAAAAATACAAACCTGCGGGTTAGAACCAAAATTCCAGGCAGGTAAATGTGGTCGAGTAAAACGAAATGATTCACATACTCCGACATCTCAGTCGGGATAACTGAACTGAATAAACCCATCGATAGCGTAGCTTGATCGAAAGATTTAATTTCTTTCTGATTTGTTAGTACTCCGTTATATGATAAATTCCATAATGATGAACATGTTTGACACCGATTGGATTAAGTTAAATTGAATTTTGGAAACGGAACGATTTATTCCATGGAATGGAACCTGGAAAGAGCGCCACGAGCGCGTGTACCTCGGAAGATAGAACACATCGTTTTCAAAGTATGAATTTAATGATGAAGTGTTTTAATGAATGAAAGCTGGATTTTCATTTGCCTCCCTTTGGGAATAATTCTTTTTATACTGAGGTATGCTTCACAAGCTACCACGAACTCGTAAAGTATACACTGACGCATAAGGCGAAAGCTCAATGCATAGTTCAAAGAAAGATAATGATGGATATACGCCCAATTTGAACCCGTCTCCCTTCAGATTGTCTTATCTAGACCACCCCGCTTAAGATTGCAAATAAAAACTTTGACCCGAACACTTCACCCACAACGCTAACGGTTCGGATGAGCCAAAATACTCGCCCGAACCTATCCTTCGAACTCACCTAGGTGAGATCGGGCTGGCGACCCGATCTCTCCTAGGGGAGATCGGGTGGGCTGACCCGATCTCCCCTAGGGGAGATCGGGTTGGCTCGCCCAACCTCTCCTAGAAGGGGTTGGGCAAGCTAACCCGATTTTAGGCCTCGGGGGTTGGATTTTCCGCCCGACCCCAAGGGCCTAAACCTTCCTTTTTACCCGACCTACACTTAGCCAATTTTGCCCACCTCTCCATCTTTTAAGGCTTTAATCCTGTTATTATGTATTAACTAAGTACATTCAGGGACTAACAGTGTCATTAAGCCACCTTAATGACACCATCGCATATATATACTCCATAAGTTCCATTTAGGGGTGAAACCGGACCGGTTTTTTGCTTGGTTCGGTCGTTTATCCATATTTTCGGTCCGGTTTTTTTTCTTAAAAAAATCCGACCAAAAAACCATGTGATAAAAAATAAATCGTCCATTGGTAGTACGGTTTTTTCGGTTCGGTTTTCGGTTTAAACCGAAAATCCAAAAGTAACAATTATTATTTAAAGTTCTCGTTATTTTCATGGAATTTATCAAAGCAAAATGAAAAATAACGTCAATTATTATAATTAAATAAATTATAAAACAAAATTAGAAAAAATAAATTCATAAATGACTATTTCATAATTTTTATAAACCTAATGAATTAATTATATTGATTAATATCAACTAATATAATATATATTATATATATTTAGTTAGCATAACGGTCAGTTCGGTCCCCACGGTCCTCAAAAATTAAAATCCGAACCGGACCGAAAAACCGAACTAGAGTAAAAAAATCCGACCAAAAACCAAACCGTGTATTTCGGATTCGGTTTTTTCGGTCCGGACCGGATCAGTTTTCACCGGTTTTTCGGACCAACCGGATTTTGGTTTCATCCCTAGTTCCATTCATTCCAGCAATTTTACATCTTTGCATGTTTAGCTCTGCCTTCTCTCTAGGATTTTATCTCTCTAGAGAATTCAGACTTACTTAAGCATCGGAGAGGGTTCACCGAGCACTACCCCCCTTCTCCGTGATCGGTATTGCCATTCGTGCAGGTCATCCGGAAGCGAAGGAACGGATCAGACCGACAAGTAAGACAGATCAGAGAAAGGAGCGAACAACCCGTGAGAAGTGCCACTTGGGTCAGAAAATCATCAACCCGAGGGACACGTCTTAACTCTTGGCGCCGTACGTGGGTTTTGAACAACAAGCCTACCTATCACGAGTCAGATGGCAAGCATATACGTTATTCACGGAGGTTTAGGAGCAGGTGGTGAATCAGCAAATGCAAGAGAGGCATATATGATACAAGGAGGAGATAACACAATCGAGAAAAAGAACATAAAGGAGAAAAGAGAAGATACAATACAGTTCTCAAAGAAGGACATGGAGCACGTGTTACCAAATAAAAACGACGCCTTAATCATAACGATGAAAATCACTGACATGGATATAGGTAGAATCCTAGTAGATGGCAGAAGCTCGCCAAGCATCCTCAGCAAAAAAATGATTGATATACTAGGCGTGAGACCAAGTAGCATAAAACAAGTGCACTCCCCCCTTGTAGGATTCTCAAGAGAGCCAACCTACCCACTAGGAAAAATCACACTACCCGTGACATTAGGCACAGGCCAAAGGCAGTTGAAGATCGATGTTCCTTTCCTTATTATCGAATGAATTGATGCGTACAATGGAGTTCTAGGTACCACCACAATTAACAAATGGGGCATAGTACAATCAACACCACATCAGAAAATGAAGTTCCCCACAAGTGAAGGAATAGGGGAAGTAAAAGGAAACCAGAAGGTGGCAAGAAAATGTGAGAGGATTGCACTCAGCAAGAAAACGAAAACAAAAAAGGAGGTCCTATCGATAAATGAGGATCCAAGGGAGGATAACGGAAGACCTCCATCCATGGAGGAACTTAAGGAGATACTGATAGAGTAACCTGAAAGGAAAGTGAAAATGGGGACAGCCTTGGCTGAAGAAGAGGAAGCACAAATAGTAGCATTGCTAAGTGAATATAAAGACCTGTTCGCTTGGTCACCAAGTGATATGCCTGGGATATCCGAGGATGTAATTTCACACAAGCTCAACATAGACCCGGCAACGCGTCCAATAAAACAAAAAATAAGGCTAATGGGGTGTAGCAAAAAGATAGCTATCCAAGAAGAGGTGGACAAGCTACTAAAAGCAAATTTCATCAAAGAGATCAGGTTACAAACATGGGTTGCAATCCCAGTGTTAGTAAAAAGTCGGGAGGAAGTTGGAGAATGTGCATCGACTATCGCGACCTCGACAAAGCATTCCCTAAAGATTCATACCCACTACCAATGATAGATCAGTTAGTGGATGCAACGTCAGGTCACGAGTTAATGAGCTTCATGGATGCATACTTTGGGTACAATCAAATCAAAATCTCTGCTGAAGACGCCTCCCACACGGCATTTTATGCCGACAATGAAATATATCACTACACTGTAATGCCATTCGGGCTCATAAACGCGGGGCATCATATCGGCGCATGGTAAATAAAATCTTTGGGGACATGATAGGGAAGACAATGGAAGCATATGTGGATGATATGATTGTCAAGTCTAAAAAGAAGAGTGACCATGTCGAGAACCTTTGAATGACCTTCTGAAGGATGCGCCAGCATCAGGTCCGCCTGAACCCAAAAAAATTCGCGTTCGGAGTACAGTCAGGGAAATTCTTGGGTTTCATGGTAAGTCAACGAGGAATAGAAGTGAATCCCAAAAAATTGCAGGCAATTGAAGAAATGCACTCCCCTACGAAGCACAAAGAGGTTCAGCGATTAAACGGAAGGTTGACAGCTCTCAACAGGTTCTTGTCCAAAATAGGAGACAAGGCACTACCTTTCTTTGAGGTGCTACGAGCAAACAAGAAGTTTGAATGGACACCAAGGTGTGAGGAAGCCTTCCAACAACTGAAACAATACCTAAAGACCCTACCCACTATAGCAAAGCCAACCCCGGGAGAGCCTCTGTTCCTTTACATCTCCGTGAGTAATGTCGCGGTAAGTTCAGTACTAGTGAAAGAGGCGGACAATGCACAATTGCCAGTGTATTTCTTAAGCAAAATATTGGCAAAGTACGAGATCAACTACCTGGCAATAGAAAAGTACCTCTACTCACTGATCATATCAGCAAGGAAGTTGAGACCATGTTTCCATGGCCATGAGATAACAGTGCTTACAAATCAGCCTCCGAAACACCTTTTGCAAAAACCAGACACGTCAGGGAGGCTGACCAAATGGGCAACTGAGCTAAGCGAGTTCCGCATTCATTTTGCCCCAAGAACGGCCATAAAAGGGCAAGCCCTAGCAGATTTTATCTTAGAATTCTCCGGAATCAGTCCCGAGGGGGACTTTGGGGAGATAACAAGCATATCTGAAACAAGCACCAGTCAGGAGGCACAGTCAGAGGACATATGGGAGATGCATACTGATGGATCATCCAATACAGGAGGATCAGGCGAAGGCCTCCTATTATACCCGCCAGATTAGGGCGCGCCACTCCGTTCTGCCATGGCACTTATATTCAAGGCAACTAATAATGAAGCAGAATATGAGGCTTTGATAACAGGCTTAAGAATAGCCAAAGGAGTAGGAGCGAAACACCTAAGGGTCAAGTGTGACTCCTAGTTGGTCGTTAACCAAGTAAAGGGGAATTACACTGAAAACGAGAACATGCAAAAATATCTACAACAGGCCAAAGACTTGATAACAAGTTTTCAAAACTTCGACATTGAATTAGTCCCAAGAGAACAAAACCAGGAAGCAGATGCCCTGAGCAAGCTAGCCTTGGGCTCGGTGCAGGCAAAGAAGTCCATTTTGTAGAACAAAGAACACGATCAGTGATAGAGATGATGGAATCCCTAGCAATAGACGAAGGTGAGGCATGAATGACCCCAATGCGTCAATATATCACCGAGGGAAGGCTACCAGAGGACAAGGTGGAGGCAGTAAAGATTGAAAGGATGGTTAGGAATTACGCAATGATGGACAATGAGATCTACAAGAAGGGATACTCTACACCATTCCTCAAATGCATAACATATCCAGAGACTAAAAGAATATTGGCAGAGCTACATGATGGCGACGCCGGATGTCATGAAGGGGCAATATCGATAGTTCGAAAGGTCTACAATATGGGGTGTTATTTTCCAACAATGAAAAGGAAGCAACAAACATGGTGCAAAAATGTGAACATTGCCAAATATACTCTAGAAATATAACATCCCCAGCAGCCAAGTTAAGTTCAACATCGGGAGTATGGCCATTCGCACAATGGGGGATTGATCTGATAGGCCCCCTACCAAGAACAAAAGGGCAAAAAACTTGCATACTAGTAGCAATATATTACTTCTCCAAGTGGATAGAAGCAAAACCGATGGGAAAGACAACAGACGAACAAATCATTAGTTTCATTCAATCACACATCGTCTCAAGATACGGAGTTCCAAAAGTCATAATAAGTGACAATGGACCGCAATTCAAGAGCAAGAGGCTGCAATGGTATTGTGAGAGGTTGAATATAGAGCAACGTTTTGCATCAATGAAGCACCCCCAATAAAACGGGAAGGTGGAATCGGCAAACAAGATAGTACTAGATGGCTTGAATAAGATAATTCATGCTACCAAGGGAAGCTGGGTAGATGAGTTAGAAAATATCTTATGGGCAGTGCGAACAACACCAAAAATAGCCACAGGAGAAACACCATTCGATCTAGTATATGGGACCGAGGCAGTAGCACCAGCAGAAATGGCAGTGTCATCACTAAGAACCACATACTTCGAGGAGCATGAAAACAACAAGGCAAGGCTCTTAGATTTAGATCTAGTAGACGACAAGAGATGGAATTCAGAGGAAGCGCAAGCACGAATGCGACTGGTATCTGCCAGGTACTACAATCGAAAAGTAAGAGAAAGACAATTTCATGTAGGAGAATTGCTGTTACGAAAAAACGAGTTCTAACACTTAGATCAAGTCAGAAAGCTATCTCCAAAGTGGGAGGGACCATACAAAATAGCGTCAGTACCATATGCGAATGCATACCGCCTGGAAGACGGGGATGGATATATTTCCACAAACACTTTCAGCGGGGCGCATTTGAAGAAGTTCTACGTCTAACGAAACGACACCAGCAGAACACCATATCTTTGGTTTCATCTTTTATATAATGCATGTTTAGTTTTCTAAAACAACTCTGGAGGCGAAAAACTCACGAAGTTTCTCCAACTCTTCAACTATATTTTGTTCCCTTAAAGAATGTCCTGGACAACCCACGACACCCCTCCTGTATATAAGGCATGAATGCTTTCAATGAATTAGAAGTTTATCAAAATATTTACTAAGCATGAGGTAACAATATCTCCACAAGTTCCTTACTTAGATATGACAACCAAGTGCATGACACTCTCTGCGCCCTCCGAGAGCCTATCTCGTGAAAAATTATGTGCCCTCCGAGAGCCTATCTCGTGAAAAGTTCTGCGCCCTCCGAGAGCCTATCTCGTGAAAAGTTATGCGCCCTCCGAGAGCCTCTTGTAAAAAACTATGCGCCCTCCGAGAGCCTATCTCGTGAAAAGTTCTGCACCCTCCGAGAGCCTATCTCGTGAAAAAACTCTGCGCCCTCCGAGATCTTATCTCGTGAAAAGTTCTGCGCCCTCCGAGAGCCTATCTCGTGAAAAAACTCTGCGCCCTCCAAGAGCCTATCTCGTGAAAAATTATGCGCCCTCCGAGAGCCTATCTCGTGATAAATTCCGCACCCTCCGAGAGCCTATCTCGTGAAAAATTATGTGCCTTCCGAGAGCCTATCTCGCGAACTAATTCTATGCCTCCCGAGAGCCTATCTCGCGAACTAATTATGTGCCTTCCGAGAGCCTATCTCGCGAAGTAATTATGTGCCTTCCGAGAGCCTATATCACGAACTAATTCTGTGCCTCCCGAGAGCCTATCTCGCTAACTAATTATGTGCCTTCGGAGAGCCTATCTCGCGAACTAATCTCGTGCCCTCCAAGAGCCTATCTCGCGAACATATCACGCGCCTTCAGAGAACCTATCTAGCGGACACATTTTGTGCCCTCCAGAAGCCTATCTCGTAAATATTTTTTGCCTACAACGACATACCTTGAAAAACTTTACTTTTTAAAGTAAGGATACATGATATGAGAAACATACGAGTTTGTTCATGATGATATTATAGGTATCCGGCACAAGAGGATACTAAAGAGACATCAAGCAAATGGATGCAATCACAAAAAATGAGTACGCAAAGAAGGAACCATACAAACAACCACAAAAGGCCCTCAAAGCCAAGCAATAGGTCATGCTACCATCAAAGATTAAGGTAGACATCTCACAAAGAGCCGACTAAACCAAGTCAAGAATCAAGGCCAGAAATACGCCTAAGTATGAGATTGCCAAAACAAACTTAACCCAAAGAAGAAATAAAAGCAAGAGACATAGAAGCAAGCCAAGGGAAGAGCTAAGATGTCCATGGACCGAAACAATACACAAGTTACGACATCCCTAGTATAAGAGGCCATGACAAGAGGAAAAAGACCACTTATATAAAAAGGGGCACAGACAAAAAACAAGAGGTATAAAGACACCATGAGGAGTATCAGAGGAACCTAACAGATCTAATGAGAAATCAAGCCACACTCTAACACCCTATAGCTGACCCCCGTAGTCGGGCGCCTCAACAATCTAACATAGAAGAACTAGACAGACAAAGTACCCAAAATCATGTAAAGGCGACGCAACCATACTAAAGGAACACCATTAAGGATAAACATATGGCAATGCCACAAAATAGAAAGGTAAAAAAACCGGCTGAGTTCGACCACCTAATAAGAGGGGTAGCTAATGCAAGAAACACAAGAGAAAGGCATCTACAAAATAGAAACCGGATAAAAAAATAAGAGCACATGCGTTGGGCGAAACAACAACTATGGCGCACAACCACAAACACCCACAAAGATGAGTACGCTATTTTTTCAACTTAGCAACATATCTAACAGTAAAGTCGGACACAACACCAAGCTGAGAAAATGGGGAATCAGGAGCAACCGCATACATCCGCTCAAGGATCACCTTTAGGGAAAGACGCTTAACCACATAACACCGAACATCAATAGCAGTCTGGTAGGAGGACAAGCTTTTATACTCAACTATAGCGTATTCTCTTTCCTACATACGAAACACTTCCTCAAGAGAAGCCAACTCAGCAACCCGCAAGACCCTTTCACACGCAGCATTCTGTTCCTAAATGACAACCTTAGCTTCAAGAAGAGCAACGCGATTCTGTAGGTCATGACACTCCAAGTCCAAGATGCGACCATGCTCCAAACATCTAATGAGTTCCGAACTAAGAGAAGCATAGGCGTCTTCATGAGCCTTCTTCTCCTCCGCAAGACCAACAACAAGTGAGGACAAGTTGATGATATCAGCAATACCCTAATGCAAAGGCTAGGTTTAACAATAACAAGGATGCAAGACAAAAATTAAAGAGAAAACAAGGACAAAAGAGGAATACGGGGGCATAACGAGATAGTGCTTCATGTACTAAAATTCGAACCCCCTCCGGCCCACCGGGGGAGGATACACGATCACTAGGAGGAACAACAGACTACAATACCTGAACTCCAACTTCGGGAGTAAGCAAAGATGATTGATTGTGAAAACGACACCCACGCTCAGAATAAGGAGCCCACTCAAAACCAACAATCTCATCACAGGAAGGGCGAGTCAAGTCCCTCCGGCTCAGCAACGGAAGTCGGATTCTACCTACAGTGGATAATACTAAGTTAATCAAGTCACATATTAACGAGATACACACACTCCGAAACCTACCAAAAGAAGAAGCCGGGAAAACCGGTATCCGCACCCTCGATTCGGGGGCATGGACAGGGAGAGAAGACGACATTACAACACCAGCACTAACCCCACCTTCATCCGCGGGTTGACTCCTCACACCGCAAGAAGGGGAAGATTTCTTGACAATCGAGGGTCCGGCCCCGGAAACAAGTGCCCCCACCCGCATCGGTCTCTTACTCCTCATCAAGGGCTTAGAAGATTCACTAGCTGCATGGATACACCTTAGCTCAAAAATGATGAGAAGGGTGTTATACGAGTAAGATAAAAAAAAGCAATTGACTTATTCCCCTTAAAAATAATGAGAGGACGGCCAAGGGCAGGGGGCAGGCACCCAAGAAGAAAACCCTATCACACTTAAGCAAGACCCTCAAACACCAAAGAGGCAAAGGCAGATCGGCAGGGAGGAAGGTTAATCGTGGTCCCATCGCCATGAGACCACAAAATGTCAGGGGATATAAATAAAAAACAAGGCAGTCAAGAGGAAGATGAGAACCTAGAATGGATCAAAAGAAACAAAGTCGTTACAACGAAAGCAATCCACGTACCTTACCGTGGCACCCGCCCCGAAAAGTCCGACCACCGAAAGAAAGAAGGATACAGATAATGAAAATGAGGTACGCACCTTTCCCCTTTTATAGCAAAGGAATTTAGGGTTTTTGAAACCTCCGAATCTACACCGTTCAAATCAAAAATGAAAAAATCCAAGGGTCGAAATTAATGATTGAAACCTTTACTTTTCCTTAACTAGGGTGAATAAAATCCTTTACTCGAGTTAACAACTTTAGACATACACCTCATTTTCCCATACTTAGAAATTTTTGAAACCCGTTCTAAATACTTATTAAATGAGGCAAGACTCACCTTGCATGCTCACGTATTAAACATGATGACACGAAGCTAGATTGCATCAGTCCGTACTCATGATTGCATTACATGCCCACGAATGTACATATCTTTAAAATGCATAAGAGGAAAGAGTAGATTTCTATATATCCACATTTTTCGGGCGCGTGTCTAAGCACGCCCCCTCTTGCTCTAACGTTTACTTTTCCTCTATCTTGAGAAACGGAGGATAAGGCCTGGGAAAGGCACCTGCAGACAAGCAAAGGACTCGTCAAGAGGTAACAACACGGTTTCAAATTGTGTGTATCATCCCATTGTAAAATAGAGTCAGTCAAAGGTTAAGCCATTGATTGACTCGGGGGCCCGTGATGGATATACGCCCAACCTGAACCCATCTCCCTTCATATTGTCTTATCTAGACCACCCCGCTTAAGATTGCAAATCAAAACTTTGACCCGAACACTTCACCCGCAACGCTAACGGTCCGGATGAGCCAAAATACTCGCCCGGACCTATCCTTCGAACTCACCTAGGTGAGATCGGGCTGGCGACCCGATCTCTCCTAGGGGAGGTCGGGTCGGCCAACCCGATCTCCCTTAGGGTTGATCAGGCGGCCTCACCCGATCTCCCCTAGGGAAGACCGGGTTGGCTCGCCCAACCTCTCCTAGAAGGGGTTGGGCAAGCTAACCCGATTTAAGGCCTCGAAGGTTGGATTTTTCGCCCGACCCTAAGGGCCTCAACCTTCCTTTTTACCCGACCTACACTTAGCCAATTTTGCCCACCTCTCCATGTTTTAACGCTTTAATCATGTTATTATGTATTAACTGAGTACATTTAGGGACTAACAGTGTCACTAAGCCACCTTAATGACACCGTCGCCTATATATACTCCATAAGTTCCATTCATTCCAACAAGTTTACATCTTTGCACATTTAGCTCTGCTTTCTCTCTAGGATTTTATCTCTCTAGAGAACTCAGACTTACTTAAGCATCAAAGTGGGTTCACTGAGCACCACCCCCCCTCTCCGTGCTCGGTATTGCCCTTCGTGCATGTCATCCGGAAGCGAAGGAGCGGATCAGACCGACAAGCAAGACTGATAATGGTGTCGTGGTCGAACATGAGACGTTACATGACTTGAAGACGAATTTTCAACGCTTGGTGAAATCAAAACAGACGAAGTCTTGATCGAATTGGAGCACGATAACAACGATAGTCAGGACCCACTTACTTCGAGTGGGAGATTTGATGCAGCAACACAAGTGAATGAAATGGTGAATGAAGATGGGGACATTTTCATAAAGTGAATGAAATGGTGAATGAAGATGGGGACATTTTCATAGTAAATCCAGTGGGAGGAGTTAATCCTACCACACAGATCACTGTTGCTGCATGTGCGAATCAAGTTGAAACTGATAATCCTGTTGCCAAACCGCTGGATGAAAATCCAATAATACCACAACTACCCATTGTTCCCAGTGGGAGTGGGTTAACCAATTTGGCTCCAAGACCGAGAGGTTTTCCAAGGATAGTTGTAGGTCAAGGTTCTAGCACTGCCTTTGTTCCCAGTGGGAGTGATGCTCCGATAAAAAGCGTTATTCCGAGTGGGAGAAACGTTCAGACTCAAGATGGAATTAACGAGCCTAGACGCAGTCAAAGGCATCGAACTTCTCCCAAGAAGTTTCCAATCAAGAGGGGTGAGATACTCACCCTAACTTCTGTTAATGAACCGGTAACGGTTCAACAAGCGTTGAATGGAGCTCAAGCGAAGGAATGGAGGAAAGCAATGGAGGAAGAGATCGCCTCAATGAAAGCCAAATCGGCACGATCTTTAGTTGATTTACCTGCTAACCGCATGGGCCATAAGGGCTAAGTGGGTTCTGAAACTGAAACTCACTGCTGATGGAAATGTCGAGCGATACAAAGCTCGACTAGTTGCGAAAGGTTACACCAAGCTTCACGGAGTTGACTTTGATGAAACATACTCACCGACTGTGCGGTACACCACAGTAAGGGCATTCCTAGCCCTGGTCGCATGCCTCAATCTAGAGCTGCACCAAATGGATGTTAAGACTGCATTCCTCCACAGAAACCCGGAGGAAGAGGTCTATATGGAGCAACCAGAGGGTTTCATTACTCCTGGTAACGAACGTAAATATGTAAACTCCAAAGGTCTATTTACGGTCTTAAACAATCGTCTCGCCAGTGGTACCGCAGGTTCCACGAGGAAATCGTTGGAAACGGATTCGTGAATCTCCACGAGGATCCATAGATATATAATAAGACCTCCGGGTCTAAGTACGTCATCTTAACTTTATACGTGGATGACATACTCATTGCTGCGAACGATGTGAGTTTCATGCACGAGTCAAAGTCCTGGTTGGCATCTGTATTTGAGATGATGGACATGGGAGAGGCTACGTACATCTTGGGCATTAAAATTGCTAGAGATCGTGTCGCCCGGAGATTGTTTAAATTACAAGATGCCAAACCCGTGGAGACGCCGGTAGTATTCGGGTGCGCGTTGTCAGAGCGTGAAGGCCCGAAGAACCAGCAAGAGCGTGAATAGATAAGGAATGCCGAGTATTTAAGCATGGTCGGAAGTCTCATGTACACCATGCTTTGCACTCGTTCAGACATCTGTTACGCTGTGGGCCTAGTAGCAAGATTCCAATCAGACCCTGGCTATTAACATTTAAAAGTAGTAAAGCGGATCATACGATATCCGAAAGGTACTGCCGACTACGTACTGTGCTATGAGGGCAGGAGGTTAGAATTGACCGGATTCAGTGACGCCGACCATGGTAGCGATCTGGATGATCGTAAGTCCACCACAGGAGGAGTGTTTCTCCTTACTGATGCCGCCATTTCATGGACGAGCAAGAAGCAATCATGTGTCGCGCTGTCTACGATGGAATCAGAATTTGATGCCCTCTCCAAAAAAAGCACAGGAAGCGGTCTTGTTGAAAAGGCTTCTTACTGCGCTGCTTGGTGGCGATGTCGAGAGTAAACCTGTGAAGGTCTTCTCTGACAGTCAAGCAGCCATTGCGGCAGTAAAGAATCCAAATTACCATAGTAGGACAAAACACATTGATGTGAAATATAATTATGCTAAATCTATGGTAGAAGATAATATAATCACTTTAGAATACTCGCCCACTGATGACATGGTGGCGGACCCATTAACTAAACCATTACGCAGAGAGTCATTTGAAAAGCACATTAAACTGCTTGGATTGCTTAGGGTTTAGAAGTGGGCGTGCGTTTGCGATAACATTTTGATAAATTGAAAGTTACATTTTTGATTAATGAGAGAATTGCAATTCGAGTTTATGATTCATTGACATCATAATGATTAATTACATCGGATAGTATGGTCTATAAACTGAGTCGTAGGAGGACGCAACCGTCTGCTTAAAATTATGTCGAATGTGGGTCTTGCTTAGTCACACAGGCACGTTCGTCTTGTAGGCGAGGGGGACCTCTGCCGAAGAAAGACTGGCCAAGAACCAGTTGGGAAACTTGGTTATGTAAAATGATCATTTGGTTTTGGAGTAACACGATATGATCTTCATTTTGCGCTTCGCCAGTCACGAACTCTGTTCGTCATTTAACCACATTTTGGGCCAGATGAAAGTCTGCGATAGCATCATTGACATATCCCACGCCTGACATTGTTCGGGTATGCTATCGAAGCGTGCTTCATACTACGCGTGCCACGTTCGACCACGGGGTCATGCTCGGTTGTGCTAGATAGAATCTTCGCGATTCAGACGGGCGCAAACTTCTTCACCTTGAGCGTATGATTGATTTCGGGAGCCGTATAAAGAGGCGCCCGGATTATCCTCATGGACTCAGAACTCATATCTAAGGTCAAGCTCAATGTTCGCCCGGCGTACGAGCGCAGTGCTGAAGAAAAAGGCCAAGTGACCACTTTTGGAAACCGGTTGGGTTTGTCTAAGGGTATGAGCGATGGGGATGGTCAAGTTCACATGTAATTCACCGACTCTCGTATTCACTAGGTGAGCACCAACCACATATTAGTTGAAGGTTGTGAATACTTGTACGGATACCCTGGAGAAGTGTTCCTATGTGGAAACTGGGCAATTAGAGAATTAACAGTTGACCTGGGATACAGCCTGATACAAATTGATGGTTTTAACAAGTTGATTTGAGATAGGGAATCAACGTTCCGCGGGCGCTACAACACTCCTAACAGATGAGTAGCACGATGCCCGTCGTATCCGTCGGTCGCACGGAAAACCTCGTATGAATTATTCGGAAGCAGGGGCAAGATCAGAAGAGTTGAATGTTGATGCTATTTGGACAACAATACATTAACAGGCACCCTCCCATTCCGGCGAATGGGAGCTGTTAGCATATGGTGACTTGGCGCCGTAATTTGTAGCCCATTAATATGTATAGGTAACCTAAGAAATTGGGCTAATGTCACATTAGGGAAATTGGGCTTGACCCAAATCCCAATTGACATGAAAGGCCCAAAATTGGGCCTCCCTAACATATGTGGCCGGCCGAATTTGTGTGTGGGGAAAACTGGACTTTGTCCAAATTGCTCCTCCTATAAATAAGAGGTGTTAGGGTTTTATTTGGGATAATTCATAATTCTTCCTAAGTGGTGATTTGAGAGAAAATCCCTTCCCCTCCTTGGACATACTTCGGCCGAACCCTAGTGCACCACCAAGAGTGTGCCAATTTGCTTAGAGTAAAACACTCCGGAGATCCGTCCCTGCCAAGAATCGATCAGAGGCTTTGTTGTGGAGCTAATACCACTGAAGGTTTCTTTAACAAGAACCTCTACGGGTTCTGTCCGGTGGATCGCGAACTCCCTCAGCAAGATCCTTGGGACTACATATAAGGTTTAAGGTATGTGCACATCTTTCGCTGCGTAATTCTGATTACAAGCATGTACCTTATTTATGTTTTCGTAGTAATCAACCCCGTAATCCAACATCCCATACTAATATAAGCATCATAGTGGGCTTACCGGGAACCCCCTGGTACCCATTTGCAGGTCTTCGAGGCGAAAGGAGAGCGAGGATTCGAGAAGAGGAAGGCACTCGAAGACCGCGTGCAAACGTTTGGCGCCATCAGCTTGATCCTAACAAGAATCCAGTTACCTACTACCTGAGTTCGATGGCAAAAAGTAAAGCTCAATGAGGCGGGTGAAGCAAGCAGGCGCCTGTAGGAGGAAGCAAGCAGGTACCCGTAGGGGGAAGCAAGAAAGTCCCGGTGGCAAGTCACCAAGTAACTACCAATGGGGGGCAGGAAGAAGTGGGCAATAATGCACACTCACTCCATGAAGAGCAACACTCTTCGACAAACCCCCAGCGTAGCGAAAGGCTGCCACAGCCAACAGTCAATCAACAGCCACCCCCACCACCACCACAGCCTAGCAACAGAGAAGAGATGAGGAACCCTCAAGCATACAACCTTTCACAGGAACTACTAGCAGCATTGGAAGATATGCTAGATAGAAGGGAACGTATGAGGGAAAATCTAAGGCAAGAACAACCGCGTTACCAAGTGTCACCACCAAGATCCATGGGGGGCCACCAGCAAGCGTACACGCAATCATATAATGATCTAAACCAAGAAAGGAGGTATCCTAAGCAGAGGAACACCAAGCATACCCAACCTTAGGACAAGTAAGGCCACAGCCACAAGGACAGCAAAACACTACCACATGGAAGAGAGCATTTGCCTATTTATATAACACAATAGCCTTGACAAAAGAAGAGATAAAGGAGCTCATAGCGAGAAAGATAAAAAAGTCCAAGGGTCGAGCAATACATAAGCTGAGGGACATGGATAAACATCCCTTCACTTAAGAATTTCTTCAGATCATTATCCCACCAAACGTGTCACCACATCCAATTCCTGATTATGTCGGGAAAGGAGATCCGATTCAACACAACCAGAAGCACCAGTCTTCCTTCTGGGAAGGACTACCGAAGAGGAGCAATTTGCATTGCTATTCCCTTCAACACTGTCGAGAAATGCTTCATATTTGTTATTTGGTTTACCTCAAGCATCAATCGCCTTGTGGGATGACTTGAAGAACAAATTCATCCAACAATACCTGGGTTAAAGGAAAGTGTTGAAGTCTGATTAGACCCTGGATGATCAAGTTCACTTGGCCTTTTTCTTCACCCAATCGCTCATACCCTTAGTCAAACCCAACTGGTTTCCAAAGACGTAGTAACTTGGCATTTTTCTTCAGCACTGCGCTCATCCGACGGGAAGCGAACATTGAGCATGACCTTAGATATGAGTTCTTAGTCCATGAGGATACTTCGGGCGTCTCTTTATAAGGCTCACGGGATCAATCATACGCTCGAGGTTAAGAAGTTTGCGCCCATCCGAATCACGAGGATTCTACCTAGCACAACCAGGCATGACCCCGTGGTCGAACATGGCATGCATAGTATGAAGCACGCGTCGATAGCATACCCGAACATCGTCAGGCGTGGGATATGTCAATGATGCTATCGCAGACTTTCATCTGACCCAGAATGTGGTTAATGACGAACGGAGTTCACCACCGGCGATGTACAAAACGAAGATCATGTCGTGTTAAACCAAAACCAAATGATCGTTTTGCGTAACCAAGTTTCCCAACTGGTTCTTAGCCAGTCTTGCTTTGGTAGAGGTCCCCCTCTCCTACAAGACGACTGTGCCTGTCTGATAAGGCAAGGCCCACATTCGACATAATTTTTGCATGGGATTGCGTCCTCCTACGACTCAGTTTAAAGACCGTAAAATCTGATGTAATCAAACATTATGACGTCAATGAATCATAAACTCGAATTGCACTTCTAAACCCTACGCAATCCAACTAGTTTAACATCTTTAAAAATGTCTCCTTGCGTAATGGTTTAGTTAATGGATCCGCCACCATGTCATCAGTGGGCGAGTATTCTAAACTGATTATTTTGTCTTCTACCATAGATTTATCATAGTTATATTTCACATCAATGTGTTTAGTCCTACTATGGTACTTTGGATTCTTTACTGCCGCAATGGCTACTTGACTGTCAGAGAACACCTTCACAGGTTTACTCCCGACATCACCACCTAACAGCGCGGTAACAAGCCTTTTCAGCCAGACCGCTTCCTGTGCATATATTGAGAGAGCAACGAATTCTGATTCCATTGTAGAAAGCGCGTCACAGGATTGCTTCTTGTTCGTCCATGAAATGACGCCATCAGC
The DNA here is from genome assembly GCA_036873135.1 of Clarkia xantiana subsp. parviflora. Lineage (NCBI taxonomy): Eukaryota > Viridiplantae > Streptophyta > Magnoliopsida > Myrtales > Onagraceae > Clarkia > Clarkia xantiana. The sequence goes on from JAPTYO010000008.1 coordinate 38,019,661, forward strand.
AAGGAGAAATACTTCTCCTGTGGTGGACTTACGATCGTCTGGATCGCCACCATGGTCGGCATCACTGAATCCGGTCAATTCTAACTTCCAGCCCTCATAGCACAGTACGTAGTCGGTAGTACCATTCAGATATCGCATGATCCACTTTACAACTTTTGAATGTTGATAGCCTGGGTCTGATTGGAATCTTGCTTCTAGGCCCACAACGTAACAGATGTCCGGACGAGTGCAAAGGATGGTGTACATGAGACTTCTGACCATGCTTAAATACTCTGCACTTCTCATCTGTTCACGCTCTTGTTGGTTCTTCGGGCCGTCGCGCTTTGACAACGCGCACCCGAATACTACCGGCGTTTCACGAGTTTGGCATCTTATAATCTAAACCTTTCCTATAGTTTGTTGATGTAGGGTTCCTGAATAGACACAATCTCCGGGCGGCACGATCTCTAGCAATCTTAATGCCCAAGATGTACGTAGCCTCTCCCATGTCTTTCATCTCAAATACAGATGTCAACCAGGAATTTGATTCATGCATGAAACTCACATCTTTCTCAGCAATAAGTATGTCATCCACGTATAAATTTAAGATGTCTTACTTAGACCCGGAGGTCTTTGTATACACGCATTGATCCTCGTGAAGATTCACGAATCTGTTTCCAACGATCTCCTCGTGAAATCTGCAGTACCATTGCCAAAACAATTGTTTAAGATCATAAATGGATCTTTGGAGTTTAAAATTTTTACGTTCGTTACCAGGTGTACTGAAACCCTCTGGTTGCTCCATATAGATCTCTTCCTCCAGGTTTCCGTGGAGGAATATGGTCTTAACATCTATTTGGTGCAGCTTAAGATCGAGGCATGCGACCGGGGCTAGGATTGCCCTGACTGTGGTTTACCGTACAGTCGGTGAGTATGTCTCATTAAAGTCCACTCTGTGAAGCTGGGTGTAACCTTTCGCTACCAATCGAGCTTTGTATCGCTCGACATTTCCATCAGCAGTGGATGACATACTTATTGATCACTAGGACCTGGAACCAAGTTGTTGATCCACCAATTAGGAACAGCAGGTAGTTGTGGCATTATTGGATTTTCATCCAGCGGTCCGGCTACGTGATTATCAGGTTCAACTTGATTCGCACCAGCAGCAACAGTGATTTGTGTGGTAGGATTGGCTCCTCCCACTGGATTTACTATGAAAATGTCCCCATCTTCATTTATTATTTCATTCACTTGCGTTGCTACCTCAAATCTCCCACTCAAAGTAAGTGGGACCTGACTATCATAATTATTCTGCTCCAATTCGGTCAAGACTTCGTCTGTTTTCATTTCACCAAGCGTTGGAAATTCATCCTCAAGGAATGTAACGTCTCATATTCGACCACGGCACCATTATCACAAGCTAATTTAAACATATATCCTCTAAAAGTAGTCACCGTACTCTTGGTTCAAATACTTGTTTAATGCGCAAGTTAATGTCGCAATATGATAAGATTTAACTTGTTATCATTCCTTTTAGCTTTTATGGCGTCATGTTTGACCGATTTTTGTTGGAACATAGTTCTACAATTATGTGAGTCTACTGCTTTTCATCCCTTAGGGAACATCCGTTGTTGAACTCTAACATTATGTTTACAAACTATGCCAGTTGAAGTGTGTTATCGATATGAATGTCTTGCCAAACTTTTCGTTCAAGGCATTAAGTGGGAGAGTCATTTTACTGACATCATCCTTTTCCTTTTCTAATTCATCTCAAAAACTTATCCATCTCTGAACTACACATTGGGCTTTCGCTTTATGCGACAGTTGATACTTTACGAGTTCGTGGCAGCTCGTGGAGCATTCCTCTTTTCATCATAAAAGTATTTAATGAATTATTCCCAAAAAGGGAGGTAAATGAAAATTTCGACATTCATTCATTAAAAACACTTCATCATTAAATTCGTACTCTGAAAACGATGTGTTCCGTCTTTCGAGGTACACGCGTCTATGGCACTATTCCATGTTCAACCCATGGTATAAATCATTTCGTTTCCAAAATTCAATTTAACTTAATCCAATCGGTTTCGCACATGTTCATTATTACAGAATTTATCATATAATGGAGTACTAGCAAATAAGGAATACTAAATCTTTCGACTTAGCTACGCAATCGATGGGTTTATTCAGTCCAGTTGTTCCGATTGAGATGACGGAGTTTGTGTGTCGTTTCGTTTCATTCAGCCTCTTTACCTGGCCGAAAAATTTGGTTCCAAACCCGTGGGTATAAATTTTTCATTTCGGATCGTTCCCTTTTTACTGGGCCGTTAAATTGATAAGAAAATTGTGCTACGAATCGAGCTACAATTACTTTTTCAATATCTCTGGATCTCAAAATAACCAAAATTTTAGTAATTGAAACGAAAAACGAACGATAAATAAAAATGGTATGCTTCTTGATCTGAAGGTCACGTATTCGATCCATGCTTGCCGCATAGTTAGTCGAGAACTTTAAGTCATGTTGAACATTACATCTGAGTAAATTCACAAGTGAATCACATCAAATGATTTGTGTCTGTATAAAACATTTTCCAGCTTTATGCTCATGTCATGCGAGGCATACATGGGACGCACTTTATCAACGGGGTTTAACACACTGGATTATCGTATATGATCTGTTGGGTCCAGTTCTCTTCATGATATCCGGATCATGGTTGGCTTCTTTCGAACCACTATGGTGAGCAGAGATGGTTGTCCCTTTACTGTTGTAGTTACTGTACTTGACTAGACTCATGGTAAGTAAGCCCTATCAACATCAGACAACTATATACATCTTTTTCATGTTGACCTTTCATCGCGAAGGTCTCGAGCAGCTTTTACACCAGCATCAATGGAAAGAGAGAAGACCATCACATTAAACCAAAACATTTCTATCTTTAGCATCCTTGCTTCCACCGTGGCGGATTCAAAGGGATACCAAGCTGTAACATTGGTTGTAATTGAATTCTTCTTCAACCCCTTTATCCAGAGTTGAATGTATCACCACTTACGCGTTCAGATCATCAAAGAACCTACTCTCATTCTTGGGGAAACAAATTATCACATTCATCTCTCATTGTCAAAATTATACAGACTAATATATTCATCAGTTATTGTCCTCTCCGCTTTTCAAAATCCTAGCAGAGAGTTCAACACATACTCATTTTATTCATCATAATCCACACCATCAAGATTGCGAGGAATGTCAAATCGCACTCATTCAACCAATTCATACAAACACATTGATAATCATGCATAATCAGGGAGACAATAACATTTTGAGAAAGAATTGCATACATCGGATATCTATTAAGATGGAGTAAGACAAATAATGATTCCTCAGCCATCTAAACCAACCGACCGCCAGTAAACCGAGGGAAGGGGATTCGTGAAAGAGTTCACATTACCGTCGTCTTCAATCCAATAGATCAGTCTCTTAAAACGGTTTTATTCGCAAATTACCGGAAAGGGAATTTTAAAATAAGCATACCTGATCTTGGCTTTCACAACGCCCTTTGTATTTGAAAAATTTTCCGACGAACTTACGCATGCATATACAATTCTACTTCACAAGTAAATCATCATAGAAAGCCAAATTCATCAACCAAACCACACTTCATGCGTCTAATGTTCCGAGGAACTCATGCCAACACATATATAATTCTACTTTCTAAGTAAAATATCACATGCAGCTACATCCTCAACATTCAAGCATACGTGTCATACATGAAACATCCACATCAAACATGCATATTTGGCGACTAGCTTTTGTTTTGAAAACATTTTAAATATTAGGGACTGACTTGCAATTCATGCTTACAGTTAATCATGTGTGTTTCTAGACAAGAATCCTAGGCAATCGCAACCATCACAGCATGTCAGTCCAGGTGCGCATACCATATATTTAACCAGGGCTCTGCCCCAACATCCAGCTAGCTTGACATAGTCAAGACAACAGTTCTAATAAATATGTGACAAAAAGTAAACAATTGCAATTCAGCCCTCTAATTAAACCAGTCCCTAAATCATGCATTTCCGAGATCCATCCCCATAATCGAAACCAGACCCAATCTTGTTCGGTTCAGTCAATATCGGTCCAGTTCAGTTCGGGTCCAGTAAATCCGGTTCGGTTTGGTCCGGTTTTATTTCAAAAATCTGGTTCGGTCAGAACCGGTCCAATAATATAGGGTTTGGTTCGGTTCAATACAAAAACCGGTTCGGTTAGATTCACTTAGTTACCCCGGTTTGACCCAATCCTGACAAGATCGAACCGATTAAGAAAACCCGGTCCGGTTTTATTCAGACCGGTTAAACATATTGGACCGGCCCATTAACCCTAGGGTTCGGCCGAAGTATTCTTGTGGGCTAAGTAGGGTTTTAATGTCAACTAAAAACTTAACTTAGCCTCCAAGAAATATAAATTATGTAAAATAATTTCCAATATTATATATATATATATATATATATATATATATATATATATATATATATATATATATATATATATATATATATATATATATATATATATCGGCACATAATAAACATATATATATTTATTTCCAAGATTCTATCGATAAGATAAAATCAATCAACAATATACATATATGTAAATTTCGGCCACTATATATAAATATATTTTCTCAATTTTTTAGGCAACTAAATATATCAATATCTTTATCCCTATTAATTATCTAGATATATTGATAGTTATTTATACTTCTATATATTAATGTGAATCTATCCTTATGTTCCAATTATAGATATATTGTTACCCTTAATAAAAATTAAAATATGGTAAACAATATCCCTAATAGTTTCGGCCGAAATACACATTACTTGGGGCCTAAGAAATTAAAAAATTTACCTTGTAATTCCTATAGGGTTCGGCCAAAAAAATTAAATTGGAGACAAGTGGTCAAATTTCAAGATCAAATTTTAATAAGATCTACAATTCAATGTTCGATTTTGATAAAATTCACATTTTTTTGAAGATCATGTGTTAGATTATGGGGAGTAATCACTACGGATACTTAAACAAATACATGCTAGTAATCGGAATTATGCAGCGGATGATTCGCACATACCTTTATAATGATCCGTAGACCCAAGATTTTCTCAGGAGGGAGTTTTCGATCCTCCGGTAGGGACCCGTAGAGGTTCTTGTTAGAGAAGTCCTACGTGGTGCAAGCTCCACAGCAAAGCCTCTGATCGATTCTCGGCACGGGGACAGATCTCTGGAATGTTTGCTCGAAAGCAAATTGGCACACCCTTGGTGGTGGTGAAGTTTTGGCCGAACTAGGGTGTTATGGGGGGGAGGGTTTTTCTCTCTAAAACACTCTAATGAGGGAATTGTGATTAACCCTAAAAATCCCCTAACACCTCTTATTTATTAGAGGAGTAAAGTGGACAAAAGTCCACTTTACCCTCGTTACATATTTCGGCCGGCCATTAGTATAGGGAGGCCCAATTTTGGGCCTCTCATGTCAATTGGGATTTGGGTCTAGCCCAATTACCCTAATTTGACATTTACCCAAGTTCAAGGTAAACTATACATATTATGGGCTACCAATTACCGCGCCCATCACCATATGCTCACAGCTCCCACTCCCCGGAATGGGAGGGTGCATGTTAATGTATTGTCGTCCAAATCTGCATCAACATTTCACTCCTTCGATCTGCTCCTTGCTTCCTAATAGTTCATACAAGGTTTTTCGTGTGACCGGCGGATACGACAGGCATCGTGTTAGTCATCTGTTAGGAGTATTGTTGCGCCCGCGGAACGTTGATTCCCTTTTCTCCAATCAACCTGTTATAAAGAACATTTATATTGTACCGTGTTGTATCCTAGGTCAACTGTTAATTCTCCTTTTGCCTAATTTCCACATAGGAACACTTTTCTAAGGCATCCGTACAAGTATTCACAACATTAAACTAATATCTGGTTGGTGGCCACCTAGTGAATACAAGAGTCGGTGAATTACAGGTGAACTTGACCATCCCCATCGCTCATATCCTTAGTCAGACCCAACCGGTTTCCAAAGACGTGGTCACTGGGCCTTTTTGTTCAGCACTACGCTCGTACGCCGGGAAGCGAGCATTGGGCCTGACCTTAGATATGAGTTCTGAGTTCGTGAGGATACTTTAGGTGCTTCTTCATAAGGCTCCTGGGATCAATCACACGCTCGAGGTGAAAAAGTTTGCGCCCGCCAGAATCACGAGGATTGCTTTCTAGCACAACCGAGCTGTGACACCGTGGTCGAACATGGCACGCGCAGTATGAAGCACGCGTTGATAGCATACCTGAACCTTTTGGGTTGACAGGAAAGGGATATGTCAAACATGCTATCACAGATTCTATCTGTCCCAGAATATGGTTAAATGACGAAGGAAGTTCATCACGGCGATATGCAAAACGAAGATCATGTCGAGTTACTTCGAAACTAGATAATCGTCTTGCTTAATCAGGTTTATCCCCCTGACTCTTAGCCAGTCATGCTTGGTAGAGGCCTCCCTCCACCGCAAGACTACCGTACATGTGTGACTAGGTAAGGCACACATTGGACATAGTTTGGCAGAGGATTGTGTCCTCCTACGACTTAGTTTGCAGACCGTAAATCTGATGCAATTAAAACGTTATGACGTCGATTGATAGAAAAACTCTGTTGCAATTCTTTTTCTTACAAAATGTAACTTTCTAATATCAAAATGTTATCACAGGTGTTGGATTACGGGGACGTAATACTACGGAATGCTAAACGTGTACATGCAAGTAATCTAACTACGCAGCGGAATAATGTACACATACCTTTTAGCTTTCCTGCCCAAGAACGTCGTGGAGGGAGTTCTGATCCTTCGGTCGGAACCACGTACAAGTTCTTCGTAAGAAGAAGTCCTACGCGGTGTAAGCTCCACAACAAAGCCTCTAATCGATTCTTCAACGGGGACAGGATCTCGGACTAATATATGCACTGAAAATCACTACTAAGGGGCTGAGAGGGTTTCTCTCAAGTTCCTCAATGGAGGTACTTGTTATTCTGAATGAATTGTGTAAACCCCTTAGGTGAGTCCCCTATATATAGGATTGGTGGAGTGGACAAAAGTCCACTCCAACCAATGTGTGACTTATTTCTGCCGATCTATGCTAAAAAAGGGGGAGGCCCAATTTTGGGCCTCCCATGTCAATTAGGGTTAGCGTTTGGCCAAATTACCCTAATGTGACAATTACCTAATTAACTTAGGTAATTTCCTTAGCATTAACGAGCTACCAATTACGGCGCCACGTCACCATATGCTAACAGCTCCCACTCACCGGAATGGGAGGGTGCCTGTTAATATATAGTTATCCAATAGCATCAACATCTCAGTCTTCAGTCTTTGTCTCCGTCTTCGAATAGTTCATACGAGGTTTGCCGTGCGACCGACGGATACGAAGGGCATCGTGCTACTCATCTGTTAGGAGTATTATAGCGCCCCCAGAACGTTGATTCCCTTTCGTAAATCAATCCTGTTAAAATAAAATATGTACCGCACTGTATCCTTGTTCAACTAATAATTCTCCAATTGCCCAGTTTTCCACATAGGAATACTTCTCCAGGGCATCCGTTACAAGTGTTCACAACCTTCAACTAATATCCATTTGGCGGCCACCTATTGAGCACTAGAGTCGGTGAATTATAGGTGAGCTTCACCATCCCCATCGCTTATACCCTTAGTCTAACTATACAGGTTTCCAAGACGTGGTTACTTGGCCGTTTTCTTAGGCTCTACGCTCGTACGCCGGGAAGCGAACATTGAGCTAGACCTTAGGTATAAGTTCTGAGTCTGTAAGGATACTTTGGATGCCTCTTCATTAGACATCCGGGATCAATCACACACTCGAGGTGAAGAAGTATGCGCCCTTTGAATCACTAGGATTCTAGCTAGCACAACCGAGCATGACCCCGTGGTAGAACATGGCACGCGCAGTATGAAGCACGCGTCGATAGCACACCTGGACTAGCCAGGATTGGGATACGTCAATCATGCTATTGAAGAATCTTTCATCTGGCCTTGAATGTGATTTTAATGATGGACTGGGTCCAACACGGCGATTTACAAAACGAAGATTAAGTCATGCATTAAGCGTGACAGGGTTATCGTTTCGTTTAACCAGGTTTATCCCCCTGGTTCTTAGCCAATCTTGTTGGGTAGAGGTCCCCCTCTCCTTGCAAGATTACCGTGCCTGTGTGACGAGGCATGGTTCACATTCGACATAATTTTGGTGGAAGAGTTTTACCTCTTCTTACGACTTAGTTTATAGACCGTAAAATCCAATGTTATATTTCATTATGATGTCGATAGATCATATACTCAGTTTGCAATTCTTTTATTCAATCGAAATAATATTATTTCAAATGTCAAAATGTTATCGCTTATACAAGTCACTCACTTAAGCCCTACGTAATCCAAGCAGTTTTACGTGCTTTTCGAAGATATCTCAGTATAATGGCTTAGTTAATGGATCTGCAACCATTCTATCCGTGGACAAGTATTCTAAAGCGATTATGTTGTCTTCCAGAACAGATTTAGCATAATTGTATTTCACATCAATGTGTTTGGTCCTACTATGGTACTTTGGACTCTTAACTACTGCAATGGCTGCCTGACTGTCGGAGTATACCTTGACGGGATTACTCCTTTTGCCAGTGCCAATTAATGCAGTAAGAAGCCTTTTCAGCCAGACCGCTTCTTGTGCATTTTTAGAAAGGGCAACGAATTCTGATTCCATAGTGGAAAGCGTGACACATGATTGCTTCTTGCTCGCCCAAGATATGGCAGCATTAGCAAGAAGGAAAACTCCTCATGTGGTGGACTTACGATCATCTGGATCACCACTGTGGTCGGCATCACTATAACCAGTCAATTCTATTTGCTTGCCCTTATAGCACAGAACATAGTCGGCAGTACCTTTCAGATACCTTATAATTCGTTTTACAGCCTTTAGATGTTGATAACTAGGATCTGATGGAATCTTGCTACTAGGCCCACAGCTTAATAGATATCTGGTCGAGTACATAGCATGGCGTACATAAGACTCCCTACCAAGCTTAGGTACTCTGCCCCCTTCATCTGTTCACGCTACTGCTGGTTTTTCGGTCCATCACGCTTTAACAGCGCGCACCCGAACACAACCGGCGTATCCACGGGTTTAGCATCGAGCATTCTGAATCTTTTCAACAGTTTGTTGATATAAGATTCTTGAGACAGACACAATGTCCGGGCGGCACGATCTCGGGCAATCTTAATGCCTAAGATGTACGTGGCTTCTCCCATGTCTTTCATCTCAAATGCTGACGCTAACCAGGACTTTGATTTGTTCATGAAACTCACGTCGTTCGCAGCAATGAGTATGTCATCTACGTATAGTGTTATGATGACATACTTAGACCCAAAGGTCTTAATGTATACGCAAGGATCCTCGTGAAGATTCACAAATCCGTTTCCGACGATTTCCTCGTGGAATCTTGGATACCATTGCCGAGACGACTGTTTAAGACCGTAAATAGACCTTTGGAGTTTGCAAACTTTACGTTCTTTGCCAGGAGTAATAAAACCCTCTGGCTGCTCCATAGAGATCCTTTTCTACAGGTTTACGTGGAGAGGTGTGGTCTTAATATGTGGTCTTAATATCCATTTGGTGCAGCTCTAGATCGAGACATGCAACTAGGGCAAGGATGGCCCTTACTGTGGTATAACGTATAGTTGGTGAGTATGTTTCATCAAAGTCCACTCCATGAATTTGGGTATATCCTTTCCCAATCACTTGAGTTTTGAACCACTCATCTATCCATCAGTAGTGAATTCTAAAATTTCACCTTCTAGTTCTGCAGTTAGCAGATCAATCAACTAAGGACCATAAACGAATTTGTTCTTATTTAGGCATATTTCATCCTCCATTGTTTTCCTCCATTCCCTCGTTTTGAGGTCCTTCCCTTGCTTTGCTGAATCGTTACCGATTCGAGAACGAATGTTAAGATGTTTAACACATCCTATTCGATGGGACACTTCTCGAGAGAAGTCTGTTGCCTTTGACTATGTCTAGGCTCGTTAATCCCATCTATAGCATCACTCCCATTGGGAAGAATGGCAGTGCTTGAACTCTGATTAACAACTTTTCAGGAATGACCTTTTGGTCTCGGAATTTTACCTCCGAATATTATTCCTTGATTACTAGGATCAGGAACCAAGTTGGTCGTTTTTCCCTCCCACTAGGAATAATGGGCAGTTGTATTAATTCAGTGTTCTTGATTGTCAGGTTCCGACTTGATTCGCATTTGTATTTAGTGATGATTATATGTGAGGGGGAGTAAGCCCTCTCACTGGATTTATTATGAAGACTTTTGTATCATCATATACCATATCAATCACTTATGCTTTATCAATTATCCCACTCGAAGTAAGTGGGACATGATAATCTCCGTTAACCATTCTTTCATTCGATCAGTACTATGTCTCTTCGTTTTGCAAAACATAGGAAATTTATCCTCAAATCTTTATAATATGTCATGTTCGACCACAATACCATCAATTTTAGCTAATTTTAAACTTGTATTCATTTAAGAGTAGACCGTACTCTTAATAAATACTTGTTTAATGCACAATGTAATGCTGCTAATGGTAAGCTTTTACCCGTATCATCCTTTTAGCTATGGTGATGTGTCAACCGATTTTATTGGAACATAGAGTTACATTAATGTGAATCAACTTAATTTCATCCAGAGGAGTAATTAATGTTGAACTTCATCATTATGTAACTTTGAACTATGTTGCTTGAAGTATTTGATAAAATGATTGCTTTAGTCAAACTTTTCGTTCAAGGCTTATAGTGGGAGAGTCGTTTTACTGACTTCTTCCTTTCGTTTGTTGAATACACCCAAATACTTATTCACCTCAAGGGCTATGGATTTAAGCGTTCGCTTTAATGCTATAGTTGATGTTCTTACTAGATTGTAGTAGCTTTGAAGCATACTTATAATCTAAGTAGTTATCAATGAGTTATATTCAAATGATTACAAACGAAAATTTAGCATTCATTAAAATACTTCAACATTTAAATTCAGACTTGAAAACGATGTGTCCCGTCTCTCGAGGTGACATGTGCCACGCGCATACCAGGTTTAAACCATGGTTATGAAATCTTTTAAGTCTTCGAATTTTAAAGTCGGTTTTATCATGCATATTATTTCGGGATCTTTATCATTTTAATGGAGTACTTAACAAATATGGATGTAATTTTCTGGTTGGTCTCTTTTGGAATTATGCAATCGATGGATGATTGATTAGGTGAGTGAATGTTCTCTTGTTCAACCGTTTTATGGGAAGAATCTCGAATTAGTTGTTCGTTTCGGATCGGGCCCGTTTTAACTGGCCCGATTAATTTTGATAAGTAGACCATATCATGGAGTGAATGGTTACTACTTTATTCAATAATTCTGAATCATAATTAACTAATGTCAAACATTTATTGATAGTAAGAGAATTTATAGACATTGGTACGGTAATGAGATACAGAATAAAGCTCCTAGAGGTAAAGGAAAATAAAGTTGAAAAGGAAACTCCAGCCATCTTCACCAAGCATTCCTGAAAGGAATTCACAAGTGAATCATATCAGTAGACTTAGTGATATAAAACGTTTAACGGTTTCATATATGTGGAAAACGAGGCGTACCTTTTACGGTACGAAATCAGTAGCATTTGTCATACTACAAATCTCGTTTGAGGACCAAGTTGATCATGTTTCCTCTGTTATTTCGTTTGTCCTCTTGCGATAGTGCACCGGGGAATATGTCAGTCTCTTTTGATTGCTTTCCGTGAATAAGTACATAGAGTATTTAATTGTCGTTATTAAGTATTCTATTCCAAAATCATCAGCAAACCATGACATAGGATATCCCTGTGCGATATTGATTATCTTTCTCCAATTGGATCTTTCGATCCTCTGGTTAGACCCAGGTTTTACGCTGGTGTCGTTTGAAAGTAAGTCATCATACTCAATTATTACCTATCTTGCTTCGGCTGCCTTTCCACTTCTGAAACGGAGTTTAAGGGCAGCCCAAAGCTGAGCAGCTGAATAATTGAGTGTGAAGTCCTCCGCAACCTCTTTATCCAAGGCTGTCAATATCACCTCACATGCTTTCTTATCTCCCAAACCTATATTCTCAATTATGGGAATTAGATTGCTGTCCGGCGGTACCAACATCTCGTTTCTTATAGGCATGATACACATATGTGTGTCACATGCTATAAGACGTTCTCTCACCATCTCACTCCATGCCTCGTAATCCATACCTTCCAGATTGCACGGTTTATAAAAGCGTATCGACCCAGCCATCAAAACTAACACATATGTTTCATGCAAGTTAGGAAGACAACAACATTTTGACAGAATTGCAAACATCGGATTACCTATTAGGATGGAATACGATAAATAGTGATCTTTCAGTCACTAAACAAAACCGACTGTCAGTAAACCGAGGAAAGGGGGTGTTGTGAAAGAATTCACACTACCGTCGTGTTCAATCCAATAGATCAGTCTTTTGAAAACGGTTATTTTATTGCAAATTTCCGGAACGAGAATTTTCTAACAAGTATACCCGATCTTGGCTTTCCCAAGGCCCTTATAATTTTAAAAGGAATTATTCGATAATTTACGCATGCATAATATCATATTATGCTATAAAAATCGAAAAAACCAAAACATGCTTACGCGTCATGCGCCTAATGTTCCTAACATATATAATTCTACGTAAAGTAAATTATCACATGCTTTCTATCTTTGAACATCCTAGCATACATGTCAAAACATGCAACATCCGCACAAATCATGCATAATTGGCGACTGGAATTTTCAGCTTAAAAAAAAACATTTTGAAAACATTAGGGGCTGTTTCGCAATTCATGCTTACAATCAATCATGCGTCATTTCTAGACATGGATTCTAGGCACTTTCAATCATCATAGCATGTCTATCCTATTGCGCAATACATATATTTAAATCCCAGAGCTCAATGCTCGCAATTAATATCCAGCTAGCTTGACTGAGTCAAGACGACAATTCTAATATATATGTAGCAGAAAGTAAACAATTGCAAATCAGCCCCCTAATTTAATCCAGTCCCAAAAACATGCATATCCGAGATCCATCCCCATAATAAAACTAGGTATTAGGTTTTTAACCGAAAAACGTGTTAAAAATAAACCTTAAGAGCACTGTTTAGGCTAAATTTAAAGTTCGAAAACATTTTGGATTTAAATTTGACTTCCTATTTTATTGAACATTTTAAAATTTCCGAGAAATTTAAAAATTTGGGTCCGGTCCAATTTAAAATCTGGTTCAAGTCGGTCCGATTTTAAAAATTCGGTTTGGTCTGAAGCAGTTCAATAAAATAAGATTGTGGTTCGGTTTATCACTCAAAACCGGTTAGGTTAGGTTCAATTTGGTTACTATGGTCCGACCCGACCCGACTAGGTCGACCCGATTAAGAAAACCCGGATTGGTTTTATCCGTTCTGGTTTAGCGATTGGACCGGCCCATAAACCCTAGGGTTCGGCCGAAATATGTCTTATGGGCTAAGTAAGGTTTTAAAGTCCACTAAAAACTTAACTTAGCCACCAAGAAATATTAATTATTTAAAATAATTTCCAATATTGCTTATATACATATATAATTCGGCACATGTATATATTGTCAAGATTCTATCTTTAAGATGTAAATCAATCAACAATATATGTATATATGTAAAATATTCGGCTCCTTTATATATATATATATTTATTTATTTATATTTTCTTAATCTTTTATAGCAACTAAATCTATCAATATTGATATTATCCCTATCTTTAACTATATATATTGATAGTTAATATCTTTTACAATATTATATTATGAACCTATCCTTATTTCCAACTAATAGATATAGTTACCTATTAATAAAATTTAAAAATGGCAACATATATCTTATAATATAGGGGCCAAGAAAATTAAATTTTTTACCTAAAATACCCATAGGGTTTTCGGCACAAACATGTAAATTGGAAAAGTTGTCAAATTTTAAGATCAAACCCTACCTTGATCATGAATCCAAAAGGTGTTCTTGATAAAACTCATGGTGTTCTTGAAGATCATGAACATCAAACTTAAATTTGAACATAAAATTCTGTTTTGATCTATAAAAACATGTAAATTTCGAAAATTTTAAGTTTTTAAAGATCAAACACATGAAATTTAATTAAAAATTACGGATTACTCATGGTGTTCATGAACATGAAAATTTCGGATTTTTCAAAACTCAAGAACATCAGTTTATCAAAAATTTAAGAACTCCTAACCATGCTCTGATACCACTGTTGGATTACGGGGACGTAATACTACAGAATGCTAAACGTGTACATGCAAAAAATCTAACTACGCAGCGGAATAATGTACACATACCTTTTAGCTTTCCTGCCCAAGAACGTCGTGGATGAAGTTCTGATCCTCCGGTCGGAACCACGTACAAGTTCTTCGTAAGAAGAAGTCTTATGCGGTGTAAGCTCCACAACAAAGTCTCTGATCGATTCTTCAACGGGGACAGAACCTCGGACTAAGATGTGAGAAGGTTTCTCTCAAGTTCCTCAATAGAGGTACTTGTTATTCTGAATGAATTGTGTAAACCCCTTAGGTGAGTCCCCTATATATAGGATTGGTGGAGTGGACAAAAGTCCACTCCAACCAATGTGGGACTTATTTCGGCCGAACTATGCTAAAAAAAGGGAGGCCCAATTTTGGGCCTCCCATGGTTTGGCCAAATTACCCTAATGTGACAATTACCTAATTAACTTAGGTAATTTCCTTAGCATTAACGGGCTACCAATTACGGTGCCACGTCACCATGTGCTAACAACAGATACATGCCATTTCTAAACCCTACGCAATCCAAGAAATTTTACATGCTTTTCAAATATGTCCCTGCGTAGTGGCTTAGTTAATGGGTCCGCAATCATATTATCAGTGGACAAGTATTCCATAGTTATTGTATTGTCTTCAACCATAGATTTAGCATAGTAATATTTCACATAAATGTGTTTGGTCCTACTATGGTACTTCGGATTCTTAACTGCCGCAATGGCTGCTTAACTGTCAGAGAAGACCTTCACAGGTTTATTCTCAACATCACCACCAAGCAGTGCAGTTAGAAGCCTTTTTAGACAGACCACTTCTTGTGCATTCTTAGAGAGAGCTACGAATTCTGATTCCATCGTGAACAGCGCGACACAGGTTTGTGGTGTCGGTCCGGCTACATGATTATCAGGTTCAACTTGATTCGTTTCTACGGCAATAGTGATTTGTGTGGTAGGGTTTAATCCTCCCACTGGGTTTATAATGAAAATGTTTCCATTATCATTAACCATGTCATTCACTTGCGTTGCCGGTTCAAATCTCCCTCTCGAAGTAAGTAGGACCTGATCATCAATGTTATATTGCTGTATTTTAGTCAATATCTCATTTGTTTTGATTTCGCCAAGCGTTGGGAATTCATCCTCAAGGAAAGCTACGTCTCCGGATTCATGTTCGACCACGCCACCATTTTCTTGATCTGACACAAATACGTAACCTTTAGAGTTCTCTGATTACCTTATAAAGATACTCTTTAGTCCTCTGGGTCCTAACTTACCAAAACGGTTGTTAGTCTTATGTGTATAGGCAGCGCAACCCCAAAGTCGCAATCTGGTGAGATCTTATTTTCTTCCATACCATAGCTCATATGGCGTTGTGTCTACCGCTTTGGTTGGGACAAGGTTAATTACATGAGTGGCAGTCAACAACGCATCACTCCAATAGGAGCTAGGTATTTGAGCCTGCGACATCATGGTTCTAACCATGTCAATGAGTGTTCGATTACAACGTTCAGCCACACCATTCTGCTTTGGTGTGTTGGGGATTCTCGTTTAACGGGTTATCCCTCTTTCTTTGCACAACTTATCAAACTCATTAGAGAGATATTCTCCACCTCTATCAGTGCGTAAGGTTTTCACCTTTCGCTCCTGTTGATTCTCTACGAGGTTTATAAAGTTTCAAAAGCAATCGATTGCCTCGGATTTATGAGCAATCAAATGAGTCCATAACGGGTGTAGTCGTCAATGAAATTTACGAAGTATCGTTTCCCATTCCTAGCGGTTACACTCATTGGTCCACAGACGTCGGAGTGAATCAACTGCAATGGATACTCGGCTCGTTGAGCTTCTCCAAATGGTTTGCGGGTGGACTTTCCAGCCAGACAATCATGGCAAGTGTGTTTAATCACAGTGCTGGTGCCAGGAAAAAGCTCTCTTCGAGCCAATCAATGGACCATATCGTAGCTTATATGTCCCAACCTCGCATGCCATCCGACTGGTCAGTCTCTGCTTCCCTGGAGGATAATGCATACATTCTATTTGAATTGACACTTCCATTCAAATCCATGATAAAGAGACAAAAAGAGGAATAGGCATGCCCAAAGAAGACATTGCCTTTATTGATACGAACAAGGTTCTTCTCAAATGATAAAATGTAATTATTATTCATAAGAGCGGAAACAGAAACAACATTTCTACGGATTCTAGGAGCAAAAAGGACATTCTCCAGTAGTATGGTCCTGTCATAGGTCATAGACAACTTGCAGTTCCCTACTCCAATGACTTAAACTTGTGAGTTTTCGCCAATCTATATCCTCTTAGAATCCTTCAGCAATCGTCTAAACTTGGCAAATAGTCCTTTATCGTTGTCTATGTGGTCCGTCGCACCTGAGTCAAGAATCCATGAAGGATTTGAGTCAGTTAACATGACAGTTGAGGAAACTAGAGTTTCCATTACACAACCAATCTCGCATACCTTTTCAGGATGCGTTTTGCTGGACCATGTACCTTCGGCTATTCGGCGTGGACTGGAGTTCCCGCGGACTATCTCTGATTTCAATCGGAGACAGCCTTGTTTAGGCTTTGTCAACATTTTACCTTCGACTTCCTGTTGTTTCTTTCCTTTGTTCATCCTCTTTCTCTTTCCTTGCCCAGCTGGTACCGGTATTGATTTCAACCGAGCTTGTTCCATCTCGATGAACTTCAGTACCGATGCAAGATCTAACACAGAACCACTGGCGGTCAAAAAAGCCTTGACTGCTCTCCAAGACTTCGGGAGGATCCCGATGATGGCTTGAATTTTATCCCATTCACCCACCTGACCTTCTTCCTCCAGTGGTTTTAGCATGCCAAGGAAATCATATAGTTTTTCAAGTACACTTTTGCTGTAGCTGTTTAAGCTTTCTTCCATAATGGGTATAAGTGGGTGCAGGATCGCTGCCATGCCGTTTCCATATTTCAGGAACAGGGCATCCCCGATGTCCTTTGTAATTGGAACATCCTTATATTCATCATGGAATTCCTGAGACATCTTAGCAAGCAGTATCTCCTTTGCTTTCTTGTCATCTTGCTCCCATTGAAAATGGGCATATGCCAGGTCTTTGGTCAGATCGGCATCTGGGTAATTCATGGACTTCTGAATGTGATCTACAAGGTCATTATCCTCAAACAGTGCATTGACGCGCTTACTCCACGAGTCGTAGTTAGTCTCAATCAAAAGCTAATTAGCACAAGATGATCTCATCTATGTTGTAATTCATTACTAAACACGTTAATTATTATACAAAACCAGGGAGACAATGACATTTTGAGAAAGAATTGCATACATCAGATATCTATTAAGATTGAATCCGACAAATAATGATTCCCCAGTCATCTAAACCAACCGACCACCAGTAAACCAATGGAAGATGGTTGTGAAAGAGTTCACATTACTGTAGTTTTCAATCCAATAAATCAGTCTTTTAAAACGGTTTTAATCGCAAATTACCGGAACGGGGATTTTAAAACAACCATATCCGATCTTGGCTTTCCCAAGGCCCTTTGTATTTTGGAAAATATTCCGATGAATTCTCTCATGCATATATAATTCTACTAACCATGTAAATTATCACACACAAGTAAAATTCATCAAACAAATCACACTCATGCTTACGCGTCATGCATCTAATGTTTCGAGGAACTCATGCTTGCATACATAATTCTACTTCCAAGTAAATTATCAAATGCAACTAAATCCTCAACATTCTAGTATATGTGTCAAACATGAAAATTCCACAACAATCATACATCTTTGGCGACTGGTTTTCGGTTTTAAAATAATTTTAAACATTATGGGCTGATTTGCAATTCATGCTTATATCCAATTACGCAACATTCTAGACATGAGTCCTAGGCATTTCCAACAATCACAGCATGTATGTCCTAGTGCGCATTCCATATATTTAACCAGGGCTCCGCCCACAACATGCAGTGTCCAGCTAGCTTGACTATGTCAAGAAAACATTTCTAATCATGCATTATTATAAATTGAATGATAAACAATTGCAATTCAGCCCTCTAATTAATCCAGTCTCAAAAACATGTATCTCCGAGATCCATCCCCATAATCGAAACAAGGCATAAAGGTTAGCAACCCTATGAGCACTCTGTAGTCCATTTAGAGGTTCAAAGACATTTGTATTTTAAAACTTGACCACCCTATTTTATTTAATTGACTTGAATTCGATTTTGAAAAATATTTCGGTTCGGTTTGGTCCGGTTCGGCCATGTCCGGTAAATTCGGTTCAGTTCGGTCCGGTAAATCCGGTTTGGTTCGGTCCGGATTTAAATTTTAAAATTTGGTTCGGTCCGAACCGGTCCAATAAAATAGGGTTTGGTTCGGTTCAACACACAAAATTTGTTCGGTTAGAACCACTTAATTACCCTGGTTCGACCCGACCCGACCCGATTAGGTCGAACCGATTGAGAAAACCCGCTTCGATTTAAATCCATCTCGGTTTAATATATTGGACCGGCCCAATAATTAAAAATTTCAAAGGTTGGGCCGAAATGTTTTCTTGTGGCCTAAGTAGGGTTTTAAAGTCGAAAAATATCTAACTTAGCCACCAAGTAACATTAATTATTTAAAAATAATTTCAAATATTAAATATATATATATATATATATATATATATATATAAATTTCGGACCATATTAAAACATATATATATTTATTGCTAAGATTCTATCTATAAGATTAAATCAATCAACAATATATATATATATATATATATATATATAAATGTAAATATACTGACAATATATTTTATCAATCAATATCTTAAATAGGGTAACAAATATACTGACATATATTTTCTCAATCTGGAAATTAAATTTATCAATATTATCTTTAACCCTGTTGAATATTTAGATATATTGATAGTGATATATATTTCTATATGTTTATGTGAATCTATCCTTATTTTTCTAATTATAAATATATTGTTACCTAGATTAAAAAATTAAAATATGGTAAACAATACAATAATTAATTTCGGCTGAATTTTATTTTCTTGGTGCCTAAGAATATAAAAATTTTACCTTGCAAATCCTTAGGGTTAGCCGAAATTAACACATAATTAGAAACAAGTTGTCAAGTTTCAAGATCAAATTTTAATAAGATCTACAATCCAATGTTTGATTTTGATAAATATTACACTTTTCTTGAAGATCATGAACATCAAACTAACCCAGAAAATCATGAAAATTTCGGTTTGGTCAACAACACCTAAAAATCGAAAATTTAAAATTTTCTTTAAAAAATTTCGGTTTTATTATTTCAAGTTTCAAGAACACCAGTTTATCAAAATCATGAACTCCTAACACAGGCTCTGATACCACTGTTAGATTACGGGGAGTAATCACTACGGATACTTAAACAAAGTACATGCTAGTTATCAGAATTACGCAACAGAAGATTCGCCCATACATTTAGGATGATCTGTAAACCCAAGATCTACTCAGGAGGGGGTTCTCGATCCTCCGGTCGGGACCCGTAGACGTTCTTGTTAGAGAAGCCCTACGTGGTGCAAGCTCCACAGCAAAGCCTCTGATCGATTCTTTGCACGGGGACAGATCTCTGGAGTGTTTGCTCGAAAGCAAATTGGCACACCCTTGGTGATGGTGAAGTTTCGGCCAAACTAGGGTGTTACGGGGGGGGAGGGTTTTTCTCTCTAAAACACTCTAATGAGGGAATTGTGATTAAGCCTAAAAATCCCCTAACACCTCTTATTTATAGGAGGAGTAAAGTGGACAAAAGTCCACTTTACCCTCCTTACATATTTCGGCCGGCCATTAGTATAGGAGGCCCAATTTTGGGCCTCTCATGTCAATTGAGATTCGGGTCTAGCCCAATTACCCTAACGTGACATTTACCGAAGTTCATTAGGTAAACTATACATATTATGGGCTACCAATTACGGCGCCCATCAACATATGCTCACATCATGAACATCAAATTTTACTAAGAACATCATGAAAATTTCGGCACTACTAACTTAAAAATTTCGAAAATTTAAAAATCTTGCATCTTTAAATTTTTAGCCAAAATTTTAAAATTTCAAGAACATCAATTTATCAAAATCATGAACTCCTAACACAGGCTCTGATACCACTGTTGGATTACGGGGCAGATAACTACGGAAACATAAACACTAGTACATGCTTGTAATCAGAAATAGGCAGTGGAAGATATGTACATACCTTAAACCTTTTTCTGTAATCCTAAGGATCCTGCCGAGGGAGTTCACGATCCACCGCACGGAGCCCATAGAAGTTCTTGTTAAGGAAGTCCTACGCGGTACTAGCTCCACAGCAAAGCCTCTGATCGATTCTTGGCAAGTACGGATCTCCGGAGTGATTTGCTCGAAGCAAATTGGCACACCCTTGGTGTAGTATATGGATCGGCTGAACTATGTATTAGGGAGGAGGGTTTTTCTCACAAATCACCACTTAGGAGGGATTGTGAATTAGCCTTAATGAAAACCCTAACACCCCTTATTTATAGGAGGAGCAAAGTGGCAAAAGTACACTTTGCCCTCACTAGCATAATTCGGTCAGCCGTGTATAAGGGAGGCCCATATTTTGGGTCTCTCATGTCAATTGGGATTTGGGTCAAACCCTATTTCCCTAATGTGACATTTACCCAATTTTTTAGGTAACATATACATATAAATGGGCTTCCATTTACGGCGCCCAATCACCATATGCTAACATCTGTCACAGGAGTGTAACACATAACTTAGAGATTAAATTAGAAACATAAATTCTCCCTCCAAAGCAATGATCGGTCAAATAACATACAAGGAGTTGCAAAATTGCGTATTAGCAATTATCCCCAAGAACTATCATTGTGACCAATTAAGGGGATAAGTTGTGAAGACAAAAGCCTTTTTATGCATCAAGTAAATTTTTTTGGTTTAATGACCACGATCGGTAAACCATGATTCAACCTCGTTTAATAATCATGTGGAGATCATCTTAACTAGTAAGTCTTCAGCATTTGTTATCACTGTTTTTTGTGATGATCTAACCAAATTTCCAACAGTAGTATCAGAGTGTCTGTAGTTTTCCCGAATCAAATATTTGATTTGGAATATGGGCAACCATCTATATTTGGTAGGGTGGCCAAAATTTAATATGGTCCACCAAGGATGTCGATCGGCACCCACGTCACAGCCTTAGGATCACTTCGTGATTGGTCATAGGCCGTTCACGAGGACCCCGCAACCTTTGTGGGGTCCGCTACAGCGGTTCCGTTGGGGGCTGGTTGGTGGCCAATAAGCCACCCTATGGTCGGTGATGGCTCTACCACCGCCAGCGTCAATCGGAATTGGGGTTGTCGCGTCTAGGGCCTTAAAAACCTGGCATGGTAAGCCTTGATACACTGGGCACGAAAAATAGTTCAATTAGGTTACGGGGCAGACATGGTTAAAATGTGTCGGTCCAATACCATAAAATGGGGCGATCAGTTCGGGGGTCAAACCAAATCACATCGGTCGGACTGAATCGGGTTAGGAAAACTCGGTCTAAGAAAATTTTAAAACTATACCTATATGGCTAAGTTAGTTTGATAGTTTCTTTCGATAATCAAAAGGATAATACTTGGAATTGGTAATAGAATTTGATCTTGAATTTTTTTTTTAACAAATTGGGGCGCAATTGAAATTTTTCTAAAATAAGGGTTTAATTGCGTTATATTTATATTTGATTGTGATATATGATTGCAATACATCCTGTTTAACAGAAGGACAAATATTCCTTGCTCACTATCATAAAATCACTTATTCACAAACCTCGTGTGAGGATAATCAGTTTCATTTCGCATCTCATGGAATAGCATTTTCTCTCTGGTTAGCCCTATCCCCGACATATGAACCACAAAATTCCAACTTGGATTTTTGAATTTGTTGGTATGTTTCAACGCTCTAACCTACAAGAACGACTTTTGAAGCCTGCTAAAAAAATAAGACAAGGGAAGCCTACTTGCTTCTATCTAACCTGAATATTTCATCCATAGGCGGCTTGAGCCAATGATAATAAAAAATGAACAAAGCATTATCATTGAGCCAGTTGCTGGGAAGTACTTCCTAAGGACCGGGAACTGTCATTCTCACCCATCTAGATCCTTATATGTTGAGAATCGTATTTGTGCCTACTGTCATTTTACCAGTCCTTCTGTCTCCCATAATTAATATTTTCTTTATTCTGCTCTTTTTCATCGTTTCTTATTTGCTCTCCATTCTTATGGGATAGTTATTTTATCGAAATTTGTATATATACATGTTATCTGGATATATATAAATTTTAAGGTGTGTGGCCTCTGTGAATTTCAATTAATGAGTTACCTACTAGGATATGCATGTTGTGCTTTTACAAATTAAATCAAATTTTGGTAGTATGCTAGGAAAATTGAAATTGCAATTCAATCCCTGAATTTCCATAAGTTTTTAAATTAGCCCCTAATAAATAAAATCGGACACAACCCGAACATTGTATGTTAGTAAGGATTTGTGTGCACACATGGGATAATTTTACACCTAGTAGAATGATACATGCTTACTAGTTTAAATGGAAACATGCAAAACGCGATAAAAGTTTTATGGCATAAACCAATGACCGAAATTAATTTTTCATTTCGATTCAATTTTCAAAAGAACTGTATTAAAACACTTATCCATAACAAGGAAAGCGTGATTATAGGATTTTATTGGGAAGGATTTGATTTCATGGAATAATTGTTGATTTTGGTATGAAACATTAAATGAACAGCAATTGGTGTGTTCACTCTTATGGATATCTGTTGCATGAAATTAGACATCCTTACATTTTAACTCGTGATCTAACCACTATTGATTGTTATCAATATGTAGTTTATTTCAATGGCTTCTAAACCCAATGTGAATGAACTGCTTTATGAAGACAACTAGAAATCGTGGTCAGCACAAATTAACGTAATATTGAACTAATAGAACATATTCAGAATATCATGACATCTCGGAAAGTCGGAT
Source organism: Clarkia xantiana subsp. parviflora (assembly GCA_036873135.1). NCBI lineage: Eukaryota > Viridiplantae > Streptophyta > Magnoliopsida > Myrtales > Onagraceae > Clarkia > Clarkia xantiana. The sequence goes on from JAPTYO010000008.1 coordinate 38,043,141, forward strand.
TGACGAAGGAACTAGCATACACCCACTTTAAATGCGAGGATGAGGATGAGTAGGTACAGGTGTTGTGGCTGAATAGTATGCGCGAAGAATTGAATGATGAACCCCCATAAGGAAAATAATAAGCTTTAGGATGCGCTCTTTCTCATGTTTGACAAATTCTTAGCCGCACAACTGCGCTCACTCATCACATGTCAGGAAACTTGCATAAAGAGCGATGGTTTAACTGTGTCTGAGAAGGTTCATTAACAAGGAGAAGAATCATGGAAACCATTATTGCTAGAGAATTATGAACTTAAAAAGACGGTATGCTCAGACACGAGGGAAACACTCCTTCACTCTGTTTCACCATGTTTAATCTACTTCTCTTTACTTCATGATTTTCAATTTCATGTTTAATTCACATCCACACCATAAATTTTATGGGGGATCCATTCTTCATTTCCTTGTTTTTTTAATTAAATCGTTGCTCTTTATAAAATTTCACGTTTAATATTTGAACGATTCATTACTATTTGATAGGGTGCGAACACAGAGAGGACTGAATCTCAAACATCATCGAAACTCGAAAGTGCTTTGTAGTAATATATCCTATCTATTTTAATTTATATTAGTCTAAAATTCAATCAACTACTTTAATATATTTCTTTACATATATTTTATTAAATGTAAGAGAAATCGAATCTTTTATAGGTATATATATATAACATATTTATATATTTAATGCCAAGTGGTCAGTATATATAGACACATGTATATAATAAAGACACGTATATTTACAATTTCCCCGGTCAGTGAATTATTTAAACACTACTCTACTCTTTAGCCACCATAAATAAATAGTATATATAATATCTAAACCCTAAACAAAAACGACGAGATCTAACTTTTCCCTTCTCATAAACACTTCTAATGCCCGAGCAACTTTTTCGAGTACTTCTCTAGGTTTGAGTAATGAGAAATTTAGCAATACTAGAACTAAGGCCGATAACATTTTTTGTACATAATCGGCCTACAGCTAAATTTACGGTTGTGGTAGTGTGGTGTGTTGCAATATGTTTATGGTTGTGCTGTGTTTTTCAATTAAGTTTTTATATTATCCAATAGCTAAATTTACAGTTGTGGTGTGTTGCAATATGTTTATGGTTGTGCTGTATTGTGTTGTTCAATTAAGTTTTTATATTGTTTTTTTAATCTAATGATTGTGTTGTTTTGTCGAATGGGAGATACTAATGGTAAGCAAAAATATTACTCAACAATAAAAAGATACAAAGAGCGGAGGGAAAAACATCAGCGGAAAACATAGCAAATAAAAACGTAATACCACCATATTTATTAACAAATCGGTGGAAAATAATATTCAGAGAGCCCATTGAGTGAATTTGTATAATCATTTCTAACTTTCAATTTCTCTATTTATTCGGGATTATTTATGCAGTTAATTGATGGTTGGAACTTAAAGATTACCTGAACTTTTGAGGTATATATATGAAATATTTTTACCGTAATATTTTTTATTATGTTATAGGACTCACAAGGTAATTATTTTTTGGTGAATTGTTCTCTATATCAAATCATATGTATAGGAAATATATATATATATAGTGTTAACAAAAAAAATTATAACGTTATACTTATATTATTATATAATAAAACAAAAACATTCTTGCTTTAAAACTGAATGTTTTAAGCTATTAAATATATTACTAGCCACTAACCCCGCGCGGGAGAAAATTTCTAAAAAAAAAAAAAAAGTTATCTTAATTTGTTAATTTTACAACTATTTATCAACAGTTATTTCAAAAATTTAATCTATTTTTTTATAGAAAATTTATTAATAATAATGCATTAATTTAATTAAAGTATGTAATAATTAGTATTATTTAAAATATTTAGTAGTAGTGAAATAATAACTTAAGTGGTAATAATTTGAAGATTCCGCTTAATTGGTAGCCTGCGAATTGCATACAAATTATTTAAAAAAAAAACTCTTAATAAATTTTATGGACTTGAATTTCATATGAATAAAAATCAATTTGCATATCGATCGCAAGGGTGTTGAAAGTGAGCTCCTTGGTCCACCTACAAAAAATTTCAATACCGAAATAAATAAGTCAAAAACATATGCAATAAAATTATTTAAAAGAAATACAAAATTTCTAAGTGAAAACTTAGAATTAATTTATATGATCAAGTTCAATTTTTTTTTATGTGCTGAATCACATAGGTATTAGACATAAAAAGACATGCTAATTAGATATTGAAACATCTTAAAGTAATAAACATTAAGCACGATACATAAATTTGAACATATCTTATATTAAAAATCATGTATTTAAAACCAAGAGAAGCCATATAATTTTTGTTCATACCTGCATTTCATTTGGCCGATTATCCTCCTCATCGTCTACAATTTAAGAAATAAGATTAGCAATCAAACAAAAATATCAATTCAGTAAGTGAAATTCAATACATAAACTATATTCATCTATCCTTTTACATATCCTTTTACATGCTTGTACACGTATAGGCCTCTGTGATGCCTCCATGCAGTACTATAAGATATTTTTGTATCATATCTTTTAGCATTCTCACAGTCGATCGTCTTTGACAATCTCTTTTTTAATTAATTAACTATCCGCTTTCTCACCCCCACAACATCTTCGTCAACCTTGATAATGAAAAAGAAAATATCGATCAATCACAAAACTAATAAATAAGAGCTTAGTTTACATATGAGTAAACTATGTATAAGTTACACCAAGCAAAAACAAATTGTCCTAAAAACTATAAATCATGAAATCGAACCAAATTGATACATTGATTTCAAATTCGCGATTTCAAGATGTTCCATCAAGTTGAAGATTTTTTAAATTCCTAAAATCGAAAAGATAAAATTTATTGTTAGGGTTCATTAATTTTTTTTGCATTCAGGTTTCACGAAGAATTATGAACACTATTAATCTTTTCAATTCATAGGACAGAGCTCCCATGACCTTTCTAATCATTTTTTGTCATAATCAATTAGAAGTTGTTTATGAACTATCTGCAACAACGGCAAGTTCTTATATATTTCAACTTCTAGTTAAATTATAGGAGAAATTTATGGGTCGGACCATAGCTAGGTCAATTTAGCCTTAGGGTGTGGTTGAAAATGTGTGGCTTGTGTTTCTCTCTTGGGCACTCAGCAAAACCATACCTGCGTAATGAATTAAATTGGCAGATCGATACACGAAAATGACGAAACCAAATCGATACACGAAAATGACGAAACCAAAATAAATATTCGTACAATGTATCTTCGTGTTGAGAGACCCGCATATGCTTATAAGTAAGGTTCAGTGACTCCATTTATTACCTTGTTCCGGCCAAACACGGCTTCTCTGCATTGGGATCGTCATTGGCACTTCAACACCAATATAATAACCTTCCTTGTAGTCTCCTAGTAAAGAGAAATTAATTTAACAAATATTTGCCATCTCATTAAACATGCAGTAAAACAGAATGAACCCCATAATAATTAAAAGAAATGAAGAATCAACATGGCGTCTCAATCAATGCTTTTGTATGTAATAACATCAAAGCAGAAAGCTAATTCAAATATAAGATATAGAATCAGATCCCTCACATCGGACTACATATATCAGTCGATTCTTTAATTCAGTGATAGAGGTAGGATTTTAATATTGCATACATATATATATTACATACAACATTAATTCTCACATGTATAAATTGATAAAAAAAATTATATTTGGAAACGTATAAATGGAAAGCCCGTGGGTGCTTTATTATATTAAGTATATAATATATAGTATAATTATTAATAACTTTAATAATATTGGCCAAAAAAATACATTACTAATATCTCTTTTTTTTACTCTTAGTTAGGTATATTTTGTGGGATTAATTCTTCCTAAATGGTTCACCAAAAAAAAAAATCTTCCTAAATGGCAATGCTAATATTTTGTATTATATTGGTACGTAAGTGACCCAATTTGGCAATTGATGAGCGTTGTTTAATTAAAAATTCATGTAATCTGATGGGTTTCGCTATAGCCGTTAGGCCCTTTAACGACGAGTAAACGGTGAATAGGCCCATTAGGCCCTAAAAGGGGTCAAGAGGACCAATGTGAAGGGTCCCGACAAGAGGAGTCCCGATGGTGAGAGGTCCCGACAAGGTCGGTCCCGATAAGCGAGCTGGATGCTTCCGATGAGATGCCTTTAAGTAGGCCCCGATGATGAATCCCTGAGGATGTTGGCCATGTCACGATGACGAGGGGCCCCGAGCGGTGACACAATGAGATAACTCTGGAGTCCCCGATATTGGTCGGGACTTGCTATCAGAGGTTGAGGCCGAGAAACACGCCCACTATCAGAGTAGTAGGGGAGTGGCCCGAGATAAGCGGAACGGGCCGAGATAAACGGAAGGTGGCCGAGATACGCGGAGTGTGGGCTAACTGCCCTGGCAGTTCACCAGGTAACTGGGGTAACTCCTCTCCTATATAAAGGAAGAAGTTACCTCAGATCACATACGATTACATACTCATACTATTGCTTGCTTTTGCTTGCCACGAGATTCTCATTTAAGCATCGGAGAGGGATTCTGGGTCACCGCCCGGTTTATTCCCCTCTTGCAGGATTACGCGGAGCCTTGGATTTCCGTCAAGACCGTACCGGAGTTCCAACCGTGATCCAACATTGGCGCCGTCTGTGGGAATCGCAACGAAAAGCAACAATGACTTCTACTCGTTCAATGGCGGCTGGCAAGCAGAAGAAACAAGGACAATCTGGTGGTTCCGTCACCCTGCTGGAACTCTGAATTCAGGCCCGCCGGAGCGTGCTGTGGACCAAAATCCCCCTGCTGAGGTTTCCCGAACAGGGGGGCACAATGAAGTTCCTGAGGATACTGCTCAGCACCAAGAGAATAGGGAGGAGGATGCTCCTCCAAACGCGGACCTGACGAAGGCTGTGGCGGATGCCATGCCGATGTTTTTAGAGGCCATGGAGGCTCTCCTAGAGCGGAGAGAGGCCGCCAAGAGGAATGAGGAGGTGCCTCCGCCTCCGCCGAGGGAGGAGGCCCAACCCAGGAACCAGGACAAGGGCATGGAGCCCGCTCAGTCGGAGAGATTTGTGATCGATGGGCCTGGACCGGTGCAGCATAGGACCATTCCCCTTAATGGTCCCATCACCCCCGACCAGGTGGTGAAGATCGTGAACATCTGCATGGGGGACCAGAAGCAGATGATGTCGGAACTGAGGGAACGATCCACCCATCCCTTTGTTCCCCGATTGATAGACACCCTCGCCCCGCCAGGGCTGGGTATCCCCACGATTAAGGAGTATGATGGCGAGGGAGATCCAGTTCGTCACGTCCAGAAGCACCTCATGTCTTGTCTAGGCAGAGCCTCGAATGACGATATTGTGTGTGTGTTATTCCCAGGTACACTGGGTGAGAGGGCCCTGACGTGGTTCTTCAGCCTGCCCCCAGGATGCATCTCCAGCTGGGCTGATATGCACGACCGTTTTATTCAGTAGTACCAGGGTCGTCGACACCTCTTGAAGAGCGTGAGGTCCCTGGCCCAGGTGGTGCAGAGGCCCGACGAATCGCTGGCGCATTATTACCAGCGGTACACTGCTAGTGTGGCCGAGATCGATGAGGAGATATCGGAGGGAGAGACTTAAGTGTTGTTAGATTGCTTCGGAACAGATTGTTCTTAGATTTATGCTAAGTGTTGTTAAGTCGCCTTAAGTGGTGCAGATTGTTAAGTCGCCTTAAGTGGTGCGGGTTGTTAAGTCGCCTTAGGTGGTGCATGGTTCTTAGATTTATTCTAAGTGTGGCTGAGTCGCCTTAGGTGGTGCGAATTGAATTGCCTTAGTTGGCACGATTAAGTCGCCTTAGGTGGCGTGGGCTAAATCACCTCAAAGTGGTGTAGTGATAATCGGAACTGAAATAGTTTGATATTTGAAAGGGCTCAAAGGCCTGAAGGTTCATTACAAAGAAAGGAAAATTACAAGGACTATAAAGATAGAGCATTAAGCTTGGTCCTTGTCGGCATCAGCGGGAGCAGGATCCACGAGATCTGTGGCAGAAGGCTCCACAGGTTCAGCTGCTGGAGGGTCGATTATCGGGGAATCAACTGTCGGGGGATCGGCACTTGGAAGCTCCGCCATGTCTTCAACACCCGCGGGAGTGTTGCCCTCATCACTCTCCTCCGAGAGGTCGAAATACTTCTTCGCAAAGGGAGCGAGAGTCGCAGACTTATCGAAGTTGATGGCGTCGCCATACTCCAGATGGAGCACCTCGACCGCGTTGAAGAGGGTGTTCTCCACCTCCGCGGTGCAAAATTTCACCGCGTCAGCTTGGAAGTCCTCAGAGCCCCGATAATCTTCCCGACCCTTGGTCTCAGCCGCGACCAGCTTGGCAGGAACCTCAGCAATTTCCCGCTCCAGAGCCTCCTTCTCGAGGACAAGCTTGTCCCGAGCCTCCGCGTCTTTTTTCCGCTCCTGCTGCTCCCGCTTCAGCAGGCCCTCGAAGTCATGAACCTGCCTTTGGAGGTCCCGAGTCTTTCGGTTGAGGAGGGCCTGTTCCTTGGCCAGTTTTCCCCTCGAAGACTCGGAGGCGGCGAGATCCTCCTCAAGCTTGGCTACAACTGCGGGAGCCCCCTTGGCCCGCTCCTGCTCCAGAGCTTCCTCGAGGGCAAAGATGTACCCGAAGCAGCGGTTTATGTCTGCCATCTCCTGTGAAGGAAAAAGGAAAGGGTTAGTACATGAATATTTTGCCTTATTGATTAAAGGATGAAAATAGGAATTTTACCTCCACCCGACGAATAGCCATTCCACGGACATCCGCGCGGATGTCCTCCCGATCCAGGGAGATCGGAAGCTTCAGAGACGGCAGAACCGAGCCTGCCACCAAATGCAGACCAGCTCCGGGTACGTATCACCCTGTCGGAGCTGGACCCCGTGCAGCGTTTGGATTGGGGTCCAAGGAGCCGCCTTTTGGTTGGGGTCATAAACCTTGTAGAAGCTCCCGTCTAAGGGGAGAGGAGGGGGACCGACTGGAGTCGTGGAGGTGCGCATCTCCGAATCGTCCTGGGACCCAGAGGGAGTCAGGCTGTGGATGGGCGAATACTGATGCCGCGGAGGTGAGGGGGGCAGCCCCCCGGAGGTTGGTTTCAATGGGGACTGCCTCGTCCCCCGACGACGACGAATCAAGGCGAGACCCTCGTCTGTCTCCTCGGAGGAGTCCAAGTCTTCCACCCGACGAAACTGATCACCTGTCGGGGTTCCTTCAGCCCCCGATCCCATCGGGGCAGGAAGTTGAGGGAGACCCTCTCCAACTCGAGCACCGGAAAGTGGTGCCCCTGCTGAAACTTCAGCCCCCGACTGAGTTCCCGATTGACCTGCACCTAGAGGATGAATTGCTTCAGAAAGATAGTCAGGAAGTTGGTTAGAATCCTTACACCAAATGACGCGCCGAGAGACGTATTGATCTTTCCCGTGGTAGTTGTAGTAACCCGCTTTGAGGATGCGGGGAGGTTCCCCTCGGAGGATGCGTTTGATCTCCTTGATTCGGGCCTCCTTGGTGGAGGGGATCAACTCCTTAGGAACCTTTTTCCTGTATCATTTAATAGCTAGGCGGAGCTGTTTACCTTCTTCAGCATTTTGGACATTGAAGAGTCTGTCCACCTCCTCTACTCGGGCCCGCTTAGTCCTCTCCGCGGAGGGAGATGCCGACGGAGCAGTGGCCTTCTTTGCCAACTTCCTCTTCCGCGCGGGGCGTTGGACAGCGTCGGTTTCCCCCTGCTTAAGGATGAGATTGGTCAGCAGTGATACCTTCTTAGCTGCAAACAATGGAAAACATAGACATGGTTAGAAACGTTACCCAAGGAACCATATTGGAGGGGCCGTCGTGGAGTTGACCCCCAGAGATTATATCGAGGAGGCGGATCCCGGCATTCACCAGGTCCCGCTCCGTTAGGGAGTTAGCATCGAGGGGAGTGTAAGACTCCCCCCAGCGGTACAGCTAGATGCAGTGAAGGATTTGAAAATCTTCATCAGAGTAAGTGTGATAAGCGGGAGGAGAGTCTGCTTCCACCTCCCATCGGAGCCATGGGATAGAACTGTTCTTAATGAAGAAGTAGCTCCTCTTCCACCCGCTGTTGTCGGACCATGTATCGATGAGGAGCCCCCGACCCTTGACAACCTTCCAGGTGTCGTTGGTCCAACTGCACCGCGCAAGCTGCTGCTTATTCCACTTGGGCATCCGAGGATAGAAGGCGCAAACCCCAGCCTCGTTGCACTTCATCCCGTAGAAAGTTCGGAAGAGTTGGAGGCTGTAGACCCATTTCTGTCGGAAGCAGAGGACTTGAAAAGCGTTCCACACGCGGATGGCGTGTGGGGAGAAGGTGGTTGGATGCGTCTTGTAATGGGTGCACATCTCAACCAAATTCCCAATAAAGGGGAATCGGATCTCTGCCGATATTTGTCCGGTAGAGACAAATATCTCCTCTTCCTCGGGGCGGGTGACCACAGGGTCACCCGAGGCACGGTGGCGAGAGTAAGGAAGGCGAGGCTCCCAGGTTTGGGTAATGCATCCTTCTCAGAGAGCTGCATCATAGGCGGTCACCGAGATTTCGTTGGGAGCATAATCGAAGTTGAAGGGTTTCCTCCCCTCAGAACTGGATCCGCTGTCTGAAAATCAGCCATGGCAGGAAAAGGCATGGTGGGTTTTCGGAAAAAATACAAGCAAACTGAACAAAGATAAGGGAAAGGCTACGCTAACATCAGAGAAGGAATTCTTACCAGACATGGTGAATTGAAGCAAGAGGATGATCTCGACGGTTGCTGGAAGGTTGATCGGAAAACAGGAAGCCGGAGAAGAACTTGTGCTTTCGAGGTTATAGAGCTTTTGAAATTGCAGAAACGGTAAAAGAAGAACAGTGCCCAGGATTAGGGTTTTATAGAGGAAGGGACAGTCGAAAAGACCTTCTAATCTGGACCGTTGAAGGCGAAGCGTTTCAATCTGAACCATTGAGATAAAAAGGGTAGAATGGAAAGAGACGTTAATGATGAAACGGCCTGAAAAGTGCTTTTTCAGAAAAATCAGGCACGGGTGCCAAAACCGTCGCTTCGTCACCTGCTGCATTTAATGGCCGAGTAATCGATGAGTCTTCTCGGATTTGGTGACTATTCTTGAGGCATCGAGGAATCGTGGACGAGAAGATCCGTGTCAATAAATTTTGTCAAGGATAAAACCTCCGATACTGATATCGGGAGGTCGGGAGTTGAAAGACACGACGAACTGTAAGCCCCTCATGTCTTGGGGGCAAATGATGGGTTTCGCTATAGCCGTTAGGCCCTTTAACGACGAGTAAACGGTGAATAGGCCCATTAGGCCCTAAAAGGGGTCAAGAGGACCAATGTGAAGGGTCCCGACAAGAGGAGTCCCGATGGTGAGAGGTCCCGACAAGGTCGGTCCCGATAAGCGAGCTGGATGCTTCCGATGAGATGCCTTTAAGTAGGCCCCGATGATGAATCCCTGAGGATGTTGGCCCTGTCACGATGACGAGGGGCCCCGAGCGGTGACACAATGAGATAACTCTGGAGTCCCCGATATTGGTCGGGATTTGCTATCAGAGGTTGAGGCCGAGAAACACGCCCACTATCAGAGTAGTGGGGGAGTGGCCCGAGATAAGCGGAACGGGCCGAGATAAACGGAATGTGGCCGAGATACGCGGAGCGTGGACGAGATACGCGGAGCGTGGGCTAACTGCCCTGGCAAGTCACCAGGTAACTTGGGTAACTCCTCTCCTATATAAAGGAAGAAGTTACCTCAGATCACATACGATTACATACTCATACTATTGCTTGCTTTTGCTTGCCACGAGATTCTCATTTAAGCATCGGAGAGGGATTCTGGGCCACCGCCCGGTTTATTCCCCTCTTGTAGGATTACGCGGAGCAAAGAACCTTGGATTTCCGTCAAGACCGTACCAGAGTTCCGACCGTGATCCAACATAATCCTTGGCTATATATCCATTATAAATATAAAAGTGATAAATTATGGTAATGTTGCCTATACGGTCGTTGCATAATATCTAACTAATTTAATTTACTAAAACTAACCGTATAAAAATATTACATTGTTAGCGTCTTCTTTATAATTATATTTATTAACTAACTTTGTATCATCACACGTATATATTCGGCTCTATTATCAACATAATTATATTTGTTTTGTACGTAGATTTTGGATGTGCTAATTATATTCCATATTATGTGTATTAAGACTTCCTATTATATTATATTTAAAAATTAATTCTAAAAAATAGTACGCTTACGTGGCGGCCTATGGTCTTCCGGAGCCAAACTGTATAGATTTGCTATTTAAAATGAAACTTTTAATTAATTTGTTTCTTTAAATTGTGTAGAGACCAAAATAGGAAATCAAAATACTTCTTAATTTTCAATCAATCAATATTATGTATCTAAATTTAGAGAACCCCAATTAAATTTTGATTAAATTAGGAAATGTTGACTGGACATACTGTACACGTGTCAATCAGAGGGCTTCCGGTGCCGAATTAATATAATATAGTAGATTATATAAACAAATCCACATAATAGTAACAATAATAATAATATAGAGAATCAATTAAAATAATTATAATAATAACATTGATGTGCATCTATTTTTACCAAGAAAAAATTACATGTATAAAAGTAATATATATCTGAAATTTATAATTAAGTCATTCACTCATGTAAAATACATTAAATAACTAATAGATGTATATTAACTAATTAAATAAGAAAAAATTAAAATTATTCAACAAATAAAAAAATAAGCATATGTTAAAATTGCATATTTTTTTGTATATATTAGTTATATGCCTAATAAAAATGATATATAATGTTGATTATTTTACTACTACTAAATGTTTTAAATAGTAATTAGTATTATATACTTTAATTAAATTAATGCATTATTACTAATTAATTTCCTATCAATTCTTTTTTAAAATTCAAATAACTTTTGACATAAATTTGCATATTCAATAAATTAAGATAACTTAATTTAATTTGGATTTGGATTTTTTCTCCCGCGCGGTGCGCGGAGTTAGTAGCTAGTACATATATATAATTTGGTTATATTTAATATTGTGATGATGAAAAATAAATAAACTTACCGTCAACGTGTACGAATTATTAAATCTAATTCATTTACCACGTTCATTTTATTTCTTATATGATGTGTCATTGTTCTCGTTATACTTTTAATGATAGAACGTTGTTTTTACTTCCATTATCAATTTTTGAATAATATATACTACTAGATACTAACCCCGCGCACCGCGCGGGTAAAAAACAGGTGTGCGGGTAAAAATAAAAGTAAAATATACCTGGATGGGAAAAAATATAGCAATAAGTATAATAAAAATACTTAATATATCTAAGTTTTAAATGTATATATCAAATAACATTTTATCAAATTAATATATTTTTAAAGTAATTATATGAGTATTATTAATCTATATCATATATATTTTACAATGTCGTTCGTACGCTTTATTTCATCCTCAATTGTTAATTGTTTAAAATTAGCAAAACTATATTTGTCAAATATTCTTTACAAAATATTTTATACTCTACAAAATCTAAAATAGTTAACTAAATAATATATCTAAAAAAATAGCATAGTTTATATCAACTTATTTATATAAATAAATTCGTCATTTTAAATCTAGAACAATTTAAATACAGGGAAATAATTTTTTTTAATAGATTATATAATTTTGTATATTTTATAATTATTACTTTTCTATGCCACTACATATTCTCTCATCTTAATTGTTAATTACTGAAAATAATTAAAATGATATCTCTCAAATCATCACTACCTGATCCTTTATAGTCTATAACCTTTAAGTAGTTATCTAAATAATATGTCTAAATTAATTATATTTGTTGATATCGAATTATTTATACTAAAATAATAAATTTAAATGCAAAAGAACTTAAATTTAACGAATAATTGTATTGTTGAAACATTTTTCTTATCCAAATTCTTATATAATATAACTATTATTGGCACATTTTCCCCTTATAAATATGTATATAAATTTTCTATATTGTTTTTTCTAAATAATTTTTAATATTTAAATTTGGCCGGCGATGACGTGGCATTTACACTTAGGTGTCGGCCTTAGAAATTTCGCAATCGAACTATATATATACTTTTGTCGTTTTAATATAAAATTTTAATTATTTGTTTCTACATATATATATATATTGAGAGTTTCTTTATTTTACATAGAGCCTAAAATATGAGACAAATATATTTTCTAAATTTACAGTTATTACCCTATACATAATATCTAAATTTATAGAACTATGCATATCTTTGTTTGATGTTTTTTTTTTTTTTTATAAAAAAATTAATATTTTTTTAAATTAAATAAAACCATTTAAAGAACACGCTACTTATCGTGAATAATGTACATGTTTGTGATAGTTACTCAAAATTAACTTATAAAGCTAATATATCTTTGATATAGTGAATTATGGCCATTTATTTGTTTTTGTCATGACAAATAATATAAGTTGTCCTCTCAAATTTTTTCGTCAAATATGTCGATATGAATGAGCTAACTAAATGCAAACTTAAATAATTGTAGTATATACCTTATTTATAGTTTAGAAGGTATGGTGTGCGTCATCTTGGCTATTTCCTTGATGATTGCTTTTAGATGCATATAATATTTGTTTAGCTCATGCTTAATCTATACTATAGGATAGCTAGTTCATATTCAATGGGGTGTTTATATCTATTATCTACCCAACTCATGCTACTAAATTGATTATATGTCATGATACCAACAAATTTATTTCCATACTATATTTAGAACAATCAAATTTGTAAATTATCATTTTCTATTGATATTAGTTTAAACCGAGATCATGAAATTATATTGAATGTGATTTTTGTGTATAAAAAGGTTTTTTTTTGCAGAAAATTCAAGTATATATTAAATAAAATGTTTTTTTTATTCCAGATAGTTGGAAAATAAAAATCATAAATTTTGTTAAACGCAAGAGACCGTGTATAATGAAAAGAACGGAGAAGTAAAAAGAAATTGATTGAATACATTAATTTTATGAGCTGAAATAATTAATATATTATATGAATGAAGAAAAATATTTTTTTTTGAAAATATAATATATATTTTTTTGAAGCCCTCCTAGGTATCTCCGGTGGAATTCGACCCCGGATCCAACCAACCTTGGATAACACGTAATATTGAAGTCGACATATAACTCTGATAATCCGATGGAAGAATGTGAGGTAATTATTGAACTCAACCATTCTGGAGCCAAATAGCCTGGAATTCCTCTCATTGTCGTGAGTCGTGACAACCTGGCTCTGGTTCTATTTGATCGGCTTTGACGATCCAAAGTTAGCAACCTTGGCATTAAAATTCTCATCAAGGATGATGTTTTGCGGCTTATTAATATCCAGATCGACGGATTATCTTGTGCCTACATTGCTCGTGAAGGTAACTTATCCCATCGCGATGTTAATGATGGTCTTCTTTTATTGCCACCGATGCACATACTCACTGGCTTTGTTTAAAATTCATCTGCCCATATATCCATTAGCCATATCGACCCCCTTTGATTAGGACCCTAAGCTACGGACATGCATATTCTCTCTATCCCTCTCGTATTCATGGTGGAGCTGTTGATTTATATATATATATATATATATATATATATAAGAAGAATATCATAAATTAGTAATATTGACTTGAAAAATAAATATAAATTTCGATTTTGAAAAGAAAAATATTAAACATAAAGGTGAATTATATTCAAAATTTATATTTCTATATTTAAGTATTACTCTCCACAATTAACACATTATATAACACACAAATATTTTTATTGCCACGTAAAGTTAAATATATACATATTATATTAAGTACTACTACCATATATATACATACCTATGTATTATCATAAATATTCTTGGAGGGACACCTTCGGCAATTATATATTAGTTAAAGTTTGTATAAACTTATTTCTAAATGTTGTTCACATCGCAAATTGTTAAGTATGTATACTGATTTTTCTTTCTAAATTACGGGATTTTGTTTAATTGAATAGAAATGCCTACGTGGCGGTCTATGGTCTTCCGGTACCAAACTGTATAGAATTATTATTTAAAAGGAAACTTTAAATTAATTTGTTTCTTTAAATTGTTTAGACCCCAAAATAGGAGATAAAAATACTTCTTAATTTTCAATCAATCAATATTTTATATATAAATTTATAGAACACCTATTAAATTCCGATTAAATTAGGAAACAGTGACTACGTGAACTGTCCACGTGTCGGTCAGAGGGCTTCCGATGCCGAATTAATATAATATAGTAGATAGGAAATTCAAGTATCAATGCAAGATTATTAGCTATAGGGGCAATTTTCTGTAACTAAAAGTTTCTTTAATGATTTTTTTTTTTCAAACACTTTAACGATATAATTTCTACATAACCCAACTATATTAGGCTTTTAGCGCAAGTCGAAATCATCGCTAAAATTATTAGACTAGAAAAAAAAAAAAAAAAAAAAAAAACTGAAGAAGCCCAGCCCATTTGCATTAGCTATTATGGGCTCTAATAAATTCATTCATCCCAATAATAAAGTCAAAACAACAATTTTCATTTATATATATATATAAAAATTAGGAAAATCCTAACATACCGCCTCTCTCACTTTCACAATGGACCAGTCAGTATAAGAGTACGGTACGGCTAGAGGGTAAAAGACGCAAGCTGCTCGTGACTTACTCGGCCGGATCGATTCAAATAAAATTCAAAATGGCTAAAAAATATCCGAGTTGAGCATTCTGGTATGCCGATTCGAGTTCGAGCTTGATAATGCTCGGCTCGAGTTCGAGCCTAAACAAGTTTGGAGTTCGATTTTATAAGTCGAGTCGAGTTTGATTCTTATTATTATTCTTATTTAATAATAATTAATTATTATATAAGTCAATCGAGTTCGAGTTTAGACGAGTCGAGCTTGAGTCGAGCTTTCTGGTATGCCGAGTCGAGATCGAGCTTGATAATGTTCGGCTCGAGTAACTCGAGCCTAAACAAGTTTGGAGTTCGAGTTTATAAGTCGAGTCGAGAGTCGTGCTTGATTCATATTATTATTCTTATTTAATAATAATAATTAATTATTATATAAGTCAATCGAGTTTAGTCGAGTCGAGCTCGAGTCGAGCTTTCTGGTATGCCGAGTCGAGATCGAGCTTGATAATGCTCGGCTCAAGTTACTCGAGCCTAAACAAGTTTGGAGTTCGAGTTTATAAGTCAAGTCGAGTCGAACTTGATTCTTATTATTATTCTTATTTAATAATAATAATTAATTATTATATAAGTCAATCGAGTTCGAGTTTAGTCGAGTCAAGCTCGGTTTTTTTAGTAATGATTTTTTTTTAAATTTATTGTGATATATAATTGACTTACGAGTCGAATCGAACTAAGCTCGATTATGTCGAGCTTAGATTCAAGTTCGAGTTTTAAAATTAGAGCTCGACCGAGTTCGAGCTTGACAAATATTAATCGAGTCGAGTCGAACTTGACAAATACTCGACTCGACTTGGCTTGTTTACACCCCTAAGTATGGCTCTATCTATAAATGCAATTGGAAAAAATCTATGTTTAAATTTAAATCCTACCTTAAACAATTAGCCAAGTAAAAACCGTAAAAATAATTTATTTAATACATTCTTTTATGGATGGCAAAAAAAAGTACGTTATTTTATGAAAATGTGTGTATTTAATTGTGCCCTTGGAATTCTATGATTAATAAATATTTATATAACTAGCCCTTTATTTTGCCATCAAATAACAATTTTATTCTAAAGTTGCGCTTACATAAATTAAGAATGGATAAATTCTCGGTCCTTTAAAATCAACTCTAACAGAGAGGGCGGGGTATAGAGATTCAATTACTAATACAAGACCTCTTTCTTACCCGGTTTCCCTAACATAATTTGAAAGCATCTATGTTTTTTTGCTGGGACCACATAGTAGGAAAGTGATAGAGACAAAAACCTAAATGGGAGGATTAACTTGCAAATTTTCTTCTTTTCTTCTTAACCCAATTTAAACGGGTGGTAGTTTAGGCTAATCAGAATTAACTATTAAGTTATGCTTTTTAAAAAAAGGTTTCATTATTGTATATTTTTTAATTTTGTTAAAAAAAATACGTATTTTATTTAAAAAATCTCATTAGATTTATCTTTTAATTTGAATATATATAAGATTGATTTTGTAATTTTAAATTTATGTTATAAAGTATGCATTTTATTTTAAAATTTCAGTTCGTATTTAATTTATCTTTTATGTTTAAAAATTCTTTGTATAAGAATTACTTCAGTAATTTTAAATTGGAAATATTAATGTTAAAATCTTCCATAAATAAGTATTTCCATTCGGATTCAAACTTTTTTGTGTTCATATTCTTAAATGTCAGTAATACATCAGTTCATTGTTTATTTAATTTAATTCTTAATTAAATTTGAACTCAGCAAATTAAGAGTGGTTATTTATAGTTCGTGTAGGATTTAAATAATGAAATTGTGTATAAAAAATAATATATTATCATTAATTATTGATATTAAATTAATATATAGTGTCAAATCTCTATAATATTGTTATTAATTAATTTGTAAAGGTGAAAGAGTAGAAATAGAAAGAAAAAAAATAAAGGAATAAAAAATAAATTTTAGTGGTAGTCGAAACTCCAATGGCTACATGCTGTCGTTATTCATATGAAGGAATTAAAGTGTTACAGAAAGCTGAAAATCATGTTACTATTAGTCTATTAGGGTACCGTACCAACCGTTTTCTGAACAATTAAATTGTTATTATTTACAAAAAGTATGACTACTTTTGAAGGATGGTAGCAAGTCTCATTCTTGCCTGGATTGCAATCCAGTTAGCACAACAATTTGCTTGTCTCAGAACAAAAGATCAACCAATAGCTTGGAAAAGTTCTGCTCTCCTTCAGATATTCGCAGTTTGTGTTGAAATTCGCCAATTTGCCTTCGTCGCTTCTCCTGAGATGTCTTGAATTGCTTCTTTGAAGTCTGATTCAACGATGACCTGTCTCCATCCCTTGCTAATTGCCAATTCAACTCCTGCACTAATGGCTTCGACTTCAAGCTCCAACACTTCCATATTGTCCAACCCACTGCTAATTCCTTCTGCTAGTTCCCCATCGTTGTTCCGCGCTAATACACCAATTCCACCTTGCTTTGTCTGTGCGTCGAATGAAGCATCGCAGTTTACCTTCACAAACTCGTCATGTGGTGGGCTCCACTTCGGAACACTGCTAGTTGTATGCGTCCGTTCAGTATTTCCTATTCTTTGTCGGTTCTGCCAGAATTCATTATGCTCCTTGAGGATCACTTCCGCAATTCTACTCGGGTTCGGTGTATTGCACTCGAACAGTGCACAACACATTTCCTTCCATATATTCCAGCAAACTAGCCCAATCATGGACCACCTTCTAGACTTCTCCGTCTTATCCAGGCCAGCAACATTCTACACTCTCGCAGTCCATTCTCCCACTGAGTTTACGAAAAACATGTCTGGCCGAGCCGATAACGTCACAAACCATACTAGCCTTGTCCATTCGCAGCGGTAAAGCATATGGCTCGTAGTCTCATTTTAGAACAGAAAGGGCATGTACTTCCCACGTTTATTCCTCTATGTGTTAGGTTTGAGGTAACCTCAATGGAATTCCCATGTAGTCTCCACATGAACGTTTTGACTTTAGGTATCGCTGCCATAGCCCAAACGTCCTTCCATTTGAGACCCTGGCACCCCGGCATGTCTTGCTGAATCACCATCTCAGTTTCACCTCCTTCACAGACGATTTGCTGATATGCCTTTCTTACACTCAAGGCACCTGATTTAGTATGCGGCCATATCAGCCGGTCCTCTATAGGTATTTGTGGGAGAGGAATGGTCATAATCGATCTTAATTGGTCCTCCTAAACGTACTCTATGAGAGGGTCTAGATCCCATGCTGCTCCTCTGTTCGAATAATTTCTGACACACGCATTCCAGCTTGGTGCTGTTGTAAAGGCCTCGGTGTTTGCAGCTTGTATCCTGGTAGTCGCGGGATCCACCGGTCTTCGAAAATATTCACTTTTCTTCCATATCCTATTTTCCACAACACATCCCGCCCAACAAGCATACTTGGCCAAGCCCACGACGCACGAGCTCTTTTTTTTGCGTCCCGAAGGTCACATGATGGGTAGTAAATGGCCTTCATTACCATTGCCTTGAAAGTATTCGGTTGGTGCACTAGTCTCCAAGCCATTTTGCTTAGCAACGCAATATTGAAAGCTTGTAGCTCTTTGAATCCAATCTCACCATAGCTCTTCAATTTTGTCAACGCCCCCAGCTATTCCAGTGCACTTTGCGTTCTCCCTCCCGTTGCCCCCACCAAAATCGAGTTATTATCGAGTTTATTTTCTCGCACCAAGTTTTTGGGATGAGATAAACGCTCATTGTGTATGTCGGCATGGCAGTGACCACTGATTTTATTAAGACCTCCCTCCCGGCATTATTTAGAATAAGTGACTTCCATCCCTAGACCTTTGCCACAATCATTTCCTTCAAACATCTCAGTGCTTCATGCTTGGATCGTCCCTATATGGTCGGAAGGCTTAAATATATCCCTGGGTTACGGACTACTCTTATCCCCAAGGTGTGCTCCACGTTCCTTTTTGTGATCTCTTGGATGTTAGATCCAAAATAGACACTTGGTTTGCTCATGTTTACCCTTTAGCCTTCACAGTATTCCTCGATGGTATGGTGTAATGCAGCTGCATTTTGGGTGGTTGCCGTCATAAAAAATAAAGAGTCGTCGGCAAAAAATAGATGATGCACTACCGGGCAACCTCTTTTCATTATAATGCCCTCAAGCCTCCCCTGCTCGACTTCTCTCGTTATCATTCTAGATAAAACGTCCGCCACAAGGATGAATAAGTATGGCGAGAGCGGATCCCCTGTTTTATGCCTCTCGTTGGCTTGAATTTGCCGGTGGTAAAATTGTGCACTTTAATATCTATCTGTATTATTTAAATTAGTGTATTTTGATTGTTTAATAAGTCTAATATAAGTACAAAAATATTATCACATCTAAATAAAATAATATAGCAAATTAATTAGTGTGGCAAATCAAATAATATGACTTAGTAAATAATTTATCCACCGGTATATATCATTTATTAGAGAAACTATATTGATGGGGTGGGAAATTATAAATGGGAGAGAGAGTGAAACCATTAACAAGATCTCAAAAATGTGAAAGCTTGGTTGCTTTCTAGTGAAGAATCATCAAATCACAATATGTGAAGAGGGAAAGTAAACCAACCAAAGTTGTACGTAGCACGCACTTACAATTTTGTAGGTGAGAGCCATGTGATCCGTAATAAATGCGGAAACATAAATTTCTGTAGCTGCCCATTGCTCTCTAAAAAAATATATTATATTATATACCAATAAAATAACCCATTTAATTACTATGAATTATAAAACCGGTAAGAGTAAGACTATGAATTACATAAAAACTAGATCTCCGTTGGGCACAAAAATAGTTTCTACTACACCAAACAATTAACTGCTCCAACTGTAAAAGGATAGTAGGCATATCCATCCAACTGTCTTGAATATTATTGATCCAACATTGGAAATAAGAATAACACATATAATAACAACATATTTGGTTCGTGGAATGAGAATAAGGAATAGGGAATGAGGAATAGGAATAGGAATTAGGAATATGTATGATGTTGTTTGGTTGACATGAGAAATATGGAACGAGCATTCCAAATCCAATGTTTGGTTGATAATATATTGTAGTAAATGAATGGAATAAGTCATAATTGACATATATACCCTTTTGTTATTTTATTAATTAAATTATTATTATTAAACATGAAAAGGGAAAATCATATATTATTAAACTAAAACTGAAAAAAAAAAATTCTTCAAAAACGGTTATTTTTTTACAAAAACAATTATTCTTAACAATTCTTTGATAGACTAACATGTTATTTATGACTGAAAAGAATACAAATATTAAAAAATAACAAATCAACTATATTCACAAACAATGTATATGAAAAAAAAAATAGCAACAAGAAACATTTTGCGTGAACAGATTATGTAAAAAATAGATTATATATGTAAACGATGAATCATATTGTAAGACACATACTATAAAATACTTTAAAAACCATATTAGGTACGTAAACGAAGAAATATATTGTAAGGTACATGTGTAAAATTAAGGGTGAGCAAAAAGTCCATAAAGTCCAAGTCCGATCCGGGACCGGTCCAGGACCGAACCGTAAAGTCCAGGACCGTTTGAGTCCAGGACCAATGGACTTCACATTTCGGTCCTTAATGGTCCTGGACTTATTTTGGTCCGGGACCGTTTGGTCCGTGGAGTCCGAATCAGGACCGTTTGGACTGTTTGTTCTTCCGTAGCTAGACCGTTTGTTCTTCCGTAGCTAGATCGATGTGTTGGTACTCGTACTGCTACTTATATATGATGATGATTTACAAAAAAAAAAAAAAAATAAATAAATAAACACGTGTTCTAACTTCAAGTCATCTATGTTGGTACTGCTGATATATATATATCAAGCCATTTGTATACTATCAAGCTGATAGCAAATTGGATTTTATGTATTTTTTTTTTCAAACTCGGGAATGAAAAGATCGGAATTGCTTAAACGGTCTTAACAATTTTGTATCGATCTTGAAGAATATATATCCCCGTTATGCTCATGTTTTTCTTAAAAAAAATTCAGATTTAATATATTAATATTTAAAAAATTCATATATTAAAAAATTCAAATTTAATATATTAACATTTAAATATATCATATATTAAGAAATTCAGAATTAATATAATAATATTTACAAAATATTATATATTAAAAAAAATAAGGCTTAATATGTTAATATTTAATTTAAAAAATAAATTCAGATTTAAAAAAAAATAAATCAATTTTTTTAAAAAAAAATGCTCACGGATTGGACCTAACGGACCTGGACCGAAACCAGGACCGTTAAGACCGAGACCGTTTCAAACGGTCCTAACGGTCCTGGACCGGTCTAGGACCGAAATGGACAAGGTCCATTTCAAATGGACCTTAACGGTCCTGGACCGGTCTTAGTCCAGGACCGGTCCATGCTCACCCCTATGTAAAATACTTACAAACAATTCTACTCTACCGATCAATAATAGTAAGTAACAAACAATTGTCAAAACAACATATCGAGACTAATTAGATGATTGTAAACTATTATTTCTCTTATTTTTTCTGTCCAGATTAATAAGTATGAAGAAAACAAGGCAAAGTTACTGTTTTTATTAAGTACGAAGCAGATCGAGCAAAAAAAAACACAAAACAAAAAAGAACGCAGCAAAACTTACTGTTTTATATAGGCAGACGCCGACGGGGCGGCAGTTCGGCGACAAGAGGGCGGTGGCAATCAAGACCAACTGCAGTCTGAAACAGACAGTCGCATGCGCATGTAGAGTTGGAGATGTCGTGTTTTTTTTTTTTTTTTTTTTATTTTATTTTTATAATGGAGACACCGTTGCAAATTTGCTAATTTAGGTTTAATTATAATAATGATGATAAATATAAAAATAACGGTAGATAAGAAAAGACACTTTACGAAGGTTAAATTTGTATTTTCTTTTTTATTATTAATTTTAGAATGCATGGAATAGTGAATCCTAGGGGTTAGGCTAGGATTAAGTATTCCATCAAAATTAGCAATTAGGATTCCTTAATCCACAAATTAAATGAACCAAACACTATAATTGGAATACATATTCTTAATTCCTTATTCCATTCCATGAACCAAACATGGTGTAAATTAATTATTTATTCCATTAATAATATACTAGATATTTCCTCGCGCATTGCGCGATGCGGGGTACAAATTTTTTTTGTAATAGTTGTTTGTATTTATATTATATATTATACAATCATCTTTATTCCAATATAAAATGTGAAAGTTGTCTTCACTCCCAAAATGTACCTCTTGAACATTTTTATTTTTAAATTATTTTATTATATATATTTATATGTTATATTTAGTTCCTATATTTTTTTATGTTATTATATATATATATATACGTGTAATATTTAGTTCCCCTATTTTTATAAAATTGGCGATTTAGTCTTAGTATCTTTGAGACCCATCTATTATCTTTACTATTACTAAAAAAACCATTTAATTACATTTTGTTATTTTTAGTTTTTTAGGTCACTTAATTGGTAGGTCACCGTAGTTATTATTAATTTCTCCATCAATATACATATCAAATAGAGTCAACATGCGTTTAATAGGTGCAAATGTCAGGTGGATGCATTTTTCCATTCACTATATTACCGATTTGGGGATGTTCCGCTTGTTAATATTTACGTTAGTCACTGGCTAACTCAAATTACATATCAAATATGGATCAAACATGTTACTCAATGTTTAATACTGATTGACTCGAACTATATATCGATTTAGTTCTTGCGTTTGTAAATTCAATCATATTAGGTATCTCCTGATTGGTAGTTGAATAAATAGTTAAGTTGAATTCAAGAATAAACTTTAGACATTAGTGTTTTAAAAAATTGATGATTTAGTCCCTACAATATTTGAGTATTACATAAAATTTCAAGGAGATAAATTGCATTAACCTTTTTGTTAAGGTCGCTTGACGGACATGTTACATAATTATCATTAACTTATTAATACAATATACCTATAAATTTGAGCCACCCATAAGGTATTAATTATATATTTTAAAACTTAGACGATTTATACGTGTGCAACGCACGCGTTAATAACTAGTCTATAAATTAATTCATTAATTTCCTCCTGCTAAGATGAGATAGATACTCAAGTGAAGTTACATCGGAAATTTAATATACTTTCAAAGATAAGAACTTGTGAATTGTCAGAGTTCGATATCTTTTATAGTAGTCATTTCATTAATCACCCATAACATAGTAGTTTAGCGCAAAAGAGGATTATTTGCCACCCTAATTAATATGTTAAGAGATGGGCATATTTCTCCAACACGTCGTGCGAGGTTGAAATATTTTTTTTATATATATATAGAGCTTGGTTAACCCTCAAATATATGTGATGCCAATATAACCTGTAAATATGTATTTCATGACATTAAATATGTTACTTTGTGTTATATTCCTTCCAACGTGCATCATTTGAACACCCACCGGTTAATGCAAACATATAAATCAGGTTTTTCAATTTCATGAGATTAAAGTAATTATAAACCACATTAGGATCATATATCCCTATATAAGAGGCACCATACAGCATAATCGGCATAAATGTAAGATTTCAGAATATGATGAGGTTTCATAATTGATAATAAAATAATCTAAAAAAATTTACCAAATCTTAGAGCATCGATATTCAGAGAATAATATTCTTCAACAAATCTTAAACCATGATTTACCTTGTGAATGTAAAATCAATTTCATCACCATCCATGTCATCCTATGTAGAAAATTAGATATTAAGTTAGTTTATTCAACTATTTATATTGTAATCAATAATCAAATCAGAAGGAGAAAATAAGATAAGAGTGCAAAGGGAACATTTACATGATCCCAACAAATGGCACATCATTTGCAGTATAAGAATTTCATAAACACCAAAAGTAAATTTACAGCATATAAGGGATCTGATAAAGTAGAACAAAGTGTATATTTACAAACAAAAAACTTATCCCAACAAATCGCATGTCGCATGATCGATCTCTTATTCAATTCACTAATGGACCTCCATTGCTTTACATGAATATTGATTCCTATCTTAAAAGGGGCTTATTTGCAGTTTCATTACACTGCATATATACATATCACACTTATATACTTACATTGATCCCGATTACTTCCCAAGTGAATCATTCACTCTTCTAAGACGTTCTTACGATGCCCATCACCATTTCAAAATGAAATGATTGGAGAATTTGAAGAATTCATCAGCTACACAACAATTTTCTCCTCATCCACTTCTAAGACTTGACCATGTCGGCACGTCTCATCTTGAATTTTCCTAAAAGGATATTAAAGATCTCTTTGTATTTTGGGCCCTAAAATAAATGAACCATAAAATGATAGGAATGAGAAATAAGAAGAAAAAAGGAAAAAATCAAGAGCAATGAGAATACAGTGATAAAGGAACGTCGCAAATACTTTAACTTTTTTTAGGATAATCAGTGGACCAGCAACTCCAGAAACCCTGTTGGAGTAATATAAGAAATTACTCATGCCAACTCCAGAGTTCACGCCTTCATATCTAGGTTCTTTTGTGCTTCACCCATTTCGAGCTTCAGAGAGCAAAAAATTAATTCATTGAAGGTAAGAAATTGTCGATTAGAATTTAGAAGTTATACCAAGCAGACAATAGCTTCTAATAAATCAAAACTTGAAACTTCATTATAGGAAGAAGAATAGATAGAGGCGAGACAAACGACGACGACGGATGAGCTGGACGGCGAGGCTGGGGATGGTGGCCGTAACTTGATCAACCTCCCTTCTCTTCTCTTCTTACATGTCCAATTTTCCTCAAATTATTCGGTTCCATGGAAGGAATTGTTAAGACGTGTGTATCGGGTCGATGGGTCTTCGGTCCGAATGACACTTCTCACGGGTAGATTGCTTTCTTCGATGATCTGGTAGCTCGTAAATGTAATCTGTCGGCTCAACGTGGTCCGTCGTCTTGCTCCTTGCCGACCTGCACAAGGGGCAATATCGAGCACGGAGAGGGGGTGGTGCTCGATGAGCCCTCTCCGATGCCTAAGTCAGCCCGGACAGCGGTGTGTTTAATGGAACACATTTGGCGAGATTGGAACACAGCTTGGTCTTTTTGAGCCTTTGGACGTCGGACTGGAATGGCCTCTTTTGTTGCGGTTGTCTCTTTTCCCAGGAAGCGTCTATCTTTTCCTCAATTATTGCCTTCAAGGTTTTTGTTGTAAGTCCCGTGATTGAGACATCATCGTCATTAACAGGTTTTTCCTGTCCCTCCTTGTGACGGATGTCAGCATCGTCTTGGCTTGTCCTCGTGGAAGAACCTTCCTTGTGTATTTTTTAGCGTGAGGTTGGAGGTTGTTTCCATGCCCCTTCTTGGTGTTGTGCTACCACATACGGGTTGTATGAACGCGCAACTCCTTGCCTTGGTTGTTGGTACTGGAAGGTACCTTCCGTGTATTGGCCCCCTATTCTTTGGTGCGGTGTGTCTTGATGACTTGTGATTCGGGACTTTGTTCTTGTCTCCTCGAATTGTCCGTTGATTGGAGGCAGATGTGGTGGTGGCGGGGCATATCCTTGGTTCCTTAACATCTTTCGGAATGCAAGCAGCTCTTCGAGCGCGGTCATCATGGTAGGAGTGACAGGTGGTGGCGGGTTGACACCTTTGTCGTACTGTGCGAAGGATGCACTTCTTGTTGGCATGAAGAAAGCATTGGATGTGGCAACAGGCATGTGGGAGGATCTAAGTCGACTTCTTGTTGGCTTCTGCGTGGTTATGACCAAGGCGTCGTGGTACGCAATGTGCTCTTTGTCCTTTGATGAAAAACCAATGACATCTTCAAAGGCGGCATCCTTTATGACGGCCTCCTTTATGTCGACATACTCCATGTTGGTATCATGGGACTTGTGCATTGTCTTTACAACGTACACTTCTTGCTCGTATGACTTCCAGCTTTCAGCATCAAAGTCTCCATGGATCATATGTACGTTTGCCATCTTTTCCGGATGGGATGCATTGTATGCTGTATTTTGGACTTTAAGGCCATGCTGTGCGGAAGGCACACTGCTTGTTGGCATGGAGGATGCAGCGAACATGTCTTTATGCATGTGCAAATGATCATGCTGAGTTGTTGCCTGCTTCTGTTTCTTGGCTGCTGTTTTCTTCCAACGAACATAATTTCTTTTTTCTTCCGGTGGACTGACTTTATCAGGAAGAGGTTGATTGTGTGCCATAGCTTGCTGCTGCACTCTGTCAGCTGGCATCCCGTATGGGAACTCTTCATTGATCCCCGTCCTTCACTCGAACTTGTGTGCTGATGCATTATTCTGAACTTCGGGACCGTGCTGTGCGGAAGGCACGTTTGCGGTTGGCACGGATGAGGCGGTAGACTCTGCGTCTGGAATGTGAGAAGGTCCTGGCTGGCTTCTTGTCGGCTTCG
The DNA here is from genome assembly GCA_036873135.1 of Clarkia xantiana subsp. parviflora. Classification (NCBI taxonomy): domain Eukaryota; kingdom Viridiplantae; phylum Streptophyta; class Magnoliopsida; order Myrtales; family Onagraceae; genus Clarkia; species Clarkia xantiana. The sequence goes on from JAPTYO010000008.1 coordinate 38,069,472, forward strand.
GCTTGCTTGCACCCGCCTTCTTCGTTCGTCTTCCTGTCATAGCCTGCGGTATGGAACGGCTTTTTGTTCGAATCACGCTGACGGCGCCAAATGTTAAGTTGGTTCCCACTTGGGTAGCTTCGGGCTTCTTTTCTACGAACGGGCTCCGGATGTGTGTACAGGAACGGGTATCTATCTGTATGTCGCGATCCTTGAAACACGATCCTCGAACTAATCTTCAACCAACTTTGATCTCTTGAAATCTGGGTCCTGCACAAGGGGCAGTAACCAGTGTGGGAGAGGGGGGATGCTGGTTGGGCCCTCTCCGACGCTCAAGTCAAAATCTTTAGAGAGAGAAAGCCTTTTAGAGAGAAGTCAGAGCACGAAATGCAAAAATGAGGGAGTTTTCTAAAATTGGAGACCTAGGCCCCTATTTATAGGGAACCAAAGGATTGTGCCCGGTTTTGAACGGTATGATGTCGGTATAAAGGAAAACGTATATCGTCATCAAGGTGGACAATGCGCGCACTGACTTCTCGTACTTGGCAAAATAATCGGGACAAGTGCGCGGAGGACGTCGGTGATCTGGACCTACCCGGATTGCCTTGTGGCAATCCGGAAGTCCCCGGTCCGGGTACTGCGCGTATTCCGGACCGTTTTTGGACTTGGGTGTCCGCGGAAGAATTCTTTTACGTGTTTTGGAGTATTTTGCGAGGCCCGAAATGTAAATACGAACCTGAATTGGACAGATATCTAACATATACAATGCACAAGTTAAATAAATGATCGGTAATATTATAAATAAGTTTGCATATATATATATATATATATAAAAGTAAAATCTCGAGGGTAAAAAAAGCTGGTGAGTGAATAGAAAAAAATTAGCTATATTATTATTATTATTATTATTTATAAATAGAAAAAAAAATGTTGATTGCAGGTAATTGATACCACAAGGGCCCAAAAGGCAGCCCATTTGATGAAAGCTGTGTATTTATAGGCAGCTATTGACACTGAGTCAGTCATTAATTTATCCAAGGCCACAAAAATTTCCTTGCTCTTCCTTCATATTTACAGTAGTAGTAGTAAGTAGAGACTAATTTGTGTTGTGTGAATTAGTTGAGGAGGAATGACTAAGTTGCTCTCACTGCTGCTTATCCTTGTCTTCACCATCTCCATGCTTCAGGCCGAAGTGGTAACATATTAACTAATTAATTAGCTGCTGCTGCTGCTGCTGCTGCTGTTAATTGTTAAAGAAGAAATTAAAATGCAATTATTATTATTATTATAATTGGATCTCCTTCCTCTCCACTGCAGGCCATGGGTAGAGGCGGCCACCATTACGGACCTGGCAGTCTTAAGCCCACCCGTTAGTCCCTCTCTCTTCTTTACATTTGTTTCTTTTTTTCTTTTTTGGCGGGTACCTAGAAATAGAATGACAGACAGAATGTGAAATAATTACAACTCCCACTGTGTTTATGAATTTCTTTTTTCCACTGGTGTCTTAGTTTTCCGATTTTGGAATAATCCTACTTAAATGGATACTTACTTATACTAAATCAGTCACACGCTTGCTTAAATTCATACTTCTTACATCAGTCGGTAAGTATTAAAATCAACGAGATAGATAAGTGGTGGTGGGTCCTATCCTATATATGCAAATGAATGAATTAATTTTCACAAGTTTGACCAAAGTGTGGAATCCAAGAAAGTGAAAAAGAGGTAGGTTTTTGTTTTGGGAGGACAGAAAGTGATGGGGGTTTTAATGAATGAATAATAAAATAGTGGTGTAGAGTGCCCATCGCAGTGCAGCAGGACACAATACCATAAACCTTGCATGTTTTTCTGCCAAAAGTGCTGCCGCAAGTGCCTGTGTGTACCCCCTGCCTGCCTTCTACGGCAACAAACACCTCTGCCCTTGCTACAACAATTGGAAGACCCAGCAAGGTGGCCCCAACTGCCCTTAACTTAATCACCCCCACCTTCTTTTTATAATATAATATAATATTTGACATCATCTTAATTCTACTACTACCCTAACTATATTACTATTACTATTTTAGTATTTGTTATGTTATCATATTATTATAGATGAATGAATGAATCAATGAATGAATGTTTCTTTCTAACATGAGTGATCACTCCACCAATTAATGTTAATCTAGTGAAAACGGAGAATGCAACCCTATTATGAGCATTCCATCCCATCATTGGCTCTTTTGATCGAATCGATCTTTAAAAATTATTCAAATGGTTAATATTGAGGTCGGTTCCACCTGGGACACCCGGTTGCTTCTCGCGAACGGGTTGGATGTGCACACAGGTACGGTCTCCTGACAGCACGTCACGATCCGCGATCCGCGAACCTCGATCCTCGAACCTCGAACTTGGCTTTGGCTCCAATCTGGGTCTCCTACATGTCGGGTCCTGCAAAACGGGCAATAACCAGCATGGAGAGGGGGGTGGCGCTGGTTGAGCCCTCTGATGCTTAAGTCACAATCTAGAGAGAGAAAGTGTATAGAGAGAGGTCAGAGCACAAATAGCCAATTTGGGAGAGTTTCGAGTTAAGTTGTCAAATGGGAGGTCTAGGTCCCTATTTATAGGAAACCCGACAACTGTACCTGGTTTTATGCGGTTCGATGTCGGTTTAAAAGGAAACGCTTACCGACACCGAGGTTGGCTATGTACGCACTGACTTCTCATACTTAGTAAAAATAGGGGGTAAGCGCGCAGTGCCAGTCGGCAGTCCAGACCATGTCGACGTCCGACATAGTCCGGATTGCCTGGCAAAACGGACCAGTCCGGATTGTCAAGGCAATCCAGAAGTCCTGGTCCGGGTGCTGCGCGCATCCGGACCGTTTTGACCCGGGGTGACCGCGATAAAATCCGTTTGTGGTTCTGACGTGTTTGCGAGGTCCGAAACGTAAATACAAACCCGAATTGGACAGATATCCAACACTTGCCCCCCGAGTCAAGTAGCGGTTCAAAACCCATGCTTGACTCTATTTAAGATAGCATATTCGTCCAATTTAGGTTCGGAACTAACCTCAGAGGTGGCCTGTTTGTCAATCGAATGCGCGGAGCACAAATTCGTCCATCTTTACTTTTTCGATGAACGTGCGTAATCTGTTTACGGGGTTAGCGTAACAGACGGTATACATATAACAACGTGCAATTAACGACATATTCGTAATAACATGCAATAAGCGAAATACTTGTAATAATAAATAAACATGCAATGTGGTGTCATCATGGTACGTGACGTAAACGTGTAACATGATGTTAACATGGAGATGGCGACATAGCATATGGATGACGTAATCGCGCAATAAGCAAAATACTTAGAGCAATACAAAATTGGGGAGCATGCTTGTCAACATGAAGCATGATGTAAACATAGAATGTGATGTGCATGTAATATGATGTAAACATGCAATTCATACTTAGATTATAAAAATAATTATGTAGCAATCATAAGTTAGAATCATGCATATATAAAAATAATATCATGCATAATAGCCTATGTGTACGTAACATGCAATAATAATTGTATGTAGCGCGTCATGCAACATTAGGGAGCATGTATGTAATGTAAGCATAGGAGAGATGTAAACATGCTCATACATGATGCTGAGGACTTGTGCGAAAATCGATATGAGTTTAGTCCTTAGCACATGGTGTAGACACTATTAGTGAAAATTAGGAGAGAGAATAGTCATTAGCTTATATCCTCCCTTGATAGTTTTCCAAGAAGCTCTCATTGCTTTTTGAAGAAGGAGGTTATGGAGGTGTAAATTTGGAGTAGTCACCTTAACATGCATACAAGGTGTTTGATGAAATGCATTAGGATACTTAGCCCCAAATCGGCCAAAATTTTTCTAAGTGCTGAAAATTTTAGAAAAGTGAAAATGAATTGTTATACTTTCCTTATGCATAGTATTCATTGCCGACATGTTGCTCCATGCCTTAGCTGTTGTTTTGGTATGCTCGATGTTGACGATCGGTAGTTGTTCGTACATGGTCGTCAATGGTTGTATGTTGGTAGTGATAACTTAGGCAATGTACGTTGAGCATCATATATTGATCGTTTGGTCACTATCTGCAAACATGCTAAAACACTTAGAAAATATTTCAATAATATCTAGTGCTTGTTACCATTGATGTCGTCATATGATTCTTGTCGACTGCCGGCATAGAAACACTTAGAAAATATTCCGTAGCAGTTGATGTTTGCCACTTAATGTATGTTATCCGTCATCATGCTAGTATACTTGAAGAATGCTCCTAGATAGTTGATTCCATGCCGCTTGTTGATTGTTGACATCAAGGAAATACTTAGACAATATTTTCTGACGGTTGGTCTCTTGTCGCGTATAGTCCCATGTCGTAAGCAAAATACTTAGAAAATATTTCAGCCATATTTTGTTGCATGCCGACACCTTGTCGTACGTTGATACTTGATAGTATGCTGACAGCTTGTTGTATGTCGATATGTAGTAGCATGTTGACACTTAGTAGGATGCTGTTAACTTTTAGTACGCGGACATGTAGCATCATGTTGACATTTAGTAGCACGCCGACAACTTGTAGTACGCGGACATGTAGTGTATGTTGGTACTTGATAGGATGTCGACACTTAGTAATATGCTGACACTTAGTAGCATGCTGACAGCTTGCAATATGCTGACTGTCATCCTGAGCAAAACACTTAGAAAATATTTCGCCCTTGTAATCATGTATGCTACGAGTATGAGCTTGATGTCGACATGTAAGTCGATGTGTTGAAGGGGTTGCCCCCCTTGCATGATGCTTATTACTTGTTGTGCGAAGACTAATAAGTCTTATACGTACATAGTTGTTCCATATGGAGTGTACACTGCTTAGATGTCTGTATGAGAGATTGTTGCGTGTATGCACGTTGTCGTGACTGTCGGTTGTTGATTGTTGACATGGTAGAATACTTAGAAAATATTCCTGACAGCTGGCATCCCGTTGTAAGCTCACAGCTAACATAGTTGGAACACTTAGAAAATGTTCTTGATAGCCGACATCTCGTTGTATGACGACAGTTGTATGCGCGTGCTCGTACGTACACGCTTGTATGTGCGCACTTGCCCCCACACTTAGAATCGTTTCTATATCTATTGCTATGTATGATGTATCCATAGACTTGATGTAGACATAAGGTGTATGTCGTCGGCTATCGACCTCCTGTCACATGCTGTCATGCAAGAACACTTAGAAAATATTTATTGCTTGTTGACGCGTGCTCTCTGACATATGGTAGAGCACTTAGAAAATATTTCTCCGCCAGTTGATACTTTGTCATATGTCGACTGCTAACATAGCAAAATACTTGGGAATATTTCTTGATAGTCGACACTTTGTCATATGTCGCACGCGTTGTTCACTGCGCGCGTTGCTCGTTATGTACATGATCATAGCATGCGTGATGTAATATCTGGAACACTTAGAATTTCTCATTTGTATGTCAACATACATGTCGTAGTCCTGCATTAACTGGAAAATACATGCAAGTATCATGTAGACGCGCGTTGATTACATAGAACAAGTAGGTGTCAGGGTGAGGCCCATGTTGACATAGAGTTACCCCCCGAGGAGGATGTTCGCTATATGATGTGTAGAGACTAACAAGTCTGTAGATATGTAGTTATCTCCATCAGGAGAGTGTTCATTCCTTAGTGCTTGCATTAATAACTGTCGCGTATACACGCGCTGATCAAGTTGTTGTTCATCCTTGTAGACTGATTTGTCGAAGCGTATCTTCCAGAGTACACATCTAGACTTAGCTGATTGTTGGCATGTCGACACGTGCGTATACGTACTCTCGATCATGGCGGTTATACTTATCATTTGGGAATGAGTTGTCACGTCTCCTGTCGATGTGTCGGAACATGAGCGTACTATATCCTGTTTGTTGTCACTGTCTTCCTTGTGAACATGCCATTGTTAGTGATGCTTTTACTTGATCCAGAATAAAGTGATCCGACTCCGAGATTCGTCATTCGAGCAACTCCGAGTGATCTTAGTTTATTGCCAGCGGACTCGCCCATCTGCCCCCGTGTCAAAAGACCGGATCTTGGTGGAGGAGTCGCTTGAGCGAGCATACTGCTTATATTGATGATCTTCCATTTTGTATCTATCCCTCTTTCTTTCTTGTTTGACGGTAATATTTCTGAGGTGTCATGCGCGTGCTAAAGGGTTACGCTTGTGTTAAGGGATTGCGCGCATACTGAAGGTTTGTGCGTATGCTAGTCTTTTTTGCCCCCGTGCATCTTGTTCTTCGCTCTAAGTATTTGCTACTTAGGTTCTTAGTTTGTTCCATTGGAGACTGTTGTCTTTGTTTGATAGGCTCAAGTCGTTGTTCTTGATTCCAAGGTGACTATCCTTCGTACGAAGGTTGCTAATGATAGCGAGGTGCACAATTATGCCGTGATGACATCTAGACAGGCGTTGGCGTCTTGATGTATGATTTATGGAGGGTGTGTACATTCTTGCCCCCGTGTATTTGTTTTGTCAACTTGGTATTTTGCTGAGTCTGCCATTGATTGTATGGCACCCTTCGCGCACTTAAGGCGTGATTGTACGTTGTGTTATAAGGGCCGCATGGCTGCGCATGTACATGTTGAGTGGAATATTTCACTTGCATCCTGTTTGAAGTTGATTGTGCTTTACCAAGCTTTGTATATCATGTCGGGGTTGAGGTTGCACCGGGTGTTGTTCCGTGAACCTTTTATATGTTCGATGTCGTCGAATAGACCTGTCATGATCATAGTAGAAATGCATGATAGCTTGTTAGTAGTATTTCATACATTGCGTTATCTATGCTGTCCATATGCTTTGGACTTAGAAGATAGGATAGATATCCTTAGATGATGAACATGATGTCCGTAGTTGCGACTGTATGTCGCGCATTGTTGAGTGTTATGAGCGCCCCTCTTGGTTAGATTCCAAGGCATGGCAAGATGCGTACACTAGGTACTTGTAGCATTGCAGGTAATAATGTACTTGGCACTTGGCCCTTGACATGTAGCAGTGTCGTCTTGACGAAGCAAGACTTAATTTTATACCGTCTCTTAAATCCACTCTAAGGCGACGTTGTACAAGACTCGACTTGTAAATTTGGTGAGTTTTTCAAACAGGGTGCGCTCCTGCTAACGTTTTTGAATGAAGCCTGCCCACTTAAGGTATGGGTCTTCATTATGTCTGCATCCTTAAGAGGATATGTATAGTTTGATTGTACATGAAGCTATCCTATCAAGGAATGTATCTTCATGGCGTATGGACTCTTAAGAGGGATGTACATACTTTTTAGATGTGTGGGGTTGTCATCTAACAAGAGGACTTCCGCCACGATGGGGTGATCAGTCCCACCTAAGTGCCGCATCCTGGTTTGTATGCAGGGAATGACTTTGAACATGAGGATTTGCCTCTAAGAGGATTTCACAGCATGCCATTTTTTAGAAGTAAGCATGGGGTTTGCCCTTGCAAAGAGGATGTCGCAACATGCTACTTTGATAGATGTGAACATGAGGTTTGCCCTTGCAAGGAGGATGTCGCAGCATGTCACTTTTGATAGTAAATCTTGGTGTTTATCCAAGATATTGCTTGTTGTTCACGCCTTTGGAATAGTCGTCATTTTGATAGTAGACCTTGGTGTTTTTCCAAGATAATGCATGTATTTGACGTCTTTGGAATAGCCGTCACTTTGAGTAGAATTTTTTTATAAGTCCCTTGTTGTTGATAATACGCAAGTTGTCATTGCGTGATGTAAGCTAATTGTGTACATAGCGTAATGGCTTTGTGTTGCCGACATCTTCTTAAGATAGACTCCGTTATAGATGGAGAAATAAACTCCTTGTTGGTGTAGATAATAGATATGTTGGCGTTGTATGCCATAAGTTCCTCGTTACACATAATGTTTAGCTTGTATTGTTAAAGTAGATATTATGCGCATAGGTTGCTACCTGGCGCAATTCCAATGTAGTAATCATAGTGTAGTATGTACCTACGAACAAGGTTGCGCTTTGTCAAATAGTTGCAATGTTTGTAAGTTTGTAAAAATATGGAGTTATGAATTTCCTTTTAACTAATGCATATAATAAATAGAATAAAGGAATCTGATACGAGGACCCTTCGTTGTGTAGGAAACTTCCATTAGTGCTGATGTGATAGGTGCGGACGCGACAGGTGCGCACATGTCGGGAGCGGAGCTTTTCAAGTATCACCCAGTGTATGAGTTCGTGAATATGTACGTACAAAGAGAGACTATGCATTGCTGTATGCATCCTTTAGTCGATACACGTCGATGCTTCCTTAGCATGATGCACATACGTATATATGATCGTTGACTGGTATTGTTTCCAAGGGAAGAGCTGATGTTTGAGTGGAATATTCGTTGGCTTAGATGACTAAGTAGAATGTCCATAGATAGATAATTCCAGAGAGTGTTGCATGCTCCTCCTAGTGTTGATAAGGTGTGCATTGAGACATCTCTTGGATGTACATATAACATGTCTCAAATTAGTCGCAATACTTTGAGATATATATTGGTTAGGGAATAGAATGGAGTTATAAATCTCCTCATATGGCTCTATCGCCTGCAATGCCAATATGACTGGATCAGACTATTCGCGACAAGTTTGTTCCGTTCAGCTTGGATTTTGTTTTGACTAAATCAGGCTACCTTGAGTAGATGTCCTACTCGAGTGGTCTGCTTTATTCATAGTAGTGCTATTGTGGAGTTGTTACCCCATACCTGAGTTTACCTTTGGCAATAACGTGTGTTACCTAGACCTTGATTAAGTAGTAGAGATCGTCTTTTGAGGGCGATGCTTGGTGTTGATAATAGGCATATGGGTGTTGTATGGCCTAAGCCGTTTGTTGTTCCTAGTGCGATAGCTTGTGTTGTTGACGCGATTAATATGTGCGTTGCTTTTGGTTTTATTCCAAAGTAATGAGCATAGTGCAATAAGGTACCTACGAAAGTAGATTTAATCTTCATTAGATACTTGGAGTTCGTACAACGGATTACAGGAAGGCGTCAACTGATCGCTCTTTTCGAAAAGTATTAAGGCTAATAAACATAAGTTGTACTTGATCTAAGAAGATTTAAAGTAGATATGCAAAAATGGAGATAAAGGGATTGATGATGTGTTTGACGTCTTCAAAGGTGACTTGTTGGCAAGTTGATTCTGCCACGTGCCACATAATTCCTCAGTGCATCTAGCGTGTTGAGCTCTTCAATCTCCACCTTTGTGGATGAATAAATGTTGGTGTTATGCCCCCCCAGTTTTATGGTGCTTGCACCTTCAGCGGTCTTTCCAAGGAAGGCAGTCATTGGCTCAAGTGGACGGGGAAGCTTGTTTTCCGGGAGTTTGACATTTGTTTCTTCCATCTTCGGGCTCAAAGGACTGTAGAAGTCGTCATAATTGGTTCCATGAGTGACGTTGTTTTTCCCACGTTTGGCGAGAGGTGGATTATCATTCGCCTTTTCTTTTCCTTTGCATTTTCCTGAAGACTCCACATTAGACTTCTTTTGATGCTTATTGCTTTGGTTGATATACTTCTTCATTTCTCCTTTTAAGATGAAGCTGTTTACATGGAGCCTTAATCCAACACAGCTTTCAGTCTCGTGGCCATACACTTCGTGATTTTCACACCATTTGCTTTCATCTTTTCCCAATGGGCCCTTGCGGAAATTAGAGAGCTTTTTCCACAACTTGGTCTCCTTCATCTCTTTCAAGATGACAGACAACGGTGTGTTTAATGGAACACATTTGGTGAGATTGGTCTCTTTGAGCCTTTGGACGTCTGATTAGAATGACCTCTTTTGTTTTTGTTGTCTCTTTTTCCAGGAGGCGTCTATCTTTTCTTCAATTATTGCCTTCAAGGTTCTTGTTGTAAGTCCCGCGATTGGGACATCATCGTCATCTACAGGTTTTCTCCATCCCTCCTTGTGACGGATGTCAGCCTCGTCTTGGCTTGTCATCGTGGAGGAACCTTCCTTGTGCATTTTTGAGCGAGAGGTTGGAGGTTGTCTCCATGTCCCTTCTTGGTGTTGTGCTATCATATTCGGGTTGTATGAGCGCGCAACTCCTTGCCTTGTTTTTCGGTACTGGAAGGTACCTTCCGTGTATTGCCCCCTACACCTTGGTGCGAGTGTCTTGATTTATGTCTCGGGACATTGCTCTTGTCTCTTTGGTTTGTCCGTTGTTTGGAGGCGGAGGTGGTGGTGGCGGGGCATATCCTTGGTTCCTTAGAGTCTTCCTGAATGTGATAAGCTCTTCAAGCGCATCCATCATGGCTGGTGTGACTGGAGGCAGGTTGGTTGCACCTCATGCTTGCTGCTGCACTTCGTCAGCTGGCATCATGTATGGGAATTCTTCATTCATCTCTGTCCTTCGCTCGAACTCGTGCGCTGGTGCATTGTTCTGAACTTCTGGATCGTGCTGCGCGGAAGGCGCATTTGCGGTTGGCACGGAGGAGGCGGTAGATTCTGCATCTGGAATGTGAGAAGGTCCTGGTTGGCTTCTCGTCGGCTTCGGCTTGCCTTCCACCGCTTTCTTCGTACGTCTGCCTGTCATAGCTTGCGGTATGGAACGGCTTCTTGTTGAATCACGCTGGCGGCGCCAAGTGTTGAGGTCGGTTCCACCTGGGACACCTCGGGTTGCTTCTCGCGAACGGGTTGGATGTGCACATAGGTACAGTCTCCTGACAGCACGTCACGATCCGCGAACCTCGATCCTCGAACCTCGAACTTGGCTTTGGCTCCAATCTCGGTCTCCTACATGTCAGGTCCTGCAAAACGGGCAATAACCAGCATGGAGAGGGGGGTGGCGCTGGTTGAGCCCTCTCCGATGCTTAAGTCACAATCTAGAAAGAGAAAGTGTATAGAGAGAGGTCAGAGCACAAATAGCCAATTTTGGAGAGTTTCGAGTTAAGTTGTCAAATGGGAGGTCTAGGTCCCTATTTATAGGAAATCCGAGAACCGTACCCGGTTTTATGCGGTTCGATGTCGGTTTAAAGGGAAACGCTTACCGACATCGAGGTTGGCTATGTACGCACTGACTTCTCATACTTAGTAAACATAGGGGTAAGCGCACAGTGCCAGTCGGCAGTCCGAACCATGTCGACGTCCGACATAGTCCGGATTGCCGGGCAAAACAGACCAGTCCGGATTGACTTATGGCAATCCGGAAGTCCCGGTCCGGGTGCTGGGCGCATCCGGACCGTTTTGACCCGGGGTGACTGCGATAAAATCCGTTTGTGGTTCTGACGTGTTTGCGAGGTCCAAAACGTAAATACGAACCCGAATTGGACAGATATCCAACAGTTAATAACTAATAAATTGTCTGATGTTTGACCCATGTTGAAATCTGGTGTCCATCGTTGAAATTGACTGTTCCCGGCTTGGTGTCTCTCCGTCTATTTTTTGAGCTAAGTAGAACGAAAGTGTATCACGTGACCGTCACTCGATAAAATTGATATTCCAAAAATGCGTTCTCCATGAAAATTTTGACATACCATTACCTAGAGAATTGACGAAATTACCCCTCCTAGCTATATCAACAACTATAGGATTTTTGGGTGGTGGCCGGCCGGATTTCAGGTGGTGGCCGGCCGGAGTAGAGTGGTGGTCGGCCGGAGGAGGGTGGTGGCCGGCCGGATTTCAGGTGGTGGCTGGCCGGAGTAGAGTGGTGGTCAGCCGGAGGAGGGTGGTGGTCGGCGGATTTCAGGTGGTGGCCGCCGACCGGAGTAGGGTGGTGGCCGGCAGATTTCAACTGGTGGCCAGCCGGAGGAGGGTGGTGGTGGCCGGCCGAAGTAGGGTGGTGGCCGGCCGAAGTTAATTGTGGCCGGCCGGAGGAGGGGTGTGGCCGCGGTTGGAGTTAATTGTGGCCGGTCGGAGTTAGGTGGTGGCCGAAATTGGGTGGTGGTTGTTTTGACTCTAGGGGTAATTTCCTAACTTCATATTTGGTAGAAAGGGTAATTCTGACTTTTCGCAACATTCTGTCAAAATTAACAACAATTTTGGACGGAAACCCAAATTTTAACAAAGTCCAAATCTCAGACAGTCTATTTCAATACTTTAAAGTTTAGACACAAAATTACAACATAGATTAAATCTCAAATAGCTTATTAGTTATTAACCATTAATCAAATTGGTTATGTTTTGACTATGTTTAGAGTCGTCAATGACCCCAAGTAAAAATAAATGCAATCGGGTCTTTAAAATAATTAAAGCCCATATATAATAATAAAAGCCCAACGTAGCTACATGTCCAAAACAACAAAAGTTAGTAAAACGAGATGTCCATTGCTTTGCATGCCTCATAACATAGCATTTCTCATCAATCTGGATTGCAACTTGGTGAGTGGAACACAACTTTAGCTTTCCTACCAGATACACATGATCAGGGACGCCTTCTCAACTCCATAAAAACCTCACAATAACATATTTTATCTGGTAAGAAAATTAAACTTACTTTACTTTTAAATAAAAAATATTTTATAGCATTATTAACTCGCACTTTATGTATACATTTATTTTTAATTAATGTATAGCGAAAGAATATGTGCATCTTATTATTGACTAATATGTTCAATAGTGTACATAAATTACAAATATATTATATCTTATATCATTAGGAATGTTTTCATATCTAATTTCACGTTAAAAAACTATTCATGATTTATAATATTGTGTATTTATTTTTTGCTATTTAATTACGATTTTGGAGAAAATATAATATTATTATAAGATATTATAACAACATATATTTCCTTTACGAACTAATCCATTTAAGTCTTTAGGCAACGGGTCGCGAGTATCCGCTGACCCGTGGGTACCCACTCCGATTTTGACCCGCGGGGCACGGGACAGGTTCGGATCACGGTAAGTACGGGGCGTGGCGGGTTCGGATCTGAGGTCACGGGGGCCCGTAGACCCACCCCGTAATGTTTATATATATATTAATCTATTAAACAATATGGTTACTATACTACTTAAATAAAATAACAATGACTAAATTGTAAATAATGTAAACTTACATACTAGGGTTTTAGTCTGAGACACCACTCTCTAGTCAATTCATTCAGTCGTAATCATTGTCCATTATCCACTCTCCATTATTCACTCTTCGATGTCATCCCTACACCGAGTCTCCCAAGCCCCAACGGCACGCCCGCACCTCGCATCCTCGCGTCCACGGCACCTCGGCTCCTCGCGTCCATGGCACCTCACATCCTCGGCAACTCGCGTCCTCGGCACTTCGCGTCCTCGGCTCCTTCCTCGACTCCTCGGGTCCTCAGGCTCGCTTCAGAGACCAGAGCCAGACCTCCAAAAGACCCGCTAGTGATATTGAGAAGATGAAAAGATGAAAAATAATGTTGTTCATGCGGGCCGGGGGGATTTTTTCCCCTCAAAAGACCCGCCCCGCGAGGTGCATGAGGCGGGTCCGGCGGGTCCGGGTCCACCAAGCCGACCCGCGAGGCGGGTTCGGGGCTGGCGATACCCGCCACGATCTGCCCCTTGACGCCCCTAGTCTTTACCCTACTGAAAAGTCTGATTTTAAAGAAGATGGAGTTTTGAGCAAGAAGAATAACATTAAGAAAAAATAAAGACAATTTCTTTTTCTTTTTTTGGTAACGAAGACAATTTCTAATAAGGAAAGAAAAAGAAATAAAAAAATACAATACATAATAGCTATTTTTTTTTTTAACTATTGTTTTCCCCTTATTTTATTACTAGTTATTAACGCGTGCTTTGCACGCGTATCAATCGTCTAAATTTCAAAATACATAATTTATCTTCAGTTTTATAATATTTTAATATGTAGTTAATACATCCAAGTTTAGGGTTTATGAGAAATGAATCTGTGATCGAAAAGAACGACACAAAGTAATTAAAAACATGAAAAATAAAAGAGGATAATTTAGTCAAAAATTAACTATTGTTTTAAATTACGATACTAATTTACTGTTATAACTAATAATGAGTTGGATTGAGCATCACGTGAGTTATTAACGACAAAGTTGTATCTAATTTATCAACTTGAGGAGTGAAGAATGTAAGCCTGTAATTAGCCACTTAGAGTCATCGGTGGAGCAGTTTGACCTATACAAACGTAACTATACACTTTTCATGCAATTTTATATCATAATACCAACAAAATAATTTAACGCTAAAGGAAAAAAAAATACTTGATATGTCAATTACTTATTAACTACTAATTAGGTTACAATTTGATTTAATTGACAGATGGAAGAACTAAATTAATGATTCGAGACCCTAAATGTTGGACAATGAGTACCAGGTTATCTGTAAAAGATCAAAATTCAAGAACCGTGGTTGACCCATATTTTGACATTTGATATGATTTGACAAGTGACTGATCTTTGTGATACAAAAAAATCTCAACATGTACTCGAAGTTTGCATGAGTTGAGTACATATCATACTTTATGGGTGGCTCAAATTTATAGGTATATTGTATTAATAAGTTAATGATAATTAATGTAACATGTCAGTTAACCGACCTTAACAAAAAAGTTAATGCAATTTATCTAATGAAATTTTTAGTAATACACCAATATTGTAGGGACTAAATCATCAATTTTTTTAAAACACTAATGTCTAAAGTTTATACTTGAATTCAACTTAACTATTTATTCAACTATCAATTAGGAGATACCAAATATGATTGAATTTACCAACGCAAGAACTAAATCGATAGTTCGAGTCATTAAGTATTAAACATTGAGTAACATGTTATATGTAAAGTCAAATTTCAAGAACCACGTTTGATCCATATTTGATATGTTATATGAGTTAGCAAGTGACTAATTTATTTGATACAAAAATGTCAACAAGCGGAACATCCTCAAATCGGTGATATAGTGAACGGAAAAATGCATCTACCTTACATTTGCACCTATTGAATACATGTTGACTCTAATTGATAAGTATATTTGATGGAGAAATTAATAATAAATACGGTGACCTACCAATTAAGCGACCTAAAAAAGTAAAAATACAGAATGTAACTAAATTGTTTTTTTTAGTAATAGTAAAGATAAATAGATGGGTCTCAAAGATAAAAAGACTAAATCACCAATTTTATAAAATTAGGGAACTAAATATAACAATATATATATATATATAATAATATAAAATAAAAAATATAGAAACTAAATATAATATATATAATAAAATAAAATTGTTCAAGAGGTACCTTTTGGGGGTGAGGACAACTCTCACATTTTATATTGGTATAAAGATTATTATAAGTAATAATATCTAGGAAGTAATGAAATACTACATAATGTATATTAATTATATTATATATATACTAGGGATCTGCGCATGCGTTGCACGCGCGACAATCATGTAGTATTTTTTTCTGTACGGGTTTATTTTGAAAGAAGAAAAAAGATAAACTTTAGATTTCTAATATAATGCACTTAAACATGAGTAAATAATTAAGAGAAATAGTAAACATATCAAAGTGATTAACATCAATCCAGAGCTCATGAATCACGATTCAAATATTTATAATGTCACATGACATCATTTATTAGGAAAAACTATATGTAAAAGCATTGCATTTGAACGGAGATAAAATGCAATTAGCAAAGCAACTACATTTACTATGTATGGCTCCTTAGAAAGTATGGTCCGATAGGTGAGAGCTGTATACTTCAGCTTACTTTACATTGCTTATAATACCTGAGACTTGCATATGGACAAAGGTAGCATGAAATTTTGCATACTATTTACAATATCTGCATTGCTGCAAAAATAACAAAGAGAACAGAAGCATAAGAATAATAGAAGCAGTGATTATCACCATATGGTTTAAACCGATCTTATCGATGATATTCAAGACAAAGAAGAGAGAAGAAACCAAATAGAGAACTATAACATGAAAACTAAGAACGTAACGTAATTAACATGTACCGGGATAAAACACAAAATTAAAAAGTGATGTAAACCCTATAGATATTCTTCTTTTTAATAATACAATTTATCAATTGTATTTAAAATCTGCAGCAAGGATAATCATTTTGGGCATCAATAAAAAATAAATATTTATTAATTAATTATGTACATCATTGACAAATGGAACATGAACATTGCAATTTAATTCTGAAATCTGGTCTAAATAGAGAAGTGAAAAGGAGAAGCAAATTTGTGCGGGATGAAGATGGGTGATTAGTTGACTTAGAAAAATCGACTATTATTATTTCATTCATGTTAATTCACTCGCTTTTCCAAATGAAATTCATACCTTAAGTAAATCTGCTTTCTCTTTCAGATGTGGAATATCCATTTGCACACATAGATGGGAAGCTTTCTTACCGTTACATGTCAGTTGTCATTTCCCTTCTCTTTAGCTCACCATGCAGTTTTTCATCTTCTTTCTCCAGCTTTTCTTTTAGCAAGTTTTGAAGACAGTTTTGCTAAGCTATTAAGCTTTCAACTTACAAATGTTAGAATTTCTGACAATCTTCTTAATTTTTTTTTCTCAATAGATTTCATACTCCTCAGCTGCATCTTCCACCTCCTTACTGTCGGATTACGGGGACGTAATACTACAGAATGCTAAACGCGTACTTGTAAGTAATCTAATTACGCAGCGGAATAATGTACACATACCTCAATAGCTTTCCTGCCCAAGAACGTTGTGGAGGGAGTTCTGATCCTCTGGTCGGAACCCGTACAAGTTCTTCGTGAGAAGAAGTCCTACGCGGTATAAGCTCCACAGAAAATCCTCTGTTTGATTCTTCAACGGGGACAGAACCTCGGACTGAATGCTCGGAAGCAATTTGGCACACCAATGGTGGTGTTAGGGGGCCGGCCGAAATATAATTGTAGAGAGAAAATGATTTCTCTCAAATCACAACTTAGGAGGAGTTGTGATCAAAGTGTGTTTTGGGAGTGACCCCAAGACCTCCTTATATAGTGGGAGGAGGAGAAAATCATCCTCCCTACTATTAGGGTGTCGACCGACTATGCTATGTGGGTAGGAGGCCCAATTTTGGGCCTCCCATGTCACATGGGAATTGGGTCTGGCCCAATTAGTCCTAATGTGACATTTACCTAATTATATTAGGTAACCACACATATTAACGGGCTACCAATTATGGCGCCACGTCCCATATGCTAACAGCTCCCATTCGCCGGAATGGGAGGGTGCCTGTTAATGTATTGTCATCCAATAACATCAACTTTTCAGTCTCCAGTTACTGTCTCCGTCTCCGAATAGTTCATACGAGGTTTGTCGTGCGACCGGCGGATACGACGGACATCGTGCTACTCATCTGTTAGGAGTGTTGTAGCGCCCGCAGAACGTTGATTCTCTTTCATAAATCAATCTTGTCAAAAATAAAATATGTACCGCACTGTATCCTTGGTCAACTGATAATTCTCCAATTGCCCAGTTTTCCACATAGGAATACTTCTCCAGGGCATCCGTACAAGTGTTCACAACCTTCAACTAATATCCGGTTGGTGGCCACCTAGTGAACACAAGAGTCGGTGAATTATAGATGAACATGACTATCCCCATCGCTTATACCCTTGGTCTAACTCAACCGGTTTCCAAATACGTGGTCACTTGGCCGTTTTCTTTGGCTCTACGCTCGTACGCCGGGAAGCGAACATTGAGCTAGACTTTAGGTATAAGTTATGAGCCCGAGAGGATACTTTGGGTGCCTCTTCATAAGACACCTGGGATCAATCACACGCTCAAGGTGAAGAAGTATGCGCCCTTTGAATCACAAGGATTCTAGCTAGCACAACCGAGCATGACCCGTGGTCGAACATGGTACGTGTAGTAGAAGCACGCGTCAATAGCACACCTGGAAAAGCCAGGGGTGGGATATGTCAATCATGCTATCGAGAGTCTTTCATCTGGCCCTGAATGTGATTTTAATGATGAACAGAGTCCAACACGGCGATTTACAAAACGAAGATTAAGTCATGCTTTAAGTGTGACCAAGTTATCGTTTCGTTTAACCAGATTTATCCCCCTGGTTCTTAGCCAATCTTGTTGTGGTAGAGGTCCCCCTCTCCTACAAGATGACCGTGCCTGTGTGACGAGGCAAGGTTCACATCCGACATAATTTTGGTGGAAGAGTTTTACTTCTTCCTACGACTTAGTTTATAGACCGAAAAATCTGATGTTATTTATCATTATGATGTCGATAGATCATATACTCAATTTGCAATTCTTTTATTCAATCGAAATATTATTTCAAATTTCAAAATTACATCACTTATACAAGCCACTTATTAAGCCCTACGTAATCCAAGCAGTTTTACGTGCTTTTCGAAAATTTCTCAACGTAATGGCTTATTTAATGGGTCTGCGACCATATTGTCTGTGGACAAGTATTCTAAAGCGATTATATTGTCTTCCACAACTGATTTGGCATAATTGTATTTCACATCAATGTGTTTGGTCCTACTATGGTAGTTTGGATTCTTAACTGCTGCAGTGGGTGCCTGACTGTCGGAGTATACCTTCACAGGTTTTCTCTTCTTGTCAGTGCCAATTAATGCAGTAAGAAGCCTTTTCAGCCAGACTTCTTCTTGTACGTTTTTAGAAAGGGCAACGAATTCTGATTCCATAGTGGAAAGCGCGACTCAAGATTGCTTCTTGCTTACCCGTGATATGGCAGCATTAGCAAGGAGGAAAACTCCCCCTGTGGTGGACTTACGATCGTCCGGATCGCCACCGTGGTCGGCGTCACTATAACCAGTCAATTCGATTTTCCTGCACTTATAACACAAAAAATAGTTGGCAGTACCTTTTAGATATCTTATAATTCGTTTTACGGCCTTTAAACGTTGATAGCCAAGATATGATTGGAATCTTGCTACTAGGCCCACAGCGTAACAGATGTCCGGCCGAGTACATAGCATGGCGTACATTAGACTTCCTACCACGCTTAGATACTCTGTACTCTTCATCTGTTCACGCTCCTGCTAGTTTTTCAAGGCCATCACGCTTCGACAGCGCGCACCCGAACACAACCGGCGTATCCACGGGTTTGGCATCGAGCATTCTGAATCTTTCAACAGTTTGTTGATATATGATTCTTGAGACAGACACAATCTCCGGGCGGCACGATCTCTGCCTAAGATGTACGTGGCCTCTCCCATGTCTTTCATCTCAAATGTTGATGATAACCAGGACTTTGATTCGTTCATGAAACTCACATCGTTTGCAGCAATGAGTATGTCATACACGTATAAGGTTATGATGACATATTTAGACCCGGAGGTCTTGGTGTAAACGCAGGGATCCTCGTGAAGGTTCACAAATCCGTTTCCGACGATTTCCTCGTGGAATCTACGATACCATTGCCGAGACAATTGTTTAAGATCGTAAATACATCTTTGGAGTTTGCAAACTTTACGTTCTTTTTCCAGGAGTAATAAAACCCTCTGGCTACTCCATATAGATCTCTTCCTCCAGGTTTCCATGGAGAAATGCGGTCTTTAACATCCATTTAATGCAGGCTCATGATCGAGGCTTGCAATAAGGGAAAAAATGGCTCTAACTGTGGTGTAACACACAGTTGGTGAGTATGTTTCATCAAAGTCCTCTCCGTGAATTTGGGTATATCCTTTCGAAATCGTTCGAGTTTTGCACCACCCAAATTTTCCATCAGTAGTGAATTATAAAATTTCACTTTCTAGCTCCGTGGTTAGCAGGTAAATCAACTGAAGACCAAACCGGAATACGTTCTAATTTAGGCATTGTTTTCCTCCATTCCAACGTTTGAGGTTCTTCCAATACTTGCTGAACCGTTACTGGTTCGTGAACGAATGTCTCACTTGATGGGTTACTTCTTAAAAGAAGTTTGTTGCCTTAGACTAAGTCTAGGCTCGATAATCTCATCTTAAGTCTGATCGTTACTCCCACTCGGAATGATGCTCCTTCTTGGAGCATTACTCCCACTGGGAACAATGGCGGTGCTTGAACTTTGGTCTACAACTTTCTTAGAATGACCTCTTGGTCTCAGGATTTTACCTCCGAGATTTATTCCTCGATCATTAGGATATAGAATCAAGTTAGTCATTTCCTCCCACTAGGAATAATGGGCAGTTGCGACGACTATTAGATTTTCATCCAATGGTTCAGCATTATGATTATCAGGTCTGAATTGATTCGCATTAACATTTAGTGATGATTATGTGAGGGGGAGTGAGCCCTCCCACTAGATTTATTATGAGGACGTTTCCATCATCATTTACCATGTCATTCACTAATGCATTCACTAATGCTATATCATTCTCCCACTCGAAGTAAGTGGGACCTGAGAATCTCCGTTACCCATATTAATTCGATCGGTACTTTATTTCGTTTCGTTCCGCAAAGTATTGGAAATCCATCCTCAAATTTCTATAATGTGTCATGTTCGACCACGTTGCCATTAATCCAAGCTAATTTTAAGCTTGCATTTTCTAATAGTAGATCGTACTCTTATTAAATGCTTGTTTAACCCGCAAATTAATGTTGTTTAATGATAAGGTTTTACTCGTATCATCTTTTAGCTTTTATGGAAATGCGTCAACCGATTATGTTGGAACATAGTGTTACATTAATGTGAGTCAACTTAATTTCATTCCATAGGAACAATTAATGTTGAGTTCTAACATAATGTAATTTTAAACTATGTTTCTCGAAGTATTTAATAATATGATTGCTTAGCCAAACTTTTCGTTAAAGGCCTATAGTGGGAGTGTCATTTTACTGACTACTTCCTTTCGTTTATTAACTCACCCAGAGACTTATCCACCTCATGGACTATGCATTTGAGCTTTTGCTTAATGCTATAGTTGATGTACTGCTCGATCGTAGTAGCATTAAAGCATACTTCTAACTATAGTAGTCATCAATGAGTTATTTCCAAAGGATTATAAACGAAAACTCAGCATTCATTCATTAAAACACTTCATTATTAAATTTGTACTTCAAAACGATGTGTTCCGTCTCTTGAGGCACACGCGCGTACGACTCATAAAACCAGTTTTATCCCGTGGTTTATATCGTTTCGTTTCCAAATTTAATTTAATCGGTTTTTCATGCACATTAACCGGGGAATTTATCATTTAATGGAGTACTCTATAGCAAATGAGGATGAAATTAACGGTCAGTTTGCTTTTGAAATTATGCAATCGATGGATGTTTGATTAAGCGAGTGAATGTTTTATTTGATCCAACCGTTTTACCGGAGGATTCATAGATTAGTTATTTGTTTCGGATCGGTCCCGTTTAATCGGGTCGATTAATTTTGATAAGTAGGCCAAATCATGAACTGAATGGTTACTACTTTATTCAATAATTATGAATCATCATTAACTAAACATAAACATTTATTGATAATAAGAGAACTTGTAGACATTGATACTGCACTGAGATACATTACAAAGCTTTAAGAGGTAAAGGAAAAGTAAAGTCGAAAAGGAAAACTCCAGCTATCTTCACCAACGTCCCTGAAAGAAATTCACAAGTGAATCATATCAGTAGACTTAGCGATATAAAACGTTTAACGGTTTCATATATGGGGCAAACGAGGTGTACCTTTTACAGTACTTCATCAGTAGTATTTGTCATACTACATATCTCGTTTGAAGACAAATTCGATCATGTTTCCTCTGCAATTTCCTTAGTCCTCTTGCGGTGGCGCACATGGGAACTTTTCAGTCTCTTTTGGTTGCTTTCCTTGAAAAGGAACATGGAGTACTTAACTGAATCAATTAAGTATCCTAGTCCATTATCGTCAGCAAACCATGATATCGGATATCCCTGTGCGATATTGATTATCTTTCTCCAATTGGATTTTTCGATCCTTCGGTTACACACAAGTTTTACTCTGGTGTTGTTTGAAAGTAGGTCATCATACTCTATTATTACTTTTCTTGCTTCAGCTGCCTTTCCACTACCAAAACGAAGTTTAAGGGCAGCCCAAAGCTGAACAGCCGAATAATTGAGCGTGAAGTCCTCTGTAACCTCTTTATCCAAGGATGCCAATATCACCTTGCAAGCTTTCTTATCTCCCAAGCCTATGTTCCCTATTCTGGGAACTAGGTTGTGGTCTGGCGGTACCAACATTTTCTCTCTTATAGTAATGATACAGTCGTGTGTATCACATGCTATAAGACGTTCTCTTACCATCTCACTCCATGCTTCATAATCCATACCATCCAGATTGCATGGTTTACAAAAGCGTACCGACCCAGCCATTAGAACTATTACAATTATAATCATGCTAAGTTAGGGAGACAATAACATTTTGACAGAATTGCAAACATCGGATTATCTATTAAAATGGAATACGACGAATAGTGATCCTTCAGTCATTAAACCATACCGACCGCCAGTAACCGAGGGAAGGGGGTGTTGTGAAAATGTTCACACCATTGTCGTATTCAATCCAATAGATCAGTCTCTTGAAAACGGTTATTATTTTGCAAATTACCGGAACGGGAATTTTCAACAAGCATACCCGATCTTGGCTTTCCCATGGTCCTTTTTTATTTTGTAAAATTATCCGATAATTTACGCATGCATAATACTCAATCACGCCATAAACATCGAACAAACCAAAACAACATGCTTACGCGTCATGCATCTAATGTTCCTTAGCATACATAATTCTACTTAAAGTAAATTACCACATGCTTTCATTCATGAACATTCTAGCATACGTGTCAAAACATGCAACTTCCGCATACATCATGCATAATTGACGACTGGTATTTTCAGTTTTAAAAAAACGTTTTGAAAATATTAGGGGCTGATTTGCAATTCATGCTTACAATCTTATTATGCGAAATATCCAGACATGGATTCTAGGCACTTTCAATCAGCATAACATGTTTATCCTATTGCACAAACCATATATTTAAATCCCAGAGCTCAATGCTCGCAATATATTATCCAGCTAGCTTGTCTAAGTCAAGACGATGGTTCTAATATATATATTTTGCATAAAGTAAACAATTGCAATTCAGCCCACTAATTTAATCCAGTCCCAAAAACATACATATCCGAGATCCATCCCCATAATCGTAACCAGGTATTAGGGTTTTATCCAAAAACGTGTTAAAACGTAAACCCTAAGAGCACTGTTTAGGTTAACTTAAAGTTCGAAAACATTTTAGATTTAAAATTTGACATCCTATTTTATTGAACATTTAAAATTTCTGGAAATTTTTAAAATTTGGTTCGGTCTAATTTAAAATCTGGTCTGAGTCGGTCCGATTTTAAAAAAATCCGTTTTGGTCTGAAACGGTTCAATAAAATAAGATTGTAGTTCGGTTCATCACTCGAAACCGGTTTGGTTTAGATTCACTTAGTTACTTTGGTCCGACCCGACCCGACTAGGTCGACCCGATTAAGAAAAACCCGGATTGGTTTAACCCGTTCCGTTTTTGCGAATTGGACCGGCCCAATAAACCCATAGGGTTCGGCCGAAACATTTCTTTTGGGCTAAGTAGAGTTTTAAAGTCCACTAAAAACTTAACTTAGCCCACAAGAATCATTAATTATGTAAAATAATTTCCAATATTGTTAATATATATATATATAATTCGGCACTTATATATATTATTAATGTATATAAATATTGTCAAGATTCTGTTGGATCACGGGCGAAGCTCCGTTACGTCCTTGACGGAAAGCTTTGGACTCCTGGGCTCCGCGTAATCCTGCAAAATGGATGACCTGGGTGGTGACCCAGAATCCCTCTCCGATGCTTAAATGAGTATGTGATCAATGGGTGGTAAGCAAAAAGTCTAAGCTCGTATTAGATGATGGTTTTCTGAGGTAACTTCCTCCTTTATATAGGAGGGGAAGTTACTCAGTTACTTGTTACTGCGCCTGGCAGTTTTACCCATGATTCCGTGTATCTCGCCACGATTCCGCATATCTCGGTCGGGATTCCGTATATCTCGCCCCACGCTCCGCGTATCTTACCCGTACTTCGCGTATCTCGGGCACGCCCTGCGTATCTCGGGGGATTTATCTTTATCTCTAACCGTCTCCCACTACTCTATCTAGTAGGCAGGTTTCTCGGTCTTTATCCTCTGATCACAAGTCCCGACTCCTGTCGAAGACTCCAGAGTTGTCTCATTCTAGATCACCACCCAGGACCTTCAGTCTCTACGGGACAGGTCCAGCCTCTGCGGGGCTTTATTATCGGGGCTTTTACTAAGGCATATCGGGGCCTACTCAGCGGCTTCTCATCGGGAGCATTCAGCTCATACATCGGGACCACTAAAGTCGGGATCCTTCGTGCTGGGCCTCTGGGCCTTCTAGGCTTTTCACGAGGCCCACTGGACCTACTCGCCGTCCATTGGCTGTTAACGGGGCTAACGATTACATCGGAACCCATCATTTGCCCCCAAGACATGGGGGACTTTTAGTTCGTCATGTCTTTTAATTCAGCTCTTCTGACCTCGTTGTCGGAGGTTTTTGTTTTCATACCTTCCGATACCACTGTCGGAGGCTTTTGCCTTGCGTGTGATTGTTGTATAACAGAGTCTCTTACTCATGATTACCTCGGGCCCACCAGGCCCCATGGGCAGTTGCCAAATCCGAGGAGACTCCTCGGTTACTGTAGCATTAAATGCCTAGGGATAAGGAAACGACGTTTAAACCAGCGTGACTGCTGTTTTCTGGAAAAGCAGCCATGACGTCACACACGTCCCTTCCGTACCTATGATCTCGGCGATTAAGATCGTGTCGTTTCCTCTTCAACGGTGCAGATCGTGCCCATCCAGCTGTCTCTTCCATACCGTCTTCATAATTTCAACGGTCGAGATCAAGTCGTTTTGTCTTCAACGGTCAAGATTAAGTTCCCTCAGTTGCCCTTTTGCTTATAAAAGCCAAAACCCTGGCATTATTCATTTCTTCTGCACTCTCTCGATTTTAGCCATCCTTGCATTCGAAGCTCTTCTCCAAGCTCTTCCTACTGTTCCAGTGATCTAAGGCCTTCAAGCTTCCGATCTTCCTCCATTTTATCTCTCCGATCATCGATCATGTCTGGTAAGACTTTCTTCTATGTCTCTTGTATCGAACCTCTTTGGCCTTCTGGCCTTTATATAAGTAGTTTCTTTCCATCTGTTTTGGCACCGATACTCGTTTGCACTTTATCTAAAGCGGCTTTAAACTCGTTACTCCGAACGTTCCGATGCACCATTTGAGATGGCTTCATACGTTCTTCCGACGCTTGACTTGGGACTTCGTCATTTAAGGTTTCTCGTCCCATCGGGACTTTACCACTTAAGGTTTCTCGTCCAATCGGGACTTTACCGCTGAAGGTTTCTCGTCCAAAATCGGGACTTCACCACTTAAGGCTTCTCGTCCAAAATCGGGACTTCGCCACTTAAGGCTTCTCGTCCAAAATCGGGACTTCACCACTTAAGGCTTCTCGTCCAAAATCGGTACTTCACCACTTAAGGCTTCTCGTCCAAAATCGGGACTTCACCACTTAAGGCTTCTCTCGTCCAAAATCGGGACTTCGCCATTTAAGGCTTCTCGTCCAAAATCGGGACTTCACCACTTAAGGTTTCTCGTCCCTGCCTTTCAAGGCCATTATCACACCCCTTAGGGCTTTTACTGCGTCTCTACCGGACGGCTTAATCGTACCTTTTAAGGCTTTTTGCCGCATCATATAGACGACTTACGCGGACCCGTTAAGGCTTTTCCGTACCCGTTAAGGCTTTTGGCCGCATCATATAGACGACTTACGCGGACCCATCAGGGCCTTTTGGTACCTAGGCTTTTGGTTGCATCATATAGACGACTTACGTGTACCCCGTAGGGATTTTGTCCATACCCGTTAAGGCTTTTGGCCGCATCATATAGACGACTTACGCATACCTCGGAAGGCTTTTATCGTACCTCGGAAGGCTTTTTGTCGCGTCCTTCAGGACGTCTTACTAACAGTTTAGAATAAATCTAAAAGTAATTTGATCGGAAACAACTTCTTTTATTCATAAATAACTCAAAATAGGCTTACATCGGATCTTATTGATAGACAATTTGCGCCCTTCACGGCGGCTTAATATCAAACATGATACTTCTTCAAGTGTTCGCCACTGAAGGAATGCTTCAACGTCTTGCCATCAAGGTCCTCTAGCCTGTATGCATTGGGGGCTGGCATCCCTACGATCTTGTAAGGTCCCTCCCATTTTGGCGATAGTTTGTTGATCCGATCTTGGTGAACGAACTCGTTCCTCCGCCAGACAAGTTCTCCCACGAAGAATTGTCGAGATCTGACACGCCGATTGTAATATCGGGCAGTTGCCAGACGCATTCGGGCCTGGACTTCATCAGCCTTCCATCTTTTTTCCTCGAGCAAGTCTAAGTCTAGACGTCTCATTTCCTCGTTTGTCAGAGGCTCGTAATATTTCGCGCGATGGGACGCCACCGCTATTTCCACGGGAGCGACTGCCTCCGTGCCATAGACCAGGCCAAACGGAGTTTCTCCTGTTGATTGCTTGGGTGTTGTTCTCACAGCCCACAGCACGTTCTCGAGCTCATCCAGCCAATGGCCCTGCAAGGCATAGACTCTCTTCTTCAAGCCATCCATCACGATCTTGTTGGCTGATTCTACCTGGCCATTGGTCTGAGCGTGGCGGACTGAAGCGGTCCGATGCTCAATGTTTAGTTTTTCCAGGTACTCCTTCAACTGAGCCCCATTGAACGGAGGGCCATTGTCGCTGATCAACACTCGAGGAACCCCGTACCGGGATACGATCTGAGTTTGAAGGAACTTTAGGATCTGCTGCCCCGTCGTTCTAGCCAATGCTTTAGCCTCTATCCACTTTGAGAAGTAGTCGATGGCCACGAGCAAATACTTGCACTGACCTTTCGCTTGGGGAAGAGGTCCCACCAAATCAATCCCCCATTGCGCGAAGGGCCATGCACTCCTGATGGGCATTAAGTCCGCGGCGGGGGCCACGATATTTGGAGCGTACTTCTGGCATGTATCACAGGATCGGACCATCGCGGTCGCTTCCTTGTTCATCGAGGGCCAATAGTAGCCTAAGTTCAATGCCTTCCTCACTAGAGATCGGGCCCCTTCATGACAGGCCGCGACTCCTTCGTGTAGCTCCCTCAGGATCCGATTCGTGTCAGGTTCTGCTACGCATTTTAAGAAAGGCTTTACGTACCCTTTTTTGTATAATTGGTTGTCCACCATCGCGTAGTTGTCCGAAATCCGACGCAACCTGACAGCTGCCACTTTATCATCGGGGAGTACCCCCGTAGTCAGGTATGTGACCATCGGGGTCATCCAAGTGGGCTTCTCTTC
Source organism: Clarkia xantiana subsp. parviflora (assembly GCA_036873135.1). NCBI lineage: Eukaryota > Viridiplantae > Streptophyta > Magnoliopsida > Myrtales > Onagraceae > Clarkia > Clarkia xantiana. Next base: position 38,096,807 of record JAPTYO010000008.1, read on the forward strand.
TTCCTCCGATCCTGTCTCAATAGCATAGATCTCCACCGGATCAATGTTTGAGATAATCACCTTTTTCTAGGAAATGCACCCTCCGATTCTCCTCAGGGGCCACTCCCAGAGCGAACTTGCTTAAGGCATCTGCTTCCGCGTTCTCTTCCCTCGGGATTGCCTCGATATCGAAGCTTTTGAAGCTTCCCTTCAAAGTCTGCACCTCGTGCAAATACTTCTTCATTGTTGGGCTCTTGGCTTCATAGTTCCCCTGGACTTGATTCACGATCAAGCTGGCATCGCACTTCACTTTTAAATGATCGACCCCCGTACCCTTGGCAATCTTAAGGCCTGTGATGAGAGCCTCATACTCCGCTTCGTTGTTGGTGGCTTTGAACGTCAACGCCAAGGCATATCGTAGGGGCTCGCCTCCACCGGGCGGTATCAATATGAATCCTGCCCCCGAGCCTTCTACACTCGATGAACCATCAGTGTACATTTCCCAGGTATTCTCCTCATTTGGCTGTTCTGGCTGTTGTTCTGTTGTCGGGACTTCCTCCATGGTTGCCCCCTCTGCGGGACCCGTTACTTCCAGATCGGGTGCCGTAGACTCAGCTATAAAATCTACCAATGCCTGGCCCTTAATAGCGGTTCTCGGAGCGAAATGAATACGGAACTCTGTCAGCTCGATGGCCCATTTTACCAATCTCCCCGACGCCTCCGGTCGGTTCAAAAAGTGTTTCAGGGGCTGATTAGTCAATACCGTGACTTCATGGGCATGGAAGTAAGGTCGTAGCTTTCTAGCGGCAATAATCAACGCAAAGAGATACTTCTCAATAGCGGGATAGTTTATTTCAGACTTGGCAAACGCCTTGCTTACATAATAGATAGGCACTTGGTTGCCCTTGACAATTTTAATCAAAACAGAACTAACAGCCACATCAGAAACAACCAAATAGAGATAAAGCGGCTCGCCTGGAACTGGTTTCGCCAACGGCGGAAGGGTACGGAGGTGTTGCTTGAGTGCCTGGAATGCCTCCTCGCACTTGTCGGTCCATTCGAATTTCTTGTGGGCCCTCAGCACATCAAAAAATGGCATGGCTCGGTCACTCGCCTTGGATAGGAAGCGATTCATCGCGGCCAACCGGCCATTCAGCACCTGGACCTCCCGATGAGTCTTCGGGGACTGCATCTCCTCGATTGCTCGCAGCTTCTCGGGGTTCACCTCGATTCCTCTCTGGCTCACCATGAACCCTAGGAACCTCCCCGAGTTTACCCCAAAAGCACATTTGTCGGGGTTCAGCCGAACCTGATGGAACTTCATCCGCTCAAATGCTGCCGCCAAGTTCTGGACATGGTCTCCTGCCTGTCGGGACTTCACCAGCATGTCATCCACATATGCCTCCATGGTTTTCCCCAACATGTCTCCGAACAACTTGTTCACCATTCGCTGGTAAGTCGCTCCGGCATTGATCAATCCGAAGGGCATCACGTCATAATGGTAGACGTCACTGTCGGCATAGAAGGCCGTATGGGGGGCATCCTCCTTCGCCATCTTGATATGGTTATACCCGGAATAGGCATCCATGAAGCTCAGCAGCTCATTTCCCGATGTGGCATCCACCAGCTGGTCAATCCTCGGGAGCGGGTAGCAATCCTTCGGGCAAGCCTTGTTTAAGTCGCGGAAATCGACACACATCCGCCACTTCCCGTTACTCTTTCGCACCAGGACTGGGTTAGCCACCCAAGTCTGGAATCGGAGCTCCTTGATGAATCCAGCATCGAGCAGTCTACCCACCTCTTGCTGGATCGCGATCCTCTTGTCCGCGCCCATCGGACGTCTTCTCTGCGCGATAGGCTTGATCGCGGGGTCTATCTTCAACTCGTGCACTATCACGTCGGGGCTGATTCCTGGCATATCACTCGGGGACCAGGCAAACAGCTCCTTAAACTTCTTTAGGAGCTCGATCAACTCTTAGGCTCTTTCCTCCGACATAGCAGACCCGATCTTCACCTTCCTCTGAGGCCCATCGATCTCAACTTCCTTCAAATCCTCCATGGGGGCGGGACGCCCATACTCCTCTCGAGGATCAGCATCAGTCTGAAGGACAGTCATGGCCTCCCTCCTTCTCCGTCGGGTGGCGTTAACGTAGCATTTCCGCGATGCCACTTGGTCACCCTTGACTTCTCCGACCCCATTGTCAGTCGGGAACTTCATCTTCTGGTGAACCGTCGAGGCTACTTCCATAAGAGGGTTGATGGTGGTCCTCCCGATAATAGCGTTGTATGCCCCCGCAGACTCCACGACAACGAAATCCACGTTTCGTTTCTCCATCTTCCAACCACTACCAAACTCCACCGGTAAGGTAATCATTCCCAGCGGGTAAGAGGTGGAACCAGAGAATCCTACCATCGGGAAGTCCACCTGTGTGAGGTCCTTCTTCGTCTTTCCCATGGCTTCCAGAGCGTCCATGAAGAGAATATCGGAGGAACTCCCTCCGTCTATCAGGATCCGCTTCATCTCGAATCCGTCTACGTCCAGGGTCACGACCAGGGCGTCATCGTGAGGGCTATCCACGCCTACTAGATCCTCCGCCGAGAAAGAAATTACCATTTCCTCCTTCAGGGTCCACGACCGGGACCTTTTGCCTAGCACCACCGCGGCAGATATGCGAGAAGCGTAGTTCTCCCGGGAAGCAGAGGTATCACCTCCCGCCGCCATTCCTCCGTGGATGACGTTGATAGTTCCCCGTCTCTCCTTACGGGCACCTGATCCTGAGGCTTCTTGCTCAACCTTCTTCTTCTTCGGGGATCGGTCACGAGATTTGGAACGGGATCGTGACCGACTTCTGGAGCGGATCGGCACCGCCCCCTTCCGACGAACTCTTTTAGCTTCCCCTTCTGGATCAGCTTCTCAATTTCCTTCTTCAACTCCCGACAGTTTTCGGTGTCATGGCCATTGGCTCGATGGTAGCGACAGTAACGGTCAGGACGGCCTCCTAGGAATTCGCCTTCTTTCCTCAGGGGGTATCGAGCGAGACCCTGTCTGTCCATCATAGCTAACACAGAGGTCATCGAGCTATTGATGGGAACAGCCCGACCTTCTCGGTTATCCTTCCTCGGAGGACGCTTGTCTTCTCTTTTATCGGGACGACCACGTTTCCTACTTCCTTCCGACTTGTCGCTCCCTTTGCGATCATCCGATAGCTTGGACGATAGCTTTCCTCTCCCTGATTTCGGGGGATCGAGCTCTCCGGCAGCAATCTTCGACTCCTGGACGTCGATTTGCTGTTTCACCCTCGCTTGCAGGGCCTCCATGCTCCACACAGCCTTCGCGGCTACGCTGTGCATCAGGTCGGAACCGTACGGAGCGCTCAAGTTCCGCAGGAAAGTACGGATAGTCTCTCCTTCCGAGATTTCTTCATCAATCTCCGCAGCACTGGCAGTGAACCGTTGGTAGTAGTATGCCAACGATTCATCGGGTCTCTGCACCACCTGGGTCAAGGACCTCACACTCTTCAGAAGACGCCTCCGACCTTGGTACTGCTTGATGAAGCGATCGTGCATATCAGCCCAGCACGTGATGCATCCTGGCGGGAGGCTGAAGAACCAAGTCATGGCCCTTTCTCCCAGGGTTATCGGGAACAATGAACAGATGAGGTCGTCGTTCGATGTTCGTCCCATACAGGCCTGGACATGCCTCTGAACATGGCGAACTGGGTCCCCCTCACCATCATACTCCTTGATGGTCGGAATACCTAGCCCGGGCGGGGCGACGGTATCTATCAGCCGCGGCACGAAAGGATGGCTGGATCGATCCATTAGCTCCGATGTCATCTGCTTCTGATCACCCATGCAGATGCTAACGATCTTCACCAGCTGATCGGGGGTGATGGGGCCATTCAGGGGAATGGTCCTATTCTGCACTGGTCCTGGGCCGACGACCACGAACTTCTCCAGGTGTGCTGGCTCCTTACCCTTGCTCCTGGGCGGAACCTCCTGTTCCTCTGGGTCCACCCTCGGCGGGGGTGGTGGTAATTCTTCTCGCGGAGGCAACTCCTCCGCCCTCCTGGCGGCCTCTCTTTTGTCCAGCAAGGCCTCCATGACGGCCAAGAACATGGGCATAGCATCTGCTACTGCCTTGGCCAACTCCGAGTTCGAAGACGACCCTTCTTCCCTTCGCGGGACTCCTTCTTCTCCATGGCCCACCGGGTTCGAGGGAGCCTCATCTTCCTCCCTACGCGGGACATCCTGCCTGTTCCTCACTGTGTCTCGGACTGAGACCTCATAGCCATCACCCTGCCCCCCTGTCTGGGAAAGAGCGGGGTTCTCACCTTGTTCAGCAACACGTTCTGGCAATTGGGAATTCATAGTTCCTGCGGGACGGGAACTGCCAGCCTGAACTTGCTTCTTCTTGCCACCACCGGCCATTGATCTGGTAGAAACTATTTTGACTTTTCGTAAGTTTTCCACAGACGGCGCCAATGTTGGATCACGGGCGAAGCTCCGTTACGTCCTTGACGGAAAGCTTTGGACTCCTGGGCTCCGCGTAATCCTGCAAAAGGGGATGACCTGGGTGGTGACCCAGAATCCCTCTCCGATGCTTAAATGAGTATGTGATCAATGGGTGGTAAGCAAAAAGTCTAAGCTCGTATTAGATGATGGTTTTCTGAGGTAACTTCCTCCTTTATATAGGAGGGGAAGTTACTCAGTTACCTGTTACTGCGCCTGGCAGTTTTACCCATGATTCCGTGTATCTCGCCACGATTCCGCATATCTCGGTCGGGATTCCGTATATCTCGCCCCACGCTCCGCGTATCTTACCCGTACTCCGCGTATCTCGGGCACGCCCTACGTATTTCGGGGGATTTATCTTTATCTCTAACCGTCTCCCACTACTCTATCTAGTAGGCAGGTTTCTCGGTCTTTATCCTCTGATCACAAGTCCCGACTCCTGTCGAAGACTCCAGAGTTGTCTCATTCTAGATCACCACCCAGGACCTTCAGTCTCTACGGGACAGGTCCAGCCTCTGCGGGGCTTTATTATCGGGGCTTTTACTAAGGCATATCGGGGCCTACTCAGAGGCTTCTCATCGGGAGCATTCAGCTCATACATCGAGACCACTAAAGTCGGGATCCTTCGTGCTGGGCCTCTGGGCCTTCTAGGCTTTTCACGAGGCCCACTGGACCTACTCGCCGTCCATTGGCTGTTAACGGGGCTAACGATTACATCGGAACCCATCAGATTCTATCTTTAAGATGTAAATCAATTAACAATATAAATATATATATATATAAAATTTTCGGCCAAATATATATATATATATATATAATTATTTTCAAATATATATTTAGGGATAAAATATATAGACAATATATCTTCTTAATCTTTTTAAGTAACCAAATCCTATCAATATATCTTTATCCCTATCTTTTAGCTAAATATATTGATAGTTTTTATATTTTACTATATAATGTGAATCTTTCCTAATCTTTCCAACTTATAGATATATTGTTAATAAAATTAAAATATGGTAACATATATATCTAACCTAGGCCGGCCGAATTTTTCTTTCTTGCACCCTAAGAAATTAAACTTTTTACCTAATAATTCACCTAGGGTTTCGGCCATAACACAAAAAATTGGAAAAATTGTCAAATTTTAAGATCAAACACTATTATTATCATGAATCCAAAAAGTGTTTTTGATAAAACTCATCGTGTTCTTGAAGATCATGAACATCAAACTTAAATATAAACATGAATTTTCGTTTTTGATCTATAAAAACATGTAAATTCCGAAAATTTTCAGTTTTTAAAGATCAAACATATGAAATTTGTTTAAAAATTCGGATTACTCATGATGTTCATCATAAAAATTTCGGTTTTTATAAAATTTTCAAGAACATCAGTTTATCAAAATTTCTAGAACTCCTAACACAAGCTCTGATACCACTGTTGGATTACGGGGACGTAATACTACGGAATGCTAAACGTGTATTTGTGGGTAATCTAATTACGCAGCAGAATAATGTACACATACCTCAATAGCTTTCCTGCCCAAGAACGTTGTGGAGGGAGTTCTGTTTCTCCGGTCGGAACCCGTACAAGTTCTTCGTGAGAAGAAGTCCTACGCGGTATAAGATCCACAGAAAATCCTCTGATCGATTCTTCAACGGGGACAGAACCTCGGACTGAATGCTCGGAAGTAATTTGGCACACCAATGGTGGGGTTAGGGGGCCGACCGAAATATGCTTGTAGAGAGAAAATGATTTCTCTCAAATCACAACTTTGGAGGAGTTGTGATCAAGGTGTGTTTTGGGAGTGACCCCAAAACCTCCTTAGTGGGAGGAGGAGAAAATCATCCTCCCTACTATTAGGGTGTCGACCGACTATGCTATGTGGGTAGGAGGCCCAATTTTGGGCCTCCCATGTCACATGGGAATTGGGTATGGCCCAATTAGTCCTAATGTGACATTTACCTAATTATCTTAGGTAACCACACATATTAACTAATGAACTCCATCTGTTATGCTTTCTTAAGCATCTCATCCAAAGTCCTCTTCTACAGATGGAGTTCATTAGTTTATGCCATTGCTTGTAAGAACGACTTCTCATTCCCATCAAGCTTATTTGTCATCTCTTAAGAACCTTAAAAAAATTCTTCTTGCTAATTACCTCTTAAAAACCCATAATATAATAATAAAACGTAATAAGTATCGATAATCATTATTTTTTGCCATAAATTTAAAAATAAGACAATTTGTGAAAAAATAATCTCATACATCTCTGTCAATATGGAAAAATCTTGAAGAAAATTATTCTCGCAAAATTTGGGAGCTTTGATAGTTATGACATTAGTTGAGAATATTATGGAGCTTGTCTACAACTTGTGTGGCTAGAACCTCCAGTCTAACATCCTCTAGCTTCGTGGTCTTCTCCAGCAAGGAAATGATGTACAAGATGTAATTTTTTATCTGTCATCGGTACCCTATCATTCTCAAACTACATGATCAACTTCTCAGGATTTGTGACCAACTGAACAATGTTTCCTATGTCAATCTGAAAACAAGCCGCATCCACACAATTAGCCAGCCAAAGAGACAACATACTATTATTTTACTATAGTACTTGCACCACCAGTGAAAAGAGTTTCCAAAAGCACAATAAAAAAAAGGAAAAATAAGTATGTTTCTTCTTCAACTTTGACTGCGTTCTCAAATGAAAATGACAATTCAATGGAAACTACACCATCTATCCAATCATCAACTGCGTATCAATCATTGTTTCAATAAAATCATCGTTCCCACTAAATATGGTAGCAGCAGGCGTAAATCCGAGAATAGAAAGTCTTTTAGTTCATTCCATTGATATGAACATCTTAATTAAACAATGAATCCTCATCATGATCAGCATTTACATAGTGTGGGCAGTAATTTTGACATCATCACGACCCTTAACAAGCCTAACCCTCTTCTCCGGTTCTTCTGCAATGCTTGCACAGTTTTATCAATAGCTAGGGATGGATAAATAGGATGAATAGTTATTAAGGAAGATGGAAGTTGGAAATTTTATTGTCTCAACCCTTACCAACATCGACTTGCAACTCCATTCCAATAAATTTGAGTTTATGCTTACTCTAATCACCAATATATGATAACTAATAAGGTAGTGATAAACCTGAATCATCATCATCTATATCTATAGAAGAAAATGAGCAAATGTGTCACCTAAAACTTGTAACAAGAATGAAATGGCATACTCACAACCATTAATGACTACAAATGCTTTTGGAGATATCAACAGAGATTGATAATCTTGGTTGCATTCATCCATGTTTAATAGTTAGTTACTTGCTTGCTTTTCGATTGTTTGTAATCCACTGGAAAATAAAAAATAATTGATAATTATTTTTAACATTGAAGCGGTTGTGAGCAGGTGAACCAAAAATCAAGTAAAGAAACATGTCATTAGTATTAAAAAAATTCAACCAACGCCATGTGTGCATTTTTTAAACACAAAAATAAAACAATGAAAGCATAAACTACAATTGTAAATATAATTTTACTGAATGTACATGAAGATGGAGAAATCATAATCAAAACATGAATAAATGAACTCACCGGAGTCTGGAAGGATGTTCGTTGTCGTCGTCTAATGGAACGTCCACAGGCCACAAGTCAGTGAGGATTAAAAAACCGTAAATAATCGAAAATATCAATTTGTACATAATATAAGATGGAGGGGAAGGGGTACCTATGTGGGTAGTTGGCGGTGAAACCGTCATGTCTATTGCAGGTGTTATCACTCGAGTAGTCGAATCTATGGATTTGACGGAATTCAGGCGGTAGTGGTGATTATGAAAGAATTGAGATGACAGAGAATGCAACGGGGTGAAGCAATTGGAGAGGATGAACTGGAAGAAGGAATGTGTAAGGAGAAGGCTATCGAAGAATAAGCGTTAGGAGAAGAAGCAATGGGCAACGAATGTGTACGGTTGGATGGTGGGTGTTGAAGAAGAAGCAATTGACAATGATTTTGTACGATTCGGTGGTGGGAAGCGTCTGTTTGCGGTGAATGGTGATGAGCGTTTGGGTATTTTCTTTTGGCAAATCAGTACAGTGGTGCCGGTTTATGATTGATGATGCATTTTGAGTGTGAGGACATGCCCGACTTTTAATATAGGTATAGATATAGATATAGATATATATAATTTTACATTTTGGTAAATTCATTTAGTTTCTTTTTTTAATTCATATATTTATAACTTGTATGCTATATATATTGGACAAATAAACAAATCTCTATATGAATTTTCACCCAATTATAAATCAATGTCCATTAAGTATTTAAAATTGATTAGTTAAATATCCAATTTTTCGACCAAAATGTTGTCTCAATTATAGTTTTCGTAAAAAAATTGACAGAAAATGAGCACATTCCGGTCAATGACATAGATAGGCCCGCGGTGCCTGGAATGTGGCTTTTGAAAGGAAATCAACGTCATTAGATAATCGTGGCCTATAGGCATGGCATGCCTTGCAAGAGGTGTGGTTGTTTCAGCCATCATCAGAACATTTTCAATGTGGCGGATGCGGTCCTCTCAATTAAAGCAAATTGATGAAATGCTAAATCGTATTGATCGTCAACCTATGTTGTGCTCTATTCGGGAAAATTTCAAACCTATATATACCTGTCGCAACAGAGGTTGGGAAACATACTCATTTTGATGTCATGTTCGAGGATCCAACCTTCAACTCTCCAGGGGGCATGATTCTTCGAAGATTTGGGCAACAAAATCAAGGAGTACCTGCAACAGAACCAAATGAGGCTCCACCAGTGACTTAAGCTGATCAGATCTCAGACGATCTCAAGGAGTTCCCCCTCATAGATACTGAACTTGACAGAGATCACGTCTCCCCTTGACTTCAGCAGTGTTTCTCCAATCAACATGCAGTTTTTTTAAGAGAATCTTTTGGTTTCTAGGGGAGAATTAATACGGATCAAAACTTAGGTACATGCTAGGTAAATAATTACGGAGCAGAAATGGTGCACATACCTATATTGTGAATGAGGGAGTTCAATACGCACTATGGTCTCCACAGCAAAGCCTCTTCAATCTGGTCACTGGATGGATCTCTGTGGTGAATTGTTTGACACAATTCGGCACCTACTTTGTGTAGTATGGGTTTCAGTCGAACCTTATGTGTTTAAGGAGAGGGGATTTCTTTGTGACTACTTAAAGGGGATAGAATGATCAACCCTAATAAATCCCTAACAACTCTTATTTATAAGAGGAGGTGAGTAAAACCCTTGTTGGGTTATTGCTTATTTCGGCCGAACAATTAGTCTAATAGGGTCGGCCCACATGGACCGTGCATGGCCCATGAGGATTTCAACCTGACCCAAAATCCCCTATGAGCCATAACCCAAATTAGACTTAGCATGTTGGGCTTATATTAGTGGGCTCTTACTATGACGGCCCGTTTACACTAAATGCCAACAACTCCCACTCGCCGGAATGGGAGGATGCCTATTAATATGTTGTTTCCCAACTTCAATATTTATTCTTTGATCCAATACAGTTTCCGTATTGTTCATACGAGGTTTTCCGTGCAATCGGCAGACACAACGGACTCCGCGCTACTCATCGGTTAAGAGTGTTGTAGCATCCGCGGAACGTTGATTCCCAACCAGTTTCTTCTTTGTGCCGCGTTGTACCCCTGGTCAACTGTTATTCTCCAATTACCTAGTTTCGCTTAAGGGATACTTCTCCAATGCATCCGTACAAGTATTAAAACCCTTCAACTAATATCCGGCTGGTGGCCACCTAGTGAATACAAGAGTCGCAAAATTACATATGTGCATGACCATCTCTATTGCTCATATCCTTAATCAAACTCAACCGGTTCCCAAAACATGGTCACTTGGCATTTTTGTTCGAGCACTCTGCTCGTACACCTGGGAGCGAACATTGAGCCTAACCTTGGACATGAGCTCCAAGTGGTAAGGGTACTACGGGTGCTGCTTCATTCAGCACTCGGGATCAGTCACACGCTCAAGGTGAAGAAGTTTGTGTCCTTCAGAATCTTTGAAGATTTCGTCTAACAAAACAGAGTCTGACCCCTTGATCGAACACGGCACACGCAGTATGAAGTGCGCGTCGATAGCATAACCTGAATTTATTTTATATCAGGAGAGGGAATGTCATATGCTATCGTAGATTCTCATCTAGCCCAGAATGTGGTGGTAGACGAACGGAGTTCGTCACGGCGATCTGCAAAACTTTGATCATTTCGTGTACCCCGAAACCAAATGATTATTTTGCATAACCAGGTTTCTCTTTAGAAATACCATGGCTCTTAGCCGGTCTTGATATGACTGGGGTTTCCCTTCCATCAAGACGGCCGTGCCCGTGTGACGTGGCTATGTCCACATTCGACATATTTTATTAGGAGGTTTTATGCTCTAACGACTAGTTTATAGACCGTACATCTGATGTAATGTTGTCATTATGACGTCGTAAATATCATAAACTTAAATAGAAATTTTTTATACAAATATTACTTCAAATCCAAAAATGTTACTGTCACACATTACAAGCCTTTCAAATCCTACGCTAACCAAGCAGTTTTACGTGCTTTTCGAAAATATCCTTGCGTAAGGGTTTAGTCAATGGATCTGCAACCATATTTAGGGCAGGAAGTAAGAATTGACCGGTTACAGTGACGCCGACCATGGTGGCGATCCGAATGATCGTAAATCCACCACAGGAGGAGTCTTTCTCCTTGCTAATGCCGCTATTTTATCGACGAGCAAGAAGCAAATCTGTGTCGCGCTGTCTACAATGGAATCAGAATTCGTTGCTCTCTCCAAAAACGCACATGAAGTGGTCTGGCTGAAAAAGCTTCTTACTGCACTGCTTGATGTCAAAGACGGGAGTAAACCCGTCGTGGTATACTCTGACAGTCAGGCAGCTATTGCGGCAGTTAAGAATCCAAAGTATCATAGTAGGACTAAACACATTGATGTGAAATATTTTTATGCTAAATCTATGGTAGAAGATAATACAATCACTTTAGAATACTTGTCCACTGAAAACATGGTTGCGGACCCATTAACTAAAGCACTACACAGGGAGACGTTCGAAAAGCACGTAAAACTGCTTGGATTGCGTATGGTTTAAAAGTGGCATGTATTTGTGATAACATTTTGATAATTAAAAGTTACATTTTTAATAAACGAGAGAACTGCAATTGATTTAATGATCCATCGACGTCATAATGTTTGAATACATCATATTTACGGTCTATAAACTAAGTCATAGGAGGACGCAATCCTCTGCCAAACTATGTCGAATGTGGGTCTTACCTCGTCACACAGGTACGGTCGTCTTGCGGTGGAGGGAGGCCTCTACCAAGAAAGACTAGCTAAGAATCAGGGGGATAAACCTGATTACGCAAGACGATTATCTAGTTTCAAAGTAACTCGACATGATCTTCGTTTTGCAAATCGCCGTGATGAACTCTGTTCGTCATTAAACCACATTCTGGGCCAGATGAAAATCTGCGATAGCATGATTGACATCTCCCATTCATGTTAACTTAAAAGTTCAGGTATGCTATCGACGCGTGCTTCATACTACGCGTGCCATGTTCGACCACGGGGTCACAGCTCGGTTGTGCTAGATAAGAATCATCGTGATTCTAACGGGCGCAAACTTCTTCACCTCGAGCGTGTGATTGATCCCGATAGCCTTATGAAGAGGCACCCGAAGTATCCTCACAGACTCAGAACTCATAACTAAGGTCAGGCTCAATGTTCGCTTCCCGGCGTATGAGTGTAATGCTGAACAAAAAGGCCCAGTGACCACATCTTTGGATACCGGTTGGGTTTGACTAAGGATATGAATGATGAGGATGGTCAAGTTCACCTGTAATTCACCAACTCTTGTATTCACTAGGTGGCCACCAACCAGATATTAGTTTAAGGTTGTGAATACTTGTACGGATGCCTTGGAGAAGTGCTACTGTGTGGAGACTAGGCAAATGGAGAATTAACAGTTGACCTAGGATACAACGCGACACTATATTGTTTATAACATGTTGATTGAAGATAGGGAATCAACGTTCTGCGGGCGCTACAATACTTCTAATAGATGAGTAGCACGATGTCCGTCGTGTTCGCCGGTCGCACGGCAAACCTCGTATGAACTATTCGGAAGCAAGGGCGAGATCGAATGAGTGAAATGTTGATACTGATTTGGACAACAATACATTAACAGGCACCCTCCTATTCCGGCGAGTGGGAGCTATAAGCATATGGTGATGGGCGCCGTAAATGAAAGCCCATTATATGTATATGTTACCTAAGACAATTGGGTAAATGTCACATTAGGACATTGGGCCAGACCTAAATCCCAATTGACATGAGAGGCCCAAAATTGGGCCTCCCTTATACTATAGTGGCCATCTGAATTATGTAGGGGGCAAAGTGGACTTTTGTCCACTTTGATCCTCCTATATATATGGGGTGTTAGGGGTTTTATTAGGGTTAATCATAATTCCTCTCTTGTGGTGATTTAAGAGAAAACTCCCAACACACATAGTTCGGCCGAACCGCATCCAACACCAAGGGTGTGCCAATTTGCTTTAGAGCAAACACTTCGGAGATCCGTCCCTGCCAAGAATCGATCAGAGGATTTGCTGTGGATAATATACCACGTAGGGCTTCCTTAAGAGGAACCTCTACGGGTGCCGACCGGAGGACCGTGAACTTCCTGCTGCAGGATTTTGGGGCTACGGATTACGTCTGAGGTATGTGCGAATCTTCCGCTGCTTAATATTGATTACTAATGTTAAGTCTGCTTCCACTTGGGTAGCTTCGGGCTTCTTTTTCACGAACGGGCTCGGGATATGTGTACAGGAACGGGTACACCGCGATCCCTGAAACACGATCCTCGAACTTAGTCTTCAACTTCCTGGCTTCGATCTCTCGAATTCCGGATCCTGAACAAGGGGCAGTAACCAGCGTGGGAGAAGGGGGGAATGCTGGTTGGGCCCTCTCCGACGCTCAAGTCAAAATCTTCTAGAGAGAAAAAATCTTTTAGAGAGAAGTCAGAGCACGCAATGCCAGAAAATGAGGGAGTTGCCTAAAATGAGAGACCTAGGCCCCTATTTATAGGGAACCTAAGGATCATGCCCAGTTTTGAACGGTGTGATGTCGATATGAGGGAAAACGTATACCGTCATCAAGGTGGACTATGCGCCTCGTACTTGGCAAAATAAACGGGATAAGCGCTCGGAGAACATCGGTAATCCGGACCTATCCGGATTGTTTAGCAATCCGGACCGGGTCCGAATTGCCTTAGGGCAATCCGGGAGTCCTTCGGTCCGGGTACTGCACGTATTCCGGGCCGTTTTGGACTTGGGTGTCCGCGGAAAGTTCTTTTACGGGTTTTGGCGTATTTTGCGAGGTCCAAAATGGTAACACGAACCCGAATTGGACAGATATCTAACACTTGCCCCCGAGTCAAGTAGTGGTTCAAAACCCATGCTTGACTCTTTTTAAGATAAGATATTCGTCCAATTTAGGTTCAGTACTGACCTTAGGGGTGGCCTGTTTGTCAATTCGAGTGTTGGGATCATAATTTTGACCAACTTCAATTTTCCGCCGTATGTACGTAATCTGTTTATGGGGTTAGCGTAACGGACAATATGCGTACAACAACATGTAGTTATATTCGCAATATCATGTAATGAATGAAATACTTGTAATAATAAAGAATTATACAACGTGATAATATCATGGTACATGATGTAAGCATATGACGCGTTGTCAACATGTAGATGATGACATAGTAAACGGATGACGTAATCATGCAATAAGCAAAAGACTTAGAATAATATGAAATTGGAGAACATGCTTGTCAACATGAAGCACTATGTAAACATAGTAAATGATGCAAGCATGTAGTATGGTGCAAACATTCAGTTCATACATAGATTCTAAAAATAATCACATAACAACCATGAGTTAGCATCATGCACATATAAGAATAATAACAAGTGTAATGATCTATGTACGCAATATGCGACAACAATCGTACGTAGCACGTCATGCAACATTTGGGAGCATGTATGTAAAGCAAGCATATGAGAGATGTAAGTATGCTTATACATGATACTAATAGATATTAGTTTAGTCCTTAGCACATGGTGTAGACACTATTAATGAGAATTAGGAGAGAGAATACTCATTATCTTACATCCTTTATAGATAAATCCCCAAGATGCTCTCCATTCTTGATGAAGAGGGAATTCATGGAGGTGTGAATTTGGAGTAGTCACATCATATTTGACATCGATCAAGATCGAATCCGGGCAAGGAGGAGGGCGGCACGTGAGGAAGGAGGGACGGCGCGTGAGGCTGCCGCGGCGGCGCGTGAGGTTGTAGCGGCGGCGCGTGGGCTTTCGGGTGAGGGCGAGAAGCAATTCGAACTTGCTTCGTGTCGGTGAGTCCAATTTCGTACATGGCCGGATCTTTTGTGACTTCGTTTGGCCTTGATTTAGTCTTGAAATCACCATGTACCTAGTTATCTTATCATGCATACAAGGTGTTTGATAAAATGCATTAGAATACTTAGCCCCAAATCGGCCAAAAATTTTCCTAGTGCTGAAAATTTTAGAAAAGTGCAAATGAATCGTTATACTTCCCTTATGCATAGTGTTCATTGCCGACATGTTGTTCCATGCCTTAGCCGTTGTTTTAGTATGCTCGATATTGATGATCGGTAGTTGTACGTACATGGCCGTCAATGGTTGTATGTTGGTAATGATAGCTTAGGCAATGTACGTTGAGCATCATGTATAGATTGTCGGTCATTGTCTGCAAACATGCTAAAATACTTAGAAAATATTTTAACAATATCTAATGCTTGTTACCATAGATTTCGTCGTATGAGCTTTGTCAATAAGCGTCGTAGGAATGCTTAGGAGGCATTGTGTAGAAGTTGATAATAGCTACTTGATGCACGCAATCCATCCTTGTCGACATGTATGTACGTACATGGAAACACTTAGAAAATATTCTTCCCTTGTCGACATGTATGTACGTACATGGAAACACTTAGAAAATATTCTTTCCTTGTCGACATGTATGTACGTACATGGAAACACTTAGAAAACATTCTCCCCTTGTCGACATGCATGTACATACATGGAAATACTTAAAAAAATATTCTTCACTTGTCGACATGTATGTACGTACATGGAAATACTTAGAAAATATTCTTCACTTGTCGACATGCATCTTTGTCGACACGTATGTACGTACTTGTATGTGCGCACTTGTCCCCACACTTAGAATTTTTTCTCTATCCCTGGCTATGTACGCTGTATCCATATGCTTGATGTAAACGCAGGTTGTATGCCAACACCTTGTTGTATGCTAACACTTGGTAATATGCTGACACATAGTAGCATGCTGACAGCTTGCAATATGCTGATTGTCATCTTGAGCAAAACACTTAGAAAATATTTCGCCCTTGTAATCATGTATCCATGTCGACATGTGTGTACATACATAGTGCTCGCACGCTGATTGACTTGTTGTTTGTAATTTTCAGGATTCCAAGTTACGCAGTCTCCTTTTCAGAGTTAGTCTTCCTGTCGTATGCCTTTGTTGTGTAATGTTTATGGCCTTGTGTTCTTGTATGATTTTCAGGTTGTGTCTCAGATGGTTAACATGTCGTCGTATGTTGTGGAGCTTGTTAGTGCTAAAAGAGCGGTTGTTAACAGATGTAACATCGTTAGTCTTGAACTTGCCCGTTCTAAGGAGAAGGTGTGTGCACTTGGCTTGAAGATAGTTGATTCCGAGACCAAGTATCAAGTGCAGGAGACTCAAATTTCTGATCTTGAAGCTGAGATGATTGCGCTTGAGAAGCAGATTTCTAATGACATCTCATCTCGAGAGGCTGCCTTGATTGCCGCATGTGAGGAACATTATGCGCTTGGAATTGAAGCGGGTTTTTCCAGTATTTGAGTACTCCAGCTTTTAGTCTTGCAGCTAAGAAGATAACTGATATCATGATGGGAAAGCGTGCCGAGGATTACTTTCGTCGTGTCAACGCGCTTGCCCCCAACTTCCCTTTTGACAAGCTTGGGCCTTGTTCTGATTATGCCGTTAACTATCTTAAGGCTTTGCACACTTTGGGGCTTGATGTATCCACTTATGATATGATTAAAGATGGAGGAGGTGCTGATGTCGTTGTTGCTCCTCCCGAGCTTATGGATGTTGTTCCACAGCTTACTGGGGATAGTGGAACTTCTCATGTATATTTGAGTTGATGTTTGAACTTGGTGCTGATTTCCTGGACATGTTGTCTTAGTCTTTTGGAGGTGATGGTATGTTTGCTTGTATGGTACTTCGTCCTTGGTACTTCGTCCTTTTGACCTGTTTTTAATAATAATAATCATGTGATAACTTGTTAGTAATATTTCATACCTTGAGCTATCTTTATTGTCCGCATGCTTTGGACTTGGAAGGTAGGATAGATATCCTTAGATGATGGACATGATATCCGTAGTTGCAACTGTATGTCGCGCATTGTTGAGTGTTATGAGCGCCCCTCTTGGTTAGATTCCAAGGCATGGCAATATGCGTACACTAGGTACTTGTAGCGTTGTAAGCAGTAATGTACTTGGCGCGGGCACTTGGCACTGGCACTTGACATGTAGCAGTGTCGTATTGACGAAGCAAGACCTAAGTTATACCGCTCATAGTTCCACTCTAAGGCGACGTTGTTGTAAGATACTTCTTGCTTATTTTACTGATTTTGCGTTAAATGCTAAAGAGCAAGATAACGTTATACAAGACTCGACTTGTAAGTTTGATGAGTTTTGTACAAGGTTTGCTTTAAAAAGCGTATAACATGAAGCTATCCCTTTTCGGGCCTAAGTCTTCATGGTGTATGAACCCTTAAGAGAGTATACATACTTTTAGTGTGTGGGGTTGTCGTCTATTAAGAGGATTTCCGCCACGGTGGGGTGATCAGTCCCATCATTGTATTTGCCGCATCCTGTTTTTATTCAGGGAATGGCTATGAACATGAGGATTTGCCCGGAGGATTTCACAACATGTCATTTTTTTATAAGTAAACATGGGGTTTGCCCTTTTAAAAAAGATGTCGCAACATGTTACTTTTGATAGATGTGAACATGGGTATTGTCCTTACGAGGAGGATATTGCACCATGTCACTTTTGGAGCATTGCATGATGTTGCATGTTACTTTGAATTTGTTGAAGATAAACTTGTTGACGTCGCCTATTATAAGTTGCAAGGCGTGTTGATTTGTTGATATGAGTAGTATGCACGTTGTTTGCTACTTGATGTTAATCCAGAGTATAGTGCATAATTAGGGAAAGTACCTACAAGAGTAAATTGACTTTATTAAATGATTGATGTGATTACACGATTGTAAACAAACTTGGAGTTAATAAATCTCTCCCCTTTTTTTTATATAAGAGTTTAAGACAAAAGAGCTTGATACAATAGATCTTTTGTAATATAATATTCTTCCTTCATCCGTGGAATTTCTTCAAGTGCCCCCATTGAATGTGTTCGGAAGGATGTTGCCTTCAGTATCTTGGAGGCGGTATGCGCTAACATAAGGGACTGAGACAATCTTGTATGGACCTTCCCACTTTGGAGATAACTTGTTGATTTGATCTAAGTGTGAGAATTCATTCCTTCTCCACACCATCTCTCCCACATGGAACTGTCTTTCTTTCACTTTCCTGTTGTAGTATCTTGCAGTTATTAAGCGCATACGTGCTTGGGTTATTACTGAGTTTCGCCTTCTTTCGTCTGCCAAGTCCAAATCTAAACGCATTTCTGCTTCGTTGGTTTGAGGATTGAAATGCGTTGTGCGGTATGATGAGACAGCGATTTCGATTGGAGCTATGGCTTATGTTCCGTATACTAGGCTGAATGGTGTTTCGCCCGTTGACTCCTTTGGGGTTGTGCGCACAGCCCATAGGACACTGCTAAGCTCTTCTGCCCATCCTCCCTTCAAAGCATGAACTCTTTTCTTAAGACCATCCAGGACAATCTTGTTGGCGGATGCAACTTGTCCATTGGTTTGGGCATGACGCACTGATGCAAAATGATGATCTATGTTGAGTCTTTCGCAGAACGTCTGAAGTCTTGAATTTCTGAATTGTGGTCCATTATCGCTGATTAGTACTTTTGGGACGCCATAACGTGCAATGATATGGTTTCGGATGAAATCCATTATTTGCGCATCCGTTTTACGTGCTAACGCCTTAGCTTCAATCCACTTGGAGAAGTAGTCGATGGCTACTACAATGTACTTTGTTTGCCCCTTGGATTGTGGAAGTGGCCCCACCAAGTCAATTCCCCATTGTGCGAAAGGCCAGGAACTTGCAATTGGACACAATTCTGTTGCGGGAGCCGTTATGTTCCTTGAATATAGTTGACAGGATTCGCATTATGTGACCAAGTTTGTTGCTTGGCTTCTCATTGTTGGCCAATAGTATCCTAGACCTAGCGCTTTTCGGATTAAGGATCTTGCCCCCTCGTGGCAAGCTGCTTGGCCTTCGTGCAAGTCCTTCAACACTGTCATGCCTTCTAGAAAAGTTAAACACTTTAGGTATGGTGTCGAGAATCCTTTCTTTTATAGCTGGCCTTCGATCAATTTATAGTTGACAGCGATTCTTCTGATTTTTTGCGCTTTGAGTCTTTCTTCCGGTAGAACGTTATCCGTGAGGTATGCCAGAATTGGAGTCATCCAGGTAGGCTCTGTGTTGATATTTAATACTTCTAGTTTGTCGATTACGGATATGATCCTGTTCTCGACGAAGTGTGTTTCTTGGCCTTGTTCTCTTCCTTGCGCGAACTTGCTTAACGCATCTGCCTCTTGATTTTCCCCTCTTGGAACGGACGTTGTTGAAAGTTTGAAAGCTTGTGATGAGCTCATTTGCTTGTCCCAAGTATTTCTGCATGTTCTCTGACTTGGCTATGTATTCGCCTTTGACTTGATTGACAACTAGCTGTGAGTCACACTTGACTCTTAAGTGTTTGATTCCGAGGCCTTTTGCGATCCTTAAGCCTGTTATCAAGGCTTCATATTTTGCCTCGTTATTCGTTGCTCTGAATGTTAGGCTTAGAGCATACTTCAACAGTTCCGACCCATCAGGCGGAATTATGAGGAATCCAGCTCCTGATCCTTCAACATTTGAGGAACCATCAGTGTACATTTGCCATATTTCAGTGTGCTCTTCAATTTGTTGCCCCTCGTCTTGAATATCAGTTTCCGGAGTTATCCCTGTGAATTACGCGATAAAGTCTACTAATGCCTGTCCCTTGATTGATGTTCGTGGTGCAAAGTGAATGCGGAATTCACTTAGCTCGATTGACCACTTTGTCAATTTTCCTGACATGTTTGGCATGTTTGTCTTTGACAGGATGTGCTTCAAGGGTTGGTCCGTCAAGACTGTTATCTCGTGTGCATGGAAGTATGGCCTCAATTTCCTTGCCGCCACTATGAGAGCATATAGGTACTTCTCGATTGGCATATAATTCACTTCGTATTTTGCCAGGATCTTGCTTACGTAGTATACTGGGAGCTGTGTAGTCCCTTTTTGCTTGACGAGTACCGAGCTGACTGCAGTATTGCTTACGGATATGTACAGGTATAGTGGCTCGCCTTGTATTGGTTTTGCTAACGCTGGGAGCGTTTGCAGGTGCTGCTTCAATTGCTGGAATGCTTCTTCATATACTGGTGTCCACTCGAACTTCTTGTTTGCCCGAAGCACTTAGAAGAATGGAAGGGCTTTGTCTCCTATTCTTGCGAGGAACCTATTAAGAGCTGCTACCGTCCATTCAGTTGTTGGACTTCTTTGTGCTTTTTGGGGGACTCCATTTCTTCTATCGCCTTTACTCTTTCCGGGTTTGCTTCGATTCCTCTTTCGCTGGCCATGAAGCCAAGAATTTTTCCTGATTGCACGCCAAAGGCACACTTTGTTGGATTTAATCTGACTTGGAACTCTCGCATTCTTTTGAACACCTGGCGGAGGTTATCAACATGGTACGCCTTTTTGTCGACTTTACGACCATGTCATCCACGTATGCTTCCATGATTCTCCCGATCATATCTTCGAAGATTGTGTTGACCATACGTTGGTATGTTGCTCCAGCATTAATTAGTCCAAATGGCATGACCTTGTAATTGTAGATCTCGCTATCTGCGTAGAACGCGGTGTGAGGTGCGTCTTGTTCCGCAATTGTAATTTGGTTTTATCCTGAATACGCATCCATTACTGACATTAGCTCGTGTCCTGCGGTGGCATCTACTAGTTGGTCAATCCTTGGCAGCGGGTATGAATCCTTTGGACACGCGTTGTTGAGGTCTCTGTAGTCGATACACATTCTCATCTTGCCATTAGGTTTGGGTACCAAAACTGGATTCGCAACCCATGTTTGGTATTGCGACTCTTCAATGAAACCCGCGTTCAGCAACTTGCCCACTTCTTCACGTATTGCGAGCTTTTTGTCTCCCCCCAATGGTCGTAGCTTTTGTGTTATAGGTCTGGACCCTAGTTTGATGTTGAGCTTGTGAGAGATTACGCTTGGGCTTATTCCTGGCATATCGCTTGGTGACCATGCGAACAGCTCCTTATACTCTATCAGAAGTGCCTTGATTTCTATCACTTCATCTTTTGACAGTGATGCTCCCACTCGAACCATCCTTTATGGCTCGTCGATTTTGATTTCTTGTAATGCTTCAACAGGAGCAGAACGTGTATGATCCATCCCGGGTCTTCTTCAATGATAGAAATTCCGCAATTGTTTGTCTTGTCACTTTGGAGTGCAACCTTGTAACAGTCTTTTGACAGCTGCTGATCTCCCTTTACTTCACCAACTCCTGCCTTTGTTAGAAACTTGACTTTTTGGTGTGATGTTGACGCTATCATACCCCATTTGTTCATGGTTGTGTATCCCAAGATTCCATTATATGCGTCAAGCTTCTCCACAATCACGAATGGGACGTCTATTTGGATTTGTTGTTCTCCTTCCCCCATGATGACTGGCAGGGTTATGACTCCTAGTGGATAGCTTGCATCTCCCATGAATCCCACCAAGGGTGAGTCCATTCTTTTGACGTGCCTCCTTCTCCCAAGGGCTAAAATGATAGCCTTTGTAATGATGTTGGGCGAACTTCCACCATCTACCAGAATGCGGTTAACGTCCATGCCATCGATTGTCATAGTTATAACCAACGCTTCGGTGTGCGGGTGCACAATGTGGACTTTGTCTTTTGACGAAAATCCAATGACATCTTTCGCGCAATCATCCTCTTCGTCAGCATCTATCATGACAGTATCCTTCATGTCATCATCCTGGCATATGCGCTTTGTGCGGGTAGCGTATATTTCTCGTTCATACGACGTTTCTCCTCCGGCCCCAAAGTCTCCGTGGATCACGTGCACATTTGCCATCTTCTCCGTAAAGAATGCATTGTACGCATTTTGGACTTCACAGCCATACTGCGCGGAAGGCACATTTGTGGATGGTGCGGTTGAAGCGGTGGATCCTGCATCCGGAATATGAGAAGGTCCTGGTTGGCTTCTCGTTGGTTTCACCTTGCTTGCACCCGCTTTCTTTGGTCGTCTTCCTTTCATGGCTTGCGGTACGGCACGGCTTTTTGTTCGAATCTCGCTGACGGCGCGAAATGTTAAGTCTGCTTCCACTTGGGTAGCTTCGGGGTTCTTTTTCACGAACGGGCTCGAGATATGTGTACAGGAACGGGTACACCGCGATCCCTGAAACACGATCCTCGAACTTAGTCTTCAACTTCCTGGCCTCGATCTCTCGAAATCCGAAACCTGCACAAGGGGCGGTAACCAGCGTGGGAGAAGGGGGAATGCTGGTTGGGCCCTCTCCGACGTTCAAGTCAAAATCTTCTAGAGAGAGAATCTTTTAGAGAGAAGTCAGAGCACGCAATGCCAGAAAATGAGGGAGTTGCCTAAAATGAGAGATCTAGGCCCCTATTTATAGGGAACCTAAGGATCATGCCCAGTTTTGAACGGTGTGATGTCGGTATGAGGGAAAACGTATACCATCATCAAGGTGGACTATGCGCGCACCGATTTCTCGTACTTGGCAAAATAAACGGGATAAGCGCGCGGAGAACATCGGTAATCCGGACCTATCCGGATTGTTTAGCAATCCGGACCGGGTCTGGATTGCCTTAGGGCAATCCGGAAGTCCTCCGGTCCGGGTACTGCGCGTATTCCGGACCGTTTTGGACTTGGGTGTCCGCGAAAAAGTTCTTTTACGGTTTTTGGTGTATTTTGCGAGGCCTGAAATGTAAACACGAACCCGAATTGGAAAGATATCTAACAACTAGCATGTACCATGTTTATAGTATCCATAGTGATTACTCCCCGTAATCTAACAATAACATGTCTATCCTAGTGCGCAACTCATTAATTGACAACAGGGCTCTGCCCCCAAGCATGCAATATCCAGCTAGCTTAACATAGTCAATACTCAATTCTAACATGTATTCATATCAATATATAGCAATTGCAATTCAACCCACAAAATGATTCAGTCCCATAATCATGCATTTTTCGAGATTCATCCCCATAAGTGAAATTAGGCATCATGTTTGATTCAAACGTGTAAATATCAAACCAATTCACGATGTGTATGTAATTTTAAAGTTAAAAAACATTTGGATTTTAAATTTGACCTGACCCAATTTCAGTTGACCCTGTCCGGTCCGGTCAAACCAGTCTGGTTCCGGCCAACCCGGTCCGGTCCAATTCGATCCGTTCGGTTCGGTTTTTACACGAACCAGGTTTGTTTGGCCCGACCCATTAGCCCACCCGGTCCAACCCGTCTCGGGTCAGACCGATTGAGATTTCCGAGTTGTACCCAACCCGAACCGGTGGAACCCAACCCGAGTCGTTTGAACCGGTGGAACACAAACCGAACTGGTTCGGATCCCACAGGTTATCCGGGTTGGTCGACCCGGTTGCGCATTTGGTTCCGCCACTAAACCATAGGGTTTCGACCGAATATGTTACTTGGTGGCTAAGTAGGGTTTTAAAATTCACAAAAAACTTAATTTAACCGTCAAGTAACATTACTTATAATATTTTCCTTAGTTAATTAATGCGCAATATTTATCTATAATTGATTAGATTCTATATTAGGGATACAATCTATTAATAAATATATTTTCTCAATCTTTTTATATAAGTATTTATCACCAAATATCCTGAAACTATCATGTTCACGCATCATGCGTAGTCACTCCACATCAAACATGCATATTTTCAAACTGAATATCGTTTGGAAATATTTGGTACTGAATTGCAAGTAATGCTTATAAAATCATGCGTACTTCTAGACATGGATCCTATCAAGATCACTCAGCATAAGATGTCTATCCTAGTGCGCAACTCATTAATTGACAACAGGGCTCTGCCCCCAAGCACGCAATATCCAGCTACCTTGACATAGTCAAGAGTCAATTCTAACATGTATTCATATCAATATATAGCACTTGCATTTCACCCCACGAAATGATTCAGTCCCATAATCATTCATTTTCCGAGATCCATCCCCATAACCGAAACTAGGCATCATGTTTGATTCAAATGTGTAAATATCAAAACAATTCATGATGTGTAGGTAATTTAAAGTTTAAAAACATTTGGATTTTAAATTTGACCCAAACCAATTTTAGTTGACCCGGACTAGTCCGTTCAAACCAGTCTGGGTCGGTCAACCCAGTCTGACCGGTCAGGTCAACCCGGTCTGGTCCAATTCAGTCTGGTCAACCCGGTCCTGTCCAATTCGGCCAATTTGGTTCGAATTTTACACAAACCAGGTTTGTTTGGCCTGACCCATTAGCCCACCTGGTTCGACCCGATCCGGGTCGGACTGATTGAGATTTCCGGGTGGTACCCAACCTGAACCGTTTGAATCGGTGGAACCCAACCCGAACCGTTTGAACAGGTGGAACCCAACCCGAATCGGTACAGATCCCACGGGTTATCCGGGTCGGTCGACCTGATTTGGTTGCGCATTTGGTTCTGCCACTAAACCCTAGTGTTTCGGCCGAATATGTAACTTGGTGGCTAAGTAGGGTTATAAAATTCACCAAAAACTTAACTTAGCCGTCAAGTAACATTAATTATAATATTTATTTTCTTTAGTTTATAATGTGCAATATATATCTATAATTGATTAGGTTCTATATTAGGGATACAATCTATTAAAAAATATGTTTTCTCAATCTTTTTAGATAAGTATTTATCACCAAATATATCCATATCCCTAAAATCATGCATAAAATATATCGGTAATTAATGTCACGATTTGACCTCGCGACGAACCCTAGCCGCCGAAAATTAATTATTATTATTATTATTATTTGCCGTGGGAGGCTACCGACGTGGTGGCTTGGCTGTGGCCTCACAGCTAGCAACGACCAATCCGCGGCCCTAGGGTTCGGTGAGAAATTTCAAGATTAATTTTTACCTCGATAAAAAAAAATTCAAAGTTCAATTTTGATAAAAATTACGTTTTTATTAAAAATTCATGAACACCCTACACAGGCTTTGATACCACTGTAGGAATCTAAGGGATAAATAATACAGATCGAGCCACATGTACATGCTAGGTAACTAATTACGCAGCGGAAAAGGTGCACATACCTATTACGCGATTATCCGATCCGTAGTCCAAGGACGTGAGGGAGTTCACGATCTGTCGTACGGTGTCCTACAGGAACTCAGGTTAAGGAGCAATCCGCAGGCAATGGTCTCCACAGCAAAGCCTCTTCAATCGGGTCGCTGGATGGATCTCCGGGAGAATTGTATCACACAATTCGGCACCTACTTGGTGTGAGGTGAGGTTCGGCCGAACCTATAGTATTTAGGGAGAGGGGATTTCTTTTCTGACAACTAAAAGGCAGAGAGTGACCAACCCCAAGAAATCCCTAACACCTCCTATTTATAAGAGTAGGTGATATAAACCCTCTCAGGGTTTATGCATGTTTCGGCCGGACCTATAGGTCCAATTGGACCGGCCCTGATGGGTCGTGCATGGTTCATGGGGATTTGGCCTGACCAAAAATCCCCTATGTGCCATACCCCAAATTGGACTTAGCATGTTGGGTTTATATTAGTGGGCTCCTATTACAGCGGCCCATTTACACTAAATGCCAACATGCGGCACTGCTGTCACTGCAATAACATTTGGAAAACAACATGTCAATGCTAGCGGTATGACTTATCTCCTTTGTTACCTGTTAGCATATGGTGACGTGGCGCCGTAATTGGTAGCCCGTTAATGCTAAGGAAATTACCTAAGTTAATTAGGTAATTGTCACATTAGGGTAATTGGGCTAAACCCTAACCCTAATTGACATGGGAGGCCCAAAATTGGGCCTCCCCCTTTTTTAGCATAGTTCGGCCGAAATAAATCTCACATTGGTTGGAGTGGACTTTTGTCCACTCCACCAATCCTATATGTAAACACCTAATTTTGGTCCGCACGTAGCACGTTCAAAATATCATATGTGACGCGTCAAAAAAAGGAAGTATTTAAATATGGAAGGTCGCGAAGTTTCTAAAGATAGGACTGTCTTAAAATAGGATAGTGTATATGCATTATTTATTGTAAAATATTTAGAAAATATATTATGTGTATTTATGGTGAAATACATAAATATATATGTATATTTTCGGAATATTAAATGCATATATTTTTCAGATTTTATTTTCCTAGTTTAGGGGTCCTAGTTTAGCTATAAATAGGGTCATTTGTTACATGTAAAAGACACAACATCAATAATATTATGATCCGATCTCGAAATTCGTGTAAATTTGTCATGTAGTGATTTTTTTTCCTGTCTTCAACCTGGTCTGCCGGAGAAGCTGCCGGCGTTGCCCTTCAACGAGC
Organism: Clarkia xantiana subsp. parviflora; assembly: GCA_036873135.1. Taxonomy (NCBI): domain Eukaryota; kingdom Viridiplantae; phylum Streptophyta; class Magnoliopsida; order Myrtales; family Onagraceae; genus Clarkia; species Clarkia xantiana. The sequence continues at coordinate 38,123,290 of JAPTYO010000008.1, forward strand.
CACGCCCTCACCTGAACGCCGTCCCCAAGCCACGACGCCACCCCACCGTCGGCCCGACCGACGGCGCCACGTCCGAGACCACCTCCCACCGGCGAAGTCCTTTCCCCCCTCCCTCTCTCTCTCTCTCTCTCTCTCTCTCTCTCTCTCTCTCTCTCTCTCTCTCTCTCTCTCTCTCTCTCTCTCTCTCTCTCAGATCAGCACCACCTCGCCGGAGAAGAAGAAGCCCCGCCGGAACCACCAGGCCCATCCGTCATCTGCTGCCCGTCTGCCGCCGTCCGCCTCCGCTGCTGCGCCGGATCCGTCAATCTCCTACAAGGTCCGCCTCTGCTGAGCATCGCCGGAGTCTTCTCCTGCCGCGTCTGCCGCCGTCCACCTCCACGGCCTCGCCCGCTCCCACCGCGTCGCGCTCTGCCCGTCTCCCGCCGTCCGCTTCCGCTGCCGGCACCGGTTGTCCTCTCAGGTAGTCCCACTGCTGCTATGTGTTTTTTTTTTCTTTTTTCTGTTATTATATTTATTATATTATATTTAATGTAATTTGTTTAATTTACTTATTAGTTTAAATATAGTTTGATTTAATTTAATTGTGTAGAATGTTTAATTGCTCAAGATGTATGTATGTTATTTAAGCATGTTTGATAATTTTTGGTGTTTTAGATTCCGTTTTAATTAGGAGTTATAGATTTTAATTAGTTTGTAGGCTTAGATTAATGTTTGATAATAATTTTCATAGGATAAAAATTTGATTAAATTTTGACATCGTTAGAATAATCTGACGTAGCATATGTTAAAAAATAAATTGGCAAATTAAGTGAATTGAGTACTGAAAAAGGCGTAGTTAAAAATTTATATTTTTAATTCGTAACAGAACCCCCGAACTCGAATTTTCGATCGTGGACCGATTTTATACCTAGGTGTTTAATTCATTATTCGCTTAGGTAATTTATGATTCTAGTTAGCCTTTATTAACTAGTGGCGACTCTTTTCAAAATCCACGTTTTCAAAACGTTAATCGCCTTAGGTCAGATTTTAGGTCTGACACTATATATAGGGGACTCACCTAAGGGGTTTACACAATTCATTCAGAATAACAAGTACCTCCATTCAGGAACTTGAGAGAAACCCTCGTACCCCCTTAGTAGTGATTTTCGGTGCACATCTTAGTCCAAGGTTCTGTCCCCGTTGAAGAATCGATCAGAGGCTTTGTTGTGAAGCTTACACCGCGTAGGACTTCTTCTTATGAAGAACTTGCACGTGGTTCCGACCAGATGATCAGAACTCCCTCCACGACGTTCTTGGGAAGGAAAGCTAAAAGGTATGTGTACATTATTCCGCTGCGTAGTTAGATTACTTGCATGTACACGTTTAGCATTCCGTAGTATTACGTCCCAATAATCCAACAGTGGTATCAGAGCATGGTTAGGAGTTCTTAAATTTTTTATAAACTGATGTTCTTAAGTTTTTGAAAAATCCGAAATTTTCATATTCATGAACACCATGATTAATCCGAAATTTTTAAGTAAATTTCATGTGTTAGATCTTTAAAAACTTAAAATTTTCGAAATTTACATGTTTTTATAGAACAAATTATGTTCGAATTTAAGATTGATGTTCATGATCTTCAAGAACACCATGAGTTTTATCAAGAACGCCTTTTGGATTCATGATCAAGTTAGGGTTTGATCTTAAATTTGACAACTTTTCCAATTTAAATGTTTGTGCCGAAAACCCTAGGGGTATTTTAGGTAAAAAAAAATTAATTTTCTTGGACTCCAAGTTACCTAGTTCGGCCGAATTTTTTAAAGGATACAGGTTGCCATTTTTAAATTTTATTAATAGGTAACTATATATCTATAAGTTGGGAATATGGATAGGTTCATAATATAATATTGTAAAAGATATTAACCATCAATATATATAGTTAAAGATAGGGTTAATATATATTGATAGATTTAGTTGCTATAAAAGATTAAGAAAATATATTGTCTACATATTTTAATCCCTAAAGATATATTTGACAATAATAAATATATATATATGTATGCCAAATATTTTATGTATATATATATATATATATTGTTGATTGATTTACATCTTATAGATAGAATCTTGACAATATTTATATATATATATATATATAAATATGCCGAATTATATATATATATATATATATATATATATTAGAAATATTGGAAATTATTTTAAATAATTAATATTTCTTGGTGGCTAAATTAAGTATTTAGTGGACTTCAAAACCCTACTTAGCCCACAAGACATATTTCAGCCGAACCCTAGGGTTTATGGGCCGGTCCAATTGCTAAACCGGAGCGGGTAAAAACCAATCCGGGTTTTCTTAATATAGTCGACCTAGTCGGGTCGGACCGTAGTAACTAAAATGAACCTAACCTAACCGGTTTTGAGTGATAAACCGAACCACAGTCTTATTTTATTGAACCGTTTCGGACCAAACCGGATTTTTTAAAATCGGACCGACTTGAACCAGATTTTAAATTGTACCAAACCAGATTTTTAAATTTCTCAGAAATTTTAAAAAAAAATGTTCAATAAAATAGGATGTCAAATTTTAAAATCCTAAATGTTTTCGAACTTTAAATTTAACCTAAACAGTGCTCTTAGGGTTTGCGTTTTAACACGTTTTTCAGCTAAAACCTTAATACCTAGTTTCAATTATGGGGATGGATCTCGGATATGCATGTTTTTGGGACTGAATTAAATTAGTGGGCTGAATTGCAATTGTTTACTTTCTGCTACATATATATTAGAATTGTCGTCTTGACTCAATCAAGCTAGCTGGATATTAATTGCGAGCATTGAGCTCTGAGATTTAAATATATGTATTGCGCAATAGGATAGACATGCTATGCTGATTGAAAGTGCCTAGAATCCATGTCTAGAAATGTCGCATGATTGATTGTAAGCATGAATTGCAAAACAGCCCCTAATATTTTCAAACATTTTTAAAACTGAAAATTCTAGTCGCCAATTATGCATGATTTGTACGGATATTGCATGTTTTGACACGTACGCTAGGATGTTCAAGAATAGAAAGCATGTGATAATTTACTTTACGTAGAATTATATATGCTAGGAACATTAGACGCATGACGCGTAAGCATGTTTTGGTTTGTTCGATTTTTATAGCATAATATGATATTATGCATGCGTAAATTATCGGATAATTCCTTTTAAAATTATAAGGGCCTTGGGAAAGCCAAGATTGGGTATGGTTATTTGAAAATTCCCGTTCCGGTAATTTGCAATAAAATAACCGTTTTCAAAAGACTGATCTATTGGATTGAACACGACGGTAGTGTGAACTCTTTCACGGACCCCCTTCCCTCGGTTTACTGTCGGTCGGTTTGGTCTAGATGACTGAAGGATCACTATTTTTCTTATTCCATCTTAATAGATAATCCGATGTTTTCAATTCTGTCACAATGTTGTTGTCTTCCTGAATTTGCATAATTATCAATGTATTAGTTTTCATGGCTAAGTCGGTACGCTTCTATGAACCGTGCAATCTTGATGGTATAAATTATGATGAACATAAGGAATATGTTAGACTCCTCTCTGCTACGATTCTGAAAAGCGGAGAGGACAACTACGAATGAATATGGTAGTTCGTATGATTTTGACAATGAGAGATGAACGTGATAGTTTATTTCCCAAGAATTGGAGTAGGTTCTTTGATAATCTGAATGCATATGTGGTGATACATTCAACCCTGGTTTAAGGGGGTTGAAGAAGACTTCAATTGCAACTAGACAATGTCAACGCTTGGTGTTCATTTGCATCTGCCTCAGTAGAAGCAAGGATGCTAAAGCTAGAAATGTTTCGGTTGAATGTGATGTTCTTTTCTTTATCCATGAATGCCGGTGAAAAATCCGTTCAAGACCTTCGCAATGAAAGGTCAACATGGAAAAGATGTATAAGGTTGCCTTACATTGACATGATTCAATAACCTTGAGACTAGTTAAGCAAAGGAACCAAGGCAGTGAAGCGACAACCTTCTCAGCTCACCACAAGAGATCATCTGAAGTAATTGTGATCAATATATCATGAAGTGAACTAGACCGTAAAAGGTTTTATACGATAATTCGATGGGCCAACCCCGTTGTTAAAGTGCGTCTAAAACACGCCTCGTATGTCATGTATATAAAGCCGTGAAACGTTTTATTTGAACACAAAACATTTGATATGATTCACTAGTGAATTTAATCAGATGTGATGTTCAGCATGACTTAAAGTTCAGATAAGTATGGATCGAATATGAGACTTTCAGATCAAGAACCCTACCACTGTCATTTATCGTTCGTTGTTCGTCTGAATTACTAAAATTTTGGTTATTTTGAAATTTGGAGTTATTGAATAAAGAAATGTTGCTCAATTTGAAACACAATTTGCTTATCAATTTAACGTTTTGGTCAAAGGGAATGATTTGAAACGATAATTCAAACCTACGGGTTAGAACCAAAATTTCGGCCAGGTAAAAGTGGTCGAACAAGACGAAACGATTCACATACTCTGTCATCTCATTCAGGTCAAACTGAACTGAACAAATCCATCGATCGCGTAGTTCTAAAAGGGCAGACTGACTTAACTCATCTTATTTGTTAAGTACTCCATTAAAATGATAAAGATCTCGAAATAATATGCATGATAAAATCGATTTTAAAATACGAAGACTAAAACGATTTCGTAACCATGGTTTAAACCTGGTGTGCGCGTGGCGCAAGTCACCTCAAGAGACGGGACACATTGTTTCATAGTCCGAATTAAAATGTTGAAGTATTTTAATGAATGCTAAATTTTTGTTTGTAATCCTTTGAATATAACTCATTGATAACTACTAAGATTATAAGTATGCTTCAAAGCTACTGCAATGTAGTAAGAACATCAACTATAGCATTAAAGCGAACGCTTAAATGCATAGCCCTTGAGGTGAATAAGTCTCTGGGTGAGTTCAACAAACGAAAGGAAGAAGTCAGTAAAACGACTCTCCCACTATAAGCCTTGAACAAAAAGTTTGGCTAAAGCAATCATTTTATCAAATACTTCAAGCAACATAGTTCAAAGTTACATAATGATAAAGTTCAACATTAATTACTCCTTCGAATGAAATTATGTTGAATCACATTAATGTAACTCTATGTTCCAATAAAATCGGTTGACACATCACCATAATGGCTAAAGGATGATACGGGTAAAACCTTATCATTAGCAGCATTAATTTGCACATTAAACAGGTATTTATTAAGAGTACGGTCTACTCTTAAAAGAATACAAGTTTAAAATTAGCTAAGATTAATGATATTGTGGTCAAACATGACATATTATAAAGATTTGAGGATAGAATTCCAATGTTTTGCAGAACGAACAGACATAATACTGATCGAATCAATGAATGGTTAACGTAGATTATCAGGTCCCACTTACTTCGAGTGGGAGAATTGATAAAGCATAAGTGATTGACATGGTATATGATGATACAAAAGTCTTCATAATAAATCCACTGAGAGGGCTTACTCCCCCTCACATATAATCATCACTAAATACAAATGCGAATCCAGTCGGAACCTGACAATCAAGAACACTGAATTAATACAACTGCCCATTATTCCTAGTGGGAGGGAAAAACGACCAACTTGGTTCCTGATCCTAGTAATCAAGGAATACATCTCGGAGGTAAAATTCCGAGACCAAAAGGTCATACTGAAAAGTTGTTGATCAGAATTCAAGCACTGCCATTATACCCAGTGGGAGTGATGTTCCGATAAGAAGCATTATTCTGAGTGGGAGTAACGATCATACTAGAGATGGGATTAACGAACCTAGACATAGTCAAGGGCAACGAACTTCTCTCAAGAAGTGTCCCATCGAATAAGGTGTGTTAAACATCTTAACATTCGTTCTCGAATCAATGACGATTCAGCAAAGCAAGGGAAAGACCTCAAAACGAGGGAATTGAGGAAAACAATGGAGGATAAAATATGCCTAAATAAGAACAAATTCGGTTATGATCCTTAGTTGATTGATCTGCTAACCGCAGAACTAGAAAGTGAAATTTTAGAATTCACTACTGATGAAAAGATGAGTGGTTCAAAACTCGACTGGTTGCGAAAGGATATGCCCAAATTCACGGAATGAACTTTTATGAAACATACTCACCAACTGTGCGTTACATCACAGTAAGGGCCATCCTTGCCCTCGTTGCATGTCTCCATCTAGAGCTGCACCAAATGGATATTAAGGCCACACCTCTCCACGTAAACCTGGAGAAAAGGATCTATATGGAACAGCCAGAGGGTTTCATTACTCCTGGCAAAGAACGTAAGTTTGTAAACTCCAAAGGTCTATTTACTGTCTTAAACAGTTGTCTCGGCAATGGTACCGCAGATTCCACGAGGAAATCGTCGGAAAATAATTTGTGAATCTTCACGAGGATCCTTGTGTATACACTAAGACCTCAGGGTCTAAGTATGTCATCATAACACTATACGTAGATGACATACTCTTTGCTGCAAACAACGTGAGTTTCATGAACAAATCAAAGTCCTGGTTAGCGTCAGCATTTGAGATGAAAGACATGGGAGAGGCCACGTACATCTTAGGCATAAGATTGCCCGAGATCGTGCCGCGCGGACATTATGTCTGTCTCAAGAATCTTATATTAACAAACTGTTGAAAAGATTATGAATGCTCGATGCTAAACCCATGGATACGCCGGTTGTGTTCGGATGCGCGCTGTCAAAGCGTGATGGAACGAAAAACCAGCAGCAGCGTAAACAAATGAAGGGGCAGAGTACCTAAGCATGGTAGGGAGTCTTACGTAATCCTTGCCATGTACTCGACCAGATATCTGTTACGCTGTGGGCCTAGTAGCAAGATTCCAATCAGATCCTAGTTATCAACATCTAAAAGCCGTAAAACGAATTATAAGGTATCTGAAAGGTACTGCCGACTATGTTCTGTGCTATAAGGGCAGGCAAATAGAATTGACCGGTTATAGTGACGCCGACCACAGTGGCGATCCAGATGATCGTAAGTCCACCACAGGAGGAGTTTTCCTTCTTGCTAATGCTGCCATATCTTGGGTAAGCAAGAAGCAATAATGTGTCGCGCTTTCCACTATGGAATCAGAATTCGTTGCCCTTTCTAAAAACGCACAAGAAGCAGTCTGGCTGAAAAGGCTTCTTATTGCATTGATTGGCACTGGCAAAGAGAGTAATCCCGTCAAGGTATACTCTAACAGTCAGGCAACCATTGCAGCAGTTAAGAATCCAAAGTACCATAGTAGGACCAAATACATTGATGTGAAATACAATTATGCTAAATCTGTTATGGAAGACAACATAATCGCTTTAGAATACTAGTCCACGGATAAAATGGTTGCAGATCCATTAACTAAGCCATTACGTAGATAGATTTTCGAAAAGCACGTAAAACTGCTTGGACTACGTAGGCCTTAAATAAGTGACTTATATAAGCGATAACATTTTGACATTTGAAATAATGTTATTTCGATTGAATAAAAGAATTGCAAACTGAGTATATGATCTATCGACGTCATAATGAAATATAACATCGGATTTTACAGTCTATAAACTAAGTCGTAGGAAGAGGTAAATCTTCCACCAAAATTATGTCGAATGTGAACCATGCCTCGTCACACAGGCACGGTCATCTTGCAAGGAGAGGGGGACCTCTACCCAACAAGATTGGCTAAGAACCAGGGGGATAAACCTGGTTAAACGAAATGATAACACTGTCACGCTTAATGCACGACTTAATCTTCATTTTGTAAATCGTCGTGTTGGACCCAGTCCATCATTGAAATCACATTCAGGGCCAGGTGAAAGATTATGCGATATCATGATTGATATATCCCAATCCCGGCTAGTCCAGGTGTGCTATCGACGCGTGCTTCATACTGCGCGTGCCAAGTTCAACCACGGGGTCATGCTCGGTTGTGCTAGCTAGAATCCTAGTGATTCAAAGGGAGCATACTTCTTCACCTTGAGCGTGTGATTGATCCCGGATGTCTTATGAAGAGGCGTGTGATTGATCCCGGATGTCTTATAAAGAGGCATCCAAAGTATCCTCACGGACTCAGAACTTATACTAAGGTCTAGCTCAATGTTTGCTTCCCGGCGTACGAGCGTAGAGCCAAAGAAAACGGCCAAGTGACCACGTCTTGGAAACCGGTTGAGTTAGACTAAGGGTATAAGCGATGGGGATGGTCAAGTTCACCTATAATTCACCGACTTTTGTGTTCACTAGGTGGCCGCCAACCAGATATTAGTTGAAGGTTGTGAACACTTGTAACAGATGCCCTGGAGAAGTATCCATATGTGGAAAAATCGGGCAATTAGAGAATTATTAGTTGACCAAGGATACAGTGCGGTACATATTTTATTTGAACATGATTGATTTACGAAAGGGAATCAACGTTCTGCGGGGGCTACAATACTCCTAACAGATGAGTAGCACGATGCCCGTCGTATCCGCCGATCGCACGACAAACCTCGTATGAACTATTCGGAGACGGAGACAAAGACTGAAGACTGAGATGTTGATGCTATTGGTTAACTATATATTAACAGGCACCCTCCCATTCCGGTGAGTGGGAGTTGTTAGCATATGGTGACGTGGCGCCGTAATTGGTAGCCCGTTAATGCTAAGGAAATTACCTAATTTAATTAGGTAATTGTCACATTAGGGTAATTGGGCCAAACCCTAACCCTAATTGACATGGGAGGCCCAAAATTGGGCCTCCCCCTTTTTTAGCATAGTTCGGCCGAAATAAGTCCCACATTGGTTGGAGTAGACTTTTGTCCACTCCACCAATCCTATATATAGTGGACTCACCTAAGGGGTTTACACAATTCATTCAGAATAACAAGTACCTCCATTGAGGAACTCTAGAGAAACCCTCTCACCCCCTTAGTAGTGATTTTCGGTGCACATCTTAGTCCGAGGTTCTGTCCCCGTTGAATAATCGATCAGAGGCTTTGTTATGGAGCTTACACCGCGTAGGACTTCTTCTTACGAAGAACTTGTACGTGGTTCCGACCGGAGGATCAGAACTCCCTCCACGACGTTCTTGGGAAGGAAAGCTAAAAGGTATGTGTACATTATTCCGCTGCGTAGTTAGATTACTTGCATGTACACGTTTATCATTCTGTAGTATTACGTCCCCGTAATCCAACAGTTACCATGATAAAAAAAACGTTTCAGGATTTTGGATACTGGTTCTAGTGTTCATATGATAAATAATTTGTAATGACTTAGAAATGGAAAATCTGTCAATGGTTTCTCAAGTTCAACTTTCAAACGGTTTTTTTTAACTATTATAGTTGGTATTGGGGATTTTCAGCTTTGAAAATATATTATGTTGCAGAATGTTCTTTATGTTCCATAGTTTAAATATAATCTCATTTCTATTTCTAAACTTACAAGAGAAAAACTCTGCAACATTTTTACTACACAATGATGTGATATAGGACCTCTCAGATAGGAAGGTATTGGGCAGTTGCAGTGAAGATTTTGAACTTTATCTTCTTTTATCCAAATGCAATAACAGTGACTTGCTTTAGTTTCAGTCAATAATGATAATGTTATTTTATGAAATAAAATGTTTAGTCATGTTTTTATTCAATCTGTACAGTATATTAATCATTTAATGTACAAGAACTTTGTTGCTCATGATTGTTATGTTTGCCCCTTAGCAAAAATTACTAGACTTAATTTTTCCATTTCTGAAGCTAGGTTCAAGTCTATTTTTGGAATTGTCCACTGTGATACTTGAGGTCATTATCATACACCTAATCATGATGATAAAAACATATTTTTGACTATTGTGGATGATCATTCAGGAGTTACTGAGATTTTTTGTTATAATTTAAGCATGATGTACATGTTGTCATAATGAATTTTGTTGCAATGATTCAAACCAATTTAGCAAAACAATAAATATTTTTCGAAGTGATAATATGATAGGATTTTTAATGAGCAACTTAAGTCCTTATTTTAGCATTGTAGAATCAAATTCAAATCATCTGCCCTACTCTTCCTACCTCAGATGACGCATCACCGTTGTAATCTTAACACATGTATTTAGTGTAATTAATTTTGTAGATTTTTTCTAAAAACCTATTGAGATTGGTGAACCTTAAAAGAAAAATATTAAACCTAAGGACACGTGTCAATATCACAAAAATGAGGCACGATCCGGGATAATAAGGGTGGGCATGTGATATGCATCCCGTAGAATCATCCATCAGAATAGTTGTCCTCATACACCCAAACAAAATGTTATGGATGAGAGAATATATATATATATATATATATATATATATACTAGAAATTGATAGGACTTTGAAATTACAATGTTCTATTCCAAATAAGTTCCAAGACTATTGTGTTCTTACTACTTGTTATTTAATAAATTTGATGCCTAAAAGTTTTGAATGAAAAGTATCATGTTGATTTATTAACCAAAAAAAACTACGTATTCATCATTTGAGAGTACAGAATCATGGTGAAAACTATTGTTAAGCTTGTTTTGTTGTTTAGGGAATTGTAAGAAAAGAAATGAGGTACTATTTAGTAAGAAGAAACCAGCTATTCCTATTTTTAAAATGATCAAAAGGGTGAACTAAAATCGTATGTAGCTGAAAATGCCGCCTTTATGAAGGTTTTATTTAGGGTTAAGAACCTATAAACTGCCTGAAATTTGTCCTATGTGAGATTTTGGTGTCTGAAGTTTAAAATATTGATAAATGTATGAATTTTCACTTTTGTTAAAATTTGGTTTTCCATCCAAATTTGCTGTTAAAATTGACAGAATGGTGTGAAATATCAAAATTCCCCCTTATATTATAATGTTTACTCCAGCCGGACACCACCCTACTTCAGCTGGCCACTACCCTACTTCGGCCGTCCACCACGCCACTCCGGCCGACCACCACCACCAAAACTCCGGCCACCGCCACCACGACTCCGGTGACAGGTAGGGATGGAAACGGGTCTCGGGGGCCCCGACCCGGTTTTGACCCGAGAACCCGCCGACCCGCGGGTCACGGGTCGGGGCGGACCCGGGGCGGGTCGGGTCCGGGTCTAGGGGCACGCCCCGAAATGCCTATATGTATATTTTTTTAATTTTTTTTTAATGTTAATATAATGTAACATTTACTAAACAATATGGTTAATATAGTACCTATATAAATAACATGGACCAAATTATAAATAGATGTATATTTAGATTATTAGGATTTGTTAATTTGGATTTGGTGTTCGGATTTGAATTTGTATTTGGTGATGAATTTGATGTGTTTGTATTTGATTGATGTTAGATTTATGGTTTGAATTTATATATAACGTAATATTGAGAAGTGAAAAAAAAAAAAAATTGTTCACGGCGGGTCGGGGCCCGCGGGTCGACCCGCGAGATTTTTGACCCGCCCCGGGAGGCACACTTACCCGGGTCAGCCAGGCTGACCCGCGGGGCGGGTCCGGGGCTGCGAAAACCCGCCCCGTTGCCATCCCTTGTGACAGGCCACCATCCTATTCCAGCCCACTTCTACCGGCCACTACCCAAATATGGGCAATTTTATGATTTTTTTTTTATCAGGTCATGTGACAAGCACATGATCAAGTTTTGTCAACTTTAACTGCAAATTTGGACGGAGACATCAAATTTCAATAAAAATAAAACTTCAGACATTCCATTTCAAGAAACTTCAAACGCCAAAATTTCAATAAGTCAAACTTCAGACGGTTAATAAGTTTTTAGCCCTTTTATTTATCTAAACGCTCCTGCTCAAAATTTCAAAAACAAAGTTGCATATAAAAATAAAGTCATGTCCTGACAAAACATAGCTCATTAGGCCTGGCCCAAAATATTGTGCGCGTGGCCCATCTTTTCAAAGAGGAGGCGAAAATTCATTTTCCCGCCTCCCAAATATCTGAAATCTTCAAGAAAACTACGAAACTGATTTTTATTTCCCTTTAAGTTTCAACGTTCCAGACTTCTAGTGAGCCTTTTTGATTCTGCTGGTTCTCTTCCTCACGGACCTCCAATCAGAGTTGAGTATTCACTCATATCAGGGTTTTGATTCTGGAGCGAGTTCCGGTGAGTTGAATCAGGAGATGGGTATGGAGGTTGGGGACGAGACTGCAGCCACCGAGCCTGGTTCAGCTCAGGCCAGATCCACCAGGGCCCCGAGGTTGTTCATCAAAGAAATGGTGATGAGAAATTTCAAGTCTTATGCCGGGGAGCAGCGCGTCGGCCCTTTTCACAAGGTTAGGGTTTGCTTCCCACTATTTCTCCTTTTTCGATTTGTGTTGGGAATTCTTGTCACCGCTTCTGTTTGATGCCTCAAATTTCCTGATGGAAGCTGGAAATGTGAAGAATTCTGCCGTTCTATCTATTTGCTGAACTAGGTAGTAAATTTACCAAAAATAAAGAACAGAATGTTAAGCTCTAGTTCTCAACTTTGTGGACTAGGAGTCGCATTTAGTGGGAAGAATATGTTAATTAACACCGCATCTGAATAAATTAAATGCTAGATTCCCTCTGTTGGGTTTCTTTGATTTTAAACAGCGAATTGTAGCTCAGTGAAATGGGGATTCACAGTTTTGTATTGATTCTGGATACAGAGCTTTTCGGCTGTTGTTGGACCCAATGGGAGCGGAAAGAGTAATGTGATAGATGCAATGCTTTTTGTGTTTGGTAAACGGGCAAAACAGGTACGTTTCATCTTGACTCTTGAGAGCACACTCATTATTTCAAATGAGCTAGTTATACTCTTGGGAGTGGGATTGCAACTTTAATAATGTCAATTACTCTTTCATGTGCAGATGAGACTCAATAAAGTTTCGGAGCTTATTCACAATTCAACAAATCACCAGAATCTTGACAGTGCTGGTGTTTCTGTTCACTTCCAGGAAATTGTTGACCTGGTACTTGGAATTTCAGAAATTCATAATTTCGTATGCTAAGAAACTTGGTTTCTACTCTCTCATGACCAATTAATGAAAAAACCCAACTGCTAAACTAATATTGGTCAGGGATTGCTTCCCATGGTTTAATTTTGTCATAACTGAGAACTAGGGTGTTAGATGATTGGATTCAAACATTCTGGTTTGATACAGATGTTATGTTAGTATATTTTATGGCTTGGCCCTTATTATTCCTTTCCGATAACTGTAGGATAACGAGGGTTATGAAGCTGTACCGGGTAGTGACTTTGTAATAACTCGAGTAGCATTTCGGGACAACTCTTCCAAATACTACATCAATGACCGATCAAGTAACTTTACAGAAGTTACACGCTTGCTCAAAGGAAAAGGCGTGGACTTGGACAACAACCGTTTTTTGATACTGCAGGTCTTGCCCTTTCTTTCTCAAGGAAAATTTGTATTAGATTAGTTCTATTTATTTGGTATGAGAAATTTTATATGGTTGTCATCAGGGTGAAGTTGAGCAGATCTCCCTTATGAAACCAAAGGCTCAAGGCCCCCATGATGAGGGATTTCTGGAATATCTAGAAGACATAATTGGGACTAACAAATATGTGGAAAAAATTGATGAATCGTCCAAAGAGTGAGTACATCTCACTGAGCTACTTTTATTTATGTATTGATATTTTATTTACATAGCCAAAGGATAAAATCAAAGTTACGTTTATGAAAGCAGTGTGAGATTCATAATAGGGGTTTTCCATATAACAGGTTTAGCACTATGTTCAGGGGGCGTCTAGGTTTAGTTTGAAAGATCGAACCACAATATTGTCTAGATTCATGTAGTATGGTCATAATGTTTTGTAATAGAATATTTGCAACTTCTATTTCGTATATATTTAAAAAAACGAATCAATTTTTTGTTTATCCCTCTTCAGTATAAGATCTACACTAGTTAAAATTAGTGGCCTGATCTTTTATGAATTTCTCATTCACAGATTAGAATCCTTGAATGAGAAGAGATCAGGGGTAGTGCAAATGGTGAAGTTAGCTGAAAAAGAAAGAGACAGTTTGGAGGTAAGAAGTAGTGTTCCACGTTGCCTGTCATTGCACGTTAAATGAAATGTAATACCCATTCAAATATCTGTGATGGAACAGGACGGGAAGAATGAAGCGGAAGCATTCATGCTCAAGGAGTTGTCGTTGTTGAAATGGCAAGAGAAAGCCACCCAATTGGCCTATAATGATACCGAGTCTAAAATGACTGGTGCACAAGAAAAAATGTCCACTCTTGAAGAAAATTTAAAGTGTGAACGGTAATTCCTCTTTTACCTTTATTTCCCCCACAATATGCCCATGTTTGGATTCCATTTGTATAAATACTTGTTTTGGTCGTTATAACAGGGAGAAAATTCGAGAAAATGGTGATGCACTGAAGGAGCTCGAGACCAAACATAACAAGTATATAAAAACACAAGAGGTACGTGCTGCATGTAGTGCTGTTACTACCTTTCTTCTTGTAAAATGAATGCTTTTGAACTCAGATCTTGAATTTTGTTTATCTCCGACTAGGAACTGGATAATAAGCTCAGTACTATTAAGGAAAAATTCAAGGAGTTTGAACGTCAGGATGTTAAACACAGGGAAGATTTGAAGCACAAAAAGCAAAAGATAAAGAAACTTGAAGAGAAACATCAAAAGGTAGAAAACACACATGCTTGGCTTGTACTTAATGTAATTATATTCATAACCTGCCTGCTTCTTATAGGATGCTGCCAAGATTGAAGATCTTGAAAAGGAGTGTGAGGCTTCTACGAGCAAGATTCCACAACTTGAAGAAAACATTCCAAAATTGGAAAAAACACTGGCAGTGGAGGAAGTGGTGTTGGAGGAAATCAAGGAAAACTCTAAAGGTGCATTTGATCATTCCTCTATCAAATGAATGGATGATAGAATAATATTAAGCCAATTATGATATTCTGTGTTTGTTTTTAGAAGTGTTGAAATGGAAGCTGGATATCTTGATTGATACCTCCTTGCAGTTTATGACCAAACTATTGTGTACCTATTGTGTTCTATTCACAGTTGAAGCTGAGAGATGCCGTTCTGAGCTTGTGGAGGTCCGCAGAGAATTAGAACCTTGGGAGAAGCAACTAATTGAGCACAAGGGAAAACTTGAAGTTGCAAATACTGAAAGCAAACTTCTGCAGGACAAGGTGATGATCACTGTTTATGTTGATACTTGAACTGTTCTGCATGTTTTTGTTATATAATGACACGTTAGTCATTATAGATATACTTGCTCCAATATTTTTGTTCATGTCTAAATAGTTGACTGCATTTAATCTACTACTTTTTCAGCATGAAGCTGGTCGTGCTGCTTTTGAAGACGCAGGAAAGCAGATGGATGACATAAAGAGAAAGATTGCTGCAAGGACTGAGAACATTACTAATATCAAAGAGAATATAGACAAAAAGAAGGATGAGGTGTCTGAAGCTAGAAAAATAGAGCAGGTATGTTACATGTTTAGTTTCTTCAATTTGTAATTCCCAACCTTGGCTCTTGTATCTAACTAGGAAACCCCTTTGCAGGAATGCATTAAACAACAAGAAGAGCTGATGCCCCTTGAACAAGCTGCTAGAGAAAAGCTTGGTGAACTTAAGTCCGTTATGGATTCTGAAAAGAGTCAGGGGTCAGTGCTGAAAGCATTACTGCAAGCCAAGCAGTCAAATCAAATAGAGGGAATATATGGCAGAATGGGTGATTTAGGAGCTATTGATGGCAAGTACCCTTTTAAAAAAAAAAAAATAATTGCAACTTTATTTTCATTTTGTATGTCTTTTTAATCTTTAGTTTTGATAAACACCTGTTTCTGGTAACAACAAATATGTGTATGGTGGCCACTTGGCCCTTTTCCTTTTTTATCTGTCCTATGAAAGTACTTTCAATGGTCTGGATTTAATGGTTTAATCTTTGATTTGTTGTTGCTCTTGCAGCTAAATATGATGTTGCAGTATCAACATCATGTGGTGGGCTTGATTATATTGTTGTTGAAACAACAAATGCTGCACAAGAATGTGTTGAGCTACTTCGAAGGGATAAACTTGGTGTTGCAACTTTCATGATTTTGGTATATGCTTCCTGACTAATACTCACAGATATCTTCGTGGTGTATAATGCCGGATTGTTTGCACTGTAGGAAGTAACCCCATCAATCTTAACTCAAAAAAGAAGAAAATAGCTGAACTTTTTTCTTTGGGCCAATAGAAAAGTTTTTACTTTCAAAGTGTTCAGTTTCTTTGTATTTCATTGAGTAGTTTGGTGCTTAAAACTCTCTTTGCCTCCAGGAAAAGCAAGCTCATCTTATTCATAAGTTGAAGCAGAAGGTTAGTCCTCCAGAGGGTGTTCCAAGGCTTTTTGATCTAATCAAAGTGAAGGATGAAAGAATGAAGCTCGCCTTTTATGCTGTTCTCGGGAATACAGTTGTCGCTGAGAATCTTGATCAGGTAAAATTTAAGCTCTGCTATATCATCCATTCTTGGTTGTTGATACATTCTCATAGTCAGCTATATATACCTGTATTGAACCAAGATTCATAGCTTCTTGGCATGATTAAAAGAATGTTTTTTTTTGGAAAAAATAAAAATTTGGCCTTGCATGTTGTATTTACTCTGCTTCTTTACCTTTCTTCCAGGCAACACGCATTGCCTATGGTAAAACGAACCATGATTTCAGACGCGTAGTAACACTAGACGGTGCACTGTTTGACAAATCTGGAACCATGAGTGGTGGAGGAGGTAAACCCCGTGGTGGAAAAATGGGGACCTCCATTCGAGCTTCCAGTGTATCCACCGAGAGCATCAGAAACACTGAGGCTGAACTTGCTAGCCTCTCTGATAAACTAAACAGCCTCAGGGCAAAATTTGGAGATGCAGTTAGAAACTATCAGTCATCGGAAAAAGCAATTGCAACACTTGAGATGGAGTTGGCCAAGAGCCAGAAGGAGGTACTTTTTTGGAATTTTAATTTCATTTTCCGAGTAGTTGGATTTGGCAGGTTTTATTGAATGGTTGTTTGTTGTTTCAGATTGAAAGTTTGCATAGTCAGCATGATTATCTTGAAAAACAGCTTGATTCCCTCAGAGCAGCTTCCTTACCAAGTAAGGATGAACTTAGTAGGCTCAAGGAGCTTAAGAAAGTTATTTCTACTGAAGAAGAGGAGATTGATAGACTTGTTCAAGGTTCTAAACAACTGAAAGAGAAGGTGAGTGGTGGAATTCCCCCTTTTTCCTTCTCTTGCTTGATAATTAATAGAATCAAAAACATAATACTTTTTTTTATTGTTTAGGCAACTGAGTTGCAGCAGAAAATGGAAAATGCTGGAGGGCAAAAGCTGAAGCACCAGAAATCAAAAGTTGATGGGATTCAATCCGTGAGTACATACACACACATATGTGTATATTATGTGCTGGTTTGAAATATTCGTACTGAGTTTATGTCACGAATGCTAGGATATTGCTAAGCACAGAACAGAGATCAACCGATGCAAGGTTCAAATAGAGAGTGGACAGAAAATGATGAAGAAACTTAGTAAGGGGCTTGAAGATGCAGAGAAAGAGAAAAAACAACTCGTGGAGGAGAGGGAGAATCTACGAGTTATTTTCAAGGAGATTGAGGAGAAAGCTTTTAAACTCCAAGAGGACTATAAAAGTGTCAAGCAGGTTGTTTTTTGTTTGTTTGTTTCCTTTAAACATAAGCATCCTTATGGTTATTTTTTTTTCTCACAAATCTTTTCTTTTAGATCATGGACGATCATCTAGTAGTGCTTAATCAAGCAAAAGAAGAATATGAGAAAGTAAAAAAAACGGTTAATGAGATGCGGGCATCGGAGGTGGATGCAGATTTCAAATTACAAGACATGAAGAAATCAATGAAGGAGTTGGAGTTAAAGGGAAAAGCATACAAGAAAAAGCTTGATGATTTGCAAGTTGCTCTTACAAAGCACATGGAACAGTATGTTGGACGTAGACAAATTTAAAATTTTCAATAAAAAAAGTTCAAAATAACCGGTTTTTTGTGGGGTTGCAGAATACACAAAGATGAAGTGGAGCAAGAGAAGCTGCAGGCTACTTTGAACGAACAGGCCCTTTCAAACGATTGTGACTTACAAAAGGCTCTTGAGATGGTATCGCTGTTAGAAGCACAACTCAAGGAAATGAGTCCAAATCTTGATTCAATCGCAGAGTAATATCATCTTTGTCCTGAATTTTTTTGGTAATGTTCAGTGGTTTAGGTTGGTTATTCAGCTCTGTTTGTTTTCTGTGCTATAGGTACCGAAAGAAAGTGGAATTGTATAATGAACGTGTTGAAGATCTTAACATGGTTACTCAACAGCGTGATGATATCAAGAAGCAACACGATGAATGGAGAAAGAGAAGGCATGCATATTTTTCTAGAAGCATTTCTGTCAAATGACTTTTTTACTGCTGCTGTTTCTAAATTTTTTACTGCATTCAATGATTAGGTTGGATGAGTTCATGTCTGGATTCAATACAATCTCTTTGAAACTAAAAGAGATGTATCAGGTTCACTATCTCCCCCTTGAAAGTTTTTCTAGTATTTCACATTGTCATGAAAGGTTAAAAGAAAGTTTTTGACTTTTATAATTATGTCTGATTGTTATCATAGATGATCACGCTCGGAGGCGATGCCGAACTTGAGTTGGTCGACTCTTTGGATCCTTTCTCCGAAGGTGTTGTCTTCAGTGTTAGGCCACCAAAGAAGAGTTGGAAGAACATTGCCAACCTATCTGGTGGTGAAAAGGTAGATGTTTTGAGTAATTTTTGTGTTTTTTTAAATCTCTGGAAAGTAACTCTTCAATTAATTGTTTATAAGATATTTGCATAAACTGAAAAACAGTTTGCTGCAATAGTAAAAACTACTACTTTCTTCTGACGAAGTTGATGATGTTGTAGCACAGCTAGCTATTTGCTGATTTACCAATCAATATCTGTGATTTTACGTGTGTAGACTCTCAGCTCATTGGCTCTTGTTTTCGCTCTTCATCACTACAAACCGACCCCTCTGTATGTTATGGACGAGATTGATGCTGCTCTAGGTACTTGCTTAATTTGGACAGAGTGATGAACAACACTAGCTATATTCTTATACTGCCTCTTATTTGTCATTTTCTTTTGTAGATTTTAAGAATGTCTCAATCGTGGGACACTACGTGAAAGACCGAACAAAGGACGCACAGTTCATTATCATAAGGTATGTTTTTAGTTTTTATTACCGATGAAGATTGTTACATTTTTTTGTTTTTGAGGTTCAAAAGTATTACACTTATTATTATTGATTTGATTTGATTTGCAGCCTGAGAAACAACATGTTCGAGTTAGCGGATCGACTTGTTGGAATATATAAGACCGACAACTGCACTAAGAGCATCACCATTAATCCGAGGAGTTTTGCAGTATGCGAGAAGACTACTAGTTGAGATAGAGAAATGAGATTGGTTGCTGCTAAAAGAATGAAAATCAAAATCTGGAACTAACTCTATATATGTTGTGAGGCTGCTTCTTCTTCTGTTTGTATTCTGTTCCAGATGTTTGGAACTATAATATAATCTTGTTGGTGTAATTTATGTATCTAGTACGTTTAAATCTATACTATACTATACTATACTATCTCCAAGTTGAGCTTAGTAAATCATTTTGGACACCAAGCTCGGTCCGTCCATTTATGTGAACAATTAGTAATGTTAAGTCGATCGAGAGTTCACATTACTTTTAAAGGCCACAACCTTGCCAAATGTCAATGCCAATGCCAATGCCAGCCACAGTTTGAAGAAGAAGAAGAACAAGTTAGGGTTTCACAAGGTATAACATTTTTTTTTCAATACAATATAGAGATAAAACTAATACCCTTGCCCCTCATCCATGTGGAGACATTTCTTTATGCTGCTTTGCTTTATATTATTTCCTCATGATATTTTGCATTTTCTATTTACGACACCAAAACTAAGTGATGCATGCATGGTTTTTTAGGATTATTATATTATAGAAGAAGCTCTGCGCAAATCTCTACCAATATTGCTCCATTTAGGGAGTCTTGTTTTGGTCTGTACACAACAAAGCATTAATTAATCACCATGCATATTATTATTAGGTGTTGCACAAAAGCTTCTTGAATAGAGATTCTGTACAAAAAAATTGCATAATGTTATGAATATATTTAGTGGATGTTCAATATTACGTGTATATACCATCTTCCTTGTTTAGACTTTCCTAGTATTAAATTTACTTCCTCCACAAGTATATGTAATCCCTATATAAGTGCTCCTTATGTGTGATAATAAGACATCCTCAAGTTCCCTCTTCTATTAGCTATTTACTTTCGTAACACGTTATCAGCACGATAGTTCTCAAACACCACAAACAATTAGACATCCATTATCCGCATCCCAGATTGCAACGTTGGAAGCGACATATCGAGCAGACCACTACGTCATATAAACTTTCGATAGAACCTTAATTATGATTTGATATTTTCTATGTTAACTATTATTATTGTTATT
Source organism: Clarkia xantiana subsp. parviflora (assembly GCA_036873135.1). Classification (NCBI taxonomy): domain Eukaryota; kingdom Viridiplantae; phylum Streptophyta; class Magnoliopsida; order Myrtales; family Onagraceae; genus Clarkia; species Clarkia xantiana. Next base: position 38,143,850 of record JAPTYO010000008.1, read on the forward strand.
TAGTTCTCACTGATAATATATTATTGTTTTCTTTAGCTTTTCTTTTGTTCACGATTGATTGAATCAGTAACATGTCTTTCTTTGCAAGGAAACATGGAATTGAACAATGTATTCATTAAAAAGAAAACGGAGACACTCCAAAGCAAAGCAGGGACGCACTCTCCGCAATTCTCTATATGTTAGCTTTGTCGGAAGCGATGGCACACGTAACAGACTCGAATATACAATACATGATATTACGTCGGTAATTAATTAATTTTTTTTTTTTGTGGTAGTTATATAATACATGTTAAGTGTTAGCACATGAATGCTCGATGACGAAATATATTCAGATGTAATCGGTGAACGGTAAATTGTATAAATTGCCCACTAGATATGCTTCGCTCCCTGAAGTGAGTGTTGCAATGAGGAGGATATAATCAACTCCTTGAAGTGAGTATTGTAGTCTGTGATTATAAATATGATATCCTCCTGATTCCATGAAGTGAGTGACTCAGTTTGTTGATTATCACGTGTATATCTCCCACTCCCTAAAGTGAGTGTTGCAAAATTATGATTATAATGAGGATATAACTCACTCCTTGAACCGAGTGTTGTAGATTACGATTATAACGATGGAATCCTCCACTCCCTGAAGCGAGTTTATGATTATAATGCGAATGAATATATTCCACTCCTGAAGTGAGTGATACAATTTATAATGACCATTTAAGAGTACGAATACAAATATGTTATAATCATTATGGTCATGGGAATACTTGATTTTGGTTAAAGAGAAGAAATATTTAGTATCATCATGATATCAATAAGAAAGATGATGCATCTTACAAATAAAGAAGAAAAGAATGCAAAGACCAATTATTTGGAAGAATGATAATTTTGAGAAGTACGGTGACGCTAAGCGCGAGATTCGATCATATAAAGCGCGATGACAATAAGCAAATGTTGGTCTCAACTTTTGCATATATTATTGTAAATCCTGGGACATTAGAATTAAAAAAAAAATGCATTCTTTATGAATATCGGATCCTGAAAATTCGATATTACGATCCTTGAAGATCAAAATTATGAATATTCATATTTACTTTATTTTTAATTCTGCATTTACGTTTATTTTTTATATTTCTTACACTACGTTTACAGTTATACTTTATATTTCTCGCACTACATTTACATTTGCACTTTATCTTTTATAATTCTTGCATTAAATTATGTGTATTGCACTTTATTATTATAATATGATCCAGAAAATCATGAGCTATTACATATTAATATTTCATAAGCTCAAGAATTACTACTTTTAGAATCCAGAAAATTCTAGAATGTATGAGAAAAGGATCATGAGAATGTAATTTATGAAATAAAGATCTTCTTGTATAAGAAAACAAATCATGTATATCATGAATTATTATAAATAAGGGATCCTGAAAATCCCAATAGATCATGAGTTATGAATAAAGGATCCCGAAGATCCTAGAAGATCTAGAACTATAAATAAAGGATATCGAAGATCCTAACGATCCTTGATTATAAACAGAGATCCTGAAGATCCTGAATTATGAACAGAGATCCTAAAGATCCTGAATTGTTTAGAATAAATGATCTTGAATGATGAAAATGGTATATGAATATCCTAACAGATTTTGAGTTATGAACAAAAGATTTACACATATCAGTTAAACCAGAAGTTTACTGATACATAGAGGTAAACTAGAAGTTTTACCCATATAATATAATATTTGGCGTGACCGGTTACAGACCATTCCGGATCACTTAAGATGCGCAATACATTATTTGGAAGAACCTGAAAATTCTCCATAAATCATTATGATAATTGCTCTCAAGAAAAATTCATTATGTGATCATCATCAACTAAGTTCGGGATAAATTCCCCTTGTTTGTGGAAATAATAAAAGGTGAATATGGGCCCGTTCACCTGCCATGTGGACCGATATATTATTTTAAAAGATGCATCTACAATATGGTCGCATGTGCATTTAATTATCACGAATTTGCAATAGTAAATTTCTAGATTATGCAATAAAGAATGATGATGATATTAAAAGTTGATATTTACTACAAGGTTCAGACAATTACATGTCTAGATTCGCAGTTTAGCATAAAAGTTACAAAGAGCCTCCAATTAAATAGCTAAACTGCTACCAATAAGAGCAAATTGAGAACAACTGCATGCTATTATGAAAGCAGCAATATAACTGCGCATCAAGCCAATGTTAAATCACAGTTCTCCCAATTACTACCAACTTTTGGTCAAGAGACAAATTTCCCATATATGTATTTTATGATGTGCGATATATATTTGAACTGCTCCACCGAATTGCACAAAGATGGGTCTTGAATGTTGGGAAAAATGTGTTGGATACATATCAATTATTTGGGAATAATGGGTGATATATATTAAAGCAAGAGTTGCTGATTTTCATTGATGAACAAATTTTCCCAACATTAGGGGGAGAAAATAAGCAGCTGGCAGGAAAGAGATTGACTAAAAAAAAAAAAAAAAAAGTTTGTTACTATCTCAGTTAGATCCTCGCATAATAAGAATACGAATCTGAAGTTCAGAGATATAAATATTTACAAATACTGCCAATCAATTACTTAGTGACTTTATGAGACCCAGAAAGTCATTAGTCAATTACCGGCTGCAAATGCTCCGATTTGAAACGTCCAGTTAAGACGGACAATAATGAAAAATAATTCACGCCTGAAGTGTGTGATATTGGTTCCAAATATTTTTAACAAGAATGGAGCACGGAAAGAAAATAGATAAATATGGTCTTATTACGGAGGCGATTTCCCAAAAATGAAAAGAGACATAACTAAATATGAAACCCCAGAAGTGGTTCAGGTACCTGAAAGTAATTACAATAAAAAAAAAAAAATCTCGATGAGTTATGTCGTTAATGGGAAAATGATGGAACCGAGAATATAAAGTTGTCGACAACAATTTTGAATATTATTCATGAGTGAAATCATAAAACAAGACGAGGAGTCGAGGATCTTGAGCTCAATATGTTAAACAAGTATTATGATTGGCCAAAAAAAATTTGAAAAGACGCAAGTATTAACATGAAAAATGCATAAGGTGGAAGCCAGTGGATACAGATTATTTCCCGCATAAATAAATTATGTCGTAAGATATATACGCACAACCTGTGGTACAAATGTTATATGCGAAATCCTGGCATTTATTATATGGATCATTTAGTGGAAAAATCACCTTCAAATATATTATTACGTTGGCAGTACATAAAAAGTTTTGAATGCGTCCCACATATGAATTATTTATAGCCGATAGCAAAATTAAAGTGAAAATCCTAGAAGGATTGAAAATGCTAGCATGAAATTTTTTCCAAGAATGTTGGATAATAAATATATTGTACCATTATTTTGTATATATGAAGATAATGCAGGTTATATAGCCCGAGTTGAAGATCGTTATATCAAAGGAGACGTACAAAACACATTCGCCTCAAGTTATTCTTCATCCAATGAATTTATTCATATGACTATCAAGTGGATCTTTTCAAGGAGGCTTTATCGACTGCGACATCTGGAATATTGGCGAACATGATTGGATAGCGTCGACTTACTGAAATTACGCGATGTCAACATCAGGGGGAGAATCTACACCGCTGCACTCTTTTTCCCTTAACCAAGGTTTTATCCCATCGGGTTTTTCCTGGTAAGGTTTTTAACGAGGCAGCTTACAAAAAGGGATCCATAATTGTGTACTCTTTTTCCTTCACTAGATTTTTATCCCAATGGGTTTTTTTTTCTAGTAAGGTTTTAACGAGGCATAATTCCCTTATGAACATCCAAGGGGGAGTGTTATGAATATATTTAGTGGATGTTCAATATTACGTGTATATACCATCTTCCTTGTTTAGACTTTCCTAGTATTAAATTTACTTCCTCCACAAGTATATGTAATCCCTATATAAGTGCTCCTTATGTGTGATAATAAGACATCCTCAAGTTCCCTCTTCTATTAGCTATTTACTTTCGTAACACATAATCAATTATCACAATGAATACTTCTTACTTTATGGGCAAAATAAATAAAATTGAATGAGAGAAAGAAGATTAGGGCTAAGGTAATCCAATTAATGACTCATTGGATATATATATAATAATTAACGATCGAGCTCACCACCATTTTAATTTTAATATATATATATTTATAAAGCATCTGTTTGATAAAATGATGATGATGCATTAAGCTAAGCTTGTAAATAAATGTGCCAATTCGTTTAGTTTTCATTTAAAAACGAAATCCGGCGGATTCGTCTTTTGAACTTGATCAATGTAATGCTCAAAAGATTAAAATAAAAATGACGGCTGTTTTTTGAAACTTTTTAATCTATTTTTTATATGTGTCTATTTAAATAGTGGACCATAAGATAAGAATAGATAAGGAGCCAACCAAGTACTCTACCATTGAGTTGGCAACACCAAATAAAACTAATTTAGGATATGAACATACAATTAAAATTAAAATAATTATTCTTCCTCTCACACCGAAACAACCTAATGTATTACCAGAAATTTAACAAAACCATTTTGAAAAAAGTAAAATTACCAGGTATAAAACCAAATATAGGAATGATAATTTTTCTATCTCCTAAAAGATTGCAAATTAAATATTTCTACACACGTTGGCAATTTTTGTTGGGAAATATGAATATGAAGATATTAGGTAGTAATAAGCAGAAATTGAGTTATTACCCAAAGAAAAATAAATGTATATCCTAGTATGATTAGTGTGATTAAGTAAGAGTTATAATTTGGAATAATGACCTCACTTCACTTTGTTCCTAACAAGTGTATTTACGTCTAAATAAATGATAAAATGGAAAGAGAAAAAGGAAACTATAAGTGAAGACATGGCAACCTATCATTGGACGGTCAAAATGTGGTGAATATTTGACGCCGAATTGTCTATCACTTCAAAATCTAAATTACTCCACCTATCAGCAACCACTCTCGTTTTCTGCAGCGCTGCTCGGTGGATTTCATATTTAGGTATTGGTGGCGGAGTTGAATAATCAAAGCATGACGGTGTGGTATGACTTATTTTCTTCCTCAACCACACCACTACCGCCATGATTTGATTATTCAATTCCACCACCAATAACTAAATATGTAATCCGTCGAGCAGCGTCGCAATAGAGAAATCGAGACCGCATATTCGTACAGCAAATCCCGACAGAGGATTCAGGATCGCGTAATCGCAAGGCCATGGTAGAGGACCTGGAGCCGCGGAATCACATAGCTGCACTAGAAGAGTTGGAGTCACAGTCAAAGAGTCAGATTGACCATAGTAAGAGCAAAGGATTACCTGATTTGCACCCACGACAGAAGAAAATTGGGGCGGGAAGAAAACAACAGGAGCTTAGACTAGGACGAAATCAAACTAAAGCAGCTAGTGAATGATGAATCAAATGTGTTTGTTCAAGTCCTGCATAGCGATTTCGATCGTCGTAAATAGCTGAACATTGAAATTCATCCATAATGACCTGACATTCACACGATGAAGAACAACATCAATTAGAGAGATGAGGTGATTAGAGATATGGTGTTTCAGGGAAAAGGTGAGACAATTCTATGTGTTTGACGCCATGGTGGTGGGGCAATGAAGCAGAGTATATATATATATATATTAAAGAGTCTCCACAAATCTCTATATCGTTGTTCCATTATTCATAAAAATATTCATTAAATTGTAGTAAATTGAAGATTATGTTGTAAATTGAACCATATTCAATGAAAATCATTGAATATGCTAATGTATAGAAACTCTAAATGGTGCTTCGTTTGCTGTTGCTGCTGACTTCCTTTCACATTATAGCGTTTGCTACTGAATTGAATTGTGTCTTGCTTTACATCTGTGAAATTGGAAGCTTCAAACTAGGGATGAGCGTGGTCTGGTCCTGACCAAGACCATGCAAGACCATTTGTAAATGGTCCTCCTCCAAATGGTCTAGGACCAAACCAGGACCATTTGAAATGGTCTTGTTCTTTTTAGTTCTGGTTTTGGTCCAGACCATTAGGACCATTTTTTTTTTATGTTTTTTTTAATTTAATTTAATTTTTTTAAAATTTGTCGAATATTATTTTAGTAATAATCATAAGTTGAAAATTCACTTATTATAATTATACATAATATATTGGAGTAGAGGAAGATCCGACCGGTGCCCATGGAGCCAGTGACTGGTAGGGGTGAAACCGATCTGGTCGGACCGGTTTCTTAGCTATTTTGGTCGGGGTCCACATTTTTCGGTCCGGATTTTTTCAACAAAAAAAGCCCGACCAAAAATCTGTTTTGAAAAAAATAAACTGTCCATATTTAGAACAGTTTTTTCGGTCTGATTTTCGGTTTAAATAGAAAATCCAAAAATAATAATCAATATTTAAAATATCTCCAATTTCTTATAAAGTATATTTAGAGTTCCAAAATAAATAAAAATATAAACATATAAATCGTTTACGGTTTGTTCGGATCGGTCTAATTTGATTTTAATAGTTTTGGTTTTGAAGTGCTACGAGGTTAAAATCTTTACAAATGTGGCATCTCAACTAGAATTTGAAACTTCGGCAAAAAAAAAATAATAAAGAATTTGAAACTCAAATCACCAACTCATAAAATAGTATTTACGTAATTAATTTTAACACTTTTCTCTAGGTACTATATTAGTAATTAACTGAATCACATATATCCAAAAAAAATAAATAGTTTGAGCAATTAGTAAAACAAGTTACACTTACTAGTATACTTAAAAAATCAGACAACTCATTATCGGTCTATTTACGGTTCGGTTTTTTCGGATCAGTCCGATTTGGTTTTTGGCGGTTTTTCGGACCTACCGAGTTTTGCTTTCGGCCCTAGTGACTGGTGAGACTAAATGAGAGTGATTGGGTGAGAGTTGAGAGTTCAAAATTGGTTTTATTATTATTTGCAAATTCCAGTTTTTTTTAAAAAAATTAAATTAAATTGGTCTTAAATGGTCCTAAATGGTCTCAATGGGCTTTTTGGTCTTGGTCTGAAATTTAGACCAAGACCAAATAAGACCATCAAAAGAAGACCATTGGTCTTGGTCCAAAATGGACTTGGTCTTGGGCGGTCTTGGTCTTGGTAGACCATTGCTCACCCCTACTTCAAACCTTCAGCCCCCTGTCATCTTGAAATTAAGTTTCTTTGTACGCATCATATATATATATATATATATATATATATATATAACTAAGTACTTAACAGCAAGCGAAGTTAGTTATGTATCTGAAATATTGGTCGATAAATATAATATAATTACTGAAAAAATAGATTTTATCATTTAGCGGGATTTATATAAAAAAAATAGTATGCAAATCGGAATAAATGGAATTTAAAAAACCAAACTAAAATGTAAACCTTTATAATTTTACTAGCTCATACTATAAAATTAATTTAAATAATTAATCCATGCTAAAAAATTAATCGGTGTTAAATTAATAATTAAACTAATCGAACTAAAATTTAAAAATTTTCATTTCAGTTCAATATTTAAACAACACTAACTAGTCTTGTAGATTCTATATTGAATTATAATTTTCAAATTGTAGATTTTATAAAACTAATAATCAAAATTAAGCCTATAGGCCCAACAATTCAAACCCATACTAATAAAACAAAAAAACCCTAACAACTGCTATTCTCTTGTGGTAGTTCCTCGAACAAAAAAAAAAACTTAGTCTTTTTTTTTTCTTTGTAAGCTTTAAGAAAAAAAAGCTCTTTTTCTTAACAGAAATACTTAAACATGCGAACGTGGGCATGCGAATGTCCACCGACTGTGTCTTGAAACACATATGCCCTCAATAGTTGTATTAATTACATTCATGCCATTGTGAGTGTTTCGCAAGACACTCGCACGCCAGCTTCGCATGATGTAGCAAAGCTCTTTTCTTAAACAACAAATGAAAGAGTAATGATACACATTCCGACGATTTACTATGCCAAATCTTAATTCTTCTTCCCTAGTCGTTTGTACTCGCCAATTCACTATTAGAGTCGCTGATTCTGATACCCTACAAGAAAGACCACCTAGATCCGGGATCCAGTCCACCAAAATCTTTCCCACCAACTACGGTGTCGATTCGACCAGTTATTTGTTGATTGTAAAACCCCGATGCCTCCATTCCTTTTCTGTCCACATATGAGCGACCGCCAATCTTGGATACGCTGTCATCAGTCATGGATAGTTAGCAAGTTGAGGTTGAGGTATAGTTTTTCATTTTATAGTATCACTCTATGCAGTCAAAGACGAGTTTTTACGTAGAGACGGAAAGTGGTACTTAGAGTCGAGTTGTAGAAACGTAAGTTTCTACCAATATTCTCAAATAAAATTAGAAATGTAATGTAATATATAACTATATATTATATAATTATGTTAAAGAAACTGAAAATGATAAACATACTTTTAATAACACATGTTTCAAAATATGAATTATCCATAATCATATACCTTCAATAGAGATTAAAGATCACAATCCAAGACCTATGCATGGAGTTTAAGTGATTGAACAATTTTAAAAAGACTTGGAATAAGACAAAGAGACCTGGAAAACAGACGAAGAAGATAAAGACCTGAATGGTAATGAAGAATAAAGAAGAAATATATGACGATGGGAATAAATATTAGAATTAGGGAGAAGACAAATTAGGTACTAGGTAGAAGGCAGAGAGTCTTCGATGTTCGATGCTTCATATGTTCTCTTTTTAGGCCCAAATACTATTATCCTATTTGGGCCATATTTCTATTAGTGAGCTGAATTTCGTTTAGGTCATATTTTAGTATATTTTTGCAGTTTTTATAGAAACGTTAGACTCGTGCAAAAGCGACGTTTCTGACCGTTTCTACGAGTTTATGCGCGTTTTTACGCGTTTTTCCATGAACGTGACTTAGTCCCGTTTCAACTCGTTTTTTTGATGTGCATACGTAGAAACACACGTTTCTACGACCTAAATACGTGATTTTGACTACATATGTATTACTTTTTCTATTTTTCCTTTTCCGTTGCTCTATACATTAATAGACTCTATGTGTGGGCTCGGTGGGGAGTAAAACGGTAATTTGGCCCAAAGACATCTTAGCGGGCCAAATTAGGATGTTTATGGGCCAATATAAATATAGCCCATCTCTAAACATTTAAGTTTGAAGCATCTCAATACAAAACAGTTATGGATACGTGCCAAATTGTTCTCCATACATAGATATGCTTCATCTACTTTAACAAATTAGGGTTTTGAAGAATAAGGTCCGCCTCTGATGACTTTCCTTTGCATGTCAGTTATTTTCATCACCAACCAGTTTTATTTTCTTCTTCGATTTTCTATCAAATATTTTCATCTTGAACTCAGATTTGAACCACTAATGACTTCTACACCAGTTGCAGAGTTGATTTCGACAACTACGTCGTTTACCCACAAAATGCCGATGCCTACATCCTTTTTCCGGCCTGAGATCTGTCAAACATCGAAAATCAGTCGCTTCGTCTCCCTTTATTACTCGATATATATGTTCTGTATATCACACCCATCTTGTGGTGAAGTATCTTCTATATATAGAAAATGAATTTGTAAAACTCAAAGCGATTTGTAGAATACGAAGAGACTGTACCATTGAATTGATTGTGAGTAGATGAATGAACTGACACAGTTCTGTTCCTAACATTGGAATGTGGTGTATGTGTTGTAAATGTAGGCAATTCCAAAGTGTTTTTTTTTCCTAGAAGCATCATAATTTAAGTGAGATTGTTAGTATGCATGAACTAGAATCAGACCTACCAAACCGAAAACTGGTTCTAGTAAAAAATGCTAATGGCTGACGTGGCGATTTCTGATTGACTTATCTTGCTGACGTGGCGTCTCCAGATTGTTGCTTTTATAGATATAGATTTTTTCAGAAAGTTAAATAATGAGACAAGTAAATTATTTTTAACATCTATAATAGATACTATATATATACTATGCATTTCTCCGCATAACGTGCATATTTATATATTTCATTCAATAATTGTTGTTAAATTAATTATGTTACATGCAAAATTGTTTCAAGTATTGCTAATATATTGACCAAATTATTACGCATTCCATTTACAAATTAATTTTAAAAAGATTAAATAAAGAAACTCTATATAACATGATGTATCTTACTGGAGATGCCACTTTGAGGATGATGATTTTAACTTTACACTATTGATCCGAAATTATGAAAACAAACTTGTCTATATATGTGTAAAAAAATCTCTATATTTCTTTGTAGAAAGAGCTTTCTTTCGATTCCACAATGTTCAATAGTGCAAATAAAACCATGATTACAACACAATATTAAAAATCACAACACACGTTTAAATTAACAAAAACACTATCTTAGAAAATTAGTTTCGAAAAGATGCTGAAATATCTGCCTCATCTTTGTTTTACCTCCAAGCGTCCATTAATGGTTGCATTTGAATGTAGATTTAGGTAGCATTCGAACTCGATCGAGCTTAAAATTTTCTAGTTCAAGCTCGAATCAGTGTCATACTCGATGAGTTCGAGCTCAGTTCGGTTCGACTCGATAAGTTTAAAATTATTCAATTAAATAATAAAGGGTTTTTTAAGGGTTAAAGGTCCTTTTGGTACCACATGTTTGCAAAAATTACACTGTTCACACCACTAGTATTTTTTCGTACCGAATTGGTACCATATGTTTCCAAACCTTACTGTTTTGGTACCTCCGTTAGGGTTCTGTCAAAAACAGCCGTTAAATGGCATGTGCCATGCACGTGACCAGCCCAAAACTTTCAATTTTGTTACAATTTAGTCCATCTAGTACATCCCTAACTTTTATTTTGTTCAATTTAGTCCTAAAACTTCAAAACCAAACCATTTTCCCAAATTGACCTAGCCGGACTTAGCCTAGGGCTAGGTCCGGCGACCATGACCCAGGGTCGGACCTAGCCCTAGGCTAGGTCCGGCTAGGTCAATTGGGACCTAGCCCCAATTGAGTTAAATTGGGGCTAGGTTCAATTGACCTAGCCAGACCTAGCTTAGGGCTAGGTCTGACCCTGGGTCGGGGTCGCCTGGGTCCGGCGACCATGACCCAGGGTCGGACCTAGCCCTAGGCTAGGTCCGGCTAGGTCAATTGGGACCTAGCCCCAATTGAGTTAAATTGGGGCTAGGTCCAATTGACCTAGCCGGACCTAGCTTAGGGCTAGGTCCGACCCTGGGTCAGGGTCCCCTGGGTCCGGTGACCCCGACACAGGGTCGGACCTAGCTCATGGCTAGGTCCGGCTAGGTCAATTTGGGGAAATGGTTTGATTTTGAAGTTTTAGGACTAAATTGAACAAAATAAAAGTTAGGGATGTATTAGATGGACTAAATTGTAACAAAATTGAAAGTTTTGGGCTGGTCACGTGCATGGCACATGCCATTTAACGGCCGTTTTTGTCGGAACCCTAACGGAGGTACCAAAACAGTAAGGTTTGGAAACATATGGTACCAATTCGGTACGAAAAAATACTAGTGGTATGAACAGTGTAATTTTTGCAAACATGTGGTACCAAATAATAAATATTTTAACCCAATAATAAATGATGCACTTTAATTCGAACTCGACTCGATTATGGTTTTTTGGCTCGAGCTCGAAATCGAGCAGAATTGAATATATATATATATATATATAACTCGAGTTCGAACTCGAACTCGACTCGAATAGGCAAAATAAAAAAGTTCGAATAGACTCGCGAGTCTCTCGAGTCGAGTACCACTAAATTTGGGAAAATCACAGATTTAACCAGCTTTTGAAACTCAAATACAAAAACAAGGGAAAGTGAGATTCGGGTCTGAAAATCACCAATCACGCATCTCCCTGATGCGCCATATCCATGGCACATTAGGGAGATGCGCCATATCCATGGCACATTAGGGAGATGCGCCATATCAATGGCACATTAGGGAGATGCGCCATGGAGTTTCTAAGTTAACGGTCAAAATTTGACTGTTAACCCGTAGCGCATCGCCCTAATGCGCCATGTATCTATATAAGTCTGGACTGATGCGCGATACATTTCATAGCGCATCAGTCCGGAAATCACTCACCTAAAATCCTCTCTATCCTCTCTAAGAATTGTCAGATTGTCAGATTTTTTATATGGGTGAACCATCTGATCCGTCAGTTCTTTACGACCAGGATCGTCATATATCTCAACACGCTGCTATTGATAGGGTAATATTTACTATAGTTAATTTTAATTAATAAATTGTATTTAGACTTATATGCTGATAGGAATTTACATACCCGTTACTGCCTATAGGTATAGATCAATAAAACTGTTAATTTGATTGATTTGGAAATTTAATAGTTAATTGTATATTTTTATTTATAGTTGCCACTTGGAATCACCTACTATATAGAATTAATTTACGTTTAAATTTATAGGTTGATCTCTCAATAAAACTGTTAATTTGATTGATTTGGAAATTTAATTGTTAATTGTATATTTTTATTTTTAATTACCACCTAAAATTAGAATGACCTACTATATAGAATTAATTTACATTTAAATTTATAGGTCGTACTCCGAATAAAACTGTTAATTCGATTAATTTGGAAATCTAATAGTTAATTGTAGAATTTTTATTTATAGTTGCCACTTAAAATTACCTACTATATAGAATTAATTTACATTTAAATTTATAGGTCGTTCTCCCAATAAAACTTTTAATTTGATTGATTTATAAATTTAATGTTAATTGTATATATTTTTTTATAGTTGCCACTTAGAATTGCATACTATATAGAATTAATTTACGTTTAAATTTATAGGTTGCTAGGCCACTTCCTGAGGTCAAGTTCAGAGGGGCTAAAATGTGGGAATTAGATGCCCGAACCCAACGAGTTGTTGATGAGGATGGGTTTGGATTTGCTGCAAAAGCCTCTATTATCTTCTTCGATAAGGCATTGCTGCATGCACTTGTTGAGAGGTGGCGTGTAGAGACCCATACATTTCACCTAGCAAACGGTGACGTTACAAGATGTCTCTGCCATATTAGGTCTACCAATTAGTGGGAGGCCCGTAACCGACTTTTACCGGGAACGCATACCCACTGACGTGCCAATTGCTGAACACACATTGCAGCTATGCCAGCGTCTCCTTGGTGTACGACCGCCCACTAAATGGTGTACAGGCGTTGGTAATACATTTGTCAACGTCGTCCAGATGAGGACTCATTTGTTGAGTCTCCGCCCGGTGGAAAATGATGTGCAAGTAGAACGAATGACAATAGGTTATATCTTCATTCTACTCGGTCAAGTGTTGTTCGCCAACACCAATGGTAATCATATTCCACTTGAGTACTTATACTTCCTTGAAGACTTGGATATGATTCGAGATATAGTCGGGCCTCGGCTGTATTAGCCTATTTATACAGGGGCCTCTGCGATCTTGTGTCTCAGAAGACCAAAAACTGTCAAGGATGCGGAGCCCTTTTACATGTATGCAAATTAAGTATTGAAAATATTTTAGTTTTTAGCTATTCGTTTTTAATTTGATTTTGCACGTAGGTCTGGGCCTGGGAGCATCTCTCGGTTGGTAGGCGCTCACTGCAGCAATTACCTCCCCCTGGCTTGAGTCTCGGATGTTGGTGGAGAGCACCGAAGCCACAAAAGGATAACCCAACGACGTATTCTCACCATGTATACCGAGATATGTTTCCTCTCCCCTCTGCGCGTTCTGTAAGATCAACTATCCAAACTTATTTGACAATGTTTTAATTGTTACACCATTTACTGTAGTCTGATTATTTGTTAACATTACAGGTGACGTGGGACCCATATACCGCAGTTTGGCGACAAAGGCTCCACCATGTATGTTTCCAAGATGAGGAAATGGCAAGGAGGTGGCTGCCGTTGATCCACTTTAACATAGTGGAGAATTATCTACCCGACCGTGTCCCATTACAATTTGGGTTTGATCAGGCGATTCCCGATTTTCCCGGTGAGGTTCAAGAATGGACCCATCTTCATCGCGTGCGCAACTGAAATAGGGAGGCGAAAATCCCTTATTACGAACAGCATACGACGTATATCCAATAATGGAACAACGACGAGCACGTGGTGGTTCCAAGAGACGTAGGAGTAGGCGAGGATGCTTACATGGAGTGGTACAGGCCACGTACAGTTACGCTGGTGACTCCTCGTCAACCCGAACCTGAGGAACAACCTGGAATTCTACCACCAAGACACCATGATACAACTGGAAACCAGCTCATGAATGTGGTAAGTCTTCTCTCTGACCTCTTATGTCAATATTATTTGGTCCAACAGATTTTCAAAGTTTGTACGTTTAACAGATGAGAGTTGCGAAGACTATGGCGGGCGAAGAAGATAAATCACAGAGCCACCACCGATGAGGAAATGAGACTAGCTGATGCATTTTTGGGGGACGGGCGTTCAATGTATTATGAAGCCGGCCTTACGCAGGAGTTTGACGCACTTATGGCTGCTCCCGTTTCTCCCCCCAAGGTAGCTCCCCCTGATGTTGATGCTGATGCTGATGTTGATGTTGAGGTCGACCTTGATGGATATACGCCCAATTTGAACCCGTTGACTTCCGAATCGTTTTATTTTTGTCACCCCGTTAATGATTATAAATCGAAACTTCGACCCGAACACCCCGCCGAAACACCAACGGTCCGGACGAGGCGAAAATACTCGTCCGGGCGCGCGACGAACTCACCTAGGTGAGGTCGGGTGGCCGCACCCGACCTCCCCTAGGAGAGATCGGGTTGGCAAACCCGATCTCCCCTAGGGGAGATAGGGTCGGCCAACCCATCTCCCCTAGGAAGGGGTTGGGTGGCCACACCCAACCCCTACCCTTGGGGGTCGGATTTTCTCCCCGCCCCCAAGGGCCCTGGCACCGTTTTCCGACTCCCGCACTTAGATTATTTCTGCCTACCTCTCCGTGCTTTAAGGTTTTAATTATGTGATCAAGGACTAATTAATTGTGTTTAAAGGTTAACGATGTCATTAAGCCACCTTAATGACACCGTTGCCTATAAAGACAACCCCTCCACCATTCATTTGACAATCTTGGCTAAGTGTACAATTTAGCTCTGACTTCTCTCTAGCTTTATCTCTCTAAAAGCGACGTTCTGACTTAAGCATCGGAGAGGGTTCATCAAGCACCACCCCCCCTCCGTGCTTGATATTGCCCCTGTTGCAGGGTAGCGTGGAGAAGAGAAGGAGGATGACAGAAGGACAAGCATCAGAGCAACTAGCCCCGAGAGTTCTAAACCCGTCAGTTCACCAGTGAGGAATAAGCCTTAGACCAAAAACCCGTTGACCGAAGGCTTAGAACCTAACACTTGGCGCCGTCTGTGGGAAACGCTACGACAAGTCATGGCGTACCACTGTTATTCTAAGATCACCACTTTACAAGATTCGGGAGAGTCACGCCAAGCGCGTACACCTCATACACCTCCTACCAAACACGCATATGTCGACAGTCTAAGAGGAAGAGTAACACCTCTCGTCCAGAAACTAAGTGTAATAGCAGCAGACTATCATGTCTACGTATCTCGGAGCGGCTATCATATCCGCGCATCTCGGAGCGGCTATCATGTCCGCACATCTCGGAGCGGCTATCATGTCCGCGTATCTAGGGGCAACTATCATGTCCGCACACCTCGGAGTGGCTATCATGTCCACGTGACTCTAGGCGGCTATCATGTCCGCGCCTCTCGGAGTGGCTATCATGTCCACGCGGTGATAAGCGGCTATCATGTCCGCACATCTTGGAGTGGCTGTCATGTCCACCCCTCTCTAGGCGGCTATCATGTCCGCATATTGTCCAACGATTATTGTGTTCACAGGTAATGGACTATATACAGGTCCAGGAGACGTACCAAGAAGACACTCTACCTTGGGAAAACCAAATACGGGTCGCAAGACACACTCTACCTTGGGGAAAACCAAGTAGTGGTGCAGGAGGCACACTACCTTGAAAACGCCAGGTTGTGGCAACAACATGGATAGGCACGTCGCCTCGCCGACCTCTGACCGACGCCATGGAAGGGTATGTCACCTCGTCCGACCTCTGGCCTTCTCCCTACCTCGGAAACTTCAAGTAGCTGTCGCGGAGTGCACTACCTTGGGAAAAACCAAGTAGCAGCTGTGGAATGCACCCTACTTTGGAAAACTCAAGTAGCAGTCGATACAATAGTCGCCACCTCGTGTCCGAAACGACTACGGTGCGAACATCCCGACAAGGGGGCAACTCCACACCTACGAACTTACAAGTTCACAACTACTACATAGCGAACATCCTCTATACGGGGGCAACTCTATGTCAGTACGGGCCTCGTCCCAACACTTTATACAGCCTATATGGCACTACACGTGTTTGCGCTACCCAACACATGTTTATCATGAGATGTTTATCGACAACATATCAGGAGGCCTAACACCTCGCGACTAAGGGGCAAGTGCCCCTACTTGGCCACGTCACTACATATACTCCCCCTCTGGGGGCACTCACCTCAATGATCTTGGGGGCAATACTACATCAACAAGGGTCATGTCCCTCGGCATATACATTGAGAACATACTTCTGTTGTAAGATGTTCATCAACGACGCGGCGGATGCATGGCACCTCGCAAGTCCAGGACCCTCGTGTCCGCGACACACTTTCCCTTATATAGGTACACACTTTCATGTTCATGATACATCCATGTTCACTCAAGGTAACATCCTATAGGCATATTTTCTAGTATCCCATAAAATTTTTTGGACCAAAATTGAAATTTTTCCCCACGTAAGGCTTACCCTGTCATGAAATTGAAGCATGGACTCACTTAACCATATTCATGTTGCATCCCCACACATGCGTATATTTTCCGAGTATAAGCTCGTGACGGTATTGGATTTATTATTTCCATCTCAGACGGACACGTGCTTGGACACATGTCCGTGCTATTCTGACGTTTGCAATTCCTCTATCTTATAAGACAGGGGGCAGAGTCAGAGACACACACCCATGGGTAAGTAAGGATTCCGACAAAAGGTAAAATTCTGGCTTCAAATTGCGCGTGTCATACCATCCTAAAATAGAGTCAATCAAGGGTCAGGCCATTGGTTGACTCGGGGGCATGTGATGGATATACGCCCAATTTGAACCCGTTGACTTCCGAATCGTTTTATTTTTGTCACCCCGTTAATGATTATAAACCGAAACTTCAACCCGAACACCCCGCCGAAACACCAACGGTCCGGACGAGGCGAAAATACTCGTCCGGGCGCGCGACGAACTCACCTAAGTGAGGTCGGGTGGCCGCACCCGATCTCCCCTAGGGGAGATAGGGTTGGCCAACCCATCTCCCCTAGGAAGGGGTTGGGTGGCCACACCCACCCCTACCCTAGGGGGTCGGATTTTCTCCCCGCCCCCAAGGGCCCTGGCACCGTTTCCCAACTCCCGCACTTATATTATTTCCGCCTACCTCTCCGTGCTTTAAGGTTTTAATTATGTGATCAAGGACTAATTAATTGTGTTTAAAGGTTAACGATGTCATTAAGCCACCTTAATGACACCGTTGCCTATAATTACAACCCCTCCACCATTCATTTGACAATCTTGGCTAAGTGTACAATTTAGCTCTAACTTCTCTCTAGCTTTATCTCTCTAAAAGCGACGTTCTGACTTAAGCATCGGAGAGGGTTCATCAAGCACCACCCCCCCTCCGTGCTTGATATTGCCCCTGTTGCAGGGTAGCGTGGAGAAGAGAAGGAGGAGGACAGAAGGACAAGCATCAGAGCGACTAGCCCCGAGAGTTCTAAACCCGTCAGTTCACCAGTGAGGAATAAGCCTTAGACCAACAACCCGTTGACCGAAGGCTTAGAACCTAAAAGACCTAGATGAAGCTATCAAATGATGAATACGCGACACTCAATGAGGTGGGGCTCAATGACACATGATTCTTTGATGATTTCGACCATGTGATGGTAGATTTCGACCTGCGGTTATAGATTTCGACCCTGCCACACAGGTCAGCTACGACGATGCACCTCCCCCTCCCACTCAGTTTACGCAGACCGATGATGAGGGTCCCAGTTGTAGTAGGAATGTATGGTCGAGACGCAGTTAGGCGTCGATTTTAAATATGCGATATAAAATTGTTGACTTGATTAAATGTCATGAAACTTTAGTGTTAGTCTTAAAAACATGTTTGGTATCTATTCTAATTTTTTCATATTTTTTTTTGAGCATGTCGATTTTTGTTATTTTTCTAAAAAAATTGATTTTAGGGTACCTAACATGCATGATTTGAAAAAACATAAGTTTTTAAACTGTTTAGAAAAAAATGAAAAAAACATAGTACATTCGTCATGAACATACAAATACAAAGCCGCAAACAGTTCAGTTACAACTAGTACCAAATAAAACTAATACAACAATTACTACTACTCTTAAGGCTGAGTTGTACAGCTTCTTGCGTTGTGACCTTCTTGCCGACATCTACTGCATCTACTCCTCTTGGGTTCTTTTCCTGTGTCCATTTCATTGCGAATTCTCTTGTTTTTTTTGTCCCCTAGGAACAATCAGCATCTTTGGATCAACAATTACCGATGGCCCTTCCCATGCTGGCCAATCGGACTTCCGACGCAGTGTTTCGAATGACAGGCTGTAAGTATTAATACACGCTTTGTTGGTGAAAATTGGACTAACAAAATCACGAACACGCCCATTAGCATGAGCGATGGCTGCAACGGCGTGACAGTATGGTCGGTCAAATAGTCTCCATCGGGCGCAGTCACAACTCCTATCGGTCAAGTTGACGGTGTAGTCATCATCGCGTCCAGGAGCCGAAACATAGAAAACTTCGCCCCGTCGATAAGTTCTAACCCTACAAACCTTCGCCTCATCCGCAACCTTTTTTAGGTGCACTCTCATCTTCGGAGCAAACTTATGCTTTGCCTTCAACTCTTTTTCTGCATTGTACTTCCGGTCAACCCAATAAGTGACCATCTTCAAAAACGTCTCATCGACTATTGCGGTAACCGGTAACATGCGAGCATCTTTTATGACATTATAGAAACACTCTGAATGATTTGTTGTCATTACACCATACCTCAAACCTTCGTCGAAGGCTAAAGACCAAACTTCGAACTCACCACAACAGTTTATGAAACCTGCATACTTGGCACCATGTGCAACCATCCACATTGAAACGTCATCCTGGAACTTCTGCTTGCTTACCTCATAAATCACCTTCGAGAATCTCTCTTTCAGCTTTTTATTCTTGAAATGAGTGTTGAAGTTGCTCGCAAGATGTCGGGCACAAGACATGTGTGAGTTCAGAGGTGGATACACTTCGTTGAGAGCACGCAATATACCGGCGTGACGGTCATAAATGATGCAGACAATACGGTTCTTAATCATATGCTCCTTTAGATGAGACAAAAAGCATGTCCACGTATTCGTGCTCTCCCTATCACACCAACAGGAAAATTTGATCGTCAGCATCGTATGCAACGGCAACCAACAATTTTCCCGTGTACTTTCTATAGAGATGTGTGCCGTCAATGCTGATCAACGGTCGACAGTGCTGAAACCCGTGAATTGAAGGAGCGAAAGCCCATAAGCATTTATCGAACATCACAATGTGCCCAATAACATGATTTTTGAACTGGAAATCGAAAACTGATCCAGGATTGAAATGCTGGATGTCCTGTAACTGTTGTGGAAGTCTCCCAAATGCAAAATCATGAGTACCAAACAGGTGCTCATTGAAATTACATTTCGTATACTACACCTTACGATAAGTTGGATACTCATGATAGCTTGACTCTTTAACTAGCTCCTGCAAAACTTTTACCTTCACGCCGAGGTTAGCTTTCACCGTCCGGAAAATCACATCTTCAATCATCTTACAATCAAGATTTTTGTGATGTTTGCCCAACTCTCACGATCGTCCACTCTCCGCAAAACCCTGATGTTGCACGAAGGTCCCACGAACAATGTTCATCCGTGCATGAATACAGAATTTCACTTGTGCTTGATCTTGGGGTCCTACATTGTCGGGAATTCTCGATGTGCCAATCTTTAACATACTACTGCAGTATCTTCTTGTTAGGAAATCTTTTCTCCTTCTTAAAGTACTCTATCGTATTTGACGATGAAGCAGCATGTATTTCCAAGTCCCTGCGATGAGCCTTGGATGTCGACACAAGGAGAAACTGGATAAAAGTGATAGGAACAGATAAGATAAGAAGGGTGGATGGTAGAACCGTTCAATAATTCTTGATAAGATAACTTGCCACAAGCAAAGACGTCCGGGTTTGATTCGCCACACTCAAGGACGAGGGATAAGAATCAGATAGGTTTTGCCACTAAACAATCAGATTGCTTAGATAAGAAGGAGGTGCACAAAGGCAATAATTTCATTCATCAAAGCTGCTGGAAATAAAATAATAATAGAGCTTATATACTGCTCTTTACAGCAAAAAACGAAATTCTAACTTAAATTGGCTAACGAAATTCTAACTTAATAGAGCAGCCTTTATTGGAAAGCAAATACTAGAAAACATAAGCAAATCAATTCAGAACCCAAGTCTCAAGGTTGGTTGGTTGTTGGGCGGATTTGCATTGAATGCCAATTGACTTGAGTGTCTCTTGGGCCTTCTTACATCTGCAGCAGCATTTTGGGCCCTCCATTGGCCATGTTTGTGACTTGGGCCTTGTATCGAGTGATTGGCCAACCATTTCGACTCGTAGGAGCAACACCTGGCCTTGGGTTCGAAGAACCGTCATCTTGGAGCACATCATCCTCCCCAGGTTGGAAAGTATTTGACCTCAAATCCAGATCTTCTCTGTCTTCTAAATACGGTGCCAAATCTCTCACATTGAAAGTAGCAGACACGTTATAGTCATCGGGCAGCTCAACCTTGTATGCATTGTCATTCACCTTCTCAATCACACGGAAAGGACCATTTGATCTTGGCATCAGCTTGTTCTTACACTTGTTTGGAAATCTCTCTTTTTGAAGATGAATCCACACGAGCTCACCTGGCTGAAAATAGACTTGTTTCCTCCCATTGTTGGCAGCTTGAGCGTACTTTGCATTCTTTCGCTCGATTTCTTGCCTCACCTTCTCGTGCATCGCCTTGATCTCTTCAGATCTCTTCTTTCCATCAACACAAACTCGATCTTTGATTGGAAATGGTGTCAGGTCTATGGGCGTCCGTGAGTTGAAAACCATACACCACCTCGAAGGGAGTTCTCTTGGTTGTGCCATGAACACTCCGATTATAAGCAAATTCAACATGTGCAATACATTTATCCCAGGCCTTCAAGTTCTTACTTACAACAGTTCTAAGTAGAGATGAAAGAGTACGAATTACCACCTCAGTTGGTCGTCGGTTTGGGGATGACAGGTGGTGCTGAAAAGTAGTTTAGTTCCCAGCTTTGCCCAAAGAGTTTTCCAGAAGTAGCTCAAGAACTTGGAATCACGGTCGGAGACAATACTCTTAGGAACACCATGCATTCTCACCACTTCTTTGAAGAACAAATCATCAACATGAGAGGCATCATCATATTTTCGACATGGGATGAAATGTGCCATCTTTGAGAATCGGTCCACCACCACAAAGATAGAGTCATTTCTTCCCTGAGTCTGAGGCAGGGCAAGCACGAAGTCCATGCTTACATCAATCCATGGCTGATCTGGAACGGGCAATGACATGTAGAGGCCATGATGATTCTCCTTGCTTTTGGCCATCTTGCAAGTGACACACCGTTCAATGATGCGATGCACATCTCAGATCATCATAGGCCAGAAAAAGTGTTCCTGTAGTGCTGCTAGTCTCTTCTTTTCTCCAAAGTGACCAGCCAATCCACCTCCATGTGCTTTTCTCACCAAAAGCTCTCGAATGGAACCGCTTGGTTTGCATAACTTATCAAATTTATACAAGTAGCCATCATGCTTATAGTAACCATCGACAACTCCATTTTCACAAGATAGATAAACAGACGAGAAATCTAGATCCTCCAAATATTAATGCTTAATCATCTCAAATCCCAATAGCTTAGCATTCATAAGGGACGCCAATGCATACCTCAAAGATAAAGCATCAGTCACTATGTTGACGCCCTTTCTTGTACTTGATGACACAAGAAAATGCTTCAAGGAACTCGACCCATTTGGCATGCCTCCGGTTCAGCTTGGCCTGACCCTTCAAGTGCTTCAAGGACTCATGATCGGTGTGGATGACAAACTCCTTGGGGAGTAAGTAATGCTGCCATGTCTCGAGTGCCCGTATCAATGCATAGAACTCATTGTCGTATGTCGAGTAGTTCAGGCAGGAACCACTCAACTTTTCACTGAAGAAGGCTATAGGGCGCTTCTCTTGAATTAAACAGCTCCAATTCCGCTCCCCGAGGCATCACACTCGACTTCAAATGTTTTTGAGAAGTCGGGCAATGCCAAAACGGGAGCGGTACACAGCTTCTCCTTGATGAGTTCAAAGCTGCGTTGTGCTACCTCTGTCCATTTGAACTCGGCCTCCTTCTTCATGCACTCGGTTAATGGATCTAGTACGCTACTGAAATTCTTCACAAACCTCCGATAAAATGATGCTAATCCATGGAAGCTTCGTACCTCAGATATGGTCGTCGGCGTGGGCCAATCTCTGATGGTGTTGATCTTCTCCTCATCAACTTCGACACCGTGCTGGGAGACAACATATCCAAGGAAAGTAACTCGATCCTTGTAGAAGCGACACTTCTTAAGGTTTCCAAATAGCTTCTCCTGCCTTAGGAATTCAAACACTTGTCGGAGGTGTTCAACATGCTCTTCAAGATTCTTACTATAGATCAAAATGTCGTCAAAGTAAACAACAACAAATCGACCATTGAACTTACGTAATACGTGGTTCATTAACCTCATGAACGTGCTAGGTGCATTTGACAATTCGAATGGCATAACCATCCACTCGTAGAGGCCATGCTCCGTCTTGAAGGCTGTCTTTCATTCGTCCCCTTCCTTCATACGAATTTGATGATATCCACTTTTCAGATCGATCTTCGAAAACACCTTGGAACCATGCAGCTCATCAAGCATATCGTCAAGTCGATGAATGAGGTAACGATATTTCACCGTTATCCTGTTGATTGCATGACTATCCACGCACATCCTCATGGATCCATCCTTCTTTGGTACTAAAAGAGCTGGAACAGAGCATGTGCTCATGGATTCTCTAACATAGCCCCTTTGCAACAATTTGTTCACTTGTCGCTGCAACTCCTTGGCCTCGTCGGGATTGCACCTATACGCAGGTCGGTTTGGCAATGTAGCACCAGGAATGAGATCGATTTGATGTTCGATCCCGTGAATCGGAGGAATTCGGTCAGGCAGCTCCTCTGGAAATACATCATTGAACTCTTTAATTAGGGCCATGAATTGCGGAGGAAGAAAGTGTACCTCCTCAGTTGCTCGTTCTTTAATGAGAATGACGAGAACTAAGTGGGACATGAGCAAGCTCCTTTCTATTTCCTTCGTGGTCACCAACAAGCTCTCCTTCTTCTGGTCATTGGTTTTCTGATTTTCATCCTTCCGCACCTCGTGTAGGTTGAGTGGACCTAGTACAATTTTCTTCCCGTCTTTGGAAAACGAGTATGTGTTCTTGAACCCATGACCTGCTCTTCTGTCGTACTGCCATGGTCTCCCCAAAAGAAGGTGGCAAGCACTCATGGGAACAGCATCACAAAGGATTTCATCCTTATATGACTTCCCAATCGAAAATGGAACCAAGACTTGTTGAGTAACCCGTACTCTCCTTGATCGTTGAGCCATCTCAATTTATAAGGTCATGGATGCTTTGTGGTAGCCAAGTTCATCTTCTCAACCATGGTGGTCAAAGCAACATTGGTTTGGCTCCCGCTGTCAATAATCACCCCACACACTTTGTTTTGAATAGTGCACCTGGTACGGAAGAGATTCTCTCGTTGGTCCTCGTCTATATTGACTTCAGAGCTGAGAACTCGCCGGATCATGAGCAATTCCCCTTCATCAACAAGTTCAAGATTCTCCTCATTAGTAACTCCAACGTCCTCATCGTCTACATCTTCGTCCTCGCTTTCAACTTCTCGCATGTCTCTCACGATCATGACTCACCTATTGGGACATTCTGAGGCAATATGTCCAAACCAAGACAATTGAAGCATTTGATGTCTCGACTTCGGTTAGAAGTTTTCTAGTCCAGCACCTTCTCCTTTCCCTTGGATGATTCAGCATGAGGCATGCGAGAATCTCCAAGCTCCTTGCGTGGCTCATTCCATCGAGTAGTCGATTTCAGATTAGCGGTGCTTGTAGACACCGGTTTCGAACTTATAGTCCGCGTGGCACCCATTCTACTGAGAGCACGTTGTCTTTCCACCTTGATGGCCAATTGGATCACATCATCCAAGGATACATATGGCTGTAATTCAACCACATCTGCAATCTCTTTGTTCAAACCACCAATAAATCATGCGATGGTCTGCTCCTGGGGTTCATTCATCTCACACCTCATGGATAGCATCTCAAACTCCTTAACATAGTCAGTTACCGACATACCTCCTTGCCGAGTGGATTGCATCTTGAGGTAGAGCTCTTGCTTGTAATTATTAGGCAAAAACCGCTTATTCATGAGTCTCCAGTTGCGAACCTCTTCTTGTCCATCTCTCCTTCGTTGGGCCTTTAGATTCTCCCACCACAGATTTGCATAGTCGGTAAACTCAAGGGCTGCAAGCTTACACTTTTGGGCATCTGGATATTCAAAGTACTCGAATACCTTCTCAACACGCATGATCCACTCCATAATTCTTTGGGCGAGCTTGTATCTCGAAACTAAAGGATTCCTCAGCTTGACATCATTTCGAGTGCCCCCTTGCTGCCGTACTGGCGGCATGTCTTCGTCAAGCGCCTCCTCTTCTTCGCTCGCAGCATTGTTCCTCCTAGGGTGTCGTGGGAGGCCCAATCCTTCAAGAGCACGCATTATCTGATCCACATTATCCCTTAATTCATTCTGGCCTCGCTCAGATGAGCTTGTTCAAACGTTAGACCCATTGGAACACCAATGATATTGTCCTCTCCTATACCGATGAAATATTAACAGCACTCACACTCTCGTGTTTACACTCCCTCACGTGTTTCAACCGTTCTCTACGGAAGTGAAGGATTAACCTTCACTCTGATACCAAATGATGAGCCTTGGATGTCGACACAACGAGAAACTGGATAAAAGTGACAGAAACGGATAGGATAAGAAGGGTGGATGGTAGAACCGTTGAACAATGCTTGATAAGATAACTCGCCACAAGCAAAGTCGTCCGGGTTTGATTCGCCACACTCAAGGATGAGGGATAAGAATCAGATAGGTTTCACCACTAAACAATCTGATTGCTTAGATAAGAAGGGGGTGCACAAAGGCAATAATTTCATTCATCAAAACTGCTGGAAATAACATAATAATAGAGCTTATATAGTGCTCTTTACAACAATAAAACAAAATTCAAACTTAAATTGGCTAACTCATGCATGGAGAGCAGCCTTTATCGAAAAGCAAATACTAGAAAACATAAGCAAATCAATTCAGAACCCAAATCTCAAGGTTGGTTGGTTGTTGGTCGGATTAGCATTGAATGCTAATTGACTTGAGTGTCTTTTGGGCCTTCTTGCATCTGCAACAACATTTTGGGCCCTCCATTGGCCATGTTTGTGACTGGGGCCTTGTATCGAGTGATTGACCCACCATTTTGACTCGTAGGAGCAACACCTGGCCTTGGGTTCGAAGAACCGTCATCTTGGAGCACATCACCTGAACTCTAACCCTTCTTGCCATTCACCTGAGATCCACTGTTCAGGGAACTGATAATCTCCATCCCGGTTCTCCTGGTTCACCAACTCTTCGTAAGGCTCGGCTCCAGAGTCGGATGAATACACAACGTCCCTGTCTTCACCCTCCGGTTGAGTCGTATCTAACCTTTTCACGTTGCTGCATTCACCTTCATCTGCATTCGCATTGCTGCTCTCCCCTTCAGGATTGCCTCCATATAGCCCTAAACCTCGCATCTGATATGTGAGGTCGTAGAAATCAGGGTGCACGTATTGGACTCTTACGTCTTGTTCGTAATCGTCATCGTCTTCAAGCTTCGTACCACCCCATTCTGGCATGAGAATCAGTTCAATATGCTCGGTGCATATCGCCAAAATCTGCTCCCAACTTTGATCGGTGACTGTGCAAATTTTTTGACCGAACATACAAATAAATTGAAGGAGGGGTGCTAGGCACCGGGTCATGGTCTTAGCCACCAATATTAGCTCATCAAGTGTGATGCCTCTATGAGTTTAAAAAAAATCGATTTGTCATAGTTATGCTTAACGTTAACGCTGTTAAAATCGAACATTCCATCGTAACGTAACAATATGGTCACTATTTTTTCCTATAATAATATTACAAAGTATATTAGCATATCACTACATACATACTTACACTATATATATTGGGAAGCATTAAAATCTAAATTTTGTAACCGGCAATACTATTCTATGTCACCATCGAAATAACTATGTACAACTAATCAAAATATGAATTACAAATCAGATATATTACCTTAGTATAGATGTGGTGGTGCAATTGGTGGACTGATTTTTCCACTCTTCAACAACAACAAAGAAAAATCGGATCGTCAGCTTTTCCTACAATAATATTACAAAGTATATTAGCATTTCACTACATACATACTTACACTATATATATTGGGAAGCATAAAAATCTAAATTTTGTAACCGACAATACTATTCTATGTCATCATCAAAATAACTATGTACAACTAACTAAAATATGAACTGCAAATCAGATAAATTACCTTAGTATAGATGCGGTGGTGCAATTGGTGGACTGATTTTTCAACTCTTCAACAACAACAAAGAAAAATCGGATCGACAGCTTTTGCAACAATATTATTACAAAGTATATTAGCATTTCACTACATACATACTTACACTATATATAGTGGCAATCATAAAAATCTAAATTTTGTAACCGGCAATACTATTCTATGTCATCATTAAAATAACTATGTACAACTAATCAAAATATGAACTGCAAATCAGATATATTACCTTAGTATATATGGTGCAATTGGTTGACTGATTTTTCAAATCTTCTACAAAGAATAAAATGGATTCCGTCGATAGGTTTTATATAGGCGCATCGTAGCACGCCCTGATGCACCATATATGGCGCATCAAGGCGATGCGCTACGGGGTTAACGTTCAAATTTTGACCGTTAACCCAGAGACTCCATGGCGCATTAGGGAGTTGCGCGATTGGTGATTTTTCAACACGAACTCATTTTCCTTTGTTTTTGTGTTTGAGTTTCAAAAACTGGTTAGATATGTGATTTTTTCCTAAATTTGTATTAGACTCGATTTAAAAAAAAACTCCCTCAAAATTTTGGTAGTTGAATTCGAATATAAACCTCAAGTAGGTTAGACTCGTTTATGCTCTCAAACATTATCATTGCCACTAAACATAATCACCACCAATGTTCCTTCCAAAAATGAATGCCACATGATTATCAGAATTCAGAAGCATATTCGTGCCTTTCACTCATTAGAAACAAATATGGGAATGAGAAGATGAAGAATCACCAATTGGAGGAGGATTACAGCATTCCCCTCTCTTAACCCTCACCCCATCAAATCAGCTAGCTCTCTTCCAATGTCGCCTTCCACACTCCGGCGACTCAATGATCAACCGGTTGGGTTGGTTTACACAGGACATGGCCTCCTCGCGATATCGCTAATCAATTAAATACACTCTTCCCATTCTCAGGATTTTGTGGGTCTCATCTCATCCTCCATATCTTTCAGCCTTCACCGCTCTGGTACAGTCCAATATGATTAGGTCGGTCTAATCATCATTTAATTGTGTAATTTTTCTTTTTGGAATGTTTGTATATGAATTCAGATGGAATTTGCCACAAATTATAAATTAATTTTCTACCCTTTTAAGAACAGGAAATGCTATTCTAATGCATTATTGTTCTGTTCTTATGTTTTCTTTTCACATGAGAATGGTGCACGATTTATTTGCTTTATTATTATATCTCATTGACATAGGAAACATCTGTAAGAGACATTATAAGAGGCAAATCTCTACCACAACAAATCTGTCTCTCATATACTTTACAAGGTGTCCTGCCCTGCCTTGCCTTCTCTTCACTGTATTATTTAACTTTTATAATAGGTTAAATGAGTCTTCATTTCAAGTAAATTATATGTGTAATGAACATGCCTATCCATATCTAGCTTGTAAAAACTCAAAAGACAAAGCCCGAGTCTTGAAATATTCTCTAGTTATCAGTAAAAGCATAAGAGCAACCATTTATACTCACGGTGAGAGTTATACTTGAACATGCGTCCTGCTTAGGTTGATTTGTTTGTTGCTGTCTTATCCGATGATGCGGTTGTGATGCTTGAATTCCGCCATAACTTATTTGGTCAATGCTATTGTTTTGAATGTTGGTTAATGGTGTTGACAAAATGCCCACCACCTGTCCGATGGACTGCGTCTATGAAAAACTTGAATTTTCCATTGTGCATCAGTTTGTCGTTTCATTCATTTATCTTTCTGAGAAAAATAGAGTAAGTTTCCAGGGAAAGTTACTGGAAGCAAGCAAAACACCAATACTTTATATATATATATATATATAAGAGTTGACTATCGTTTCTTCAAAAAGCATTGGGGACTAATAGAGTTCCAGTCAAAATGTTTGATTTAGACATAAAGAAAGAAAGAAGAGACAAGAAGGCAAAAATTATCTAAGGTTTTTTTGATATGCAACATCGTTAACACGTGGATTGTGCTGTGATATTTGATTCAGGTTTCATTTTGTGCTATTAAAAATGCTTATAAAGTGGCAGGTTCCTGCTCTTTCTTTAAAAATGGGACCATGCAAATTGCAAGTTGGTGACCAACCACACTCTCAAGTCTCTCACCTCATCACTATCAACACTGCTTCACTGAAGTTTCTTGGTCCAAAAAAAATGAAGAAAAGCTGCTCAAGTAATAACTGTCTCTTAAATTCTCTCTCTCTCTCTCTTTTTTTTTTTTTTTAGTTTCTTTCAGTATATATATATATATGAAGACTTGACTTCTGAGCTCTTTTCATGAATTCTGACTCTAAACTCTAGTATTGGATAAAACTAGGACAAATTCACTTTTTTACTGAATTATAATCCGGGTGTAAAAAAAGATATCTGCTCAACATGAAGAGTCTTGATTTACCATTTTAAAGATATCTAAATCATTTACTTGGGTTCGTGAGATTCTGTTACTAACCTGATATTGGGTTCAACTGGTGCAGGTTATAAACAAAAGTTTCGTGTAAAGTTGATAGCTTTATTGGTTTTGTGGCTGCTACTGAGTGATGATGTTGAACTGGTGTTTGTTTAGTTGTACTGAGGTCATAGAAGTGAGTAGTCAATGACGTATTGATTATTATTTTTCTTCTGATCACAGCCTTCAAGCTTTGACTTGTTCATCACGTAGACACCTACATAAGATAAGATCCTAATAGGAAGACAAGTAATATAATGATTAACTACTTTCAGAGAAAGGGATGCTAGCTGCATCAATATTGTACACCAAGTTGTCTTATCTTGTGCAAAATATTCAATTTGTTTCTTTTATTTTTTGATTTAAAAAATACCTTGCTGACCCATATAAGATATTGTTTATAAATAGATACTCATGAAACGCCAATCGTGAACCATTTCTCCTACTTATTATTGTTTAGAAACTGATTAGGTGATAAAGAATCTTCAAGAAATGCCTAATCTGGCACATGTCTGGGTTATGATTGAATTGCATGTCATACCAAGCGGGTTGCTCAAGCGGTGTTTCTACTTGAGTTTCTATATCTCCCCACTTTTTTTGATTCCCTTCCAGTTCTTCCTTTGGTTCAACATCTTCAAAGAGTTGCCTTTAGCAATTCTCATACTCTTCATGGACGTCGTTTACTTCCTAGCTCTTCCTGTGTATCGTTTATCCCGCTCTGTTGCAATTTCTTGCTTTTCCATGCTTGGTATCAGCACTAACCCTCCCGAAATGGAGTCTGAACCTGGTAATCTTGAAATTGTTGAAGGCTGCAGTAGAAATCCAACACATGGCAACACTGATCCAGCTCCAGTCTTCCATTCTTTTAGCTTTTCTTGTGCAGCTAGTATCCCCTTTCAACTGATCATGTTTCCAGTTCCCATCCTCCCAGATGACGATGACGATGATGATGATGATGATTCAGACGACGATGACAGTGATTTTGAGGAAGCTTCTATGTATCTGGAGCATGATCCTGATACGGGCATTGAATTTATCGAGTTTTCCCTAGAATCGTATTTCACTACTTTCCCTGATTCACCGGTACGGTATCCTTCGGTAGATGATGAATCTTCTGATACAAGTAGCAAAGGTAGGTTGTACCCCAGTCTAGATTCCATTTGGAATGATGCTCCATCTTCCATTCCTAGCTCTGACTCACCTACTGATGTTGGTCCTGGAAGGCTGTACCCTAGTGTAGGGTCAATTTGGAATGATGGTCCATCTTCTGGTAGTTCTAGTCCAGTCCAATCTATAGATAAGGAGGTGTACCCTAATCAAGGGTCAACTAGGCATGAACACCCATCATCAGTTGATACCTCAAGTCCACCTCAAGCCATCGATAAGGGAATCTGGGATGATATTACCACAGAGGTGTTGTCTCCAGGTCCAAGCTTTCTTTGGAACCCGGCTCGTCAATTTAGCTATACCTCACCGGAAGAAGGTGAAGTAGTTACAGAATTTGATAGGGTTTCACCTGAAGAGGAGGATATAAGTGTTGATTTTGACGGGTTGTCGCCTTTACCATATGGGTTACCTCAAGTAGATTGGTGGATCGAGCTTCCTCCAAATTCTGCTGTCTCAAACTCTACGCGTTTGCAGTCAGAATCCAGCAGCAGCGGCAGCAGCTTGTTTTTTCCAGAAGTAGAGTTGTCATTTGAGGGTCTCTCTTCGGTTAATGAATCAATAGAAGTAGATGTTAATGTTAGTTCTAGAGTAACACCTGAAGAAGTGGAAAAGTCCGATTCAATTTCAAGAGCAATTAGAGAAGCTCAGACCGTGATTTCACGGAGCAACACGGATAGAGTAGCTGAGCCAAGTACCGAGTGGGACCTGTTCTTCGCCAAGTACGAAGAACAAATGAGATGGTTCGATGTTCTTAACGATGAAAGGACATACGGAATCAGTATGTAATGCTTTTATATACATTAAAAATATGAACTTGGAGCTGTATTTACTCTTTTGTGATCTAAAGAATCATGTCTTTTTTCAGGTGCAATTAAAGAACAGCTGTTTGAAGCTCATCATCCACAAAATGAGATAGATCCGGCAAACCTCTTATGGAGCAAAAATGTAAAGAAGAAGCTTTTGAAAAGCTTCGAGAGCGATCTTGAGCTTGTTTATGTAGCTCAGATGTCTCTAACTTGGGAAGCCTTGCACAATCAATTTCGGAAAGTCGAGACTGTCTCCAACTCCAGAAACCGATTCTTTAACCACAATGTTGTTGGAGAATATCAGACATTCCAGGTGGTATTGGAAAAGTTTGATGAGGATAAGAGGTTTGAAGGTAGAAGATATTGGAAGTATGTCCAAACAAGACATTCCTTCAAGAAACTTCTTCAAGTTCCTGAGCTCTCAGGTACTAAATATATATATATATTTTAAGGGCAAAGCTTATTATTTTTTTTTTAAAATTAGGGTTAAGAACCTATAAACTGTCTGAGGTTTGCCCTATGTGAGATTTTGGTGTCTGAAGTTTAAATTGTTGGTATTGGCTGTCTGAAGTTTCAACTTTGTTAAAATTTGATTTTCCGTCCATTTTTGCTGTCAAATTTAACAGCATTGTGTGAAAAGTCAAAATTGCCCCTGATAACTTTATGTTTACTCCGGCGACCACCCTACTCTGGCCGGCCACCCACCACCCCTAGGGGCAATTTTGGAATTTGTTTTTTTTTATCGGGTTATGTGACAAGCACATGACCAACTTCTGTTAATTTTAACAGCAAATTTGGACGGAAGTTGAAACTTCAGACAGTCAATATCAACAATTTAAACTTCAGACACCAAAATCTCACATAGGGCAACCTTCAGACAGTTTGTAGGTTTTTTTTTTTGCCAAATTTTTATATCAGTCACATCACTAAGTTCTGTCAATTTTAACAGCAAATTTGGACAGAGACAGCAAATTGCCAAACCACTTAGGAGTAAGCACCCTTGACCACTAGACTACCACTGCTGGTGGTCAGTTTATAAGTTCTTAACCCTTAAAATTATTTGGGAATATAAGGTGGATAAGATTCTTCTTCTTTTCTAGTTTCTTTCTCTGGGAAACTAAAAGGTGAATACTTGTTTGGGAAACTGTTTACATACTCAGAAAGTTAGAAAAATGCATTTTTTTTTTCAGAAAATGAAAAAGTTATCTGAGCGGGGATAACAAATAGATTCCTGAAATGAAAATGATTTTTGTTCTCCTACAATTTTCACGCATATAGATTTTGATCAAATGCTTCATATTATAAAGTGATGATTGTAGGCAGACAATCCCAGAGTTTCATAATCATAAACAATGCTATTCTAGTCTAGAGAACAAAAAGGGGATATTTTATTTTACAGGATCAGATTGTCTCATTATTTAAAGGTTTATCCATATCCATCTCCACTAAATTTTATTAATTGTTTACATCAGTTAGTGCATTATTCCATTGACAATGTTATCTCAGTTGACTATATACCCATTGTCCTTATATACCCAATTGAATATTCTAATACTAACAAAATCATCGCTTTGGGTTTGATATTTCGATGAAGGCTGTGTTGAGAAAGGCAGAGGAAGAAGAGTTGTGGATCCGAATGAAGTGTTGAAAGCCATAGAAAAGTGTATACATGCATTGTATCACTTCATTAAAGTGGTGGATAAAGATAAGTTTTGGTGGAAACTGAAGAGCTCAGTTTGGATTGGGAATGACCCTCCTGTTGAGGACCCTAGAGATTTGGTGCTTCTAGCTCAACTTAAGAAGACTCACCATGAGGTGATTTTGTATATTAATTAATTCAGAGTATGAGGAATTGATAATTTGGAGTAATCTAAGAGAAGGTTTTGCTTGCTGCAGAAACAACTTCAGTTGAAGGATTTGCAGATGAAGAAGAAGCTATGGAAGAAGAGATCACCACCACCAACTGCACCTTTAGAAGAGTCAGACACAAGGGAAATGCTTTTCACATTGATAGATTTAAAGTTGGTCGAAAGAGTTCTTCAAATGACGACCATTTCTTCCGCTCAACTAAAATGGTGTCAGCAAAAGCTTGACAATATCACATTCATGGAAAGAAAAGTCGTACGCGTTGGATCGTCGTGTATCTTATTCCCAACATCTTGATAATATAATCGTTCTCATTGTTGGTGTATCGGAACAGAATAGAAGAGAACTGTGATTAGGATCAAACTGAGGTTACTTGCTCTCTAAGGTTGATTTGTGATATATAGCCTATTATTATAGAGCATTGTTGGTATGATGAGGTCCACTTTTATGGATCTTCTTCATCCACCCTTCATGCACACATGGCTAGTTTATAAAGCTTATAGACAAAACAGTTAGGAAACTTTAAAAAAATCAATTATTTATATATATAAAAAAATTTGAATATATTTAATATTTTGTGCCACTTATTAGTTAAAAAGTAACGTTTATTAGTTGATGATTTGTTTTTTTGTTTAATGGGTCGATAATATAGACTTGCCATGTGTGCATCTAAAAACTCTAGATTTCATATGAGTGTGTAAATTGAATACCAGCATTTATGGGGCAAATGAAGAAAGAGATTGAATATCAACATCTATGGGAAAATAAAGAGATTATTTGAAGGTGGAGAATGTGTAAGTAGACCTATTTATAGAGCTGCAATCCTTATGTCCTATAAATGGAGAGCGAATGCATATGTGTATCAAATAACTTAGCCACATCATCTATTATCGTAAAATTTTGTTGGAAGACACAGGGTAAATTTAAATTATTTTGAAATATATAGGACAAAAGTCCAAATAATTATTATTCGGTAATCAACATACAATTAACAATTAATCGTTCTGCCATATATTCGCATGAACACGAATTTTTTCGTATGTGTTCGTGTCGTGCTATCGTGTCGTGTGAGAAAATTATCGGCCCTAGATTCACCACAAAATAAAATTAACTCATACTATATATACATAATATCAAGTAGTATAATTGTGTCGCTCCAAAAAAATTGTCTAACAATAAAAACAATGCTAAAGTTTTGTAAAATTTAGTTAGAAAATTTAAGTAGTTCTAGTTAGATTATGGGGAGTAATCACTACGGATACTTAAACAAGGTAAATACTAGTAATTGGAATTACGCAGCGGAAGTTTCACACACACCTTTAAGGGGATCCGTAGACCCAAGATCTTCTCAGGAGGGAGTTCACGATCCTCAGGTCGGGACCCGTAGAGGTTCTTGTTAGAGAATCCCTACGTGGTGCAAGCTCCACAGCAAAGCCTCTGATCGATTCTTGGCACGGGGAGAGATCTCTGGAGAGTTTGCTCGAAGACAATTTGGCACACCCTTGGTGAGGGTTATGGTTCAGCCGAAAATAGGTGTTATAAGGGGAGGGATTTTCTCTCTAAAACACTCTAACGAGGGAATTATGATTAACCCTAAAAATCCCCTAACACCTCTTATTTATAGGAACAGTAAAGTGGACAAAAGTCCACTTTACCCCACCTAGGTATTTAGCCGGCCTATGTAATTGGGGAGGCCCAATTTTGGGCCTCACATGTCAATTGGGATTTGAGTCTAGCCCAATTACCCCTAATGTGTCATTTATCCAAGTTCATTAGGTAAACTATACATATTATGAGCTACCAATTACGACGCCCATTACCATATGCTTACAGCTCCCACTTGCCGGAATTGGAGGGTGATGGGTTTCGATGTAATCGTTAGCCCCGTTAACAGCCAATGGACGGCGAGTAGGTCCAATGGGCCTCGTGAAAAGCCTGGAAGGCCCAGAGGCCCAGTAGAAGGGTCCCGACTTCTGCGGTCCCGATATATGAGTTGAATGCTCCCGACAAGAAGCCTCCGAGTAGGCCCCGATACGCCTTAGTAAAGGCCCCGATGATAAAAGCCCCGCAGAGGCTGGACCCGTCCCGTGAGACAAGGGGTCCTGGATGGTGACCTAGAATGAGATAACTCTGGAGCCCCCGACAGGATTCGAGGCTTGTGATCAGAGGATAAAGACCGAGAAACCCGCCTACTAGATAGAGTAGTGGGAGACGGTTAAAGATATAGATAAGTCCCCCGAGATACGCAGGGCGTGCCCGAGATACGCGGAGTATGGGTAAGATACGCGGAGCGTGGGGCGAAATCTACGGAATCCCTAACGAGATATACGGAATCGTGGCGAGATACACGGAATCATCGGTACAACGGCCAAGTATGGTCACAGGTAGCTGGGCAACTCCTCCTCCTATATAAAGGAGGAAGTTACCTCAGAAAACCCTAATCATCTAATACGCACTTAGAATACTGCTGCCACTCCATTGATTGTATACTCATTTAAGCATCAGAGAGGGATTCTGGGTCACCACCCAGATCATCCCCTTTTGCAGGATTACGCGGAGCCCAGGAGTCCAGAGCATTCCGTCAAGGACGTAACGGAGCTTCGCCCGTGATCCAACATTGGCGCCGTCTGTGGGAATCTTACAAAAAGTCAAGATAGTTTCTACCAGATCAATGGCCGGTGGTGGCAAGAAGAAGCAGGTTCAGGCTGGCAGTTCTCGTCCCGCAGGAACTGTGAATTCCCCGTTGCCAGAACGTGTTGCTGAACAAGGTGAGAACCCCGCTCTTTCCCAGACAGGGGGGCAGGGTGATGGTTATGAGGTCTCAGTCCGAGACACAGAGATGAACAGGCAGGATATCCCGCGCAGGGAGGAAGATGAGGCTCCCCCGAACCCAGTGGGCCATAGAGGAGGAAGAGTCCCGCGAAGGGAAGAAGGGTCGTCTTCGAACTCGGAGTTGGCCAAGGCAGTAGCAGATGCTATGCCCATGTTCTTGGCTGCCATGGTGGTCTTGCTGGACATGAGAGAGGCCGCCAGGAGGGCCCCCCCCCCCCCCCCCCCCGAGGTTGGTCCCAGAAGAACAGGAGGTTCAGGAGGCTCCGCCCAGGAACAGAGGTAAGGAGCCCGCGCACTTGGAGAAATTCGTGGTCGACGACCCGGGACCAGTGCAAAACAGGACCATTCCCCTGAATGGCCCCATCACCCCCGATCAGGTGGTGAAGATCGTTAGCATCTGCATGGGTGATCAGAAGCAGATGACATCGGAGCTGAGGGATCGATCCAGTCATCCTTTTGTTCCGCGGCTGATAGATACCGTTGCCCCGCCCGGGCTAGGTATTCCGACCATCAAGGAGTACGATGGAGAGGGGGACCCAGTTCGCCATGTTCAGAGGCATGTCCAGGCCTGTATGGGTAGGACTTCGAACGATGACCTCATATGCTCATTGTTCCCGATAACCTTAGGAGAAAGGGCCATGACCTGGTTTTTCAGCCTCCCGCCAGGATGCATTACGTGCTGGGCGGACATGCACGATCGGTTTATCAAGCAATATTAGGCGCCTCCTGAAGAGTGTGAGGTCCTTGACCCAGGTGGTGCAGAGACCCGACGAATCGTTGGCATACTACTACCAACGGTTCACTGCAAGTGCCGCGGAGATCGATGAAGAAATATCGGAGGGTGAGACCATCCGTACTTTCCTGCGGAATTTGAGCGCTCCATACGGTTCCGACCTGATGCACAGCGTAGCCGCGAAGGCTGTGTGGAGTATGGAGGCCCTGCAAGCAAGGGTAAAACAGCAGATCGACGTCCAGGAGTCGAAGATTGCTGCCGGAGAGCTTGATCCTCCGAAGTCGGGAAGAGGAAAGCCATCGTCTAAGTTGTCAGATGATCGCAAGAGGAGCGACAAATCGGAGGGAAGTAGAAACCGTGGTCGCCCCGAGAAAAGAGAAGACAAGCGTCCCCCGAGGAAGGACAACCGCGAAGGTCGTAGTGTTCCCATCAACAGCTCGATGACCTCCGTGCTAGCTGTGATGGATCGGCAAGGTCTCGCCCGATACCCCCCGAGGAAGGAAGGCGAATTCCTAGGAGGCGGTCCTGACCGTTACTGTCGCTACCATCGAGCCAATGGTCACGACACTGAAAACTGTCGGGAGCTAAAGAAGGAGATAGAGAAGCTGATCCAGAAGGGGAAGCTTAAGGAGTTTGTCGGAAGGGGAAGGTGCCGATCCCGTTCCAAAAGTCGGTACCGATCCCGTTCTAAGTCCCGTGACCGATCCCCGAAGAAGAAGAAGGTGGAGTCGGAACCTTCAGGTTCAGGTGCCCGTAAGGAGAGGCGGGGAACTATCAACGTCATCCACGGAGGAATGGCGGCGGGAGGTGACACCTCTGCTTCCCGGGAGAACTACGCTTCCCGCATATCTGCCCGGTGGTGCTAGGCAAAAGGTCCCGGTCGTGGACCTTGAAGGAGGAAATGGTGATTTCTTTCTCGGCGGAGGATCTAGTAGGCGTGGAGAGCCCTCACGACGACGCCTTGGTCGTGACCCTGGACGTGGACGGATTCGAGATGAAGCGGATCCTGATAAACGGAGGGAGTTCCTCCGACATCCTTTTCATGGACGCTCTGGAAGCCATGGGAAAGACGAAAAAGGACCTGACACAGGTGGACTTCCCGATGGTGGGATTCTCTGGTTCCACTTCTTACCCGTTGGGAATGATTACCTTACCAGTGGAGTTTGGTAGTGGCTGGAAGATGGAGAAGCGAAACGTAGATTTCGTCGTAGTGGAGTCTGCGGGGGCATACAACGCTATTATCGGGAGGACCACTATCAACCCTCTCATGGCAGTCGCCTCGACGGTCCACCAGAAGATGAAGTTCCCGACTGACAACGGAGTTGGAGAGGTCAAGGGTGACCAAGTGGGCTCGCGAAAATGCTATGTTAATGCTACCCGAAGGAGAAGGAGGGAAGCCATGACTGTCCTTCAGACTGATGCCGATCCTCGAGAGGAGTATGGGCGTCCCGCCCCCATGGAGGATCTAAAGGAGGTTGAGATTGATGGGCCTCAGAGGAAGGTGAAGATCGGGTCTGCTTTGTCGGAAGAAAGAGCCCGAGAACTGATCGAGCTCCTGAAGGAGTTTAAGGAGCTGTTTGCCTGGTCCCCGAGTGATATGCCAGGAATCAGCCCCGACGTGATAGTGCACGAGCTGAAGATAGACCCCGCGACCAAAGCTATCGCGCAGAGAAGACGTCCGATGGGCGCGGACAAGAGGATCGCGATCCAGCAAGAGGTGGGCAGACTGCTCGATGCTGGATTCATCAAGGAGCTCCGATTCCAGACTTGGGTTGCTAACCCAGTCCTAGTGCAAAAGAGTAACGGGAAGTGGCGGATGTGTGTCGATTTCCGCAACTTGAACAAGGCCTGCCCGAAGGACTGCTACCCGCTTCCGAGGATTGACCAGTTGGTGGATGCCACATCCGGACACGAGCTGCTGAGCTTCATGGATGCCTATTCCGGTTACAACCAGATCAAGATGGCGAAGGAGGATGCCCCCCATACGGCTTTCTATGCCGACAGTGACGTGTACCACTACGACGTGATGCCCTTCGGATTGATCAATGCCGGAGCAACTTACCAGCGGATGGTGAACAAGTTGTTCAGAGACATGCTGGGGAAAACCATGGAGGCGTATGTGGATGACATGCTGGTGAAGTCCCGACAGGCAGAAGACCATGTACAGAACTTGGCGGCGGCGTTTGAGCGGATGAAGTTCCAGGTTCGGCTGAACCCCGACAATGTGCTTTCGGGGTGAACTCGGGGAAGTTCCTAGGATTCATGGTGAGCCAGAGAGGAATCGAGGTGAACCCTGAGAAGCTGCGAGCAATCGAGGAGATGCAGTCCCCGAAGACTCATCGGGAGGTTCAGGTGCTGAATGGCCGGTTGGCCGCGATGCATCGATTCCTATCCAAGGCAAGTGACCGAGCCATGCCATTTTTTGATGTGTTGAGGGCCCACAAGAAGTTCGAATGGTCCGACAAATGCGAGGAGGCGTTCCAGGCACTCAAGCAGCACCTCCGCACCCTTCCGCCGTTGGCGAAACCAGTCCCAGGCGAGCCGCTTTATCTCTATTTGGCTGTTTCTGATGTGGCTGTTAGTTCTGTTTTGATCAAAATTGTCAAGGGCAACCAAGTGCCTATCTATTATGTAAGCAAGGCGTTTGCCAAGTCTGAAATAAATTATCCCGCTATTGAGAAGTATCTCTTTGCGTTGGTTATTGCCGCTCGAAAACTACGACCTTACTTCCATGCCCATGAAGTCACGGTATTGACTAATCAGCCCTTGAAGCACTTTTTGAACCGACCGGAGGCGTCGGGGAGACTGGTGAAATGGGCCATCGAGCTGACGGAGTTCCGTATTCATTTCGCTCCGAGAACTGCTATTAAGGGCCAGGCATTGGCAGATTTTATAGCTGAGTCTACGGCACCCGATCTGGAAGTAACGGGTCCCGCAGAGGGGGCAACCATGGAACAGGCCCCGATAGCAGAACATGCCCCGATAACAGAACAACCAAATGAGGAGAACACCTGGGAGATGTACACTGATGGTTCATCGAGTGTAGAAGGCTCGGGGGCAGGATTCGTATTGATACCGCCCGGTGGAGGCGAGCCCCTACGATATGCCTTGGCATTGACGTTCAAAGCCACCAACAATGAAGCAGAATACGAGGCTCTCATCACGGGCCTCAAGATTGCCAAGGGTACGGGGGTCGACCATCTAAAGGTGAAGTGTGATGCCAGCTTGGTTGTAAATCAAGTCCAGGGGAACTATGAAGCCAGGAGCCCGACAATGAAGAAGTATTTGCACGAGATGCAGACTTTGAAGGGAAGCTTCAAAAGCTTCGATATCGAGGCGATCCCGAGGGAAGAAAACGCGGAAGCAGATGCCTTAAGCAAGTTTGCTCTGGGAGTGGCCCCCGAGGAGAATTGGAAGGTACATTTTCTAGAGAAGGTGATTATCTCAAACATTGATCCAGCGGAGATCTGCGCTATTGAGACAGGATCGGAGGAAGAAGAGAAGCCCACTTGGATGACCCCGATGGTCACATACCTGACTACGGGGGCACTTCCCGATGACAAGGTGGCAGCTGTCAGGTTGCGTTGGATTGCGGACAACTACGCGATGGTGGACAACCAGTTATACAAAAAAAGGTATGTAAAGCCTTTCTTAAAATGCGTGGCGGAACCCGACACGAATCGGATCTTGAGGGAACTACATGAGGGAGTCGCGGCCTGTCATGAAGGGGCCCGATCTCTTGTGAGGAAGGCGCTGAACTTGGGCTACTATTGGCCTTCGATGAACAAGGAAGCGACAGCAATGGTCCGATCCTGTGATGCATGCCAGAGGTACGCTCCAAATATCGTGGCTCCCGCCGCGGACTTAATGCCCATCAGGAGTGCATGGCCCTTCGCGCAATGGGGGATTGACTTGGTGGGACCTCTTCCCCAAGCGAAAGGTCAGTGCAAGTATTTGCTCGTGGCCATCGATTACTTCTAAAGGTGGATAGAGGCTAAGGCATTGGCCAGGACGACGGGGCAGCAGATCCTCAAGTTCCTTCAAACTCAGATCATATCCCGGTATGGGGTCCCTCGAGTATTGATTAGCGACAACGGCCCTCCGTTTAATGGGGCTCAGTTGAAGGAGTACCTGGAGGAGTTGAACATCGAACATCGGACCGCTTCAGTCTGCCACGCTCAGACTAATGGCCAAGTGGAATCAGCCAACAAGATCGTGATGGATGGCTTGAAGAAGAGAGTCTACGCCTTGCAAGGCCATTGGCTGGATGAGCTC
The DNA here is from genome assembly GCA_036873135.1 of Clarkia xantiana subsp. parviflora. NCBI lineage: Eukaryota > Viridiplantae > Streptophyta > Magnoliopsida > Myrtales > Onagraceae > Clarkia > Clarkia xantiana. The sequence goes on from JAPTYO010000008.1 coordinate 38,184,953, forward strand.
GAGAACGTGCTGTGGGATGTTAGAACAACACCCAAGCAATCAACGGGGGAAACTCCGTTTGGCCTGGTTTATGGCACGGAGGCGGTTGCTCCCGTAGAGATAGCGGTGGCGTCCCATCGCGCGAAATATTACGAGCCTCTGACAAACGAGGAAATGAGACGTCTAGACTTAGACTTGCTCGAGGAAAAGAGGTGGAAGGCTGATGAAATCCAGGCTCGGATGCGTCTGGCAACAGCCCGATATTACAATCGGCGGGTCAAGTCCCGACAATTCTTCGTGGGAGAACTCGTCTGGCGGAGGAACGAGTTCGTTCATCAAGATCGGATCAACAAGCTTTCGCCGAAATGGGAGGGACCTTACAAGATCGTAGGGATGCCAGCACCCAATGCATACAAGCTAGAGGACCTCGATGGCAAGACGTTGAAGCATTCCTTCAGTGGCGAACACTTGAAGAAGTATCATGTTTGATATTAAGTTGCCGCGAATGGCGCAAGTTATCTATTAATCCGATGGCGCGACCAAAAGCCTTCCGAGGTACGATAAAAGCCCTGCGGGGTATGCGTAAGTCGTCTATATGATGCGGCCAAAAAGCCTTAACAGGTACGGACAAAAGCCCTACGGGGTACAAGTAAGTCGTCTTTATGATGCAACCAAAAGCCTAGGTAAGAAAAGGCCCTGATGGGTCCGCGTAAGTCGTCTATATGATGTGGCCAAAAGCCTTAACGGGTACGAAAAAGCCTTAACAGGTCCGCGTAAGTCGTCTATATGATGCGGCCAAAAGCCTTAACGGGTACGAAAAAGCCTTAACAAGTCTGCGTAAGTCGTCTATATGATGCGGCCAAAAGCCTTAACGGGTACGAAAAAGCCTTAACAGGTCCGCGAAAGTCGTCTGGCAAAGACGCGATAAAAGCCCTTAAAGGGTATGGTTAAAGTCATCTGATTTGGCAAGATAAAAGCCCTAAGGGGTGTGGAAAATGGCCTTGAAAGGCAGGGACGAGAAGCCTTAAGTGGTGAAGTCCCGATTGGACGAGAAACCTTAAGTGGTGAAGTCCCGATTGGACGAGAAACCTTAAGTGGTGAAGTCCCGATTGGACGAGAAGCCTTAAGTGGTGAAGTCCCGATTGGACGAGAAACCTTAGGTGGTGAAGTCCTGATTGGATGAGAAACCTTAAGTGGTGAAGTCCTGATTGGATGAGAAACCTTAAGTGATGAAGTCCCGATTGGACGAGAAGCTTTAAATGGTGAAGTCCCGAGTCAAGCGTCGGAAGGACGTATGGAGTCATCTCAAATGGTGCATCGGAACGTTCTGAGTAACAAGTTTAAAGCTGCTTTAAATAAGCGCAAATGATTATCGAGATCAAAACAGTGGAAAGAAATTCCTTACAAAAAGGCTCGAAGGCCTAGGAGTTCCGATACATAGGATAAAGAAGACGAGGAGAAAAACTACAAGGACTAAAAATATAGAGCATTAAGCTTGGTCCTTATTGGCGACATCAACAGGAGTTGGGTCCGCGAAGTTGGTGGCAGAAGGCTCCACAGGGTCAGCCGTTGGAGGAATGGCTATCGGAATCATGGTATCGAGGAGTTTCCGATGAAGAAGTAGCTCCTCTTCACTCTGAACTTGTGGTATGCATTTCCGGCCTTGAGCATCTGCTTCTTTGGTGGAAATGATACATCCTTCCCGGAGAGCTGCATCATAAGCAGTGCTGAAAATTTTGTCCAGAACATAGTCGAAGTTTGAAAGGCTTCCTTCCCTCGAAACCAGATCCACTGTCTGAAATCAGCCATTGAAAGGAATGTTAGGTTTATTCGGAAAACTACAATCAAGCTAAGTAAAGATGAGGGCAAACAATAGAGAAGAAAACCTTACCAGACATGGTAAAGTCTTGAATCACTTGAAGAGCAAAAGACACGGGGAGAAGAAACTTCGAGTTCGAAAATGGATGCACTTCCAGAAATGGAGATAGTGAAGGAAAATAGTACCAGGGTCTTAGCTTTTATAAGCAAAAAGACGGACTTGATCTGGACCGTTGAAGACGAAGCGATTTAATCTTGACCGTCGAATACTGAGGGACGGTACGGAAAAGACGTTGGTGACGTAATGAGTGCTTTTTCAGAAAGCAACAGTCACGCCGATTCAAGCGTCGTTTCATAATCCCTAGCATTTAATGCTACAGTAACCGAGGGGTTTCCTCGGATTTGGCAACTACCCACAAAGCCCAGTGGGCCCGAAGTAATCATGAGTGAGAGACTCTGTCATATGACAACCACGCGCAAGATAAAAGCCTCCGACTGAGGTATCAAGAAATGTAAATAGTAAAAGCCCCCGACGGCGGTATCGGGAGGTACGAAGACAAAAGCCTCCAACGACGATATCGGAAGGTATGAAGACCAAAGCCTCTGACAGCGAGGTCGGAAGATCTGGAACTGGAAGACACGACGAACTAAAAGTCCCCCATGTCTTGGGGGCAAATGATGGGTTTCGATGTAATCGTTAGCCCCGTTAACAGCCAATGGACGGCGAGTAGGTCCAATGGGCCTCGTGAAAAGCCTGGAAGGCCCAGATGCCCAGTACGAAGGGTCCCGACTTCTGCGGTCCCGATATATGAGTTGAATGCTCCCGACAAGAAGCCTCCGAGTAGGCCCCGATATGCCTTAGTAAAGGCCCCGATGATAAAAGCCCCGCAGAGGCTGGACCCGTCCCGTGAGACAAGGGGTCCTGGATGGTGACCTAGAATGAGATAACTCTGGAGCCCCCGACAGGAGTCGAGGCTTGTGATCAGAGGATAAAGACCGAGAAACCCGCCTACTAGATAGAGTAGTGGGAGACGTTTAAAGATATAGATAAGTCCCCCGAGATACGCAGGGCGTGCCCGAGATACGCGGAGTATGGGTAAGATACGCGGAGCGTGGGGCGAAATCTACGGAATCCCTAACGAGATATACGGAATCGTGGCGAGATACACGGAATCATCGGTACAACGGCCAAGTATGGTCACAGGTAGCTGGGCAACTCCTCCTCCTATATAAAGGAGGAAGTTACCTCAGAAAACCCTAATCATCTAATACGCACTTAGAATACTGCTGCCACTCCATTGATTGTATACTCATTTAAGCATCGGAGAGGGATTCTGGGTCACCACCCAGGTCATCCCCTTTTGCAGGATTACGCGGAGCCCAGGAGTCCAGAGCATTCCGTCAAGGACGTAACGGAGCTTCGCCCGTGATCCAACAGAGGGTGCCTGTTAATGTATTGTCGTCCAAATCTGTATCAACATTTCTCTCCTTTGATCTGCTCATTGTTTCCGAATAGTTCATATGAGGTTTGCCGTGCGACCGGCGGATACGAAGGGCATCATGCTACTCATATATTAGGAGTGTTGTAGCGCCCGCAGAACGTTGATTCCCTTTTCTCCAATCAACCTGTTATAAACAACATTTATATTGTACCGCGATGTATCCTAGGTCAACTGATAATTCTCCATTTTCCTAGTTTCCACATAGGAACACTTCTTCAAGGCATCCGTACAAGTATTCACAACCTTCAACTAATATCCGGTTGGTGGTCACCTAGTGAATACAAGAGTCGGTGAATTACATGTGAACTTGACCATTCCCATTGCTCATATCCTTAGTTAGACCTAACCGGTTTCCAAAGACGTGGTCACTGGGCCTTTTTGTTCAGCACTACGCTCGTACGCCGAGAAGCGAGCATTTAGCCTTACCTTAGATATGAGTTCTGAGTCCGTGAGGATACTTTATGTGCCTCTTCATAAGGCTCCTGGGATCAATCACACGCTCGAGGTGAAGAAGTTTGCGCCCGCCAGAATCACGAGGATTCCTTCCTAGCACAACCGAGCGTTGACCCCGTGGTCGAACGTGGCACGCGTAGTATGAAGCACGCGTTGATAGCATACCTGAACCTTTTGGGTTGACAGGAAAGGGATATGTCAATCATGCTATCACAGATTCTCATCTGGCCAAGATTGTGGTTAAATGACGAACGAAGTTCATCACGACGACATGCAAAACGATGATCCCGTCGAGTTACTTCGAAACTAGATAATCGTCTTGCTTAATCATGTTTATCCCCCTGAATCTTAGCCAGTCTTGTTTGGTGGAGGCCTCCCTCCACCGCAAGAAGAGCGTACCTGTGTGACTAGGTAAGGCCCACATTCGACATAGTTTGGCAGAGGATTGCGTCCTCCTACGACTTAGTTTATAGACTGTAAATCTGATGTAATAAAAACATTATGACGTCGATACATCATAAACTCAGTTGCAATTCTTTCGCTTACAAAATGCAACTTTCTAATATCAAAATGCTACCACAGATACATTCCATTTCTATACCCTACGCAATCCAAGTAGTTTTACATGCTTTTTGAATATCTCCCTGCGTAGTGGTTTAGTTAATGGGTCCGTTACCAAGTTATTGGTGGATGAGTATTCCATAGTGATAATATTGTCTACCACCACAAATTTAGAATTAATTATTTCATATCAATGTGTTTGGTCCTACTATGTTACTCCGGATTCTTAACTGCCGCAATGGCTGCTTGACTGTCAGATAAGACCTTCACAGGTTTATTCTTGACATGGCCACGAAGCAGCGCAGTTAGAAGCCTTTTAAGCTAGACCGCTTTCTGTGCATTCTTAGAGAGAGCTACGAATTCCGATTCCATCGTAGACAGCGCGACTCATATTTGCTTCTTGCTCGTCCATGAAATTGCGGCATTAGCAAATGAGGAATACTCCTCATGTGGTGGACTTATGATCATTCAGATCGCCACCACGGTCGGCGTCAATGCAATCGGTCAATTCTAACTTCCGTCTCTCATAGCATAGTTCGTGGTCGGCAGTACCTTTTCAGATAACGAGTTATTCGTTTTATAGTCTTTAAATGTTGATGGCTAGGATATGACAGGAGTGCTACTAGTCTCATGGCGTAACAGACATATGGACAGGTGCATTGTATGGTGTAGAACAAACTACCGACCATGCTAAAACATCATGCACCCTTTATCTATTTACGCTCTGCCAGGTTCTTGGGGCCGTCACGCTTTGACAGTGCGCACCCAAACAACACTGGCGTCTCCACGGGTTTTGGCACCCTGTAATCTGAATCTTTTCAATAGATTGTTGATACAAGATTCTTGAGATAGACATAATCTCCGGGTAGCGCGAGCTCTGGCAGTCTCAATGCCTAAGATATACGTGGCCTCTCCCATGTCTTTCATCTTAAATACAGACGCCAATCAGGACTTTGACTTATTCATAAAACTCATATCGTTTACAGAAATAAGTATTTCGTCCACGCATAAAGTTAAGATGACATACTTAGACCTGGAGGTCTTATAATACACGCACGGATCCTTGTGATAAACTCACAGATCCGTTTCCTACGATTTCCTCGTGGAATCTGCGGTATCATTGCCGAGACGACTGTTTATGACCGTAGATGGACCTTTGGAGTTTAAAAATTTTACGTTCGTTACCAGGATTAATGAAACCCTCCGGTTGCTCCATGTAGATCTCTTCCTCCAGGTTTATGAGGAGGAATTCTGTCTTAATACGCATTTGGTGAGGTTCGTAATCGAAACCTGCAACCAGGACCATGAATGGCCCTGCACCGTGGTTTTACGCACAGGTGTTGAGTATGTTTCGTCAAAGTCCACTCCTTGAAGTTAGGTATAGCCTTTTGCAACGAGTCGAGTTTTGTATCGCTCGAATTTTTCCATCACTGGTGAGCCTTCTTTCAGGACACACCTTATCCTTATGCCCATGTGGTTAGCGGGTGAATCAACTATTGACTTTAATGGCTTTCATTCAGGCGATCTCTATCATTTATTATTTCCTCCATTTCTCCACTTGAGGTCTTTCCAGTGCATGCCAACAGTCGTTAGAGTGAGGTTATCACTCTTCCAGATGGGATACTTCTTTGGAGAAGTACGACGCCTTTGACTTTTGTCTAGGCTTGATTATCCCGTCTTTGAGTCTTAACGTATCTCCCACTCGGAATAATACCTCTTATCGGAGTATTTCTTCCAATTGGGATCAATGCTCCCATTCGAGATAATGCTTCTTATCGGAGCATCACTTCTATTGGGTACAAGAGGAGTGCTTTAGCCATAACCGACAACTTTCCTTATACGACTTCTTGGTCTCGGAGTTTTACTTCCAAGTAAATTCTTTGATCACTAGGATCTGGAACCAAGTTTGTCGGATCACTCCCACTGGGAACAATGGGTAGTATAGGTAGGTGTGGTAATCCTGGTTCAGCATTACGATAATCAGGCTCAACTTGATTCGTCCAAACAGCAACAGTGATTTCATGTGGAAGGAGTTTATTCCTCACACTGGATTTATAATGAAAATGTTCCCATTATCATTTACCATGTCATTCACTTGAGTCGCTGGTTCAAATCTCTCCCACTCAAATTAAGTGGGACCTGATTATCAGTGTTATCCTGATCCGTTTTGATCAAGACTACATTTGTTTGAAACAGCCCATGCATCGGAAAATCCGTCCTCAAGTATGTAATGTCTCATGTTTGACCACGACACCATTTTTCCAAAAGTTGTAAACATGTATTTTATAAGAGTAGTTAACGTACTCTTGTCCCAAATACATGTTTAATGAGCAAATTAATGTCGCATGATGATGTGATTTAACTCATTATCATTCTTCAACTATCATGGCGACGTGTTTTACCGATTTCATTGGAACACAGTGTTACATAAATGTGAATCACTTTTCATCGTCCCATAGGGAATCTCTGATAGAATGACTCCAACATTATGTTTAAAAACTGTGCTTCCTGAAGTGTGTCAGTTGATTTGAATGCCTAGCCTGACTTATCGTTCAAGGCGTACGGAAGGAAAATCGTTTAACCGACTTAATCCTTATTTGTTGCAAAACTTATCTGTGGGATTTTATCCCATCTCCGAACTGAGCATCTTGGGTTTTCACCCTATGCGTCAGCTGATACTTGTTAGCATATGGTGACGTGGCGCCGTAATTTGTAGCCCGTTAATATATGTGGTTACCTAAGACAATTAGGTAAATGCCACATTTGGGCTAATTGGGCTCGACCCAATTCCCATGTGACATGGGAGGCCCAAAATTGGGCCTCCCCACCCACATAGGTCGGCGCCGAACCCTAGAAGGGAAGGGGGAGGATTTTCTCCTCCCCCACTATATAAGGAGGTCTTGGGGTCACCTCCAATGACACACCTTGATCCACTACAAGAAAACAAAGCTACAACAGCAGCAAAAAGTCGTTACTAAAGATTCAAATGTCGCTGCTAAAGCTTTTAGTGGCGGCATAGTCGCCACAAAAATGTCGTTGGTAAAAACCCCGTGGCTAAAGGTATTAGCAACAACAATGTTCCGTTACTGAATGTCTGCCGTTACTAAAGCTTTGTTTTAGCAGCAAAATTTAGTTGCCATTAAAAATAATTAACAGCAGCAACTTGTTACTATAGATGTGTATCTGCAGCAAAACATATTTGCTAGCAAAAATCCTACTTATAAGAACATCCGCTGCTAAATGTGTTTATAATATATAATTTATTATTATTATTATTTATTATTATTATTGAATTTCTATTACTTTAAGCTTAAGAATCTAAACTACTTAAAACATTTCAATTCTCAACAAATAAAATATATTATTTCTGTCAAATTATTCATTACAATTCTTCATATAATTATTTACAATACTTGCAGACTACAGCCTACACTATCAAGAGACTAAAATTTCCAAACTCTCTCACCAAGAGTATTGATCTCATTCCACCATCTTTAACCCACCAACATATGACAAGACCATGACAGCAAGGACAATCACGAAAAAGATGATAACAAAGTTGCTGATGAACAGAGCATACGGTATGTAAAATGCCAACGCAGCAGCCTGCCAACAAAAGCAAATTCCATTTGAGATCTTATGAACTATAGAAATGAGCACATATAGTACGTCATCAAGTAAAGAGAGGATCGTGATTTTAATCTTGAAGAGGACATGAAAGAAACAAGTCTCCAAGTTGATGTTGTTTTCCTCTATAGACTGCAAAACAAAAAAAGTTAGCACATTCCAGAGTGTACAACCCAAAATTATACGAATCCACAAATAAATAGAGTTCTTCACATGAAATGAAACAATAAAAAATGCAAGATTCTTGTATGCTCACTGTTCTAAATTTAAGTCATAACAAGATTAACCAACTTCTTGCTACTATAGGAGAGTTAGTTACCTTGAACCTTTTGCTGAAGATTAACACTTGGCACCTCCAGCGACCATCAATCATAACAATATTACACTTAGGCAGGTTTTTATTTAGCACCTTCGCTCCTGAATTATGCTGAAACACTAAAGAATTTCAGCATCATTATTAGAAGTTTGTTTTGCTGATTTTTCTTAAGAATTAGGTGAGATTCATTATTTTGTATTAGTATGAAGTAGTACTATTGAATAAACAAAGCATGACTATATTCAGGTATTTCAAAATCAAGAAAATTGTGCTCAAAATTGCAAAGAAACATAAGACGTCCATTACCGATAGCAAAGCGTATCGTAGAGGCTGAATTAAAGGACAAGTAAACTAATCCAGCAATCAATCCAATATCCATCTGCAAATAATGAACTTCAATCAATCCATCTCAATCATACCAATTAATCCGTAATTTGGCCTACTGATAATGAACCAAACCTAATTTAGCTCAATTCAATCAATTCACTATAACCCAACTTACATCAACTTCAGTTTACAGTTCACCAACAATATCAATTCAATTTTCAACAATCCAATTTAGGGTTAACTTCTCCAAAGAAATACAAAGAAGATGACATGAGAAATTACTTGAGACCGATTCCAGTTGCAGCTCCTTTCTTCATACAATAAAAAACTCACCCGCGCCAGCAAACAGAACGGCGAGTGGTGCTGGTTGGAGGCGCACTCGCACACGCGTTGGAGACGAATTCGTGGTAGGAGGCGCTGGTCGGAGCTGAAACGAGGGGAGATCCAAGTCGTCGAGAGCCTAGGCCGGAGCGGAGCTTAAGTCTCTCCCCTTTCTTGATGGCGGCATGGAAGCTTTGACGGCGCCGCTGGAGCTCTATTCTCTGGTCTCAAGCTCCGTTGCATCATCTCTGTCTTCTCGAGTCTCTTGACTGCGCTAGAGTGGAGTGTAGGTTAGGGTTTTATTCATTTTAATTTAAAAAATATTATATTTAATCCTCATATTTTATATTACTTTATCTTAAAGTCCCTAATTTAGCCGATAAAAAAAATTCTCCAGGTTATATTTTTCTATTAAAATAATTAAACTCATCACTCATATTCAAGTAGCAAATTTTTGTTACTGATGTTGAACTAAGTTTTTTTTATTATAATCCAATCTATTTACATTTAAATGACCATTGTTGAAAGCTACTTGGCATAAAGTCGATGATAACATCACATTGCAGCAAGGAATAGTCGCTGCTGAAAGCTTTCTTTTGCAACAACAAATAGTCATTGCTATTAGTACTTTTTTGCAGCAAACGATATCCGTTGCTGAAATATACTTTTTGCAGCTACAAACAGTCCATTGTGAAAGTCACTTTTTGTAGTAACTGATAGTCGTTGCTGAAAGCTTCCTTTTGCAACAACAAATAGTCGTTGCTAATAGTACTATTTTGCAGAAAGCGATATTCGTTGCTGAATGTAAGATTTCGCGACGGCAAAGAGGCGTTGGGAATAATGCCTTCTCTAACGGTATTTGAACCGTCATGCTAAATAATGTACAAGAATGATAAATTAATTTTAGTGGTGGCGAAAAAACTGATGTTGAAACCATTGTTTCACCGTAAGCTATTTTGGCGTTGCTGAAAGTTGCTTTTAGTGGCGAACAAAAAGCCTCCACTACGTATATGTTCTAGTGGAGCGAAAATCCGCTACTGAAACAAACTTTCACCGTCAACTAATAAAGCGCTACTGAAAACTATTTTTAATAGCGACTTTTAAGCCGCTGCAAATAAATATAACTTTAGTGTCAATATCTTCCGCTGCTGAAAGTTACTTTTTGCGGCGGTGTTATAGACGTTACAAAAGGCTATCATTACTATCGAAAAATTCAAGCCGTTGCTAAAACTAACTTTTAGTATCAACCTTTAGTAGCGGAAATTTTTATTTGCTGTTATAGCCTTGTTTTCTTGTAGTGATCACAACTCCTTCTAAGTTATAATTTGACTGAAATTCCTTTCTCTCTATAATTATATTTCAGCTGGCACACATACACCACCATTGGTGTGCTAAATTGCTTCCGAGCAATCAGTCCGAGGTTTTGTCCCCGTTGAAGAATCGATCAGAGGATTTGCTGTGGAGCTTATACCGCGTAGGACTTCTTCTCACGAAGAACTTGTACGGGTTCCGACCGGAGGATCAGAACTCCCTCCACATCGTTCTTGGGCAGGAAAGCTATTGAGGTATGTGTACATTATTCCGCTGCGTAATTAGTTTACTTGCATGTACACATTTAGCATTCCGTAGTATTACGTCTCCGTAATCCAACATTGGTATCAGAGCATGGTTAGGAGTTCTTAAAATTTTGATAAACTGATGTTCTTGAGTTTTTAACTATGAACACCGAATTTTTGGTGTGAAATCCGAAAATTTTGACAAAATTTCATGTATTTAATCTTTTAAAACTTAAAATTTCGGATTCTACATGTTTTTAAAGATCAAAGTTGAAGTTTATGTTTAAACTTAAGTTTGATGTTCATAATTTTCAAGAACACCATGAGTTTTATCAAGAACACTTTTTGGATTCATGATCATAATAGTGTTTGATCTTAAAATTTGACAACTTTTCCAATTTTACATGTTTTTGGCCGAAACCCTAGTGGCAAATTAGGTAAATTTTTTAATTTTCTTGGGCACCAACTAACTTAAAATTTCGGCCAAAATATTAAGATATAGGTTGCCATATTTTAATTTTAATTAAATGTAACTATATATCTACAAGTTGGAAAATATGGATAGGTTCACAATATAAGATTGAAACATATATTAAACTATCAATATATATAGATAATGGATAGGGATAATATGTATTGATAGGATTTTGTTGCCTAAAGATTAAGAATATATATATATATATATATATATATATATATATATATATATATATATATATATATATATATATATATATATATATATATATATATATATATTGTTAATTGATTTACATCTTAAAGATAGAATCCTGACAATATTTATATATATATATATATATTGATAATGTGCCGATTTTATATATATATATTAGCAATATTGTAAATTATTTTACATAATTAATATTTCTTCTGGGCTAAGTTAAGTTTTTGGTGGATTTTTAAACTCTATTTAGCCCAAGAGAAGTATTTTGGCCGAACCCACTATGGTTTATGTGTCAATCCAATTTGCATTAACGGAGCGGGTTAAACCAATCCGAGTTTTCTTAATCGGACTGACCTAGATGGGTAGGGTTGGACCTAGGTAACTAAGTGAATCTAAACCGAACTGGTTTCGAGTGATGAACCGAACCGCAATCTTATTTTATTGAACTGTTTCGGACAAAATCAGATTTTTAAATCGGACCGACCCGAACCGGATTTTAAATTGGACGAACCAAATTTTTAAAAATTCTCAGAAATTTTAAATGTTCAATAAATAGGATGTCAAATTTTAAATCCAAAATGTTTTCGAACTTTAAAATTATCCTAAATAGTGCTCTTAGGGTTTGTGTTTTATACACCTTTTCGGTTAAACCCTAATGCCTAGTTACAATTATGGGGATAGATCTCGGATATGCATGATTTTGGGACTGGATTAAATTAGTGGGCTGAATTGCAATTGTTTACTTCCTGCAACATATATTAGAAATGTTGTCTTGACTTCGTCAAACCAGCTGGAAAATATATTGCGAGCATTGAGCTTTGAGATTTAAATATATGGTTTGCACAATAGGATAGACATGCTATGCTGATTGAAAGTGCCTAGAATACATGCCTAGAAATTTCGCATGATTGATTTTAAGCATGAATTGCAAAACAACCTCTAATATTTTCAAAACCGAAAATTCCAGTCGCCAATTATGCATGAAGTGTGCGGAAGTTGCATGTTTTGACACATATGCAAGAATGTTCAGGACTGAAAGCATGTGATAATTTACTTATGCTAGGAACATTAGACGCATGACGTGTAAGCATTTTGTTTGGTTTGTTCGATGTTTATGGCGTGATATAGTATTATGCATGCGTAAATTATCGGATAATTTTTCAAAAATCAAAAGGGCCTTGTGAAAGCTAAGATCGGGTATGCTTATTTGAAAATTCCCATTCCGGTAATTTGCAATATAATAACCGTTTTCAAAAGACTGGTCTATTAGATTGAACATGACGGTAGTGTGAACTCTTTCACGGACCCCCTTCCCTCGGTTTACCGGCGGTCGGTTTGGTCTAGATGACTGAGGAATCACTATTTCTCGTATTCCATCTTAATAGATAATTCGATGTTTGCAATTCTGTCAAAATGTTATTGTCTTCCTGATTTGCATAATCATTAATGTGTGAGTTGGCTGAATTAGTGCGATTCGATATTACTCGCAATCTGGATGGTAATAATTATGATGAATAAAATTGGTGTGTGTGTTGAACTCTCTAATACGATTTCGAAAAGTAGGGAGGACAACTACGGATGAATATAGTAATCTGTATGATTTTGACAATGAGAAATGAATGTGATAATTTGTTTTCCCAAGAATTAGAGTAGGTTCTTTGATGATCTGAACGCATATATGGTGATACATTCGACCTTGGTAAAAAGGGGTTGAAGAAGACTTGAATTGAAACCAGACAATGTTACAGCTTAGTATCCCTTCGCATCCGCCTCGGTGGAAGCAATGATGCAAAAGCTAGAAATGTTTCGGTTGAATGTGATAGTCTTCTCTCTTTTCATGGATGTTGGCGTAAAACCCGCATCGGATCTTAAGGATGAAGGGTCGACATGGAAATGATGACATACTCATTGCTGCGAACGATGTGAGTTTCATGAATAAATCAAAGTCCTGGTTAGCATCAGCATTTGAGATGTTAGACATGGGAGAGGCCACGTACATCTTAGGCATTAAAATTGTCTGAGATAGTACCTCCTGGACATTTTGTCTATCTCAAGAATCCTATATCAACAAACTGTTGAAAAGATTCAGAATGCTCGATGCCAAACCCGTGGATACGCCGGTTGTGTTCGGGTGCGCGCTGTCAAAGCGTGATAGCCCGAAGAACCAGCAAGAGCGTGAACAAATGAAGGATGAAGAGTATCTAAGCATGGTAGGAAGTCTCTTGTATGCCATGCTATGTACTCGGCCGGATATCTGTTACGCTGTGGGCCTAGTAGCAAGATTCCAATCAGATCCTAGTTATCAACATTTAAAGGCTGTGAAACGAATTATAAGGTATCTGAAAGGTACTGCCGACTATGTTATGTGCTATAAGGGCAGGCAAATCAAATTGACCGGTTATAGTGACGCCGACCACGGTGGCGATCCGGATGATCGTAAGTCCGCCAGAGGAGGAGTTTTCCTCCTTGCTAATGCAACCATATCATGGGTAAGCAAGAAGCAATCATGTGTTGCGCTTTCCACTATAGAATCGGAATTCGTTGCCCTTTCCAAAAAACGCACAAGAAGCAGTCTGGCTGAAAAGACTTCTTACTGCATTAATTGGCGCTGGTAAGGAGAGTAAACCCGTAAAGGTATACTCCGACAGTCATGTAGCCATTGCAGCAGTTAAGAATCCAAAGTACCACAGTAGGACCAAACACATCGATGTGAAATAAAATTATGCTAAATCTGTTCTGGAAGACAATATAATCACTTTAGAATACTTGTCCACAGACAAAATGGTCGCGGACCCATTAACTAAGCCATTATGTAGAGAGACTTTCAAAAAGCACGTAAAATTGCTTGGATTACGTAGGGTTTAATATGTGGCATGTATAAGTGATAGCATTTTGAATTTTGAAATAATATTTCGATTGAATAAAAGAATTGCAAATTGAGTATATGATTCATCGACGTCATAATGATAAATAACATCGGATTTTACGGTCTATAAACTAAGTCATAGGAAGAGGTAAAATTCTTCCAAAATTATGTCGAATGTGAACCATGCCTCTACACACAGGCACGGTCATCTTGTAGGAGAGGGGAACCTCTACCACAACAAGATTGGCTAAGAACCAGGGGGATAAACCTGGTTAAACGAAACGATAACTTGGTCACGCCTAAAAGCATGACTTGATCTTCGTTTTGTAAATCGCCGTGCTGAAATCTTTCCATCATTAAAATCACATTCAAGGTCAGATGAAAGATTCTGCGATAGCATGATTGACATATCCCATCCCTGTGCTTCATACTGCGCGTGCCATATTCGACTACGGGGTCATGCTCGGTTGTGCTAGCTGGAATCCTTGTGATTTAAAGGGTGCATGCTTCTTCACCTTGAGCGTGTGATTGATCCCGGGTGTCTTATGAAGAGGCATCCAAAGTATCCGCTCGGACTCAGAACTTATACATAAGGTTTGGCTCAATGTTCGCTTCCCGGCGTACGAGCGTAGTGCCAAAGAAAAAGGTCAAGTGACCACGTCTTTGGAAACCGGTTGAGTTAGACTAAGGGTATAAGCGATGGGGATGGTCATGTTTACCTATAATTCAACGAATCTTGTGTTCACTAGGTGGCCACCAACCGGATATTAGTTGATGGTTGTGAACACTTGTACAATGCCCTAACGTTCTGCGGGCGCTACAATACTCTTAACAGGTGAGTAGCACGATGCCCGTCGTATCCGCCGGTCGCACGACAAACCTCGTATGAAATATTCAGAGACTGAGACAATAACTGAAGACTGAAATGATGATGCAATTAGATGACAATACATTAACACGCACCCTCCCATTCCGACGAGTGGGAGCTGTTAGCATATGGTGACGTGGCGCCGTAATTGGTAGCCCGTTAATATATGTGGTTACCTAAGACAATTATGTAAATGTCACATTTGGGCTAATTGGGCTCGACCCAATTCCTATGTGATATGGGAGGCCCAAAATTGGGCCTCCCAACCAAATAGGTCGGCGCCGAACCCTAGAAGGGAAGGGGGAGGATTTTCTCCTCCCCTACTATATAAGGAGTTCTTGGGGTCACCTCCAAAGACACACCTTGATCACAACTCCTTCTAAGTTGTGATTTGAGAGAAATTCCTTTCTCTCTATAGTTATATTTCGGCCGGCCCACATACACCACCATTGGTGTGCCAAATTGCTTCCGAGCAATCAGTCTGAGGTTCTGTCCTCGTTGAAGAATCGGTCAGAGGATTTGCTGTGGAGCTTATACCGCGTAGGACTTCTTCTCACGAAGAACTTGTACGGGTTCCGACCAGAGGATCAGAACTCTCTCCACATCGTTCTTGGGCAGGAAAGCTATTGAGGTATGTGTACATTATTCCGCTGCGTAATTAGTTTACTTGCATGTACACATTTTGCATTCCGTAGTATTACGTCTCCGTAATCCAACAATACTTTTACAAGGTCGTGGTAGCTTGCCAAGCCTACTTCGTACTGTTGTAAATGTTATCAATAAGTTATTTCCGAAGGAATGCAAACGAAAATTCAGCATATCATCATTTAAACACTTCATTATTAAACTCGTACTTTGAAACGATGTGTTCCGTCTTTCGAGGTCCACTTACGCATAGCGCTTTTCACAGAAGTTTTAACCCTTGGTTAAATCGTTTCATTTCGGAATTTAATTCAATTTAATCCAATCGGTTTTGCACATGATTATCATTACAGAATATTTCATTCAATGGAGTACTAATAATTAAGAAATACTAAATCTTTCAATCTAGCTACGCAATCGATGTGTACGATCAGTTCAGTTGTCCCGACTGAGATGATGGAGTACGTGAATCGTGTCGTTTTATTCAACCACTTTTACCTGGTAAAAATTTCGTTTCGGATCGATCCCGTTTAACTGGGTAGATTAATTTTGATAAGTAAATAGCATTTCGAATCGAATGGCAACTACTTTATTCAATAAATCCGAATCTCGAAATAACCAAAATTTTAGTAACTGAAACGAACGATTAAATAACAATGGTAGGGTTCTTGATCTGTGTTGATCTGTGGATCGCGTATTTGATCCATGATTGTCGCATAGATAGTCGAGAACTTTAAGCTATGTTGAACATCACACCTGAGTAAATTCACGATTGAATCACGCCAAATGATCTGTCTGTTTAAAGCATTTTACCGCTTCATACACATGACCTACGAGGCGTACTTGAGACGCACTTTATCAACATGGTTTAACCCACATGATTATCGTATAAGACCTTTATGGTCCAGTTCTCTCTATGATATGTGGATCATGGTTGACTTCTATCGAACCCAGTATGGTGAGCAAAGAATGTTTCCCTTTTTACTGCTGTGGTTACTGTACTTGATTAAGCTCAATATCATTGAGACCTGTCAATATCAGACAACCATATACATATTTTCCATGTTGATCTTTCATTCTGATGATCCGATGCGGGTTTTACGCCAAAATCCATGAAAAGAGAGAAGACCATCACGTTTAACCGAAACGTTTAGCTTTTGCACCCTTGCTTCCACCGAAGCGGATGCAAAGGGATACTAAGTTGCAACATTTCTTGGTTGCAATTGAAGTCTTCTTCAACCCCCCGTTTTACCAAGGTTGAATGTATCACCACATACGCGTTGAGATCATCAAAGAACCTACTCCCATTCTTGGTGAAACAAATTATTACATTCTTTTATCATTGTCAAAATCATACAGACTACCATATTCATCCGTAGTTGTCCTCTCCACTTTTCGGAATCGTAGTAGAGAGTTCAACACGTACTCATTTTATTCATCATGATTCACACCATCAAGATTGCGAGGAATATTGAATCGCACTAAATTAATCAATTCATACTAACACATCGATGATTATGGAAAAATCAGGGAGACAATAACATTTTGAGAAAGAATTGCATACATCATATATCTATTAAGATTGAATCCGACAAGTAACGATTCCTCAGTCATCTAAACCAACCGACCACCAGTAAACCAATGGAAGATGGCTGTGAAAAAGTTCACATTACCGCCGTTTTCAATCCAATAGATCAGTCTTTTAAAACGGTTTTAATCGCAAATTACCGAAACGGGAATTTTAAAACAAGCATACCCGATCTTGGCTTTCCCATGGCCCTTTTTATTTTGGAAAAATATTCTGATGAATCCACTCGTGCATATATAATTCTACTAGCCATGTAAATTATCATACGCAAGTAACATTCATCAAACGAATCACACTCATGCTTACACGTCATGCGTCTAATGTTCCGAGGAACTCATGCTTGCATATATAATTCTACTTCCATGTAAATTATCAAACTACATCCTCAACATTCTAGCATACGTGTCAAACATGAAAATTCCACAACAATCATACATATTTGGCGACTGGTTTTCGATTTTAAAATAATTTTAAACATTAGGGGCTGATTTGCAATTCATGCTTATATTCAGTTACACAACATTCGAGACATGAATCTTAGGCATTTCCAACCATCACAACATGTCTATCCTAGTGCGCATTCCATATATTTAACCAGGGCTCCGCCTATAACATGAAATGTCTAGCTAGCTTGACTCAGTCAATACAACATTTCTAATCATGCATTAATATATATTGAATAATAAACAATTGCAACTCAGCCCTCTAATTAATCCAGTCCCAAAAACATGTATCTCCGAGATCCATCCCCATAATCGAAACAAGGCATAAATGTTAGCAACCCTATGAGCATTGTGTAGTCTATTTAGAGGTTAAAAAACATTTGGATTTTAAAACTTGACCACCCTATTTTATTTAATTGACTAGAATTCGGTTTTGAAAAAAAAAAACATTTTGGTTCAGTCAATTTCGGTTCGGTTTCGTCCGGTTCGGTTCAGAAAAAATTGGTTTGGTTCGGTCCGGTAAATCCGGTTCGGTCCGGTTTTTAAATTTTAAAATCTGGTTCGGTCCGAATCGGTCCAATAAAATAGGGTTTGGTTCGGTTCAACACACAAAACTGGTTCGGTTAGATCCACTTAATTACCCCGGTTCGACCCGACCCGATTAGGTCGAACCGATTGAGAAAATCCGGTTCGATTTAAATCCTTCCCGGTTTAATATATTGGACCGGCCCAATAATTAAAATTTTAAAGGTTGGGCTGAAATGTTTACTTGTGGCTCAAATAGGGTTTTAAAGTAAAAAAATAATTAACTTAACCACAAAGTAACATTAATTATATAAAATAATTTCCAATATTAAATATATATATATTTTGGTCCATATAAAAACATATATATATTTATTGCTAAGATTCTATCTATAAGATTAAATCAGTCAACAATATATATATATACGAAAAAATCGGCTACTATATAATATATATATATATATATATATATTTATTGTCAATATCTTAAATAGGGTGACAATATATTTTCTCAATCTTTTAGGCAATAAAATCTATCAATAATATCTTCGACCCTATTAAATATTTAGATATATTGATAGTGATATATATTTCTATATATTATTTTGAATCTATCCTAATATTCCGAATTATAGATATATTGTCACCTTGATTAAAAATTAAAATATGGTAAACAATATTATTTTGATATAGTGGCCGAAAATTTTGTCCCTTGGTGTTTCAAAATTTAAAATTTTACCTTGTAATTTACCTAGGGTTTCAGCCAAAACACTAAATTGGGAAAAAGCGTTCAAATTTTAAGATCAAATTTTAATAAGATCTACAATCAAATGTTTGATTTTGATAAATATTACATTTTTCTTAAAGATCATAAACATCAAATTAACCAAGAACATCATGAAAATTTCGGACCAACCTTTAGATAAAAATTCAAAAATTTTAATATCCTTCATTTTAAATTTCGGTCAGAAAATTTAAAACTTCCAAGAACATCAATTTATCAAAATCATGAACTCCTAACACAGGCTCTGATACCACTGTTAGATTACGGGGAGTAATCACTACGGATACTTAAACAAGGTACATGCTAGTAATTGAAATTACGCAGCAGAAGTTGTCGGATTACAGGGACGTAATACTACGGAATGCTAAACGTGTACTAGCAAGAAATCTAATCTACGCAGCGGAATTAGTACACATACCTTTTAGCTTTCCTGCCCAAGAACGATGTGGAGGGAGTTCTGATCCTCCGGTCGGAACCACGTGCAAGTTCTTCGTTAGAAGAAGTCTCACGCGATGTAGCTCCACAACAAGACCTCTGATCGATTCTTCAATGGAGATGTAACCTCGGACTTGATGTTGATGGTGCAGAAATATTAGACTAGGTTGATAAGTTTTCTCAGTGGAGATCCTTGTTCTTAATTGTGTGTGCAAACCCTTAGGAGCCACCCATATATATAGTATTGGGTGGAGTTGCCAAAAGACAACTCCAACCAATGTGGTACTAGGGTTTCGGCCGAACCATGCATAATAAGGGGGGAGGCCCATTTTGGGCCTCCCTTGTCAATTACTAATTGGATTTGGCCTAGCCCAGATTGACAATTACCTAATTAACTTAGGTAATTCCCTTAATTAACGGGCTCCTATTACGGCGCCACGTCACCATATGCTAACAGCTCCCACTCGCCGGAATGGGAGGGTGCTCGTTAATCTATACGATTACGCAATAGTATCAACATCTTAGTCTTCAGTCTCCGTCTCCGTCTCCGAATAGTTCATACGAGGCTTGCCGTGCGACCGACGGATACGACGGGCATCGTGCTACTCATCTGTTAGGAGTATTGTAGCGCCCGCAGAACGTTGATTCCCTTTTCATGAACCAAACCTGTTGGAAATAAAATCTTTACCGCACTGTATCCTTGGTCAAATGTTAATTCTCCAATTGTCCAGTTTTCCACAAAGGAATACTTCTCCAGGGCATCCGTACAAGTGTTCACAACCTTCAACTAATATCCGGTTGGCGGCCACCTAGTGAACACGAGAGTCGGTGAATTAAAGGTGAACTTGACCATCCCCATCGCGTATACCCTTAGTCTGACTCAACCGATTTCCATGACGTGGTCACTTGGCTGTTTTCTTTGGCACTACGCTCGTACGCCGGGAAGCGAGCATTGAGCTAGACCTTAGGTATAAGTTCTGAGTCTGTGAGGATACTTTGGATGCCTCTTCATAAGACATCCGAGATCAATCACACGCTCAAGGTGAAGAAGTGCGCCCTTTGAATCACAAGGATTCTAGCTAGCACAACCGAGCATGACCACGTGGTCATATATGGCACGCGCAGTATGAAGCACGCGTCGATAGCACACCTGGTAAAGTCAGGGATGAGATATGTCAATAATACTATCGCAGAATCTCTCATCTGGCCTTGAATGTGATATATAGTGATGGACAAAGTCCAACTCGGCGATTTACAAAATGAAGATTAAGTTATGCTGTTAAGCGTGACAATGTTATCGTGCTTTGTCCTGCTATGGTACTTTGGATTCTTAACTGCCGCAATGGCCGCCTGACTGTCGGAGTACACCTTCACAGGTTTACTCTTCTTGTCGGTGCCAATTAATGCAGTAAGAAGCCTTTTCAGCCAAACCGCTTCTTGTGCGATTTTGGAGAGGGTAACGAATTCTGATTCCATAGTGGAAAGCGCGACATAAGATTGCTTCATGCTTACCCATGATATGGCAGCATTAGCAAGGAGGAAAACTCCTCCTGTGGTGGACTTACGATCATCCGGATCGCCACCGTGGTCGGCGTCACTGTAACCGTTCAATTCAAGCTGATCGCCCTCATAGCACAGAACGTAGTCGGCAGTACCTTTCAGATATCTGATAATTCGTTTTACGGCCTTTAGATGTTGATAACTATGATCTGATTGGAATCTTGCTATTAGGCCCACAGCGTAACAAATGTCTGGCCGAGTACAGAGCATGTCGTACATTAGACTCCCTACCATGCTCAGATACTCTGCATTCTTCATCTGTTCACGCTCCTGCTGGTTTTTTTGGGCCATCACGCTTCGATAGCGCGCACCCGAACACAACCGGCGTATCCACGGGTTAAGCATCCAACATTCTGAATCTTTTCAACAATTTGTTGATATATGATTCCTGATATAGACATAATCTCCGGGTGGCACGATCTCGGGCAATTTTGATGCCTAAGATGTACGTGGCCTCTCCCATGTCTTTCATTTCGAATGCTGATGCTAACCAGGACTTTGATTTATTCATGAAACTCACGTCGTTCGCAGCAATGATTATGTCATCCACGTATAGTGTTATGATGATATACTTAGACCCAGAGGTCTTAGTGTATACGCAGGTATCCTCGTGAAGATTCACGAATCCGTATCCAACGATTTCCTCGTGGAATCTGCAATACCATTGCCGAGACGATTGATTAAGACAGTAATGAAACCATTGCGTTCTTTTCCAGGAGTAATGAAACTCTCCGGCTGCTCCATATAGATCTCTTTCTCCAGTTTTACTTGGAGAGGTTTGGTCTTAATGTCCATTTGATGCATGCTCGAGTTCGAGACTTGCAGTCATGGGCAAGGACGACCCTGACTATGGTGTAACGTATAGTCGGTGAGTCCGTCTTTATCAAAGTTCACTCCGTGAATTTGGGTATATCCTTTCGCAATTATTCGAGTTTTGCACTACTCGAAATTTCCACCCGAAGTGAATTCTAAGATTTCACTTTCTAGTTCTGTGGTTAACAGATAAATCAACTAAAGACTAAAAAACGAATTAGTTCTTATTTAGGCAATTTTATCCTCCATTGTTTTCCTCCATTCCCTCATTTTGAGGTCCTTCCTTTGCTTGATGAACCGTTACTGGTTCAAGAACGAATACCAAGATGTGTAACACATCTTATTTGATGGGACACTTCTTGAGATAAGTTCGTTTCCTATGACTATGTCTAGGCACGTTAATCCCATGTTTTAGTCTGATCGTTACTCCCACTCGGAATAATGCATCTTATCGGGGAATTACTCCCATTGGGAACAATGGTGGTGGTTGAACTTACTTGAAATATCCTCTTGGTCTCAGGTTTTTACCTCCGAGATGTATTACTCGATCACTAGGATCTGGAACCAAGTTGGTTATTCCACTCCCACTAGGAAAAATGGGTAGTTGAAATAGTTCATTATCATGATTATCAGGTCCAACTTGATTCGCAATTTGAAATTTAGTGATGATTATGTGTGAGGGGGAATGAGCCCTCTCACTGGATTTATTATGAAGACGTTTCCATCATCATTTACCAAATCAATCACTTTATGCTATATCAATTCTCCCACTCGAAGTAAGTGGGACCTGAGAATCTCCATCATCCATCTGTTAACTTTAATCAGTACTAGCTCGTTCGTTCTGCAAAGTGTTGGAAATCCATCCTCAAACCTCTATAATGTGCCATGTTTGACCACGAAACCATTGTTCCAGGCTAATTTTAAAACTCGTATTCTTCGCGAGTAGTGCGTACTCTTAATGAATACTCGTTTTAATGCGCAAATTAATGCGTCTTTGTGATAAGGTTTTACCCGAATCATTTATTAGCTTTAATGGTAACGTGTTAACTGATTTTGTCAGAATATAGTGTTTTACATTAATGTGAGTTAAATTAATCTCATCCCGCATGAACAATTTATGTGTAACTCTAACATTATGTAATTCTGAACTATGTTTCTTGAAGTGTTTAATGAATGCTTTTAGCCAAACTCCTCGTTCAAGGCTAATGGTGGGAGAGTCGTTTTACCGACTACTTCTTTTCATTTATTTAACTAATCCATAGATTTATCTATCTTATGGACCATGCATTTAAGTTGTCGCTTTTAATGCCATGGTTGATATTCTAATTAGATTGTAGTAGCTGGAAGGCTTACATAAAATCTAAGTAGTTATCAATGAGTTACATCTGAAGAATTACAAACAAAAGTTGCGCATTCATAAAAATACTTGATTATTAAATTCATATTCTGAAACGATGTGTCCCGTCTTTCGAGGTGACATGCGCTTCGCGCATACCCGGTTAAAAACCGTGGTTTTGAGAATAGTTTTAGTCTCCAAATTTAAAAGCAAGATCAGTTTTAAACATGCACATTATTTGAGATACAAACTATAATGGAGTACTTTAACAAATAAGGATGCTTGAGCAATGTGTTGAATAGCGTGAATAGGATAAAAACGAACGATGATTAATTCAATACTCAATTCAAGTATTAGTAAATACTCGGAAAATAATGTGTTCCACCAAGAAACTTATTTAAGATTATTTTCAAATAGAAATAAAAGTAGAAGTTTTAGCAAATCTAAAGATAAAGAATATCTCATTCCATCTTTATTCTTCTGGGGCATCCTCGATCAGGTCGTTGCTTCTGTTTCTCGGTTCTGTAATTCAAAATAAAATTAATTACTCTCGAGTGATTAGAAGCATAGAGAATGAATGATTTTCATCATTTTTTCTCTTTACGTACCTTAGGAGGATTAGTGCAGGCATTAGCCAGGTGTCCTTTCACGCCACACCTGAAACACGTTCGAGTTTCCTCTTTTTGTGTCTGCTTTGCTTGCTTTTTCTTACCACCAGATTGTTTGCGTTTAAACTTCTTCTGGGATTTGTTCGCCACAAACTTCTCAGTTTTGTTCTGAGAGTTTTTTCCCTTTCTCTTGCGCTTCCCCTTGTTGGATCACGGGCGAAGCTCCGTTACGTCCTTGACGGAAAGCTTGGACTCCTGGGCTCCGCGTAATCCTGCAAAAGGGGATGACCTGGGTGGTGACCCAGAATCCCTCTCCGATGCTTAAATGAGTATGGTGATCAATGGGTGGTAAGCAAAGAGTCTAAGTTCGTATTAGATAGTATGCGTTTTCTGGGGTAACTTCCTCCCTTATATAGGAGGAGGAGTTGCCCAGTTACCTGTGACCATGCTTGGCCGTTGTGCCCATGATTCCGTGTATCTCGCCATGGTTCCGTATATTTCGGCTGGGATTCCATATATCTCGCCCCACGCTCCGCGTATCTTACCCGTACTCCGCGTATCTCGGGCACGCCCTGCGTATCACGGGGAGTTTATCTGTATTCTAACCGTCTTCCCACTACTCTTATCTAGTAGGCGGGTTTCTCGGTCTTATCCTCTGATCACAAGTCTCGACTCCTGTCGGGGACTCCAGAGTTGTCTCATTCTAGGTCACCACCCAGGACCTTCAGTCTCTACGGGACAGGTCCAGCCTCTGCGGGGCTTTATTATCGGGGCCTTTACTAAGGCATATCGGGGCCTACTCAGAGGCTTCTCATCGGGAGTATTCAGCTCATACATCGGGACCGCTAAAGTCGGGACCCTTCGTGCTGGGCCTCTGGGCCTTCCAGGATTTTTACGAGGCCCACTGGACCTATTCGCCGTCCATTGGCTGTTAACGGGGCTAACGATTACATCGGAACCCATCATTTGCCCCCAAGACATGGGGGACTTTTAGTTCCTCATGTCTTTCAGTCCAGATCTTTTGACCTCTTTGTCGAAGGTTTTCGCTTTCACGCCTTCCGATACCACCGTGGGAGGCCTTTGTCTTCGTACCTCCCGATGCCACCGTCGGGGGTTTCTGCCTTGCGTGTGATCGTTGCGTAACAGAGTCTCTTACTCATGATTGCCTTGGGCCCACCAGGCCCCATGGGCAGTTTCCAAATCCGAGGGGACTCCTCAGTTACTGTGGCATTAAATGCCTAGGGATAAGGAAACGACGTTTAAACCAGCGTGACTGCTGTTTTCTGAAAAAGCAACTGTGACGTCACACACGTCCCTTCCGTGCCTGTGATTTTGGTGATTAAGATCGTGTCGTTTCCTCTTCAACGGTGCAGATCAAGCCCATCCAACTGTCTCTTCCGTACCGTCTCCATAATTTCAATGGTTGTGATCAAATCGTTTCGTCTTCGACGGTCAAGATTACGTCCCCTCCGATTGTCCTTTTGCCTATAAAAGGTAAAACCCTGGTCTTATTCACTTCTTCTGCACTCTCTCGTTTTCAGCCATCTTTGTATTCGAAGCTTCCTCTCCAAGCTCCTCCTGGTGTTCAAGTGATCCAAGGCTCTCAACCCTTCCGATCTTCCTTTACCTTACTCCTTCGACCATTGAATTATGTCTGGTAAGAATTTCTTTCTACGTTTTCGTAATTTGCTTGCGGTTTATTCTTCTTTTCTCAAATCCTTTTGCTTGCAATCGTTTTAGACGAAGCTAGTTCTGAGGCTAGGACTCCCTTCACCTTCGAGTTCGCTGTCAATGAGATCTCGGAGGCTACATATGAGGTTGCCCTTAGAGAGGGGTGTATTACCTCTGATTGGGAACCTCGTTTCCCGTATGAGTCTCAGTCCGCTGTCAGGAGGAAACACATCATTACACCTCCTCGGGCAGGGGAAGTGTTCGTCTCCGCTGGGCAAATAAGCGCGGGGATTCGTTTCCCCTTCTGTGGGAACATGGTGGAGATGTGCAACTTCTATAAAACGCATCCCTGTACCTTCTCTCCACACGCCATCCGCGTGTGGAATGCCTTCCAACTCTTATGCCACCGCCAGCAGTGGACGTACAGTCTTCTGCTGTTCCGCACTTTCTACGGCATGAAGTGCAACAAAGCTGGTGTCTGCTCCTTCTCCCCCCGACTCCCCAAGTGGACAAAGGAACAACTTTCGCGTTTCGGCTGGGATAGCGAAACTTGGAAGTTCCACAAAGATCGGGTGCTGATTCGTGATTCTGGGTCCGACAACAGTGGTTGGAAGAAGTACTACTTCTTCGTCCAACATAGCTCTGTCCCCTGGCCTCGATGGGAGGTCGTGGCGGATCCTGCCCCCAAGCTCCAAGATTATACTGAGGATGACCTCAACACCCTCCAGATGGTTCAACTCTACCGCTGGGGGGACAACTTCATACCCATCGACGCCAACAAGCTCCAGGAGCGGAACCTGATTGCTATCGGAGTTCGGCTCCTTGACTCTGTTTCTGCAGATTTAGTCATCTGGGTAATATTTCTAACTATTTTATTTTTACCTTTGCAGCCAAGAAGGCTTCTCTGTTGACTCATCTCATTCTGAAGCAGGGCGAGACTGATGCCGTCCAGAGTGGCTCCAAGCGGAAGCGCAAACTGGTGAAGAAGGGTACTGCCTCCTCCACTCCCTTATCTGCTGCTCCTCCTACCGACGAGCAAGTCGGGGCCAAGAAGGCCAGGCGGGAGGAGATAGATCGGGCCTTCGGGGCCACCACCATTGAGGAAGGTAAGCGCGTTCGTCGTGCAATTAAACAATATAAAAAATTAGTCCCCAAGGAGTTTATCCCCGCTGATCGGAAAACACGGGTTCAAGAGATCAAGTACATCCTTCGAGGAGAAATTCCCCACATCCTTGAGGCGGGATACTACAACGTCCTTGGGAAGAATAGACATTTCGATCGTCAAATCATTTGGTGTCCTGAAGGTACTCTTCCTAACCTTATTCGTCCCGCCACCGCAGGTCCCTTGGAGACTCCTGCCCCAACGGAGGCTATCGTTCCGGCGGAGACTGCAGCTCCGCAAGAACTGATGCTGGAGGACACCCCGGCGGGAGCTCAGTTCCACCAGGTGACCGATTTGGAAGCTTCTCCTTCTGTCGAGGAGCCTGAAGAGGGGGGCCTGCTTCCCCGCGGCAGGTCGGGGTCCAGGAGCGTGAGGCCCGCTGTTAGGGACGTGTCCCAGAGTCCTCCTCCTGTTCTTCGCACTCCAACCCCTGAGCCGCCAGCGGAGATGGCTCCTCCTGCTGAAAGTTCCGGGGTCATCCCCCCTCTCCCCGTGGATGAAAATCTTTACAAGGTTTTCACCCCCGATGAGGGGATGATGCCTTGGAACCCGATCGAGTCTCTCCGAGGGGTTCCACTTCGACGGGGAGAGCTTGATCCTGGACTGGCCCTGCATCTGCTGGCGGGGTCCGTTCCTCCAGCCTTGAGGCGGCCCCTGTCCTTTACGCGGGAGGACCTTGAGGGGGAGATCCGCGACATGGCCATTCGTCGGATGGAGGTGAAACTTCTATCCTTGTTTCGTTTTCTTCATTACTCTTATCTTCGATTGCTTATGCCTTGATCTTTTCCTTTCCTTCTTTTAGGACACCGCGAACCAACAGCGCTGCTTCGGCCTTATCCTGGCCCTGAAGGGTGCTTTGGAGGCGGCGGAGGCCCAGTCGAACCCTGATGCTTTAGCCAAGCTTCAGGTAGAACTCGACGAGGCTGTAGCGGCCAAGAACAAGATGGCCAAGGAGAAGGCTCTCCTCGATGATTTGTCCTCCAACCTGCTCAAGAAGGTTCACGATCACGAGGCTGTTATGCGTCGGGAGCGGAAGATGGTCCAAGCGGACCAGCAGCGGAACGAGGCGGAGAAGAAGCAGCTCGTTCATGAGAAAAACGTCTTCGCGGATCTCCTCGCGGAGGCCAAGGCGAAGTTTGAGGCGGAGAGGGCTGAGTTCTCTGCCAAGCTGGCTGAGGCCAAGGCTCAGGGCCTCGAGGAAGGCCGCCTGCAAGGCCGCGAGGAAGGTTTCCAGCAAGGTCGCGAGGAGGGTCGCGGGGAGTATCGGAACTCTGAAGAATTCAAGCTGGCTGCTGTGGAGTTTTGCAAGTCCGAGGTGGAGGACGTTTTGTTCAACGCCGTCGAGGAACTGTACACAGCCTACGCGGATTCCATTGACTTCACAAAGTCCGAGACTCTTGCCCCCGTTGCGGAGAAGTACTTCAACCTCCCCGCGGAGAGTGAAGAGGCTGCTGCCGTGGACCCGACTCCGCCAACTGCGGAGCCTTCTGCCCAAGCCCCTCCAAGCCTTGCTTCCCCCGACGCTGCTGAGGCTCCATCTTCCAACAAGGACCAAGTTTAATGCTTACATCTTTTAGTCCTTGTTGCCTTTCTCCTTTTTTTTTTTTTTGCTTATCCTGTGTATCGGACCTCTTTTTGGCCTTCGAGCCTTTATCTAAGGAATCTCTTTCCATCTGTTTTGGTTTTGATGATCATTTGCACTTTATCTAAAGCGGCTTACAATTCGTTACTCAGAACGTTCCCATGCGCCATTAAAATGACTTCATACGTCCTTCCGACGTTTTACTCGCAACTTTACCATTTAAGGCTTCTTATCAAATCGGGACTTTACCACTTAAGGTTTTTCGTCCAATCGGGACTTTACCACTTAAGGCTTCTCGTCCAAAACCAGGACTTCACCACTTAAGGCTTCTTGTCCAAAATCGGGACTTCACCACTTAAGGTTTCTCGTCCAAAATCGGGACTTCACCACTTAAGGTTTCTCGTCCATGCCTTTTAAGGCCGTTTTCATACCCCTTAGGGCTTTTACTGCGTCTCTACCGGACGACTTAATCGTACCTTTTAAGGCTTTTTGCCGCATCATATAGACGACTTACGCGGACCTGTTAAGGCTTTTCCGTACCCGTTAAGGCTTTTGGCCGCATCATATAGACGACTTACGCGGACCCATCAGGGCCTTTTCGTACCTAGGCTTTTGGTTGCATCATATAGACGACTTACGTGTACCCCGTAGGGCTTTTGTCCGTACCTGTTAAGGCTTTTGACCGCGTCATATAGACGACTTACGCATCCCCGTAGGGCTTTTGTCCGTACCTGTTAAGGCTTTTGGCCGTGTCATATAGACGACTTACGCATCCCCGTAGGGCTTTCATCGTACCTCGGAAGGCTTTTGTCGCGTCACTCAGGACGTCTTACTAACAGTTAGAATAAATTTGAAAGCAATTTGATCGGAAGGCAATTTCTTTATTCATAAATAACTCAAAATAGGCTTACATCGGATCTTATTGATAGACAATTTGCGCCCTTCACGGCGGCTTAATATCAAACATGATACTTCTTCAAGTGTTCGCCACTGAAGGAATGCTTCAACGTCTTGCCTTCGAGATCCTCTAACTTGTATGCATTGGGCACTAGCATCCCTACGATCTTGTAAGGTCCTTCACATTTTGGTGACAACTTGTTTATTCGATCTTGATGAACAAACTCATTCCTCCGCCAGACAAGTTCTCCCACGAAGAATTGTCGGGACCTGACACGCCAATTATAATATCGGGCTGTTGCCAGACGCATTCGGGCCTGGACTTCATCAGCCTTCCATCTCTTCTCCTCGAGTAGGTCTAGGTCCAGACGTCTCATTTCCTCATTTGTAAGAGGCTCGTAATATTTCGCGCGGTGGGACGCCACCGCTATCTCCACGGGAGCGACTGCCTCCGTGCCATAAACCAGGCCAAACGGAGTTTCTCCTGTTGATTGCTTGGGTGTCGTTCTCACAGCCCATAGCACATTCTCGAGCTCATCCAGCCAATGACCCTGCAAGGCGTAGACTCTCTTCTTCAAGCCATCCATCACGATCTTGTTGGCTGACTCTACCTGGCCATTGGTCTGAGCGTGGCGGACTGAAGCAGTCTGATGCTCAATGTTTAATTCTTCCAGGTACTCCTTCAACTGAGCCCCATTGAACGGAGGGCCGTTGTCGCTGATCAACACTCGCGGGACCCCGTATCGGGATATGATCTGAGTTTGAAGGAACTTGAGGACCTGCTGCCCCGTCGTTCTAGCCAATGCTTTAGCCTCTATCCACTTTGAGAAGTAGTCGATAGCCACGAGTAAGTACTTGCACTGACCTCTCGCTTGGGGAAGTGGTCCCACCAAGTCAATTCCCCATTGCGCGAAGGGCCATGCACTCCTGATGGGTATTAGGTCCGCGGCGGGAGCCACGATATTTGGGGCGTACCTCTGGCATGCATCACAGGATCGGACCATCGCGGTCGCTTCTTTGTTCATCGAGGGCCAATAGTAGCCTAGGTTCAATGCCTTCCTTACCAGAGACCGGGCTCCTTCATGGCAGGCCGCGACTCCTTCATGTAACTCCCTCAGGATCCGATTTGTGTCAGGCTCTGCTACGCATTTTAGAAAAGGCTTTACGTACCCTTTTTTGTACAACTGGTTGTCCACCATTGCATAGTTGTCCGCAATTCGCCGTAACCTGACAGCTGCCACTTTGTCATCGGGGAGTACCCCCGTAGTTAGGTACGTAACCATCGGGGTCAT
Organism: Clarkia xantiana subsp. parviflora; assembly: GCA_036873135.1. Classification (NCBI taxonomy): domain Eukaryota; kingdom Viridiplantae; phylum Streptophyta; class Magnoliopsida; order Myrtales; family Onagraceae; genus Clarkia; species Clarkia xantiana. The sequence continues at coordinate 38,215,170 of JAPTYO010000008.1, forward strand.
CCAAGTGGACTTCTCTTCTTCCTCCGATCATGTCTCAATAGCACAGATCTCCGCCGGATCAATGTTTGAGATAATCACCTTCTCTAGGAAATGCACCTTCCGATTCTCCTCGGGGGCCACTCCCAGGGCAAACTTGCTCAAGGCATCTGCTTCCGCGTTCTCTTCCCTCGGGATTGCCTCGATATCAAAGCTTTTGAAGCTTCCCTTCAAAGTCTGCACCTCGTGCAAATATTTCTTCATTGTCGGGTTCTTAGCTTCATAGTTCCCCTGGACTTGATTTACAACCAAGCTAGCGACGCATTTCACCTTTAAATGGTCAACCCCCGTACCCTTGGCAACCTTAAGGCCTGTGATGAGAGCCTCATACTCCGCTTCGTTGTTGGTGGCTTTGAATGTCAACGCCAAGGCATATCGCAGGGGCTCGCCTCCACCGGGCGGTATCAATACGAATCCTGCCCCCGAGCCTTCTACACTCGATGAACCATCAGTGTACATCTCCCAAGTATTCTCCTCATTTGGCTGCTGTTCTGTTGTCGGGACTTCCTCCATGGTTGCCCCCTCTGCGGGACCCGCTACTTCCAGATCGGGTGCCGTAGACTCAGCTATAAAATCTGCCAATGCCCTGGCCCTTAATAGCGGTTCTCGGAGCAAAATGAATGCGGAATTCCGTCAGCTCGATGGCCCATTTTACCAATCTCCCCGACGCCTCCGGTCGGTTCAAAAAGTGTTTCAGGGGCTGATTAGTCAGTAACGTGACTTCATGGGCATGGAAGTAAGGTCGCAGTTTTCGAGCGGCAATAATCAACGCGAAGAGATACTTCTCAATAGCGGGATAGTTTATTTCAGACTTGGCAAACGCCTTGCTTACATAATAGATAGGCACTTGGTTGCCCTTGACAATTTTAATCAAAACAGAACTAACAGCCACATCAGAAACAGCCAAATAGAGATAGAGCGGCTCGCCTGGAATTGGTTTCGCCAACGGCGGAAGGGTACGGAGGTGCTGCTTGAGTGCCTGGAACGCCTCCTCGCACTTGTCGGTCCATTCGAACTTCTTGTTGGCCCTCAGCACCTCAAAAAATGGCATAGCTTGATCACTTGCCTTGGATAGGAAGCGATTCATCGCGGCCAACCGGCCATTCAGCACCTGGACCTCCCGATGAGTCCTCGGGGACTGCATCTCTTCGATTGCTCGCAGCCTCTCAGGGTTCACCTCGATTCCTCTCTGGCTCACCATGAACCCTAGGAATTTCCCTGAGTTCACCCCGAAAGCACATTTGTCGGGGTTCAGCCGAACCTGATGGAACTTCATCCTCTCAAATGCCGCCGCCAAATTCTGAACATGGTCTCCTGCCTGTCGGGACTTCACCAGCATGTCGTCCACATATGCCTCCATGGTTTTCCCCAGCATGTCCCCGAACAACTTGTTCACCATCCGCTGGTAAGTTGCTCCGGCATTGATCAATCTGAAGGGCATCACATCGTAATGGTAGACGTCACTGTCAGCGTAAAAAGCTGTGTGGGGGGCATCCTCTTTCGCCATCTTAATCTGATTGTACCCGGAGTAGGCATCCATGAAGCTCAGCAGCTCATGTCCCGATGTGGCATCCACCAGCTGGTCAATCCTCGGAAGCGGGTAGCAGTCCTTCGGGCAGGCTTTGTTCAGGTCGCGGAAGTCGACACACATCCGCCACTTTCCGTTACTCTTTCGCACCAGCACCGGGTTAGCCACCCAAGTCTGGAATCGGAGCTCCTTGATGAATCCAGCATCGAGCAGTCTGCCCACCTCTTGCTGGATCGCGATCCTCTTGTCCGCGCCCATCGGACGCCTTCTCTGCGCGATAGGCTTGATTGCGGGGTCTATCTTCAGCTCGTGCACTATCACGTCGGGGCTTATTCCTGGCATATCACTCGGGGACCAGGCAAACAGCTCCTTAAACTCCTTCAAGAGCTCGATCAGCTCTCGGGCTCTTTCCTCCGACAAAGCAGAGCCGATCTTCACCTTCCTCTGAGGTCCATCGATCTCTACTTCCTTCAAATCCTCCATGGGGGCGTGACGCCCATACTCCTCTCGAGGATCAGTATCAGTCTGAAGGACAGTCATGGTTTCCCTCCTTCTCCGTCGGGTGGCGTTAACGTAGCATTTCCGCGATGCCACCTGGCCACCCTTAACTTCTCCGACCCCATTATCAGTCTGGAACTTCATCTTCTGGTGGACCGTCGAGGCGACTGCCATAAGAGGGTTGATGGTGGTCCTCCCGATGATCGCGTTGTATGCCCCCGCGGACTCCACGACGACGAAATCCACGTTTCGCTTCTCCATTTTCCAGCCACTACCAAACTCTACTGGTAAGGTAATCATTCCTAGCGGGTAGGAAGTGGAGCCAGAGAATCCCATCATCGGGAAGTCCACCTGCGTCAGGTCCTTCTTCGTCTTTCCCATGGCTTCCAGAGCGTCCATGAAAAGAATATCGGAGGAGCTCCCTCCGTCTATCAGGATCCGCTTCATCTCGAATCCGTCCACGTCCAGGGTCACGACCAAGGCATCGTCGTGAGGGCTCTCCACGCCTACTAGATCCTCCGCCGAGAAAGAAATTACCATTTCCTCCTTCAGGGTCCACGACCGGGACCTTTTTCCTAGCACCACCGCGACAGATATGCGGGAAGCGTAGTTCTCCCGAGAGGCAGAGGTATCTCCTCCCGCCGCCATTCCTCCATGGATGACGTTGATAGTTCCGCGCCTCTCCTTATGGGCACCTGAACCCGAGGCCTCATGTTCGACCTTCTTCTTCTTCGGGGATTGGTCGCGGGACTTGGAACGGGATCGTGACCGACTTCTGGAACGGGATCGGCACCGACCCTTCCCGACGAACTCTTTCAGCTTTCCCTTCTGGATCAGCTTTTCAATCTCCTTTTTCAGCTCCCGACAGTTCTCAGTGTCGTGACCATTGGCTCGATGGTAGCGACAGTAACGATCAGGACGGCCTCCTAGGAATTCGCCTTCTTTTCTCGGGGGGTATCGAGCGAGACCCTGTCTGTCCATCACAGCTAACACAGAGGTCATCGAGCTATTGATGGGAACAGCCCGACACTCTCGGTTGTCCTTCCTCGGAGGACGCTTGTCTTCTCTTTTATCGGGACGACCACGGTTCCTACTTCCCTCCGACTTGTCGCTCCCTTTGCGATCGTCCGACAGCCTGGACGATGGCTTTCCTCTTCCCGACTTCGGGGGATCGAGTTCTCCAGCAGCAATCTTCGACTCCTGGACGTCGATTTGCTGTTTCACCCTCGCCTGCAGGGCCTCCATACTCCACACAGCCTTCGCGGCTACGCTATGCATTAGGTCGGAACCGTACGGAGCGCTCAAGTTCCGCAGGAAAGTGCGGATGGTCTCACCCTCCAAAATTTCTTCATCAATCTCCGCGGCACTAGCAGTGAATCGCTGGTAGTAGTATGCCAACGATTCGTCGGGCCTCTACACCACCTGAGTCAGGGATCTCATGCTCTTCAGAAGACGCCTTCGACCTTGATACTGCTTGATGAAGCGGTCGTGCATATCGGCCCAGCAGGTGATGCTTCCTGGAGGGAGGCTGAAGAACCAAGTCATGGCCCTTTCTCCCAGGGTTATCGGGAACAATGAGCATATGAGATCATCATTCGATGTTCGTCCCATACAGGCCTGGACATGCCTCTGCACATGACGAACTGGGTCCCCCTCACCATCGTACTCCTTGATGGTCGGAATACCTAGCCCAGGCGGGGCTACGGTATCGATCAGCCGCGGCACGAAAGGATGGCTGGACCGATCCCTCAGCTCCGATGTCATCTTCTTCTGATCACCCATGCAGATGCTCACGATCTTCACCACCTGATCGGGGGTGATGGGGCCATTCAAGGGAATGGTTCTATTTTGCACCGGTCCCGGGCCGTCAACCACGAACTTCTCCGGGTGTGCTGGTTCCTTACCCTTGCTCCTGGGCGGAACCTCCTGTTCCTCGAGGTCCACCCTCGGCGGAGGTGGTGGTAGTTCTTCTCGCGGAGGCAACTCCTCCACTCTCCTGGTGGCCTCTCTCTTATCCAGCAAGGCCTCCATGGCGGCCAAGAACATGGGCATAGCCACCGCTAGTGCCTTGGCCAACTCCGAGTTCGAAGGCGACCCTTATTCCCTTCGCGGGACTGCTTCTCTTCCATGGCCCACCGGGTTTGGGGGAGCCTCATCTTCCTCCCTACGCGGGACATCCTGCCTGTTCGTCTCAGCATCTCGGACTGAGACCTCATAGCCATCACCTTGCCCCCCTGTCTGGGAGAGAGCAGGGTTCTCACCTTGTTCAGTAACGCGTTCTGGCAACGGGGAGTTCACAGTTCCTGCGGGACGAGAACTGCCAGCCTGAACTTGCTTCTTCTTGCCACCACCGGCCATTGATCTGGTAGAAACTATCTTGACTTTTCGTAACGTTCCCACAGACGGCGCCAATGTTGGATCACGGGCGAAGCTCCGTTACGTCCTTGACGGAAAGCTTGGACTCCTGGGCTCCGCATAATCCTGCAAAAGGGGATGACCTGGGTGGTGACCCAGAATCCCTCTCCGATGCTTAAATGAGTATGGTGATCAATGGGTGGTAAGCAAAGAGTCTAAGTTCGTATTAGATAGTATGCGTTTTCTGGGGTAACTTCCTCCCTTATATAGGAGGAGGAGTTGCCCACTTACCTGTGACCATGCTTGGCCGTTGTGCCCATGATTCCGTGTATCTCGCCATGGTTCCGTTATTTCGGCTGGGATTCCATATATCTCGCCCCACGCTCCGCGTATCTTACCCGTACTCCGCGTATCTCGGGCACGCCCTGCGTATCACGGGGAGTTTATCTGTATTCTAACCGTCTTCCCACTACTCTTATCTAGTAGGCGGGTTTCTCGGTCTTATCCTCTGATCACAAGTCTCGACTCCTGTCGGGGACTCCAGAGTTGTCTCATTCTAGGTCACCACCCAGGACCTTCAGTCTCTACGGGACAGGTCCAGCCTCTGCGGGGCTTTATTATCGGGGCCTTTACTAAGGCATATCGGGGCCTACTCAGAGGCTTCTCATCGGGAGCATTCAGCTCATACATCGGGACCGCTAAAGTCGGGACCCTTCGTGCTGGGCCTCTGGGCCTTCCAGGCTTTTTCGAGGCCCACTGGACCTATTCGCCGTCCATTGGCTGTTAACGGGGCTAACGATTACATCGGAACCCATCACCCCTTTTGTTCGGTTGGAGCGGAGGATGCTATATGCATTTCACATCTAGACTTTTCAGCCTTGAGTCTATCTTCCTCCAGCTCAAGATGAACTTGTACCTTCTCGAGAGTATCGAGATGGGTAGCATGGGTAAGGCTCATTTTCATGATATTCCAAGAGTCGGGTAAATAGCGGATCATGTAGTTGATTTGTTGTTCCTCAGAAAGGTTTTCACCTGCTTCCTTGAGCTCAACGATCAAGTTACACATATGCATAATATGATCTTTTATCTTATGCTTGGGATTCTTCTTATAGGTGTCAAGAGCGATGTTTAACGCTCTCTTTTGGGCAATGGTGTAGACACCAAATGTTGCCTTAAGACCATCCCATAGGTCCTTGGCAGTCCCTAAATGGTCAAACCTATAGAGAATCTCATCTTCCAGCATAGAGAGCAAGGTGGAACGAACATCATGATCCTTGACATCCCATTCATCATAGAACGTCTTTTGCTCATCTGTGAGGTCTCCCTCAGGCCTAGTTCGTTTTGTGGTCAAATGCTCCAGACCTCTTATTTCAGAGATTATCATCTTAACTCGTTTATTCCATATTTTATAATTACCGCTATTCAATCTTATTTCCTTATTCAACTGGGAAATGACATTGCTAGTTGCAGCCATCTATATTAACATATTGACAATCATGCAAAGTTTAGGGAGAGAACAACATTTTGACTGAATTGCAAACATCGGATTTTCTATTATGATGGAATACGACGAATAGTGATTCTTCAGTCACTAAACCAAACCAACCTTCAGTAAACCGAGGAAGGGGTGTCGTGAAAGAATTCACATTATTGTCGTTTTCAATCTAATAGATCAGTCAGTTATTCTATTACAAATTACCGGAACGGGAATTTTCAAATAAGCATACCCGATCTTGGCTTTCCCAAGGCCCTTATGATTTTGTAAAATTATCTGATGATTTACGCATGCATATTTATAATTATACTACATCTAGCAAATCATCATACCATGCCATAAATATCGAACACAACATGCTTACGCGTCATGCGTCTAATGTTCCTAGCATACATAATTCTACGTAAAGTGAATTATCACATGCGTTCTATTGTGAACATCCTAGCATACGCGTCAAAACATGCAATATCCGCACACATCATGTATAATTGGCGACTGGAATTTTCGGTTTTATAAAACACTTTGAAAATATTAGGGGTTGTTTTGCAATTCATGCTTACAATCAATCATGCGAATTTCTAGACATGGATTCTAGGCACTTTCAATCAGCATAGCATGTCTATCCTATTGCGCAAACCATATATTTAAATCCCAGAGCTCAATGCTCGCAATATAATATCCAGCTAGCTTGACTAAGTCAAGACGATAGTTCTAATTATATCAAAATATATGATGCAGAAAGTAAACAATTGCAAATCAGCCCACTAATTTAATCCAGTCCCAAAAACATGCAAGTCCGAGATCCATCCCCATAATCGAAATCAGGCATTACGGTTTTGACTGAAACCGTGTATTAAAACACAAACCCTAAGAGCACTGTTTAGGCTAATTTTAAAGTTCGAAAACATTTTGGATTTAAACTTTGACATCCTATTTTATTGAACTATTTAAAATTTCCGAAAATTTTAGAGTGGTTCGGTCCAAATTTTAAAATTCGGTTCTACTCGGTCTGATTTTAAAAATTCCGGTTTGGTCCGAAACGGTTCAATAAAATAAGATAGTGCTCCAGTTTATCACTCAAAAACCGGTTAGGTTAGGTTCAATTTAGTTACTACGGTCCGACCCGACCCGACTAGGTCGACCCGATTAAGAAAACCCGGATTGGTTTTATCCGTTCCGGTTTAGCAATTGGACCGGCCCATAAACCCTAGGGTTCGGCCGAAATATGTCTAAGTAGGGTTTTAAAGTCCACTAAAAACTTAACTTAGCCACCAAGAAATATTAATTATTTAAAATAATTTCCAATATTGCTAATATATATATATAATTAGGCTAAACATATATATATATATTGTCAAGATTTTATCACTAAGATGTAAATCAATTAACAATATAAATATATATATATAATTTTCGGCCAAATCACTATATATATACATATATAAATGTTGTCATAAATATATTTAGGGATAAAATATATAGACAATATTTCTTCTTAATCTTTTTAAGTAACTAAATCCTATCAATATATCTTTATCCCTATCTTTTAGCTATATATATTGATAGTTAATATCTTTTACAATATTATATTATAAACTTATCCATATTTTCCAACTTATAGATATATAGTTACCTATTAATAAATTTTAAAAATGGCAACTTAAATATTTTTATATTAGTGCCGAATTTTAAAGTCTTGGTGACCAAGAAATTTAATTTTTTTACCTAAAATACCCCTAGGGTTTTCGGCACAAACATGCAAAGTTGGAAAAGTTGTCAAATTTTAAGATCAAACCCTAACTTGATCATGAATCCAAAATGTGTTATTGATAAACTCATGGTGTTCTTGAAGATTATGAACATCAAACTCATACTTAAACCCAAATTTTTGGCTATGATCTATAAAAACATGTAAAATTTGAAAATTTAAAGTTTTTAAAGATCAAACACATAAAAATAGCTAAAAATTTCGGATTTCTTCATGGTGTTCATAAACATCAAAATTTTCGGTTTTTATGAAATTCCAAGAACATTAGTTTATCAAAATTTTAAGAACTCCTAACAGGCTCTGATACCACTATTGGATTACGGTGATGTAATACTACGGAATGCTAAACGTGTACTAGCAAAATCTAATCTACGCAGCGGAATTAGTACACATACCTTTTAGCTTTCCTGCCCAAGAACGATGTGGAGAGAGTTCTGATCCTCCGGTCGGAACCACGTGCAAGTTCTTCGTTAGAAGAAGTCCCACGCGATGTAGCTCCACAACAAGACCTCTGATCGATTCTCAACGGAGATGGAACTTCGGACTTGATGTTGATGGTGCCGAAATATTAGACTAGGGTGACAAGTTTTCTCAATGGATATCCTTGTTTTTAATTGTGTGTGTAAACCCTTAGGAGTCACCCCTATATATAGTATTGGGGTGGAGTTGCCAAAAGGCAACTCCAACCAATGTGGTACTAGGGTTTCGGCCGAACCATGCATAATAAGGGGGGAGGCCCATTTTGGGCCTCCCTTGTCAATTACTAATTGGATTTGGCCCAATTAGCCCAGATTGACAATTACCTAATTAACTTAGGTAAATCCCTTAATTAACGGGCTCCTATTACGGCGCCACGTCACCATATGCTAACAGAAGTTTCACACATAACTTTAAGATGATCCGTAGACCCAAGATCTTCTCAGGAGGGAGTTCACGATCCTCCGTTCGGGACCCGTAGAGGTTTTTGTTAGAGAAGCCCTACGTGGTGCAAACTCCACAGCAAAGCCTCTGATCGATTCTTGGCACGGGGACAGATCTCTAGAGAGTTTGCTAGAAGGCAATTTGGCACACCCTTGGTGAGGGTTATGGTTCGGCCGAAACTAGGTGTTATAGGGGGGAGGGTTTTTTCTCTCTAAAACACTCTAACGAGGGAATTATGATTAACCCTAAAAATTCCCTAACACCTCTTATTTATAGGAGGAGTAAAGTGGACAAAAGTCCACTTTACCCCACCTACGGTTTCGACCGACCTATGTAATTGGGGATGCCCAATTTTGGGCCTCCCATGTCAATTGGGATTTGGGTCTAGCCCAATTACCCTAATGTGACATTTACCCAAGTTCATTAGGTAAACTATACATATTATGGGCTACCAATTACGGCACCCATTACCATATGCTTACAGTTCTTCACATAAACTACTAATTATCCTAATTTATTCATTTTAATAGCATCTGATATCAAATCGGTACTTTTGAAGTGGTTAGTTAATCCAACACATAAAATAGTTTTATATAAATAATTGGACTGAGCATCACAAATGAAATAGAGCACAGGAAAAGCTTGAAAATATAATAGTAGAAGCCAACATCGTAGCTAATTAGACGTATTTTAGCTATAAGATTTTTATATACATTAATTTATAGAACAAAAGTTGGCTAATAATGGGGGCAATATGTCCCCCAATCTAAGCAATGACTCCGACCCACGGATTAACCCGTGAATGACCCGAACACATATATATTGTACCTGGACTCGACTCCTGATTGAGTCAATTACGGGTCGGGTCCAAAATTGACAGGCCTATTAGGGACCCTTGAGAAATCAACGTGGTATTTGTAGTTATAAATCATAATGGTACGATGACCAAAAAATAAAATATAAATCATAATCGTACCAAATTTTTTTTGAAAGAGACCGTCAATTCGATGTATACTTGTTTTCTATTTAGTAACAAAATTTAAGGAAAGTGAGATGAGAAGCATAGTAGAACAATTAACCAAGTTGCATTATTTAAAAAAAAAAAGTTCCCATAAAAGAAAACATATTAATGTCTGTCTAATTTTAATTATTTTTGCAACCTGGAGATTATCATTTCCCATTCGTTAAATATATGGGGTACAAAGATATTTGTGGTATGCAAACATGCATAGTTAAAACCAATAAAACGACGTGTAACAAAATGCAAACATACTCGAGATAGCTATGTATGAAAATACCTTACACTTGAAGCTTTAAAATCCAGTTATATGAAATATTATTGTGGGTGCTTCATCCCAAAAATAAAATCGAGAGGGTAGATAACCTTTTGCAATGCAAATTTAGATAAGTATGGTCCAATTTGGACAAATTAACGACCATATTATAGAAAATAAGTTGATTTGGGTCTAGTTGTTGAACTATGAAGTTCTATGTCCGCTTTATCAACCAAATTAGTATATGCACAACAAATATGAGGATCAACGAAACAATAAAGAGCAACAACTCAAAGTGCTTTCGGTAATAATGGTAAAGAAATTGAGTTGAGTGACATTGGATGAGGGTACATTGAGGTGTTAAGTGAATAGTGTACCTTATGAGTCGAAAATGCCTTCCTTGATGATAAAGTTGGAGGTGGATGCTATTGCTAATGATGGCGAGTTTGCTTTGTCGTTCAGCAACAAGGGACGAATCTTCATAAAGAGAGTTGAAATAGTCATATGATCGGTAGGGACTCATGAGAGTCGCAGGCGGATGGCAAGCCAATGCATCAACGCTGGAAATGAAAACAAAAAGACGTACCGACAGAATGTGAGAAACTGTAAGCATGCGGAAATGGAAATAGAATCCTCAAAAAGAAGATAACAACATTTGAATCTAAAGGTAAACGAGAATTCTTTACACTAAGTGTAGACAAGACACTTTTTGGTTTAAATGTTTGGTCGATCAGATGGGTGGGTAGGTAAAATAGAATTTTTGATTGGTAACACTTTTTGTATGAGGACACTTTTTAAATTTTTTTTGTTTTTAAGAGATTTAACTTTTAATAGTGAAGATCAATGATACTTGACGTAATAGATAGATTATAGATGTAATAGATTGAATATAAAAAGTTGTCACTTTTGGGACTGAAGACCAATGATATATATAATTATTTTACTCCATGTTAAGTTGTTAAGATAGTAAAACAGATTTATTTTATTTTTGAGAAGCCTTGTATGTGTAGAGTGAAGTCAGCTACGGAGTAACTAAATTTCAGGCTAAATTATTAGATCCTAAATTTCTGGTTAAACTAAACCCGTTGATAGTTCTTCTATGAAACCCCAGACTATATGATCCTATATCTCCGCCTTCTTCATCGTCATCGTTCGTCGTTGCCCACCACTCTTAAATACCGATTTTAAAACACTCACGATTTCCACATTTTGGTATACCGCGGGAGCCACTTCGGTGCCCCAGCGAAATCCTCCCGCCTTCTAAAAATAGTAATGTTTTAAAGCGGTTATAAATGTCTTAAACTATTAAATATTAAAAAAAAAACAAATTACCTATCCAATAAGTTGCAGGTTACTAAACTATATATATTGATATTTTATTATTTATTTTTATATAAATAATATTATTTAATCCTTAACAATAAAAACAAATTACCCAATTTTTTTTATAGTATTACAATTTTTTATGCTAAATAATTTTAGTACTCTTATTATATATATATATAAACTTATTTTTGGCTAATATATATACATAAACTTAAACACAAATAAATATAGTGTTTTTTTTGCCAAACTAAATATAGTGTTAGATTTTTAATTAAGTTTATCAGTTAATTTCAATTAAATAAAAGCAGTATGTTGCTTCAGCTACTATTTTTCATTTTAAGTACAATGTTATTAAGTAAATGCATTTTTTTTTGTTTCTGTAAATGCATTCTCTTTATATATATATATATATTGCTAAAAAAAGTATGACCTAATTTTTTTTATGAAAAGTAATAATATCTTTATATATAATCTCATGTTATTAGAATCAAACCGAAAACTAAACCGGTGAGAGAACCAATTTCTACTTCGTCCGGTCGAACCAGCTCGAATACGGTCTGACCACTTGTTCAAATACAACAAAAAAAAAGTAAAAAATGGTTTTGAAAAAAAAAAAATTCACTCGGCAGTTGGCAGTTTATCCCTTTCAGAAGTTTTTTTTTGGATAAAATTCTGATTTTTATTTTAAAAGAAAATTGAGAAAATTAAAATTACATTTTCTCTCTCTTTAACCTGCTATAGCAGGTCATGAATTTATAATTTTTTAATGTTTTTAACCAACTTTCTTTTTTAAATTGAAACTTACTATTTTAGGAAAGGGCGGTACCATTCCACGGCGGCATATAATAAATTTCCGTTTCTCCTCTGCTCAACAAAAAGAAAAGAAATTGCTTTTACGATAAAGACTAGGAGTGGTACTCTGGATTCACCACCGAACTAGCTCTTCCATCGAACTTGATCGCAGTTTTTCTGACCCGTGTCTCCTATTTTGATCAGTATCCGTAGCTGATGACTGTTAGATTCCTGTGAAGATGGCTTCGATTGGGTCTATGCCGTTTACCATTGAGACCAAGGCAATCCACATCAACAATCACCGCCGACCCAGATTATGCTGGCATAGAAATTCTCTCAATTTCGCTGCTCCTAGAGTCGCGGGAACTCTGCATTCGAGAATTAGCGCTGTCTGTAATGGTGTTAGATATCCATTTTCGCTGAGAGCAGCTCGAAATGACGCAGTGGAAGGGAACGACCCTGACGAGTCGTCGGAGGATTCCCTTCAGGCTACGATTGAGAAGAGCAAGAAGGTTTTGGCGATGCAAAGAGACCTTCTCAATCAGGTATTGACGATTTCTAACGTATTAGGGATTTAGTGCTGTTTATAGATTTTTTTTTTTTTAGAGATCATGCTGCAGACCTCCATAGAATGTCCATTACGGCTCAAACTGCCAGAAATTCGTTTATAATAAATCACGAGTTTCAATTGGGTCTGCTGTAGATTTCTCTATTTGTTTTGCGGAAGCCAATCTGAAAAGTAATGGAGATCATTGACGAATGAAAATGTATGATGAAACCCTTATACTGTTCTGCTGCAGCATAACTAAGGATCTTGTTGCAGCTTCATCTGCAGTTCGATTAAGTTTTATTTATTTATTTCATTTGAAGCAAAAGCTATTGGGGTCAGATGAATGTCTAGTCTCACTGACTTCATGGTCTGTTCACCCCAGATCTCATCAAGAAGGAAATTAATCTCGTCTATCAGGAGTAGCAGTAGCTCGTCTCCTATGGAAGACAACAGTTTACTCAAAGAAATCGAAGAGCAACTCTCAAATCTTGAAGTTTCTTCTTTAACAACTAACAATGCCTCTCCTAATGTAGACGATGAAGACAAGAGAAAGCCACCTCCAAGTAAAAACACTACAGAGGTGAAAAAAACCATAACTTCAAATGTCACAGGTGGTGTGAAGAACAAGACATACACTAAGGTTCCAGAAAAGGTGGCATCCACCACTACCACGGATTATCAACCTCCAAAGAAAAATGTTGGTAGTTCTGGTGGAGCTCTTAAGACGAATGCATTGCCACCGTTTGTCTCAGAACTTAAATTTTCTCCAACCCGAGAAGAAAAACAAGATTTATATGAAGCAGCAAGTTCGCAGGTTAGTGGTGGAAAGAATGAACTGTTTGAAGAGCAAAAGCCTCCACTTGCTGGAGATAATGTCATGAATATCATATTGGTTGCTGCAGAATGTGCACCGTGGTCAAAGACAGGTACTTTGGTTGATTGATTGCTGCTCTGTTGGAGATGTGAGTAATTGATTATGGGTTATGTACAAAATTGCTAGCTGAACTTGTAGCTGATGTGCTGGTTACTAGCTCTGTTTTTTTATTTTTATTTTTATTTTAGTGACATTTCCTAGCTAAACAAACTAATACCTGAGTGGCTGAGTGCAATCAACTAGCTCCATCAATTTTTCGTGTTTTAAGTCTGGGACAGAAAATGTACAAGTTTGCACAGTGCACACGTGTGTCGTCTAGTTAGGGCACCACATATAATTTTTCCTCCATGGTTATCAGAGAAATGCACAGAGCTAGCAAGTTGCAAATTGGTATTACCTCAGCTAGAATTAGAAACTAGCTGGCAATTTTATACTTATACCCCAACAAACTATTTTAGATGTTCGAATAGATGGAAATGCTAACAATGTAATGTCCCGATGTCATAAATGTGAACAGGTGGACTTGGAGATGTAGCTGGTGCTTTGCCAAAAGCATTGGCCCGTCGAGGTCACAGAGTCATGGTAATATAACTTTTACTTAATTTGCGCATAATCTATCACTGAGAGCATTCTGAATCTCGTTAGCATTTGCTATGCTCTAATTCTAATAGGTGGTGGCACCTAGATACGGTGAGTATGCTGAAGCACAAGACTCTGGAGTAAGGAAACGATATAAAGTAGCTGGGCAGGTACGGAACATCCTGGCCATTTTGGTTCACTATTTCTCTTTATGGTGTACCATTTCATAATGTTGAACTGCAGGATATTGAGGTGTCGTACTTCCATGCTTTCATTGATGGTGTGGATTTTGTTTTCGTTGATGCTTCTATGTTTCGCCATATCGACAGCAATATCTATGGAGGGAAGCGAGAGGTAAAGCTATACCTCCTGGTCATTTTCCGAAAAATTAGATGGATGAATTCAAACTTTGCAATTGTTCTCTTAAGCCCATACACCAATTATTTTCTTTCATCAAAAGATGGGAGTTAGTTATTCTACTTACCGAATAGTTGTTTTGGCCTCTAAAACGTGTTTAGCTTTCTCGGTGCAGGATATTTTGAAGCGGATGGTACTCTTTTGCAAGGCAGCTGTTGAGGTATAATTTCTTTTTAGGTAGCCATAAAAAGAAAGCCGTCGTTCAATTAGTGAAATTTTTGTTTTATGGGTTCAAGGGCCAAGATTTTGATTCTGCGCTTGATCAATGAATCCAAAAACTAATTTAATTAAAAAATGAAAAAAAAAAATAATGTCATTCTAAAAAAGAAAATTGATGGAGAGGATTCAAGTCAAAGATATATTAGGGTGTTTACTGAATTGGTGGCTTTCAGGTACCTTGGTATGTACCGTGCGGTGGTGCTTGCTACGGCGATGGAAATTTGGTGTTTATAGCCAATGATTGGCACACTTGTTTGATACCGGTTTACCTTAAGGCATATTATCGCGATAATGGATTGATGAGTTACACAAGATCGGTCATTGTGATCCACAACATCGCCCACCAGGTTCGTTCGTTTTGAGAATAGTGTGTTGTTGATTCTGTTCTGTTGAGTGAGGATGATTCAAGCTGAGTTTGGCATATATCGTGATCTGAGAAGCTGCATTTTTAATTAGGGTCGAGGCCCGCTTGATGATTTCTCATTTGTGGACTTGCCCGGACAGTACCTAGACCTATTTAGGTTGTACGACCCGGTTGGGGGAGAACACTTGAACATGTTTGCTGCTGGTCTTAAGACCGCAGATCGGGTTGTGACGGTTAGCCATGGATATGCATGGGAGGTGAAGACTGTGGAAGGCGGATGGGGCCTACACAACATCATCAACGAGAACGATTGGAAGCTGCGGGGGATAGTCAATGGGATCGACACGGAGGATTGGTCGCCCATGTTTGACAAGTTCTTGACCTCGGACGGGTACACGAACTACACCCTAGAGACCCTCCAGACTGGGAAGCCCCAGTGCAAGGCGGCCCTTCAGAGGGAGCTAGGGTTACCGGTGAGGGACGATGTCCCTGTGATAGGGTTCATCGGTAGGTTGGACCATCAAAAGGGGGTTGACCTAATCGCGGAGGCAGTCCCATGGATGATGAGTGAGGATGTGCAGTTGGTTATGTTGGGGACAGGGAGGCCTGAGCTTGAGCAGATGCTGAGGGACTGTGAGAACCAGCATAGGGATAAGGTGAGAGGGTGGGTGGGGTTCTCGGTGAAGATGGCTCACAGGATAACTGCAGGTGTGGACATCTTGCTCATGCCTTCGCGGTTCGAACCGTGCGGGTTGAACCAACTTTACGCAATGAGCTACGGGACGGTTCCGGTGGTTCATGCGGTTGGTGGGCTAAGGGACACTGTCCAACCATTTGACCCATTTAATGAGTGTGGGCTCGGGTGGACTTTCGATCGAGCCGAGGGTGATAAGCTGATACATGCGCTTGGGAACTGCCTGTGGACTTATAGGGAGTTTAAGGAGAGCTGGGTGGGGTTGCAGAGGAGGGGGATGATGCAGGATTTGAGTTGGGATCATGCTGCTCAGGTTTATGAAGAGGTTCTTGTCGCTGCCAAGTATCACTGGTAGGTAGGTAGTAAACTTTTTTTAGTTAGTGTTTGTTTAATTAGAAACTTCTATTCTAGGCCATGGTGAACAACACATTAATTAATTAGTAGATGCAAAAGGATAGGCTTGAATTTCATCTTCTTTTTTTGTAAATGTTGATTCTTGCTTCTGTTTGTTTAATCAATGTAATCTGCTATATTAATTAAAATGTCTTTTTTTTTGCCCAACTTATTTATTAATTAAAATGTCACTTGCCTCCTTTTATCTATACATATCTTATCTATAATTAGTTGAAATAACTCTTAAATTTTTACATTACAAATCCTCTAATATTAACAATAGAGCATAATAAGATTATAAATTATAGCTGTAAAAAATATAATGATATTTACACAAAATGTGATTTTCATGATATCATATATATTATATTCCAACATCACTCAATTTTCTGATTACTGGTTCTTTTCCTGAAACTAGAAAAATCAGCACGTGCTTTGCTCATGCATTCAGTGTTAAAAACAATTGTAAGCAAATTATAACTAAAATTAGAATCGTAGATTATTTTCCATTTTCTTATCAGCAACAGTTTAACTACATCATCGTACTTGAATTTTGATATTACTGAGTAGGATTTTAGCAGTACATAGGCATCAATTGGATAATTTACATGTTAGGAAAGAAATATTAACTTAATCTTCTCCTTAGGAATGATAAAAAAAATACATATTTCTTCTGCTCAAATATTTCTCTCCAACGTCACACCCCTGACTCACTCCAACGTAGTCCTATCATCGACCAAAGTATATCGGTAAGCCATGATCAAACTTATGGAAAAAAAAACCATGATCAAACTCTCTCTCTCTCTCTTGGCACCATCCTCGACTCTCTCCAACATCGTCC
Organism: Clarkia xantiana subsp. parviflora; assembly: GCA_036873135.1. Taxonomy (NCBI): domain Eukaryota; kingdom Viridiplantae; phylum Streptophyta; class Magnoliopsida; order Myrtales; family Onagraceae; genus Clarkia; species Clarkia xantiana. The sequence goes on from JAPTYO010000008.1 coordinate 38,232,094, forward strand.
TATGATCAAACAAAACCATTTCCAACCGTGAAGACAAGTATATATGTAAGTTTTGGTTCAGTGTACTCTGAAGTCCGTGTTTTTATCTCTATCGATAGGTTATTCAAGAACGCCGAGCATTTCCCCTCTCTAACATATGCATGTGTTATAATATGACTAATATGAGGAATTTTTTTTGAAAAATATTAGTATACATAAGTAAATTTACTGACTACGGTAAGACCAAATGCATTTATTGGTCAAGTGATTTATTTTAACCACATAGTCATTCTCTTGGGATACTACTTTTCTTATTATAAACTAAGCAATAATGATTAGGGTTAAGAACCTATAAACTTTCTGAAGTTTGCCCATGTGAGATTTTGGTGTCTGAAGTTTAAAATGTTGATATTGAACGTCTGAAGTTTCACTTTCGTTGAAATTTGGTTTTCCATCCAAATTTGCTGTTAAATTTGACGGAATGATGTGAAATGTCGAAATTGCCCTTTATACTATTATATCTGGCTAGCCACCACCCAACTCCGGCCGGCCACCACCCTACTCCGGCCGGCCACCACCATACTCCGGCCGACTACCACCCAACTCCGGCCGTCCACTACCCAACTCCGGCCGTCCACCACCCAACTCCGGTCGTCCACCACCCAACTCCGGCCACCACCCAACTCCGGCCGGCCACCACCCAACTCCGGCCAGCCACCACCCTACTCCGGCCGGCCACCACCAACTAGGGGCTATTCTGGAATTTATTTATTTTTATTAGGTCATGTGCTTGTCACATGACCAAATTCTGTTAATTTTAACTGCAAATTTAGACGTAGACATCAAATTTCAACAAAAGTGAAACTTCAGTCATTCAATATCAACATTTTAAACTCCAGACACCAAAATCTCACATAAGGCAAACTTCAGACAGTTTATAGGTTCTTAACCCTAATGATTAACTTGTGTTAGTCTTGAAAAAAGTCCGTGTTATCTCTTAAATTTATTTAATAATTCTTCTAATCTTGTAAACAACACGTGTTGAGAGATGTCGAAATCTGATAAACATACTTTCTATGGACCTATGTCAAATCCAAAAGGTATATCAAGAAATATTATATATGCACGCCTACATTCATTCTAGAAAATCATGAACATCACAAGTATATTAAAAAAGAAGTTGAAAGCCCATTCTAGAGGAAACCAAACATGAAAGGCAAAGTTCTTTTGTTTACATTAATGAGATCATTATAAACATTTGACAGGTTGCTTAGATAGATCAATATTGAGACACTCCCAGCAAAATCACAAGCCATGCTTGCAAATTCAGTTTTTCAAATGCTCATTTGATGTAAGTTCTTCGGGCAAATTACAATTTTCATTGAGAAAAACTGAACTAAACTTCCGATCAATTGTTGGTGATGGAGTTGAGATTACAGAAATTAATATACAACTCAAAATTAGATCACACTTAACTAACAACATATATACCTTTCACTGGTTGGTCTCGAAAGAGCTGCCTCATTTGCGTTAATTAAGTTCAAACTAAGTTACACGGGATAGTAATAAAACTTAAAATTTAATATAAATCAAGATCTTATGCCGAAATAATGTCACATTTCTAAATAATAATAGAATAACAACTGACCCATAAATAATAATTAAGACGAATTTCAAGCATCAAACATTAGTGAATCTGCAGAGAAGTTGAGAATATTAGACGAACAAACCTTTATAAATTAGAGGCGAGAGAGGAATAAATATAGTTGAAAGGGAGATGGAGCCATAGGTTCTGTTCTGTTAAGGCGATTTCGTCGTCTCCCTCTCCTGTCGGCGCAGCCTGATCCCTTCTCTTTCTTGACAGGCGTGCCCCTCTTGTCCTCTCTGGCGGACATGGTGAACTATGCCAAGTACGGTCGCGCGCCTCTCTTGTGATTATGACTTGCATGACTGTGGCAGGACAAGGTAACTGGTCGAAACTTCTCTGACCAGTTTTCGATAAAGAAAGGAATTAGTGTGAATTTTCTATCAAGGAAAGAGATATAAACACTTGTTGGAGAATTGCAAGATGACAAAGAGAGAGAAGCGATTGTTGGAGTTGGTGTCTCGCACTTGAGTGGCGCGACTGCAGCGAAGAGTTGCCAAGTGTCACACACCTGGAGCATACACCCAGGAATAAGCCCAATGTGAACGGGATCCATCTACGACGTATCCGTCCAAGTTCGTTGTATTAGAGGATAGATTTAGAATATGCTACTTGCCATATATGTCTCCCCATTTACTGTAGAGTTTCATTAGAGAGCATTCCCCACTTGTATATATAGGGGTCCTCTCATTCATTTATATTCGTCCAAGAATTGAGCAATACAATACATACAAGAGTTCTCTCTTCATATTCATAGCTTTAGCTTTTGTGATCGAGGGTTAGGCTGACTTAGGAGCGGCTCCTAAGGCCGCACGGGTGAGGGAAAGTTAGGGAAAAATCCAAGCCCGTGACAAGTGGTATCAGAGCTAAGTTTCAATCCTTTCCAATCGATGGCATCCAGCAAGCAGTCGGAGATGGTAGTTGCCGAGAAGCCCAAGATGAGTACCAAGGAGCATTTGGCGGACCTAGATCATCGTGTGGAGGAGATGCGGAACGTGATGACGGAAGTCCAAGAGAACGTTGCATATGCGTCCAAGAGTGTGGACAAGATCTGTTCCGGAATGGAGGAGCTCCAGAATGATGTGAAGGACGCTACTGAGGAACTTGGGAAGAAGGGAAACACGCTCGAATGGTGGAAGATTCAACAGGTCGTTCTCAAATGACAATGGTGGATCGTATTCGAAGGATCACGGACCGATGGAGTGCTTCTATTGCAAGGGGCCTCACATGGCGAGATCTTGCCCGGAACGCAAAGTGGATTGCTTTTTGTGCAAAGGGCCTCACCATGCGAGAGAGTGCCCGGTACGTGAAAAACTTTCAGCTCTTGTTACTTCCAAGGAGAAGGATGAAGAAGTAGCTCAGTTGGGGTCATTGCGGATGCTCGGCGCTATCCGAAGCATCAAGGGGAAGGAAGTTGCAGAAACCTTTGTTTGGTCCGCACCTGACGAAGGACCAAAGACGGTGAAGTGCGTAGGAGAGTCATCAAGTCCGAAAGAGGGGATTGCAGCAATTTCTCGCGTAGAGAATCCATTGGTGGAGCGGATCAAAGATGGATTGACGCATGACTCTCAAGCACAAGCGTTAATACAGCAAGAACAGGAAGGAAAAACCCGACGGTTTTGGTGTGAAGGCGAGCTGCTCTATACACATGGACGACGCTTGTACGTACCTCATTTCGGGAAGTTGCGCAAGGAAGTATTACAGGAGTGCCACAATTCAAAGTGGGCAGGTCATCCGGGAGTGCATCGCAAGATGACCCTGGAAATGTATTATTGGCCTAACATGCGAGACGATGTTGAGGCATATGTGCGTACTTTTCTTGTTTGCCAACAGGACAAGATCGAGCAGGGGCGACCAGGAGGACTTTTGCAGCCGTTGTCCGTTCCTGAACGTCATGGGAGAGAATATCCATGGATTTCATCTTGAACTTGCCGTAGTCTGAAGGGAGCCAAAAAATTATGGTGGTGGTGGAAAAGTTTTCGAAGTATGCACTCCCGCAACGAAGGAGTGTCCAGCCGCAGAAGCCGCCAAGTTGTTCATGAAGCACGTGGTGAAGTATTGGGGCGTGCCACAAGTCATTGTTAGCGATAGGGATTCGCGTTTCACGGGTAAGTTCTGGACTGAGCTATTCAAATTACTCAAGACAGATCTGAACTTTTCAACCAGCTTACATCCCCAAACCGATGGCCAAAGGGAGAGGGTCAATGCTTTGCTGGAAATGTACCTGAGGCACTATGTGAACACCACGCAAACAAATTAGGCGAAGTTGCTCGACGTAGGCCAATTCTCATACAACTTGCAGCGAAGCGAGTCCACAAACCTGAGCCCGTTCGAGATCGTGACGGGTCAACAACTCTCACGCCGAGTGCGGTTGAGACGGGGTACACGGGGTAGAGTCCAGCAGCGTACCATTTTGCCAAGGCGTGGCATGATGAGAAGGAGCTAACGCGATCATGTTTGCACAAAGCCGCTAAGAGAATGAAGAAGTGGGCCGACAGCAAGTGGCGTGATCGTGCATTCGAGGTGGGCGACATGGTGATGGTTAAGCTACATTAACACTTGCGACATAGGAACGTGCACCAAGGATTTGTCCGGCGATACGAGGGGCCTTTCTGAATATTGAAGAAGGTGGGAAAGGTGGCCTAAAAGCTTGGGCTCCCCCAAAAGCTCAAGTTGCATCCGGTGTTCCATGTGAGTACGTTGAAGCCGTTTCACGGGGATAATGAAGACCCAAACCGAGCGGAGTCCACACGTGCACCAATCGGGGTCAAGACGACGTATGATCGATATGTAGCCGAGGTCCTTTCGGACCGCATAGTTCGCCAGTATCGGAGGAAGCCAAGAAGAGAGTACTTGATCAAGTGGAAGGGACTACCAGACAACGAGGCAAGTTGGGAACCCGCGGACGGGTTATGGTAGTTCCAGGACAAGATCGAGAAGTACAACCCGGAAGATACGACGAGGGCGTCGTCCGAGTTTGGTGGAGGAGAATGTCACGCACCTGGAGCATACACCCAGGAATCAGCCCAATGTGAATGAGATCTGTTAGGTTATAAAGTCTAGGTCAACGGGTCGTCAATCTAGAATTTATCTCCCACTAATGAAATGTCGGGTTCACTGTTCTTAGGACTAGTCATTCTGATACATGCCCTTCTATTCCCTTGGGGTAGTCGTTCTGATATATGTCCTTCTCTTCTCTCCTTTTGACCTTCTTTCCTTCTCTCCTTCTGACCTCCTTTCCTTCTCTCCTTCTGACCTCCTTTCCTTCTCTCCTTCTGACCTCCTTTCCTTCTCTCCTTCTGACCTCCTTTCCTTCTCTCCTTCTGACCTCCTTTCCTTCTCTCCTTCTGACCTCCTTTCCTTCTCTCCTTCTGACCTCCTTTCCTTCTCTCCTTCTGACCTCCTTTCCTTCTCTCCTTCTGACCTCCTGAGGCTTGTACTTTTTACCCCTGGGGCTTGTCCCACTGCTCTATACTCTTCTGCTTCCTTGGCTCTCTTCTCCTTGCCACCCTGCAAGAGGGGCAATACCAGGCACAGAGGGGGGGGGGGTGGTGCCTGATGAACCCTCTCCGATGCCTAAGTCAGTACGGTTTTAGAGAGATAAAGCTAGAGAGATGTCAGAGCAAAATTGTGCAACTTGCCAAGATGTCCAAATGAGTTGTGAAGGTGGGGTATTTATAGGCAACGGTGTCATTAAGGTGGCTTAATGACATCGTTAACCTTTAAACACAATTAATTAACCTTTAAGCGCATAATTAAGACTTTAGGATACGGAGAAGGTAGGCGGAGTGAATCGAGGGTGGGAGTCCGAAAATGGTGCCGGGGCCCTTGGGGGGAGGAGAAATCCGACCCCCAAGGGTAGGGGTTGGGTGAGGGCACCCGACCCCTCCTAGGGAGGATGGGGTTGGCCAACCCCATCCCCCCTAGGGGAGATCGGGTTGGCCGACCCGACCCCTCCTAGGAGAGATCGGGTTGGCCGACCCGATCTCTCCTAGGAGAGATCGGGTTGGCCGACCCGATCTCTCCTAGGAGAGATCGGGTTGGCCGACCCGATCTCTCCTAGGAGAGATCGGGTTGGTCCACCCGATCTCCCCTAGGGGAGATCGGGTTGGCTGACCCGATCTCCCCTAGGGGAGGTCGGGTGTGGCCACCCAACCTCACCTAGGCGAGTCTGACTCGGCCGGACGGGCGCTTCGGCCTCGTCCGAGCCGTTGGTGTTTTCGCGAAGGGTTCGGGTTGAAGTTTCGATTTGCAATCATAAATGAGACGATAAAAATACAATGGTTCGGAAGTCAACGGGTTCAAATTGGGCGTATATCCATCACATGCCCCCGAGTCAACCAATGGCCTAACCCTTGATTGACTCTATTTTAGGATGGTATGACACGCGCAATTTGAAACCGGGGTTTTACCTTCTTTGTCTGAATGCCTGCTTATCCATGGATGCGTGCCTCTGACTCTGCCCCCTGCCTTATGAGATAGAGGAATTGTAAACGTCAGAGTAGCACGGACGTATGCCTAGGCACGCGTCCGTCTGAGGTGGGAGTAATAAATCTATCTTTGCTACAAGCGCATACTCGAAAAATACACGCTTGCATAAGGATGTAATACGAATACACCTAAGTGACTCATGCTTCAATTTCGTGCTGGGATTCTGCCCAAGTGAAGGAAAATTTAATTTTGGTCCGAAATTTTTCTAAGTATGGGATACTAGAAAATGTGTCTATAGGATGTTAACTAGGAGTGAACATGGACATATCATGAACATGAGGATGTGTACTAGCATACATGCAAATAGGAACATAAGGATGAGAGTGAGTGGAGACATGCTGCGATTGTAGTCATGAATGTATGCATGAATATATGGCGGCCACGTGCATGGACGTCTAAATGTTTGAACACATGGGAGTGTGTATGTGAGCATGCATATGAGTGCAAGCATGAACATGTATGTATGCATGGACGGGTTGTGAGTATGAGCATGAGTGATGACATTGATGTACCTGTAGATGTTAATCATGAATATGAGCATAAGTGCAAAGGTGAGAGCATAGACCTCTCCTTTACTTGAGGGTGGGAACTCTGCCACTCAATGGGACACAACGTTCCGCCTCCCTCGTACTAGCGTGAGCATTGTCCATTAATCTCGACCTTCGGCACGTGTAACATTTTTCCTTCATTTGTTGGAGCGTGTGTATAGCTCTTGACCTTTACCCTGCCATTTGTTCCCCATAAAAGCGAGGGTGAAAAAGCTTACAAGCTTTCTTCTTACCGCCGCGAGCGAAGGGGTCTATTGACATGTGTTGAGGGTTGACCCTTCCTTCGGATGTGCTGGAGCGTTGCTCCATTTGGGGAAACTAAAAGTTCGCCCTCTTCCCTTGGTGTTAAGGTTGCCCCCGTAGTAGGTGTATCTCGCTCCTCCATGAGTAAGGGTCGATCTTTGCGTTGGTTGCTCGTATAGATGACTCACTTTTTGGGAAGCTTTCTTCTTCAGACAGGGAGACCGTTGAATCAGATGAGAGGGAAGGACCCTCTAGTTCTGCTTATCAGACCAAGAAATTTTCTAAGTCAGGGGTGACTGCTAATGCTTCCAGTACGTTCTTTTTCCCTTCTTTTTTCTTTGTGATATACTTATGATTGTTCTCATGCTGCTTCCTTTTTGTTGTTAGAGCGTTCTTCCTTGGTTACCGAATGGTTCTTGTGGTGGGTGAGAGTTCAAGTCAATCTAAATCCAAGGCGCGGAAACCTGACTCTGAGGTCGGGCCCTCGGCTGCCGAGGAGAAAGAAACCGCGAGAGGCTCTCCTTCAAGTGCCCCCTTGCTGACTCCCTCCCATGGTAAGGAGGTAGTGGTTGAAGAGGCACCCCCTTTGCTTGACAAAAAGAAACAACCTGTGACTGGCGATGGGGTGATCATAGGTCTTGATGTCTCTTCTCTATCCCCTGCCCCCCAGCCGAGGGGCCGAGTCTCAAGTTTATTTCATCTTCATATAGATTTGATGACTTTTGAAGGTGCCTTTGTCTTTCCTATGGGTTATGTTATTAACCCCTGCGTTGAAGATTTTTCTTTTGGTGATGGGTGTGATCATCATCTTACATTGAGGTTCCCCTCTCTTGCCATGGCTCTGATTAAGATAGCAAATTCTTGCTTTGGAGTTTGGTGGAGACTGCTCTTGAATTAGCCTCTACTAGTGTCGTAGTTGTGATCGTTGTGGGGATCGTTTTGTTATATGCCCTCAATAGTGCTTGTCGTGATTCTTTGCTTCATGATTGATTTCGCGAGATATGGAGGTTATCTTCATAATGAGGACGTCTCCTTCCTGGTATCACCCAGTGGGTTGAAATATAAGTGTCTCCCTTTGATGAGCGTACGAAGGGTGTTGTTTTTCCTTTTTCTTGAACTTCCTCCTAAGGCCAGGCGTAGCCTTTTGATGTTCGTTGTCGGGATGGTGTCTTTACAATGCATGTCTTTGACAGATGTTTTATGGTGTGCTGCCATGATAATCACTTCGGGGTATGTGGGCGTGATAGCCACTTCGTAATGTGTCGGAGTGATAGCCCTTCTGTAGTGTGTGGACATGATAGCCACTTCAGGGTATGTGGACATGATAGCCACTTCAAGGTATGTGGACATGATAGCCACTTCAAGATATGTGGACATGATAGCCACTTCGGGGTATGTGGACATGATAGCCACTTCAGGGTATGTGGACATGATAGCCACTTCAGGGTATGTGGACATGATAGCCACTTCAAGGTATGTGGACATGATAGCCACTTCAAGATATGTGGACATGATAGCCACTTCGGGGTATGTGGACATGATAGCCACTTCAGGGTATGTGGACATGATAGCCACTTCAGGGTATGTGGACATGATAGCCACTTCAGGGTATGTGGACATGATAGCCACTTCAAGGTATGTGGACATGATAGCCACTTCAAGATATGTGGACATGATAGCCACTTCGGGGTATGTGGACATGATAGCCACTTCACGATGTATGGAGTTGTGCTTTAGTATTCCTTTCACATTGGAGAGCCTTCATTGCTATAGTTGCCTTTTGTGTAGGCTATGTTTGTTGGGTTAGGTCCCGATGTCTCGTCTTGTCGGATGTTGTATCCTTTATGCTCTTTAGATGTCTCCTTCATGAGTTGTGCTTGACGGTGTTTAAGTCTGTAAGGCTATTCCTCTTCTTGATGGGTCGAGTTTACTTTGGGAGCCTTGAACTTTGGATTTCACGTCTTTGCTATCCTTCTTGGTGTGGTTGGGTTCCTTTGAGATACTTCTTTTGACTTGTGATATGGATGGTAGGATATCTCGTTACTTTTCATGATATCCTCTTGTGCTTCTGTATATGATCCTTTGGTCATGGACTTGTACCTTGTATATGCTTTCCTTTCCTTATCTTTCTTTTGTGTTTTCCTTCATGCCATACCTGCCATCTTATCAAGAAAAAACATTATGTGTTCTTTATACAACCTTATTTTAAGATTACTTTCTCATGGGATCCTTCTGAGCATGGTGTGATGATCTCTTCTGATACCCTTACACGGTATACGTTGTACTGTTAGACCAAAGATACGCTCTTGGTGGGTGTCGAAAACTGTTCACGAGACAGGCTCTCGGATGGCACTTAACGTTTCGCAGGATAGGCTCCCGGAGGGCGCAGGTTAGTCCACCGATACCTTCTTGACGGGCGTCAAATCTGTTCACGAGACAGGCTCTCGGACGGCACTTAACGTTTCGCAGGATAGGCTCCCGGAGGGCACAGGTTAGTCCACCGATACCTTCTTGACGGGCGTCAAATCTGTTCACGAGACAGGCTCTCGGACGGCACTTAACGTTTCGCAGGATAGGCTCCCGGAGGGCTCAGGTTAGACCAAAGATACGCTCCTGGTGGGCGTCGAACTGGTAGTTTGAAATCTACCTCAAGATACGCTCTTGGGGGCGTCGAACTGGTAGTGTTTTTTCTACCTCAAGATACGCTCTTGGGGGCGTCGAATCTGGTAGGTTGCAAATCTACCTCAAGATACGCTCTTGGGGGCGTCGAATTCGTAGTTTTTGGAAACCACTCTCAAGATACGCTCTTGGTGCGTCGAAGGTCGTAGTGTATAAACTACTCTCAAGATACGCTCTTGGGGGCGTCGAAGGTCGTAGTATGAACACTACTCTCAAGATACGCTCTTGGGGGCGTCGAAATTCGTAGTTTTTGGAAACCACTCTCAAGATACGCTCTTGGTGCGTCGAAGGTCGTAGTGTATAAACTACTCTCAAGATACGCTCTTGGGGGCGTCGAAGGTCGTAGTATGAACACTACTCTCAAGATACGCTCTTGGGGGCGTCGAATGTCGTAGTATATAAACTACTCTCAAGATACGCTCTTGGGGGCGTCGAAGGTCGTAGTATGAACACTACTCTCAAGATACGCTCTTGGGGGCGTCGAAATCTGTTCGCGGGATAGGCTCCCGGAGGGCTCATAATATTACCTTACCTTGTGTCCTTTCTCATGTAGGGTGCATTTTTTGTATGCTTTTCGAGTCTTTACTTGACTTCTCCTTCTACGATATTGCCTGTTACCACGCTTTTTCTTCAATGTGGGAGATCACCTTTCGAGGGCGATGTTTGTGTGTTGCCAACTTAGGACGAGTTCGTATAGGGAGTTGAGGATGTTTTCCTCTTATGTGACCTCTTCTAGGAAAAGTGGTATTGCATGTTCTTGTGATCTTCTGCCTCTAATCTCTTCTTTTACACTTAGGTGGACTACCAAGCACTTATTCGTTCGGTGCCCCCCAAGTTGCTTGGTGGTCATACCGCCTTTCATATTTGGCCGTTGAAGGCCCCTCGTTCATTTTCTTGGTTGGGTACCCCTTATGCTCGGGGCTCCCCTGTCTGCTTCTTTGAATGCGATGAGTGTCCCTTGTAGGATTTACTCTTTCTCATGCCTGCTTGTTTCAGTCATAGGCATGGTTTGGATGGTGCCTTTGTCGGATGTGTCTTTGGAGGTTGTGTGGAAGAGCTTTTGCCTTGGGTGGGTGGGGGTGGATTTCATTCTCTTGATAACTAGGATGTGGCAATGTTTGTATCCTAGGGGTGCTTGTAAATTCTTTCCCCCCCTTCCTTGTGCTTTAGGTTGAAAAGCTCTCTCATAGAATGGCGTCTTGAGTTGTTAATCTCATAGGTGTGTTTCAGACTAGTTAATCTAATGGGTTAAAGGTACTTTCCATACCACATGTTTAACCGAATGTGGTTTTTAGTACCAGATGTTTAGTTTTGTATACTTTTGGTACCAAACGTTTGAAAAAATGTGGCTTTACTACATCTGTTAGTTGGTCGTTTGTTTTGGCCGTTTAATTACACGTGCAAGTCACGTGATCGACCCTAAACTTTTGGTTTTGTTCAATTTAGTCCCTTAAATATATTCTTAACTTTTATTTTGTTTAATTTAGTCCTAAAACTTCAAAATCGAACCCAATTGGGACCTATCCCCAATTGGGTTAACTGGACCTAAATGAGGCTAGATCAATTGGGTTCGATTGGTTTAATTGAGTCCGATTTTGAAGTTTTAGGACTAAATTAAATAAAATAAAAGTGAGGAATATATTTGAGGGACTAAATTGAACAAAATAAAAAAAATTAGGGTTGATAACGTGACTTGCACATGTCATTTAACGGCCAAACTAACAGCCAACTAACGAGTGTACCATAAGCCACATTTTTTTTCAAACGTTTGGTACCAAAAGTATACAAAACTAAACATCCAGTACTAAAAGCCACATTCGGTCAAACATGTGGTATGAAAAGTACCTTTAACCCTAATCTAATCCATGCTCTTTGCTTGTGCATGGGGGTGTGGGGGTCTGACCGGGCTGTATCTTCTTGGAGTGTTGTGGCATTTAGAGTGCCTTGCCTTTTCCTTCACACTGGAGTATTCTTCACTGCCCTTAGGGGGTTCTCCTCTTGATGGGATGCCAGAGTCAAATGTCTTATCATTTGCAGACAAGGTGGTTGATCGGGATGTGCGTCTAGTGTGAAGGTCGATCTTGAAACCTTACTCCCCAAGCTTTAGAGCTCTTCTTTGGTTGATCTTGTAGAACTATTATCCTGCCCTAAGGCTCTTGATAGGAGATGTATCTCCTTTTTCACACTCTAGTTGTTGCACTATCTCCTTTGCTAAACTTGCATCTTTAGAGTTTCTCTCTTGGTGCATGACTTTAATGACCGAATTTTCTACCGATTTTTGTTTTGTTAGGACTTGTATTCTTGGCTGCCTTTCTTTCTTGTGCGACGGCGAGGGAGTGTTTATGAACACTCAAATGTGTCGTACTTGGTAGAGGTATGCGCCTAATCTTTATGGCGCTGTCTTGAATCTTCGTGTACCTATCTTTGATGAACATGTTATTCATTGCATATATAATACGGAGTCCAAGGATCTCCGGGTTAGGATCATATTTTGAGAACAGAGACATAGTCATCTATTAGATAACCTCTTTATCTACGGAGTTTATTTTTGCAAGAATAAAATGCAAGGATACTTGTAAGGATACTTTTAAGGATATGTGTTCCATCCTTATTCCTGGTTCATTTGCAGTGCCGTGTCCCTAATGGGTGTGTTGATGTTCTGACCACCTTTACTAGTAGGGGGTCCTTTGGTATTAGGTATGCCTGACTCTTCTCTAATATCATCAATGGTTGGTCATGGGAGATGTCTGACGGACTCCCTTCATGTACTATGGTTCTCTTCATGTCAAAGTTGGTGATTTCCTCTCTTATGACTAACATATCATTGTGTGGAAATACTATGCTTTCCATATCCCTTTTTAAAAGCTTGATGATGGTGTCACCGTTCTTCCTTTGCTAGGCTTGGTGTCCTTGAGGGTTTTTGATGGAAGTGTATTCCATTACTTTGGATGAGCTTTCTAAGTGTGGTTGTGTCTCCTGGCTATTTTGTGAAATCATAAAGATCCGCTGGAGGTGTTTGCCTTTGATGGTGGGTGTTGCCCATGTGATATGGTTTCCTCTATTTTTGGAGGGATGTGTTCGCGGCTACCCCTTCTTGTGCTAATGGGCGTTTGTGAGGAGGGCATGTTGTGACTGGTGCCCCCCTTGCATACCAATGCCAGATGGGATCCTTTGGCGGGCTTGGCCCTAAGATGCTTAGTGGAAGGTTGTAGTAGGGGTAATCATTTGTGACCTTCATGGTAGTTCCTCTATAGGATGTTGGGAGTGCTCGACTTATTTTTGTAACTGAGCCTTCCATCTTGTGATCTTTCCCAGAAACTTGACCTTATAGGTGTTCTTTGGGATTGAGGAATCTGTTGCTTGTGCATCTCTTGATTGGCGACGGCCTTTTACTGATTCTTCTAGTGGTCCACCTGTGTATATATATATCACGGAGCCCGAAGGCGTCCGGTATGGTCATTCTTGGAAAACATGTTGATGTTAAGTATCATAATCTACTCCTTTTAGGGAGTTGACTTGTTATGCAGTTAAATTAAATAAGAGGATATGGGAAGGATATGGGTGTGGGGTGTTGAAATCCCCTTGCTTCCTTGGTAATGTAGCTGTCTTCCTCCAGTAGTCTGTGTGTATTCCTTCCACTTGAGGAATATAAGGTCGCATCCTTGCAAGGCGGACTAGGTGGAGATGTATCCTTCATGTATGCTATGTGTGATCTCACTCCACTATGTCTCTCCATGAGACTTCCCATTGTAGTAGCTATGTACTAACATGGTATGGTACTCTATGAGTCCCCTGTTTAAATTCTTGTCTTTTCGACTGTTCCCCTGTCCTAGGGGGATGTGTGCCAAGGGTTGTAATGCATGAGGGGTTTGGACCTGTCGTGCTGTATCATGGGTAGGTGGTTGCCTTGTTGTGTTGTTGGGACTATGTCCCTCTCTTTTAGCTTTCCTTGATATGTCCCTTAGTCATGTCTGTAGTGATACGGACTGTATGTGTACATTGCCAGGGTGGATGTTGGAACTCCTATATCCTTGTTGGTCTGGCGTGTATGTTCTCCCTTAATGCGGTGTGTGTTCCTGTTGGGGTACTTGGTTGAATCCATGCCTCCTTGGAGGTCTTACCTGTCTATCTGCCCCCAGAGGGGTGTATGCCCTGGCATCCTACTGTGTCTGTTGCTGCCTTGGAGGCACAGACTGCTGCCTTCCCCCTGAGTGTGGCCTTTGATTGTCTCTACTTTGTTCTTCTCACTGCCCTGTTCGAGGGTGCAAGTGGTGTTCTTCTTCATGCTGGTGTTGCCTTCTCTGCCTGTTCCTCAGAGTCTCTATATGGGCTAGCAGCTCATCCAATGCGTTCATCAACCTCGGAGTCACTTTCTGTGCTCCTTGCGAGTATGCGGGCCTTATGTTGGTTGTGTGGGCGCGATTGTCGTTCCTTTGAGTTAGTATTCCATATGGATACCCTTGAGGTTGTGCCTCATAGTAGTACCCCTGTGGAGGTGCCGTGTATTGGGATGGCACTCCTTGTTGCCCCCCTGTCCCTGTGGCTTCCTAGTCAATGGAGTTGGAGCTGTGGAAGCCTCCTCCCTGCTTGTTAGGCTGGGGTGCCTGTGGGGCTACCTGGGGCTCTGGTGTGCAGGCTGTTTCTCTGGGTTAGGCTGCCTTGCTGGAGGTATAGGCTGTCTCTCTCGCCTATTGCCCCCAGGTGGGCGGTGATGCCTAGATACTAAGCTGTTCGTCATCGCTCTTGTTATTGCCATGCTTTCTGTTCGAAGCCCACAGACGGCGCCAAGTGTTAGGTTATAAAGTCTAGGTCAACGGGTCGTCAATCTAGAATTTATCTCCCACTAATGAAATGTCGGGTTCACTGTTCTTAGGACTAGTCATTCTGATACATGCCCTTCTATTCCCTTGGGGTAGTCGTTCTGATATATGTCCTTCTCTTCTCTCCTTTTGACCTTCTTTCCTTCTCTCCTTCTGACCTCCTTTCCTTCTCTCCTTCTGACCTCCTTTCCTTCTCTCCTTCTGACCTCCTTTCCTTCTCTCCTTCTGACCTCCTTTCCTTCTCTCCTTCTGACCTCCTTTCCTTCTCTCCTTCTGACCTCCTTTCCTTCTCTCCTTCTGACCTCCTTTCCTTCTCTCCTTCTGACCTCCTGAGGCTTGTACTTTTTACCCCTGGGGCTTGTCCCACTGCTCTATACTCTTCTGCTTCCTTGGCTCTCTTCTCCTTGCCACCCTGCAAGAGGGGCAATACCAGGCACAGAGGGGGGGGGGGGTGGTGCCTGATGAACCCTCTCCGATGCCTAAGTCAGTACGGTTTTAGAGAGATAAAGCTAGAGAGATGTCAGAGCAAAATTGTGCAACTTGCCAAGATGTCCAAATGAGTTGTGAAGGTGGGGTATTTATAGGCAACGGTGTCATTAAGGTGGCTTAATGACATCGTTAACCTTTAAACACAATTAATTAACCTTTAAGCGCATAATTAAGACTTTAGGATACGGAGAAGGTAGGCGGAGTGAATCGAGGGTGGGAGTCCGAAAATGGTGCCGGGGCCCTTGGGGGGAGGAGAAATCCGACCCCCAAGGGTAGGGGTTGGGTGAGGGCACCCGACCCCTCCTAGGGAGGATGGGGTTGGCCAACCCCATCCCCCCTAGGGGAGATCGGGTTGGCCGACCCGATCTCTCCTAGGAGAGATCGGGTTGGCCGACCCGATCTCCCCTAGGAGAGATCGGGTTGGTCCACCCGATCTCCCCTAGGGGAGATCGGGTTGGCTGACCCGATCTCCCCTAGGGGAGGTCGGGTGTGGCCACCCAACCTCACCTAGGCGAGTCTGACTCGGCCGGACGGGCGCTTCGGCCTCGTCCGAGCCGTTGGTGTTTTCGCGAAGGGTTCGGGTTGAAGTTTCGATTTGCAATCATAAATGAGACGATAAAAATACAATGGTTCGGAAGTCAACGGGTTCAAATTGGGCGTATATCCATCAAGATCCATCCACAAATGGAAAGTATGGAGGGTGAAGTCTCAGGAGTCCCAATACGATGTATCCGTCCAAGTTCGTTGTATTAGATGATAAATTTTTAATATGCCACTTGCCATATATGTCTCCCAATTTATTGTAGAGTTTCCTTAGAGAGAATTCCCCACTTGTATATATAGGGGTCCTCTCATTCATTTGTATTCATCCAAGAGTTGAACAATACAATACATACAAGAGTTCTCTCTTCATATTCATAGCTTTAGCTTTTGTGATCGAGGGTTAGGCTGACTTAGGAGCGGTTCCTAAGGCCGCACGAGTGAGGGAAAGTTAGGGAAAACTCCAAGCCCGTGACATAAGTCTGAAACTGATAAAGGGAGTGCGCGGGAAATGGAGTGAGAATGTAAATGGTGGCCGGTGGAAACATAATTTGAGTTTTTCCATTTTTTGACCCTTCTTTTTAAGAATAGTTTTTCTAATAGAGTGAGAATTTTATGTGATATGTGAGGACAATTTGAAGTGTGAGAACATAATATTAAGATTTTTATTTATGTAATAGATTTTAATCTTATGAAAAAACAAATTAATTAGAAAAATACATAT
Source organism: Clarkia xantiana subsp. parviflora (assembly GCA_036873135.1). NCBI lineage: Eukaryota > Viridiplantae > Streptophyta > Magnoliopsida > Myrtales > Onagraceae > Clarkia > Clarkia xantiana. The sequence continues at coordinate 38,248,252 of JAPTYO010000008.1, forward strand.
AAGTAAGTAACTTTGTTGTAATTCTGGGAGCATCCATAGAAATAGGAAAATCATGTGTAGGGGCGGTGTTTACACCGCCCCAATCACAACCTGCCACGTGGCAAACAGTAAATGCTCACTTTTTTTTTCTTAGTTAATTAATAATTTCAGTTTCTCACTCAGTTTCTTTGTTTTTTTTCCGTTGCAGGAAGTCTAACATTTCTCTCTTCAGTAAAAAGCATCTTTCTTCAGTAAATGCTCTTTTTTTTGGTTAATTAATAATTTTAGATTCTCTCTCTATTTTTTTTTTCCGTTGCAGAATCGGAAGTCTAATATATTCAAATATTTTCTATTTTATATATTTTGATTTTACTGAATTCGTTCCATTGTTTTAATTCAGCTATGTTTTGCTAAAATTAAAATTTCTAATTATAAACAATAATACCACCAAGTACCAAGACAAAGCAATTCGACAAAAAACTTTAATCTTATTTTTTGGCCAACTAAAAAAACCTTAACCAATAAGAATTTTTCTAAATTTTTTAATATAAATATTTTAGCTGTCATCAAACAAAATATAAACGTTTTGAAAAAAAAAACACAAATAATATTATTTGTTTGTTATATTTGTAATGGTAATATACATATATTTCATTTATAAAAATAAATAATTGAGAAACAATATATATATAAAATACTATGAAATGAAACAATATAGTAACTAGCAATCGTTCATTTTTTAATTAATATGACGATTTTTTTTATTTCTCACACTAATCAAGTAAATAAAATTATTAAATATCCAATGTTAATGCAACATGACGAAAATGATAAATTTAAAAAACTAGTGCGGAGAATAATAAATTGTCGGTTATGGATTGCTTGAACTTGAACCTTGATAGTATCTTTGAATAGAAGAATCCTGTAGTAAAAAATGTGGTCATTTCTATTAGATGTTAAAAAATATTTTTGTCACATAAATATAAATTAAAATGATAGGATTTAAAAATAAATAAACATTAACCAAGTATCATTTGGTAATACAAGGTGAACTTTCTCCAATATAGTAGGATTTAAATTATCCGTCGGTATTGTGTTGGGATTAATTCTAACGGTCTGAAAATTATAACTATTATATAAGTATATAATCTATAGATGTTTATATCACATAATGGAAGACTTTTGAGTTAGAAATATACCATTTCTTCATGAAGTGTCAGGCTTGAAGTCAGAGGTGCATATGGCATAGGAAGAGTCTCCGGAATTTGTAAAGTTGTATTACCACCCTCAGTTGCACGCGAGGTAGTCTCTACAGACTTTTGATTCTTTCCTATAAATACATATATATATATATATAAATGAAATGAATTAATACTTAATTTAAATAAAAATTATTACAACATACTTTACTTAAAATAATGGTCTTACTTTTACTTGAAGTAGATGTCTTCCTTTTCCTTTTTTCGAAATGTCCTTTTAGCCTTGCATTAGATACTCCTTTTGGTCTTAGTTGTGCAGGGTCTAATATTTGACATTCTTCATCTAAAGCATCGTGTTCTTCATCAGGTTGACCATGTTTTTGCGAACGACGACCATCCGAATTTAATCTATGAAGAAGTTTATTTAGCTTTGAACTACCTTCATTCAAGATTTTCCAAACGGCAGCTCGTGTCTCTGTATTATGTTGACCTTGAGTAATCATATTATAAGCACTCCTCATTGCATGATTTCTGTATACAATTACTGAATCAACATTTTTTCCATTACATTGGTCACCTTCCATTGACATGACTCGATCACGAACACCTTTAGTCCAACGGCGCAATATATACTTGTCAGGAATACGCTGCACATTTTTCAAGTTAAAGGCTCTAAGAGAATGTGAGCAAAGGATACCCATAGTTTCAAACTTCCGACATGTACATTGAACTTCCATTGTTGATGTATCCAGAAAGACGATGCTGACTCTTGATCCCCTTTCTAGCATTACAACATCAAACCGATATAAACTTCCGCCACAAAATTCTTCTGTAGATGAAGATCCTCCGAGCCCGTCAAGATATTCTTTCTCAAATAACTTATATATTTTCAAAGTGTAATGTTTAGCAGCATCTTTCAGGATCCCAGAGTGCTTAATCGGTAAGGTTGGGATTCCTTGATTACTATGGAAGTCCGCTTCACTTTCATGCCTCCTCCATCTTTCGACTAACTTCTCGAAAGCAAGAATAAACTCCGTCAAAGAAGTTGTTGCTTTCGCCATACCGTGCAAAACATTATTTGTGGATTCAACTCTAGAGGTAGCCTTTATCCCACCATTAAAGACATGACCATTAAGAGCTGTACACCATTTATGACGAATATTATGCATATTTTCCAGCCACGTGTTACCTTGAAGATTAAACCCACAAATCATTATATTCCAAGTCTCTTCAAACTCTACTTCAGTATGACAACCAGATAAACATTTATGGAAGCGATGCTGAAAATACTTATCACCATTTACGCTACCTAGATAGGAATGAGCATTTTTGGAAATGTGCCATAAGCAGAGACGATGACTTGAGTTAGGAAATACCTCAGCAATAGCATTAGCAATAGCATGATCTTGATTAGTAAATATTGTTTTTGGTGCTTGATTCCCCATCGACTCCAAGAATGTCCTAAAAAGCCACTGAAATGACTCAGTCGTCTCGTGAGATAAGAATGCACAAACAAATATCACATTCTGCCAATGATGGTTAACTCCGATAAATGGCGCACATACCAAATTATATCTGTTGGTACGATATGTAGTATCAAACTCAACAACATCACCAAAATATTCATAATCAATCCGAGATTTACTATCTCTCCAAAAGAAGTTAGATATTCTGCCATCTTCATCAAGTTGAACATCCCAATAAAACATGCCTTCTTCATTAGCTTTCTTTTTAAAGTGATGTATCAAACTTTGAGCATCACCTGCCTCAATTTTAGATGTTTTCAAGTCGTTGACAAAATTATAACAATCCTTTTTAGTAAAACCCACATTTTGAACGCCTCCACTCTCTTCAGCTATATAATTATATGCATTAATAGTGGGTATACCTGAATTAACCATCGACTCTATTGCGCCAGCTTTAGCAACATTTATGGCCCGTGAAGATTTTAATAAGTATGCTTCTTCTGGTTTGGCCAAGTCATGATTGTGTTCACCGACAAACTTAATAACTCTCCAAATCTGATCTCCATCATGTGCAAATCGTATCATTGCTTTACATCCTGTTCTTCTTACCGGTCGATTGTAAGCAGCATCACGTAATTCCAACTTGTCATTTTTATTCCCTTCCTTTGAGCAATAATACTCCTTTGATTTAACTACAGAAGACCCTGTAAAATAATACTGCTTACCTTTTCGTACACTAAATCCTTTAGCATGATCATATTCACAATATAATGTATATGCTTCCAGCTCAGTTGACACAACTTGTCTCATCATTTTGGCTTCTAGAATATCAACGCATTCATTAGATGATTCCTCCCTCGGACGAACGCTTTCATTTGGACACTCATATAATCTCTCCCCATCATTGTTTGTAGGTGCACTATTTCTGGATGTCCATTTTCACATTCCAAAATCTAAAACAAGTTTGTTAAAACACTATGTTAGTTCATGTATAATTATCAAATAAAAAATATAAAATTTCTTGGTTAAAATTAATTTACTTACAATGCTTACATTGTATTAGCTTTTTATATTGATAATTTTAAAGTGTATGTGAAATCTCTATCTAAACAAAATAAAAAAGGCCAAAAAAATAATATGAAAAAATATGATTTTTCTTTCTCTCGAGATATTTAGCCAGTTTCTAATTTTTGTTTTTATAATTAATTAGATTCTTATGACGAAAACTATTCATTGGGTTATTGGGTTATCTAAAAATTCAACCGTTAGAAAATAAAAAGAAGAAGAAATTCGATCTATTTCTATAGAGAAAATTTAATTAGATAAACTGAAAATTGGACGATAGAACATTTAAATACTTATTATTGAACTTTTTTTAAATACTTCATTACATAATCAATATTGACGATTTCATGCCATTAATACTTAATGATAAATTGGGTCATTGGTTTAATTAGGAGCTCAGCATACAGCAAAAAATTAATGATAGAATATGTAGATATTCTGGCAAAAAAAAATTAAACATTGAATCGAATATAATCAATAATAATTACTTGGAAACATTTTTTTTGCTAGTCACAAAAATAAAATGAAAGGTCTAAGACGATAACTTTAATTATCTTCCTTTTTAACTAACTCTGACTATAAACTTTACATCACCATACTAATAAACAAACTTTAAGCAGTTAATTAAATGTACTATTTCTTCATATGAACAAAACTTAAAATATTTGGAAACATTGCCAAAAATAAAGTATTCAAAGGAAAAAGAATTATGTAGTGTGACTAAATCTTAATTATGACTTTTGATTTCAATCAATACATAAAATATGTGTATTAACAAAAAAAAAAAAAAAAGCATTCCGTTGACAAAACAAAAATGCATCGACTAATAGTATGTTGTGAAATATAAAATAATACAGATTAGTTAATAGGCATACCTTGTTTTTCACAAAGGATTAGTGTGAAAGAAGAAATCGACGTTTATAAGAGAAAAATATGTTTTCTTGAGCACTAACAAGAATAGTAAATGGAGTATCTTGAATGATGTATATATTTATATAGTAGAGAACTTACCAAGCAAGTAAAATTAAAATAGAGATAATAACAATTTTTTGAATTTGAATGGAAACTGAACTATAATATATTCGTTATATCTTGGTTGTTGATAATTTGTTTGTTAAAATTTTGGTAAAAACGGTAATATTAGATAAGAAAATAATTTGTGGAAAGATGTTTTTTACTGAAGAGAGAGAAATGTTAGACTTCTGGAAAAAAAACAAAGAAATAGAGAGAGAACCTGAATTATTAATTAACTAAGAAAAAAAAAGAGAACATTTACTATGTGCCACGTGGCAGGTTGTGATTGGGTACACAAGATTTTCCCGAAAGAAATGGGGTGTGCCTATATTATAGGCACTCAGAGCACTTCCAATGGGCAAATGTGCTAGGACATTTTGCCTATGTGGAAGAGAGAGTGAAAGACATTTTGTCTTACCACTAATTGTCCTTACATAAACATTTTCTCTTTCCTCTAAGTTTTCCTAAGGACATTTGTATTTTCAAGATAAAAAATTAATTTGTTTATTTTTAATAACAATAAAAAAAATAACTTGCAAATTTAATAATAAAAATGATGGTAACATTAGTAATATTAAATTGTTATATATTATATACCTAGTGGTCTCTTTACCTTGGATAGACAGACACATCGACAATTACAAGAAGACTTGATCGAATATATTTGCCAATTTCATAATACTTGTGCAATTAATTATGTAACTTTATTATTTAGTATATAATTTAATGCAACAAAATTTTCTATTTTATAATATTATTAATGATTTAAATCATGTATTTTTTTAATAGTTCATAGATAATTACTTGAATAAAACCTTGATTTGTATGTAATATGTATGATAGTATAATTAGTTAATTAAAAAAATTATAAGTAAATATATTTTATTTTTTTTATATCATATAAAAATCATATAAATCTAAAATGGCTTATCTAATGTATCCAAATTCCATTATTCTCTTTCTTCGATGACATGGCGATGACGTAGCGGTAGATTTCCCTCAAAATGTCTTTTGCCATTGGAAGTGCTACTCTTGTATGATGTCTATATTATGACTACATCTTCTCTCCGGACGGCGATTCTCTAACCGACCTGTGGGAGACCCCTTTTCGCCTGGTATTGCTCCGATCAATCTCCATTGCCTCTGGTCGATGGTCTCTCCCCACTTGCCTGGGATACCCTCTTCACCAACCACAACTCCCTGGGTTTGGTGAAACTCTAAAAAAACACTCAAATTCTGTTTGTCTGCAACTCAAGTAATCAAAACCCTAATATTTCATCATGAGCACCCGATCTAATAACGCTACTACAGTACACCTTGGATTGGTTTGCGATGTGGAGAATAGGATCCCTTCACCCGAGATGGTTGGCAGATAAAGAACGTGGGGGCGCAGAGAGTACTACGGATTAGAATTGGGGAGGATAAACGAGGCTAATGCAAAGGATGGAGCATAAGGGCACACGAGGGATGGAGCCCGACCTAGAGAGTACCCGCCATGATAAGAAAGGAAACCCTAATGGTGATCTGAGTTGTCCTACTCCTCAAAGGCACAACTGCACAAACCTTCATCCACCACTCCACATTCCAATTATCATTCAGCTCCCACAACGTGATCCTGATACCCAAGACCATGTTGAAACAATCCAAGGACAAGGTAATGCAGTGCACACTTTGGCCGATGCTCACGCAATTGTTACTGCGCAGGAGCTTCCTGTGGTGGTGGCCCATATTTATTCCATGCTTAGAAGTCCTAGCAACGGTGAACCAATCATTGAAGAGATGGAGAGGGCATTATACCTCATGCTCCGACAGGTTTGAGCCCGATCATAGGCCGACTTTCGCTAAAGAGGAAGATGAGGAAACGGTGATTCCCAATAGGAAGAAGAGCAAGTCCCTGAGCATTGTTCCCTACAAGAAAACAGGGAATGTGGCGGAACGTGGCAGGGGCAGGGGGAGAGGGAGACCCAGGGGAAGTCGTGGAAGGGGAAAGGTGGTGGTCCCTAATAATATGGGTAATTCTGCTGAAAAGGGTTCTGGTGGTTGTCCCGAAACAACCACACGGGGGCCATGAGTCTACTCTGTTGGAACTGTCAGGGGCTTGGATCCGACCTGACGGTGCCACACATACAGGATCACCGGGGGAGGTATAAGACGGCTATTATATTCTTTATGGAAACGAAGAACCGGTCGGAGTTTTGTGAGAGGGCACGGCGAGAGCTCAGAATGGATAATGCTGAATATGTTAATCCGGAGGGACGCTCGGGAGGTTTGGCTTTATGGTGGACAGATGATGTAAGCATTGTATTTCTCTACAAATCCAAGAACATAATTGATTGCACTGTTCAATATGGAGCAACAGGAACCGTATGGCACCTCACATGTGTGTATGGTCACCCAGAACTCACTGATAGGTTGGCAAACTGGGAGAACATTAAACGGATGGCAAGACGACGATCATGCATTGGTTATGCATAGGTGATTTCAACGAGATTCGCACACACCATGAAAAACAAGGGGGCAATCGAAAGGACCAACTTCGAATCGATGCCTTCAACGATATGATCAATAAGGCCGGGCTAATGGACATGAGCTTTAAAGGTCCGATGTTTACATGGTCCAACAACCGGCGAAATGGTATACCAATGAGGGAAAGGCTTGATCGAGGTTTGGCTAATCCCGCATGGCTCTCAATTTTTCCTAAGGCTCAAATTTTTTATGAACCTGCTATTGGATCGGACCATAGCCCAATTGTGGTCGTACATGAGCACGGCGACAAACATGGCCTGAGACCGTTCCGTTTCGAAGAAATGTGGATCGAACATGAAGAGTGTGACCCCCTAGTTCGCACAACATGGATGAGAGGACTGGAGTCATCGTCGGGAAACCATGGTACGGTAGTGGAGAAGAAACTCAACACTTGTCGGCGCAACCTAATCACATGGAGTAAGAAGTGATTTCGAAATAACCGAACAGAGATGAAGGCCATTTACCACCGACTTGCACAAATCATAGGAGGATCTCAAAATCAAAATGAATTACGGGAAGAGGCGGAGCTCCAAAAAACTCTTGGGGAACTTTGGAAACGGGAAGAGATTTACTGGCGACAACAGTCCCGGGTCAAGTAGCTGAATTATGGCGATCGAAACTCCAAATTTTTTCACATGATAACCATTGATAGGAGACGACGAAACAAAATTTTACAGCTGAATGATCCATATGGGAATCGAGTTACTAGTGAGGATGGAATCGACAATATCATGCCGGAGTTCTTCCAAAGCCTATTTACTACACTAGGCTAAAAGAGATGGGGCAATGCACTAGATGTGATACCAGAGATGGTGACGGAGCAGATAAATGACAACCTCATGTGTGCGGTCAATATGGAAGAAGTCAAACGAGCAACATTTGGCTTAGGCGGTTCAAAAGCGCCGGGTTCAGATGGTTTTCGCGGGTTATTTTTTCAGAGATATTGGAACGTGGTGGGCAAAGATGTATTCAATATGGTTGAATCCTTTTTCAACACGGGAAGATTGTCACCGGAGATGGGTCAGACAGACATCATGCTTATCCGAAAGGTACCCAACCCTTGCTCTCCAAGTTATTTTAGACCGATTAGCCTCTGCAATTTTGCGTACAAAATCATATCTAAGGTAATGGTCAACCGTTTGAAGCTGTTTTTGAATGACTTGATAACCCCATTCCAAAGTGCATTCGTTTCGGGTCGTCTGATTCAAGACAATATCATTGTTTCTCATGGGGCCTTCCATTATTTACGGAATAGAGGTGGCACTCGGCGGGAGGAGTGTGCGATCAAGGTGGATATGAAGAAAGCCTACAACCGTGTTGAATGGGATTTTTTGGCGGCCGTTATGACCAAAATGGGGTTTAGCGCTTGGTGGGTAAACTTAATCCACACATGTGTTTCTTCGGTCACCTATCAAATCGTGTTCAATGGCAAACACACATCACCTTTCCATCCTACGAGGGGTATTCGCCAAGGTGACCCACTCTCACCTTACCTGTTTATCATCGTAGCTAACGTATTATCTCGAATGGTGGAGACCGAAGCTAGTGGGGGTAGTTTGGAGGGCATCATAATGAAGAGAAGCTGTACTATGCTACACCACCTATTCTTCGCAGTTGATGCGGTCTTCTTCATCCGAGCTACAAATCAAAATGCGAGGGAGCTTCGACGACTTATGGAAGTTTACTGCGAGGCTTCGGGCTAAGAGGTTAATTTAGAGAAGTCTAGTATCTATTTTGGTTCGAATGTGGGGAATCGATCAAAGAGGTTGGTGGAGAGTGCTCTTAGGGTACGGGCGATAAGAAATCCAGGTAAATACTTGGGGTTACCGACAATATGGGGACGATCGAAAAAAGAGGCCCTCGGTTTCCTTAAAGAACGAATAGTGGCTAAAATCCAAGGGTGGAAGTCGTTGTTATTGAATAATGCGGGAAAAGAGGTTCTTATCAAATCGGTCATCACCACTACACTATGAGCATTTTTCTATTGTAAAAAACGTGGTGCACGGAAATCAACGATCTCATCGCTCATTTTTGGTGGGGCCAACGTGGTGGAGAAAGAAAAATACACTGGAGGAGTTGGGGCACTTTAGCCAAGCCAAAAAACAGCGGAGGACTCGGCTATAAGGAACTACAGACGTATAATGTTGCTTTATTAACCAAGATGGCGTGGAGATTATTGCAAAACCCGAACACCTTTTGGGCACAAACGTTGAAAGGACTCTACTTCCCGAACACTTCGATTCAGTTGGCTACAAAAGGAGGTCGGGCTTCGTGGGCATGGACTAGTTTGTTGGCCGGAAGGGATGTGCTAATGGACAACATAATGTGGAAGATAGGGGATGGGCATAGCGTGAACATTTTTGAGGATGCATGGATACCGGGTGTACCGAGGTTTCAGCTGAATTTTGATACTTTGGCTAACCAGGTGCAAGCAATTGGGAAGGTGGAGGAACTAATTAATTCAGAGGAGCGAAGGTGGGAGCTTCAAGTGTTGGAAGACAAGGCAAGTGAAGCAGAACTAAATGCTATCACAAGGATCCCACTACCGGCTGATCCAATTCCTGATACTTTTATATGGCCATACAACAAAACATGTGAACTTAGTGTGAAGTCAGTATACAAGAAAGTGATCAACGTGAGTGAAGATTCTGACGTAGTCGAGCCCCATCTACAGCAAGACTTGGCCCCAATTAAATGGCGGGATGTTTGGGCAATGAACTCCATTCCAAAGGTGAGGCACTTTATGTGGAGACTCCTCTCGAAAGCTATCGCAGTAAGAGGAAATTTGAATCAGAGAGGCATCAACATCGAAGCTAGCTGCCCATTCTGCATGAAGGAGGAATCAATCGAGCATATGCTGTTCCTTGTAGGTGGACTCTGCCCATCTGGTTTACAACTCTGTCAGTCCGCCCGGATGTATTTGATGTAAGCTCGGTTGCGACGTTTCTTGCAAAGCTGAAACAGATGCCACAACTCACGAAGAAGGAAAAAATGATACGATGGTCGTTGGTGGGAGGGACGTGCAGGGCTATTTGGAAGGAGCGGTGTAGAGCAATGCATGGTGGAGACGATCCAAACCCCAAAGTTACAACATAGAGGATTATTCGGGATCATAGTGAGTACTGGGACGCTTGGAATAGCAGTGCGAGTCGTCATCAAGCCACAGGAGATACAACTGGAGAGCCTGAAAATAGATGGAAGCCACCCCCAGCAGAGTTAATAAAAATCAACTGTGACGCAGCCTTCGAACAAACACACAGGAATGGGGGTCTTGGTGGGATAACGATGAATGCTCACGGGATGGTTGTAGGTGGTTTCCATCAACAAACCACGAGATATGGAGTTCTTGAGTTAGAAGTGCTGGCGATAGCAAAGAGTCTCGAGCTAGCAATTGCAAATGGCTGGAATCGAATCATTGTTGAATCTGACTCGACAGAGGCGATCAGCTGCATGACTGGGAGAACTACTGGAATGAATTGGAGAATTTCAACACAAGTATCAAATGCACTAAGACGAGTAGAGCAGCTGAGTGAAGTCAATTGGTCCGCGTCCCGCGTGAAGCAAATGAATGTGCTAACTAGGTTGCTGTTGAATCCAGAAAGAGGTCGTGTTGTCTTAATTGGGTCTGCGCACCCCCGCCCTCTCTATTAACTTTACTGGAAAAGGATCGGGGTTTTGTCCCTCCTTGAACCTTATGCTATCTTGATTTGAAATAAATTCAGTATTTTTGGCCAAAAAAAAGGTGTCTATTTTGTATATACTAGTTGTTGCAGCGCCTGCGTTGCACGTGCATATTACTAAATTTTATTTTAATTTTTTGAAGCTAGTAGAATCCTTGTATGCGAGATCAATTGTACAAATTAAGAAATATAAGTTAGTGTTATGGAATATAGCATTCAAAGCTATCCATATATACTGTTTACCATATATTTGTCTTACCATTGTAAGACTTTTGATGATCCTATATTATCATCATCCTGTATCTGGCTTGGTTAAGTTGACAAGGTATATTTCCTCTCTAAATTACATGGTATCAGAGTCAGAGTCCGGTTCCGATTATTAGCGGTGTGTGGGTTTGTGTCCTCTTGTTGGCTCCACGTACCATATTTGGTTCTGGATTGGGCCTGGGCGTGAGAGTGGGGTTTGTTAAAAATTAGTCCCAACCCGTTCGGATTTGAAAGCCGGTGCCTTAGTTAGAGTCCTCATGGTGCGAGGGTGTGTTGAATATCACCATGAGATGGTGTCCCAGACAGTGTGGGTTAGTATGTTAGAGCAACTATATAAGCAATTGGGTTACCTCCTCCTATTACCAATTGGTTTTAGGATGGAACCCCCACTTCTGAAAGTAGTTGCTCTATGGTGACCCGTTGGGTTTGACTCGGCCCAATGTGGAATTTAAGATGGTATCAGAGCCCTTTATAGATCTAGGGTTTAGTTGTGAGAGAGGGATTCGTGGGTCACTTGTAGGGTGACGTTGTGTTCTCACCTCCACCACAGAAAGGAGCGGTTCGGTGTTTCCGGCCAGGAGCTCCTTCCCGGCGTCCAGGAGAGAGGTGCGTGAGCTTCACGCGCCGCCGTACGCTTCAGCGACAGTCTCCAAGCGCTGGCGCGTGGTGGCGCGTCCGTCGCCGACTCTTCCCGGCGTTCACAGGTCGACGTCGACTTGGATTTTCCGGTGCTTCTGTGGTCGATCTCCGGTGATCGGTGGCTGGCAGAGGTTAGCTGCGTGGCTGTCAGGTTTGATTTTTATGGGTATTGCTGCAGTTCTGATTTGGTCCGGTTTGGTTATTGCGGTCCGGTTTGGTTATTGCGGTCCGGTTTGACTATTGCGGTCCGGTTTGACTATTGCGGTCTGGTTTGATATCTGTGGTCCGGTTTGATTGCTGCGGTTTTGTTTTGCTGCCGTCTGGTCTTGTTTAGCTGCGGTCTGGTTATCTGGTTTTGCTGCGGTCTGATTAGCTGGTTTTGCTGCGGTTTGGTTAGCTGAGTTTAAAAAAAAAATGGGTGATAAAAGTGCCATGAGTGAAATAGTGTCAAGCATGTCGAAAATCACCGAACATAAATTAATTGGTAGGGATAATTATGTGGGTTGGAGTAGAAACATTCGTGTTTATCTTCGTAGTGTTGAAAAAGAAGATCATTTGACTGGCACTCCACCTCCTATGGGAAATGAGAGTAGGAAAGCTTGGTTGAGAGATGATGCACGTATATTATTGCAGATTAAAAACTCCATTGATGGTTCAATTGTTGGAATGATTGACCATTGTGAATTTGTTAAGAATCTGATGGAGTATCTTGAACTTTTGTATTATGGGAAGAATAATGCTTCTCGGATATATGATCTGTGCAAGGCCTTCTATCGTACGGAGAAGGAGTCAAAATCTCTCACCGCCTACTTTATGGAGTGCAAGAAGACCTATGAAGAGCTGAATATACTTATGTCGTTCAGCGAAGATATTAAGGTGCAACAACAGCAGAGAGAGCAAATGGCTGTAATGAACTTCTTAGCGGGTTTGCCGTCTGAATATGAGACTGCCAAGTCTCAGATTCTCTCTGATGTTGAGATCACAACAATGCAAGAAGCATTCAGCAGAGTTCTTCGCACTGAGAATGTTGTGGCTTCTTCACAGGCCAATGCATTTGTTGCAAGAGGAAGTTGGAACGACTCAGGGAAAAATGATCATCGCCAGAGCACCCCTCAAGGCGACAATCAAGGTGGGAGAGGAAAAAAGATGCCTGATCATTGCCAGAGCAACCCTCAAGGCGACAATCAAGGTGGGATAATCTGCTACCACTGCCGTGAGCCGGGCCATACGAAGAGATTTTGTCGGAAACTGAAGAACCGTAATCAACGCGCTTCAACTTCTACTGTGGCTGCTGCATTAGTACATCTTCAGTTGCCACATCTTCTCAACCGACAGGGAGAACTATTTCAGTCACGTCGGATGAATTAGCTGTACTATCTCAGTATCAAGAGTCTTTGAAGGACACTACTCCGCAGACTACCCTTGCTGAGTCAGGTAATATCTGTCTTGTCTCTTCCACAAATAGATGGGTCGTTGATTCAGGTGTTGTTAGGTTCTAAGCCCTCGGTCAACGGGTTGTCGATCTAAGGCTTATTCCTCACTGGTGAACTGACGGATTCAGAACTCTCAGGGCTAGTCGTTCTGATGCTTGTCCTTCTGCTCTCCTCCTTCTCTTCTCCATGCTACCCTGAAGGATTCAGAACTCTCAGGGCCAGTCGTTCTGATGCTTGTCCTTCTGCTCTCCTCCTTCTCTTCTCCTTGCTACCCTGAAGGATTCAGAACTCTCAGGGCCAGTCGTTCTGATGCTAGTCCTTCTGTTCCTTTCCTTCTTCTCCACGCGACCCTGCAAGAGGGGCAGTATCGAGCACGAAGGGGGGGGGGTGGTGCTTGATGAACCCTCTCTGGTGCTTAAGTCAGAACGATAGTTCTAGAGAGATAAAGCTAGAGAGATGTCAGAGCTAAACTTCTCAATTAGCCAAGATCCCCAAATGAATGGTGGAAGGGTTGTATTTATAGGCAACGGTGTCATTAAGGTGACTTAATGACATCGTTAACCTTTAAACATAATTATTTAGTTCCTGATTACATAATTAATACCTTAGAGCACGGAGAGGTTGGCGGAAATAATCTGAGTGCGGGAGTCGGAAAACGGTGTCGGGGCCCTTGGGGGTGGGGAGAAAATCCGACCCCCAAGGGTAGGGGTTGGGTGTGGCCACCCAACCCCTCCCTAGGGGAGATCGGGTTGGATGGGGAGATCGGGTGTGGCCACCCGACCTCACCTAGGTGAGTTCGTCGCGGTCCGGACGAGTATTTTCGCCTCGTCCGGACCGTTGGTGTTTCAGCGGGGTGTTTGGGTCGAAGTTTCGATTTATAATCATTAACGGGGTGATCAAAATAAAACGATTCGGAAGTCAACTGGTTCAAATTGGGCGTATATCCATCACATGCCCCCGAGTCAACCAATGGCCTGACCCTTGATTGACTCTATTTTAGGATTGTATGACAAGCGCAATTTGAAGCCGGGATTTGATCTTTTGTCGGAATCCTTACTTACCCATGGGTGTGTGTCTCTGACTCTGCCCCCTATCTTATAAGATAGAGGAATTACAAACGTCAGAATAGCACGGACACGTGTCCAAGCACGTGTCCGTCTGAGATGGAAATAATAAATCCAAAACTGTCACGGGCTCATACTCGGAAAATATACGCACGTGTGGGGATGTAACATGAATATGGCTAAGTGAGTCCATGCTTCAATTTCATGACGGGGTAAGCCTAAGTGGGGGAAAATTTTAATTTTGGTCCAAAATTTTTCTAAGTATTGGATACTAGAAAATATGCCTATAGGATGTGAACTAGGAGTGAACATGGACATATCATGAACATGATGATGTGTACTAGCATACATGCAAGTAGGAACATAAGGATGGGAGTGGGTATAGACATGCTGCGATTGTAGTCATGAATGTATGCATGAATATATGGCGGCCATGTGCATGGACATCTAAATGTTGGAACACACGGGAGTGTGCACGTGGGCATGCATGTGAGTGCAAGCGTAAACATGTATGTGTGTATGGATGGGTTGTGAGTATAAGCATGGGTGATGGCATTGGTGTACTTGTAGATGTAAATCATGAATATGAGCATAAGTGCAAGGGTGAGAGCATAGATCTCTCCTTTATTTGAGGGTGGGAACTCTGCCACTCAATGGGACACAACGTTCCGCCTCCCTCGTACTAGCGCGAGCATTGTCCTTTAACCTCCACCTTCGGCATGTGTAAAATTTTTCCTTCATTCGTTGGAGCGTGTGTATAGCTCTTGACCCTTACCCTGCAATTTGTTCCCCATAAAAGTGAGGGTGAAAATGCTTACAAGCTTTCTTCTTACCCGCCGTGAGCGAAGGGGTTTATTGACATGTGTTAAGGGTTGACCCTTCCTTCGGATGTGTCGGAGCGTTGCTCCATTTGGGGAAGCTAAAAGTTCGCCCTCTTTGTGACGCTCTGGGATTTGTTCCCTTGGATAGGTCTCTTGGGTTGTGGTTTTGCTTCCGTAACTTGATTTATGTTAAGGTTGCCCCCGTAGTAGGCGTATCTCGCCCCTCCATGAGTAAGGGTCGATCTTTGCGTTGGTCGCTCGTATAAATGACTCACTTTTGGGAAGCTTTCTTCTTTAGACAGGGAGACCTTGAAGATCGTTTTCCAAGGCAGTCAGACCAAATCTGATTGTCCTGTGTCTTGGGTGTCCGAGGTGGACTCGTATGAGGTGGGGACTCGTATGACCCCTTGTAGGTTGGTTTCATGGAGAAACGTATAAGGTGTAGGCGGAGCGTTCCGAACGTACCGTTGAATCGAATGAGAGGGAAGAACCCTCTAGTTCTGCTCATCAGGCCAAGAAATCTTCTAAGTTAGGGAAAGCTGCAGAGGCTTCCGGCATGTTCTTTTTCCATTCTCTTTTCTTTGTGATATACTTATGATTGTTCTCATGTTGCTTCCTTCTTGTTGTTAGAGCGTTCGCCCCTGGTTACCGAATGGGTTCTTGCGGTGGGCGAGAGTTCAAGTCAATCTAAATCCAAGGCGTGGAAACCTGACTCTGAGGTCGGGCCCTCGGCTGCCATGGAGAAGGAAACCGCGAGAGGCTCTCCTTCAAGTGCCCCTTTGCTGACTCCCTCTCATGATAGGGAGGTAGTGGTTGAAGAGGCGCCCTCTTTGCTTGACAAAGGGAAACAATCTGTGGATGGCGATGGGGTGATCATAGGTCTTGGTGTCTCTTCTCTATCCCCTGCCCCCCTGCCGAGGGGCCGAGTCTCAGGTTTATTTCATCTTCATGTAGATTTGACGACTTTTGAAGGTGTCTTTGGCTTTCCTATGGGTTATGTTATTAACCCTTGCGTTGAAGATATTTCTTTTGGTGATGGGTGTGATCATCGCCTTTCATTGAGGTTCCTTTCTCTTGCCATGGCTCTGATTAAGATAGCAAATTTTTGCTTGGGAGTTTGGTGGAGACTGCTCTTGAGTTAGCCTCTACTAGTATCGTAGTTGTGATCGTTTTGTTATATGCCCCCAATAGTGCTTGTCGTGATTCTTTGCTTTATGGTTGATTTCATGAGATATGGATGTTGCCTTCATAATGAGGACGTCTCCTACCTAGTATCATCCAGGTGGTTGAAATATAAGTGCATACCTTTGATGAGCGTATGAAGGGTGTTGTTTTTCCCCTTTTTTTTGAACCTCCTCCTAAGGCTAGGCGTAGCCTTTTGATGTTCGTTGTCGGGATGGTGTCTTTACAATGTATGTCTTTGACAGATGTTTTATGATGTACTGCCATGATAATCACTTCGAGGTATGTGGACATGATAGCCACTTCGTGATGTGTGGGAGTGATAGCCCTTATGTAGTGTGTGGACATGATAGCCACTTCAAGGTATGTGGACATGATAGCCACGTCACGATGTATGGAGTTGTGCTTTAGTATTCCTTTCTCATTGGAGAGCCTTCATTGCTATAGTTGCCTTTTTTTTAGGCTATGTTTGTTGGGTTAGGTCCTGATGTCTCGTCTTGCCAGATGTTGTATCCTTCATGCTCTTTAGATGTCTCCTTCATGATTTGTGCTTGACGATGTTCAAGTCTGATACGAGCATAGGTCACGCGAGGGCGACATGCAAGATAATAACGTTTGTCGGAGGTTGCTTTGTGTGACTTGTAAGGCAATTCCTCTTCTTGATGGGTCGAGTTTATTTTGAGAGCCTTGAACTTTGGATTTCATGTCTTTGCTATCCTTCTTGGTGGTGTAGGGTTCCTTTGAGATACTTCTCTTGACTTGTGATATGGATGGTAGGATAACTCGTTACTTTTCATGATAACCTCTTGTGCTTCTGTATATGATCCTTTGGTCATGGACTTCTCCCTTGTATATGCTTTCCTTTCCTTATCTTTCTTTTGTGTTTTCCTTCACATCATACCTGCTATCTCATCAAGAAAAAACATTATGTGTTCTTCATACAACTTCGCTTTGCAATTATTTTCTCATGGAATCCTTCTTAGTATGGTGCAATGATCTCTTCTGATACCCTTTAAATGGTATATATGGTACTGTTAGACCAAATATACGCTCTTGGTGGGCGTCGAATCTGTTCACGAGACAGGCTCTCGGAGGGCACTTAACGTTTCACAGGATAGGCTCCCGGCGGGCACAAGT
Organism: Clarkia xantiana subsp. parviflora; assembly: GCA_036873135.1. NCBI lineage: Eukaryota > Viridiplantae > Streptophyta > Magnoliopsida > Myrtales > Onagraceae > Clarkia > Clarkia xantiana. Next base: position 38,265,724 of record JAPTYO010000008.1, read on the forward strand.
AAGACCAAAGATACGCTCCTGGTGGGCGTCGAATCTGTTCACGAGACAGGCTCTCGGAGGGCACTTAACGTTTCACAGGAAAGGCTCCCGGAGGGCACAAGTTAGACCAAAGATACGCTCCTGGTGGGCGTCGAAAACTGTTCACGAGACTGGCTCTCGGAGGGCACTTAACGTTTCACAGGATAGGCTCCCGGAGGGCACAAGTTAGACCAAAGATACGCTCCTGGTGGGCGTCGAATCTGGTAGTTTGAAATCTACCTCAAGATACGCTCTTGGGGGCGTCGAATCTGGTAGTTTGAAATCTACCTCAAGATACGCTCTTGGGGGCGTCGAATCTGGTAGTTTGAAATCTACCTCAAGATACGCTCTTGGGGGCGTCGAAGGTCGTAGTTTTTGGAAACCACTTTCAAGATACGCTCTTGGGGGCGTCGAAGTTCGTAATTTTTTGAAACCACTCTCAAGATACGCTCTTGGGGGCGTCGAAGTTCGTAGTTTTTGGAAACCACTCTCAAGATACGCTCTTGGGGGCGTCGAAGGCCGTAGTATGAAAACTACTCTCAAGATACGCTCTTGGGGGCGTCGAGGGTCGTAGTATGAAAACTACTCTCAAGATACGCTCTTAGGGGCGTCGAAGGTCGTAGTATGAAAACTACTCTCAAGATACGCTCTTGGGGGCGTCGAATATGTTCGTGGGATAGGCTCTCGGAGGGCTCAGAATATTACTTTACCTTGTGTCACTCCCCATGTAGGGTGTGTCTTTGATACGCCTCTTTACTTGAGTTTTCTTTCCATGATATTGCCTGTTACCACGCTTTTTCTTCAATGTGGGAGATCACCTTTCGAGGGCGATGTTTGTGTGTTGCCAACTTAGGACGAGTTCGTAGAGGGAGTTGAGGATGTTTTCCTCTTATGTGACCTCTTCAAGAAGAAGTGGTATTGCATGTTCTTGTGATCTTCTGCCTTTAATCTCTTCTTTTACACTTAGGTGGACTACCATGCACTTATTCGTTTGGTGCCCCCCAAGTTGCTTGGTGGTCATACCGCTTTTCATATTTGGCCGTTGAAGGCCCCTCGTTCATTTTCTTGGTTGGGTACCCCTTATGCTCGGGGCTCCCTTGTCTGCTTGTTTGAATGCGATGAGTGTCCCTTGTAGGATTTACTCTTTCTCATGCTTGCTTGTTTCAGTCATAGGCATGGTTTGGATAATGCCTTTGTCGGATGTATCTTTAGAGGTTGGGTGGAGAGCTTTTGCTTTGGGTGGGTGGGGGTGATTTTCATTCTCTTGATAACTAGGATGTGGTAGTGTTTGTATCCTAGGGGTGCTTGTAAATTCTTTCCCCCCCCCCCTTCCTTGTGTTTTTTAGAAAAAACACTTTTGCGGTGATGATAGAGTAGGAGTAACGTATCTGGAAGGGATTGTATTTAGGTTGAAAAGTTTTCTCATAGAATGGTGTCTTAAGTTGTTAATCTCGAGGGTGTGTTTCAGACTAGTCAATCTGATCCATGCTCCTTGCTCGGGCATGGGGGGGGTGGGGGGGGGGGGGGGGGTGGGGGGGGGGTGGGGGGGGGGGGGGGGGGGGTCTGACCGGGCTGTGATAATCTTCTTGAAGTGTTGTGGTATTTAGTGTGCTTTGCATTTTCCTTTACATTGGAGTATTCATCAATGCTTTAGGGAGTGTCACATTGGTCATGCTCCTCCCACCTTGAATCTTGATTATAGACTTCCTTTGAATTAGGACTTGAACCTAAAAAGGATGTTTTCCTTTAGGTTTGCAGGTGATGCTCCATGATTTTCCATGGGTTTGCCCCCGTATTGGCTATTCCTTGTTGGATAGCTTCATTAGAGACTGCATTTGTATTGCGTACGTATACTTGTTTGAGGTGTGTTGAGCTGACAAGTCCCTCATTTTTTATTTTTTCATAACCTTCACTCATCATGTGTTCGGTGTATGGCCTTAAAGGCGGGATATTTTTCTAGTGCCCCCTTTATCGAGGTTCTCCTCTTGATGGGATGCCAGAGTCAAATGTCTTATCATTCGCGGACAAGGTGTTTGATCCGGATGTGCGTCTAGTGTGAGGGTCGATCTTGAAACCTTACCCCCCAAGCTTTTGAGCTCTTCTTTGGTTGATCTTGTAGAACTGTTATCATGCCCTAAGGCTCTTGATAGGAGATGTATCTCCTTTTTCATATTCTAGTTGTTGCACTATCTCTTTTGCTAATCTTGCATCTTTAGAGTTTCTCTCTTGGTGCATGACTTCAATGACAGGATTTTCTACCGATGTTTGTTCTGTTAGGACTTGTATCCTTGGTTGCCTTCCTTTCTTGTGAGATGGCGAAGGAGTGTTTATGAACACTCAAATTTGTCGTACTTGGTAGAGGTATGCGCCTAATCTTTAGGGCGCTGTCTTGAATCATCGTGTACCTATCTTTGATGAACATGTTATTCATTGCATATATAATACGGAGTCCAAGGATCTCCGGGTTAGGATCATATTTTGAGAACAGAGACATAGTCATCTATTAGATAACCCCTTTCATTTTTGCAAGGATACTTGTAAGGATACTTGTAAGGATATGTGTTCCATCCTTGTTCCAGGCTCATTTGCAGTGTTGTGTCCCTAATGGGTATGATGATGTTCTGACCACCCTTACTAGTAGGGGGTCCATTGGTTTTATATATGCCGGACTCCTTCTTAGTATCATCAATAGCTGGATATGGGGGATGTCTGACGAACTTCCTTCATGCACTATGGTTCTCTTTATGTCAAAGTTGGTGATTCCCTCTCTTATGACTAATATATCATTGTGTGGAAATACTATGTTTTCCATATCCCTTTTTGAAAGCTTGATGATGATATCGCCCTTCTTCCTTTGCTAGGCTTTGTGTCCTTGAGAGTTTTTTGATGGAAGTGTATTCCATTACCTAAGATGAGCTTACTAGGTGTAGTTGTATCTCTTGGGTATTTTGTGAAATCATAAAGATCCTCTGGAGGTGTTTGCCTCTGATAGTGGGCGTTGCCCATGTGATATGGTTTCTTTCGTTTTTGAAGGGATGTGTTCGTGGGTACCCCCTCTTATGCTAATAGATAATCTATTTGTTTTCGGGGAGGACGCATTGTGACTGGTGCCCCCCTTGCATATAGATGCCAGATGGCGTCCTTCGACGGACTAGGCCCTAAGGTACTTAGTGGAAGGTTATAGTGAGGGTAGCCCTTTGAGATTGGGAAATCTGTTCCTTTTGTATCTCTTGGTTGGCGGCGGCGTTTTATGGACTCTTCTAGTAGTCCACCTGTGTATATATATACCACGGAGCCCGAAGGCGTCCGGTATGGTCATTCTTGGAAAACATGTTGATATCAAGTATCAAAATCTACCCCTTTTAGGGAGTTGACTTGTTATGCAGTTAAATTAAATAAGAGGATATGGGAAGGATATGGGTGTGGGGGTGTTGATACCCCCTGCTTCCTTGGTAATGTAACTGTCTTCCTCCATTAGTCTGTGTGTATTCCTTCCATTTGAGTAATATAAGGTCGCACCCTTGCAAGGCTTACTAGGTTGAGGTGTATCATTCGTGCACGTTGTGTGTGATCTCACCCCACTGCGTCTGTCCATGAGACTCCTCGTTGCAGTAGTAATTTAGTAACATAGTGTGGTTCTATATGAGTCCCATGTTCAAATCCTTGTCTTTCCGACTGCTCCCCTGTCCTAGGGGGATGTATGCCAAGGGTTGTCATGCACGAGGGGTTTGGACTTGTCGTGCTGTATCATGGGTGGGTGGTTGCCTTGTTGTGTTGTTGGGACTATGTCCTTCCCTTTGAGCTTTCCTTGGAATGTCCCTTAGTCATGTCCGTGGTGATACGGACTGTATGTGTACCTTGCTGAGGTGGGTGTTGGAACTCTTATATCCTTGGTGGTCTGACTTGCATGTCCTCCCTTAGTGGGGTGTATGTCCCAGCTCTTTGCTGTGTTTGTTATTGCCTTGGAGGCACAAATTGTTGCCTTCCCTCTGGGGGTGGCCCTTGCTCTTCTCCCCTTTGTTCTTCTCGCTGCCCTGATGGAGGGTGCGATTAGTGTTCTTCTTCTGGGACTTGTTCTTCCTCATGAACTTCTTCTTCTTCATGCTGGTGTTGCCTTCCCTGCCTGTTCCTCAGAGTCTCTCTATAGGCTAGCAGCTCATCCAATGCGCTCATCAACCTCGGAGTCACTGTCTGTGCTCCTTGCAAGTATGCGGGCCTTGTGTTGGTTGTGTGGGCGCGATTGTCGTTCTTTTGAGTCGGCATTCCATATGGATACCCTTGAGGTTGTGCCTCATAGTAGTACCCCTGAGGAGGTGTCGTGTACTAGGATGGCACTCCTTGTTGCTCCCCCTGTCTCTGTGGCCTCCTAGCCAATGGAGTTGAAGCTGTGGAAGACTCAGCCCCAACTGGGCGTGAAGGTCCTCCTCCCTGATTGTTAGGCTGGGGTGCCTGTGGGGTTATCTGAGGCTGTAGGTGTGCAGGCTGTTTCTCTGGGTTAGGCTGCCTTGCTGGAGGTATAGGCTGTCTTTCTCGCCTATTGCCCCACGTTGGGCGATTATCTCTAGACGCTAAGGTGTTCGTCACCGCTCTTGCGATTGCTAGGCTTTCTATTCGAAACCCACGGACGGCGCCAAGTGTTAGGTTCTAAGCCCTCGGTCAACGGGTTGTCGATCTAAGGCTTATTCCTCACTGGTGAACTGACGGATTCAGAACTCTCAGGGCTAGTCGTTCTGATTCTTGTCCTTCTGCTCTCCTCCTTCTCTTCTCCATGCTACCCTGAAGGATTCAGAACTCTCAGGGCCAGTCGTTCTGATGCTTGTCCTTCTACTCTCCTCATTCTCTTCTCCTTGCTACCCTGAAGGATTCAGAACTCTCAGGGCCAGTCGTTCTGATGCTAGTCCTTCTGTTCCTTTCCTTCTTCTCCACGCGACCCTGCAAGAGGGGCAGTATCAAGCACGGAGGGGAGGGGGGTGGTGCTTGATGAACACTCTCTGATGCTTAAGTCAGAACGATAGTTCTAGAGAGATAAAGCTAGAGAGATGTCAGAGCTAAACTTCTCAATTAGCCAAGATCCCCAAATGAATGGTGGAAGGGTTGTATTTATAGGCAATGGTGTCATTAAGGTGACTTAATGACATCGTTAACCTTTAAACATAATTATTTAGTTCCTGATTACATAATTAATACCTTAGAGCACGGAGAGGTTGGCGGAAATAATCTGAGTGCGGGAGTCTGAAAACGGTGTCGGGGCCCTTGGGGGTGGGGAGAAAATCCGACCCCCAAGGGTAGGGGTTGGGTGTGGCCACCCAACCCCTCCCTAGGGGAGATAGGGTTGGCCAACCCTATCTCCTCTAGGGGAGGTCGGGTGTGGCCACCCGACCTCACCTAGGTGTGAGTTCGTCGCGGTCCGGACGAGTATTTTCGCCTCGTTCGGACCGTTGGTATTTCGGCGGGGTGTTTGGGTCGAAGTTTCGATTTATAATCATTGACGGGGTGATCAAAATAAAACGATTCGGAAGTCAACGGGTTCAAATTGGGCGTATATCCATCAGGTGCTATAGACCATATGACAGGTAACCCCAACACCTTTTCCATTTTTCAATCTCACAGAGCATCATCTCCCATAACTATAGCTGATGGGTCAACCTATGATGTTGTGGGATCAGGCACTGTTAAACCTCTGTGTTAAGTTTACCAAATCTTGCTTTTAACCTCGTGTCTGTCAGTAAAATTACTAGAGACTTGAATTGTTATATTTCATTCTTTCCGGATCATTGCGTGTTCCAGGATCTTTTGACGGAGCGTACTATTGGTAGAGGTCATGTATCTGGTGGGCTCTACATCCTCGACTCGTGGGTACCAAGATCCATCGCATGTTCAAGTGTTCACTCTCCGTTCGATATGCATTGTCTGTTGGGACATCCTTCATTACCTATCTTGAAGCAGCTGTGTCCTTAATTTCAAAATGTACCTTCAATAAATTGTGAGTCGTGTCAGTTTGCGAAACATACTCGTAGTTCCTTGAGTCCAAGGGAGAATAAACGTGTTGAGTCTGTTTTTCAGTTAGTTCATTCTGATGTCTGGGGATCCTTCCTCTAGTGTTTCTCAAACTGGGTTCAGATATTTTGTTACTTTTTTGTGGATGATTATTCTCGTATGAATTGGATTTATTTTATGAAAAGCCGTGCGGAATTATTTACCCATTTCTGTGCCTTTTGTGCTGAAATTAAAACTCAGTTTGATGTGTCTGTTCGTATATTGCAAAGTGATAATGCTAAAGAATACACGTCATCAATATTCCGCTCCTACATGACTCAACATGGCATCATTCACCAATCTTCTTGTGTTGACACACCTGCCCAGAATGGAGTTGCTGAAAGGAAGAATAGACATTTGCTTGAGACTGCTCGAGCTCTTTTGTTCCAGATGAATGTTCCAAAGCAATTCTGGGTTGACGCTGTCTCTACAGCTTGTTTCCTGATTAATCGAATGCCTTCGTCTGTCTTGAAGGGTGATATTCCATATGATGTTCTTTGTCCAGCTAAACCTCTCTTCCCTATAGAACCACGTGTATTTGGATGCACGTGCTATGTCCGGGATGTTCGACCGTCAGTCACAAAGTTAGATCCCAAAGCTTTGCGTTGTGTATTTTTGGGCTATTCTCGTGTTCAAAAGGGATATCGTTGTTATTCTCCTAATTTGAAGAGGTATTTAGTGTCTATTGAAGTTTCTTTTTCAGATTCAATTCCTTTTTACTCTAAACCTGGTAGTCCTACTCAGGGGGAGGAATATGGGTGGCTACATTACACTGTTCCTCCACTTCCGATTGATGCACAACAAGAAAATTCCGTTGATGCACGAGAAAATAATCTTGTTCCCACCAGTTCGCAAGGTTTTCCACCTCCGCCTCCACCTTTGCCACCTCCGCCACCTGTCCTCCAAGTTTATTCTAGAAGACCGAAGAATACAGACACATGTCCTCCACCAGTGTCGCCGTCAACTGATCTTCCGGATGACACACCATCTACTGATCTTCCGGATGACACACCATCTACTGATCTTCTCGATGACACACCGTCTAGTGATCTCCCTACTGATTATTATTTTCCTATTGCCCTTCGTAAAGGTAAACGTCAATGTACAATTCCTCAATCATCCTATCCTATTGCAAATTACATTCCATATGCTCACTTATCCCCAGCCACTAGTTCTTTAATTGCTAGGCTTGACTCGGTGTCTGTACCAAAAACCGTTAAGGAAGCGCTAAGTCATTCTGGATGGCGTGATGCTATGTTTGAGGAGATGACAACCTTGGATGCAAATCACACTTGGGAATTGGTGGAATTACCTAAAGGAAAAAGGGCAGTCGGGTGTAAGTGGGTCTTTGTAGTTAAGTATAATACAGATGGCTCGGTGGCTCGTCTTAAATCTCGTCTCGTTGCTAAGGGATATGCACAAACGTATGGTGTGGACTACTCAGACACTTTATCTCCTGTAGCAAAGCTTACTTCTGTTCGTCTGCTTATTTCTCTTGCTGCATCTAGGCACTGGCCGTTGCATCAGTTAGATATTAAGAATGCTTTTCTTCATGGTGAGTTGCAAGAAGAGGTGTATATGGAGCAACCACCTGGGTTTGTTGCTCAGGGGGAGAATAGGAAAGTGTGTCGTCTGAAGAAATCATTGTATGGGCTGAAATAGAGTCCTCGTGCCTGGTTTGGAAAATTTAGTGAGGTGGCTCTAGAATTTGGATTACGGAGAAGCAAGTGTGATCACTCCGTATTTTTCAAACAGTCAGTGTCGTGTTTCATCCTTCTTGTCGTCTATGCTGATGATATTGTCATTACAGGAGACGACCACACTGGGATCGCTGGTCTTAAGTCATTCATTCATACAAGATTCAGCACGAAGGATTTGGGTCTGTTGAAGTACTTCTTAGGGTTGGAAGTTACAAGGAGTAAGAAAGAAATCTTTTTATCACAGAGGAAGTATGTGATTGATCTACTCAAAGAAACTGGGAAAATAGGAGCCAAGCCATCTAGTACTCCTATAGCTCCGAAGACTCAACTCATGAAAGATGATGGCAGCTTATTTGATGATCCCAAGAGGTATAGAAGCCTAGTGGGAAAACTGAACTACCTCACAGTCACTCGTCCAGATATTGCATATGCAGTGGGTATTGTGAGTCAGTTCATGGAAGCTCCTACAATTAATCACTGGGCAGTTTTGGAAAAAAATTTGTGTTATTTGAAGGGAGCTCCAGGGTTGGGTTTACTATACCAGGATAATGGGCATATTCGAACCGAGTGTTTTGCAGATGCCAACTGGGCGGGGTCTAAGGTTGATAGGAGATCTATTACAGGATATTGCGTCTTTGTTGGAGGAAATCTAGTTTCCTGGAGAAGTAAAAAGCAGACTGTAGTATCTCGGTCTAGTGCCGAGTCTGAGTACAGGGCTATGGCAGATTCTTCATGTGAAATTTTGTGGATATATCATCTAATGGATGAGATTGGCTTGAACCCTGTTAGAACGGCTAAACTCTGGTGTGATAATCAAGCTGCTCTTCATATTGCATCGAATCCAGTTTATCATGAGAGAACCAAACACATTGAGGTTGATTGCCATTTTATTCGTGAGAAGATTGAGGAGAACTTGATTTCCACAGGATATGTAAGGACTGGAGAACAATTGGTTGATCTGTTTACAAAGGCATTGGATGGTCCTCGAGTTGGGTACCTCTGTAACAAGTTGAGCATGACTAACATCTATGCTCCAACTTGAGGGGGAGTGTTATGGAATATAGCATTCAAAGCTATCCATATATACTGTTTACCATATATGTGTCTTACCATTCTAAGACTTGATAATCCTATATTATCATCATCATGTATCTGACTTGGTTAAGTTGACAAGGTATATTTCCTCTCTAAATTGAGTTTGACCTAAAAGTAATAACGACTTCTATTCAATAAGACCCCTCTTAAGTGAATATGGTATATGTGTCATACCAAGGTACCATCAGACACTGAGAACGCAAGATTAAATTATATATTTGTAACTAGCTATGATGTAAATCGTTTATTGAAAACCTAGTCTCAAAGATTATGAATGTAACCTCAAAAAACATTACCTAAAAATTGAAACAAATATCTCAATTTTTTTCATTAAAAAAACCTTCTGGTGTAGATTTGCATGGTAGAAAAAGAGTTGTAGATTTTAAAAAAAAAAAAAAAAGTACACAGTTAAACCCTCTTAGATAGTCGTAGTGCAAGCACCTCTCCTTTCTACTCAAGTGATCTCCATGTACAATACGACTTCAAACTCATCCTTAGTGGGTACAGGTTCATCTGCAGCTGGCTTCAGTTTCAGTGCACCAGATACATGTCCACATTCTCAAGGCCCTGTTCTATTAGAAAACCAAGTAATTTTTTTTTGAAGTTCCAAATTAAGTTTTACAAAATTCAAGCTGTAGAAAGGCGAATCCGAGGAATGAAGAGGAAGCAAATCACCACCAAAGAGATACCTCATGCACCCACAATGGTGACTGCTACAGAAGTTGAAGCCGCCACCACCACCGCCGGAGAGCCATATAGTATTGCAAAGATAAACTGGTGTCGATATATATAGTACTGCGATCCGGTCGAGAGATGATGATATTGATGGCGTTGTTGGAGGTTTTCTTTGCTGTTACTTCAGATGATACTAGTTGGATGCATGAATAGGAGAAACTGCCACCTATAGACACAAGATTGAGACCAGACCAAAATGTGTTTGGAGAGAAGGCAGTGGGAATCATTCCTTGATATTTTTTGTCAAATTTCTTCAGATCAACAATAATGGATGATAATGATGCTTTCAGGTAACAAAAACAATAAACATATCTTCTTCTTCTTGCTTTATACTTGGATGGAATCGGCCGGTGGTAGTTGCTTTTATAATACACGATTGTCCCAGTCGACCGGTTTTTTACATTTTTTACACCAACGTAAACATAAACAGAAGGGGCACAAAGCAGTCTAAGCACCATTTGATTTTAGAAGTGATACCCTTTGGATGAAAGACACCAAATGAGTTGATGAGAGGTGACTATTGAAGGTGAGGGCCACACATACTTTTAGGTTACTTGTGGACTAAGAAATTAAAAAAAATTCACCTTGTACACCTATAGGTGGTTCGGCCGAAATAACACCAAAACTAGGGTTGGTGGTCAAATTTCAAGATCAAAACTTGTCATGATCAAGAATCCAAAGTTTAAATTTGATAAAAGTCTTATTTTTCTTGAAGATCATGAACATCAAATTTTACTATGAACATCATGAAAAACCATAGCCAGTCCGATTTTACGAAGAAAAAATGAAAATGTAAAACTTTAAAACACTTTAAAATTTTCGGCCAACGTCAAGGAAAAACAAAAACATCAATTTTATTAAAAACACGAACTCCCTAACACAGGCTCTGATACCACTGTAGGATTTATGAGATTAATGCTACGGAAACAAAACCCTAGATACGTGCATGGTAACAAATACGCAGCGGAAGAAGGTGCACATACCTATACTGTTTCCTGTAGCCCAGGACCTTTGAGGGGAGTTCTCGATCCGCCGGACGGTTCCTTGTAGAGGTTCTTGTTAGAGAAGCCCTACGCGGATTATGCCTCACAGCAAAGCCTCTGTCGATTCTCCGCAGGATGGATCTACTCGGAGTAAATTGCTCGTCGCAATTTGACACCTCCTTGCTGTGTAGTAGGTTCGGCCGAAACATTTATTTAAGGAGGAGGGTTCTCTTTTAATCTCACAACTTAGGAGAGGAGAATAGCATTAGTAAAACCCTCTCAGGTCCCTATTTAGAAGAGTGGGAGTGTGATAAATCGCACCTCCTTAAGTGATATAAGTCGGTCGGCCATGTAAATGGGGGAGGCCCATTTTGGGTCTCCCATGTCAATTGGGATTTTAGGCCTAGCCCAAAAATCGTAATATGACCAACCTAATTTCTTAGCTATATGGACTTAATTAATGGGCTCCCAATTACAGCGGCCCATAGTCCAAATGCTAACAAGAATAAGTAGAAAAAATGGATACATGTGATGAAACTTTGGCTTGAAACATTCTTGCATTACGTTCTTATCAAATGCTCTACATGATGAAGCATTTCGTGATAAACAACTCGGTAGAGGTCCAAGGGTGCGTCGTTAAAGTAAGAGTATCTGCCTGAAGCCAAGCCAATCCATGATTTGTGTGTAGGGCGGATGACCTGGACAAATTCAAAAATCGAAGGCGAGCGAAATTTATAAAGTAAAGGAAAAGACCACATAAACTAGTCCCACATCTCTGTGTGGGATGAACAAAGTGGGCAGGTTGGGTAAACTATCATTAAAATCTACTGATGGCTTAAAATCTGCTTTTCTGTTTCAATTTGCCTTTTCTGGAACACCCACAATTGTTTCAGAAAATTTTAATGGAAATAATTATTTAGAATGGTCAGCATCTATGGAGCTTTGGTTTTTAGGATTTGGTTTTTATGATCACCTTGAGAAGGTTGTTTTTGATATTGCTGAAGCTCAATAGAATCAGTGGGAGAAATTTGATTATCAACATTGTGCATTACTTTGGCAATCAATTGATCTTTCAATCCTTAGTAACTTTAGAGCGTTCAAGACATGTAATTCCCTTTGAAATAAGATTAAGAGTGTGTATGATAATGACATCCTGCGATTGTATGATGCTGGACAAAAACTCGCCTCCTTGAAGCAGATCAATCATGATATGGGTGTTTATCTGTTTGAAGTACAAACTACAGTTGAAGAGTTGAAGATGTTCCTCCAAGCCGATACAATTGCCGGATTCTCTAAGAAGCTTGACAATCTATATATGGTGATGACATTTCGCAACTTACATCAAGATTATGAACATGTTCGAGATCGGATTCTGACAAGTCCAGATATTCCAACAATGGAAGATTTAGTCACTCGAGTATTTAGGGTTCTTTTTCCAAAGGCACCACCTCCTAAAGCAGTTGAAGCTTTTGCAATGACTGCTAATTATAATAATTGAGACATGGAGGTGGTTGTGGATGACTCAACACTGGACGTGGTGGACGCAATGGTGGACGTAATGGTGGACGTCGAGGTTCTCAATCTCAATGCTCTTATTGCGGAAGGATGGGTCACACTTTCGATACATGTTATCAACTCAAGGAATATCCAGAGGATCATACTGCTAACGTTATTCTTACTAAGAAAACAGAAGCCACTAATCCGATGAAGTCGACAGATGTCAAAATTTCTGCAGGTGAGTACTGAGAGTTCCTGAAGATGAAAGGGGCTCAACAAGTCCAATCAGAAGCAGCTACCAGTTCCACTGCTTGGATCTCTCAATCTGGTAATAATCAAAATCGATGGATTATTGATTCAGGGGCGTCAAATCATATTGCAGACAGTTCTACTTTTACCTCAATTTCTCAACTAAATTCCACACATCACATTACTCTTGCAAGTGGCTCGAGAGTTGCAGCCAAATGATTTGGTAAAGCCCCCCTCCAAGCTCATCCTTATCCTTAGAGTCCGTCTTATATATCCTTGGTTGTCCCTGATATCTATCATCAAATTGGTTCGTTCCTTTAACTGTTATTCAGCCTTTAGTAAGGATTCCTATACAGGAACGTGGCACGGGTCAGACGATCGTTGTGGGATATGAAACAGGAGGACTCTACTATATACAACCACATTCAGTTATTTGTGTTGCGGAGTCTCTCAACCTACTTCATCAGCGTCTTGGTCATCCTAACTTGTCCAAACTTCAGAAGATGGTTCCTACCTTGGTCAAGCTAAAATAGCTGAACTGTGATTCTTGTCAATTAGGTAAACATGTTAGGCCTGCTTTTCATAGTCATGGTGAAACTAGAGTTGATTCTCCTTTTTTTTTTTTTCAATAATACACTCAGATGTTTGGAGACCTAGTCGAGTATCTACTTCTGATGGGTACATATATTTTGTTACTTTTATCGATGAACTCTCTTATTGTACTTAGGTCTAATTAATGAAAAAACATTCTGAGTTATTTCCTATTTTTCAATATTTTATTGCTAAAATTCAGACCCAATTAGGTCAAAATATCAAAGTTCTTTGTAGTGATAATGCACGTGAGTATTTCTCGGGTATGTTTTTTTTTTCATTTTGACTCGACATGGCATCCTACTTCAGTCCACATATCCTCATACACCTCAGCGAAATGGCATCACAGAGCGTAAAAATAGGCATCTTATTGACACTGTTTGTACGGTGTTATTTCAGGCACAGGTGCCTATTCGTCATTGGGGTGATGCTATCTTAACAACATGTTTTTTTTGTTGCCAAAAGCTTCATGCTAATATGAGATAATCTCGTAACAGCCTATTATTTGATCAGGTTGCCTTATTCCTCTCTCAATAGTCATGTTTCGTATTCTATTCCCATCCCTAAGGAACCATATTTCCTGTGACCCCTCGTGTTTTTTGTTGTACTTGTTTTGTTCATGACCTTACACCCCGACTAGATAAGCTTTCTATGATCTATTAAATGCATATTGGATACTCTAGATTTTAGAAAAGATAGAGATGTTACTCCTAGATTAATAACCGCTACTATATTTCTTCTGATGTCATGTTCTTTGAGTACACGCCATATTTCTCTTCTTCCTCGGTAGAGTCTTCTACTGAATTTGAGATGCTGCTCCTTCCTGTCATTCATCCACCACCTTTTCAGATGCCGAATTCATCCCCGTCTACTAATGCTGAATTAGAATTTTGGCCTCAGGTTCCATCTCCACCACCTCTTATTCAGTATCAACATCGACGAAAACAACCTACTCCAGTTGAGCCTTCCATAGAGCCCTCTTCAATCGAGGTCAGATTGACCGCCTTAAGGCTTGTTTAGTGGCCAAGTGCTATACTCAAATTTATGGCTTGGATTATGGGATACATTCTCACCAGTAGCATAGATTCCTTCTGTGCGGTTATTTCTCGCTGTTGCAGCTATAAAACACTGGTTGTTATATCAATTGGATATTAAGAATGCATTTATCCATGAAGAGCATGAAGAATATATTTATATGGAGGAACCACCAGGGTTTGTTGTTCAGGGGGAGTCAGGTCTAGTTTGTAGGCTGCGTCGCTCATTGTATGGACTCAAGCAGTCAGCACGAGCCTAGGTTGGAAAATCCAGCTCTGTTATTTAGAGATTTAGGATGTCGTGAAGGGAAGCTGATTATTATGTTTTCTATTCACATTTTTCTTGTGGTCAATCTGTTTATTTGATCGTTTATGTTGATGACATTATTATTACCGGGAGCAATCATGAGAATATAATCAATTTAAGATGCACTTATTTACTCGCTTCCAGAAAAATGATTTAGGGAATCTTAATATTTTTTTTGGGATTGAAGTAGCTCAATCAACGACTGATGTTTGCACCTCTCAAAGGAAATATGCACTAAATATTCTGGAAGAAACGGACATGTTGAATTGTAGGCCTGTTGATAGCCCCATGGACCAGACAAACCATACATCTCACCATCACTAGACCAGACATCTCATTTGTTGTAGGTGTGGTTAGTCAGTTCATGCAATCTCAATGTATTAAACACTTACAGGTTGTGTAAGTCGGAAACTCCACTACATTAAAAAGTCACCAGGTCAATGATTGATATACAAAGATAGAGGAAGCACTGAAGTGATGGCTTACACTGATGTCGATTGGGCAAGTTGTCCAATATACAGAAGATCCACATCAGGTTACCGTGTCTTTGTCGGGGAAACATAATCTCATGGAAAAGTAAGAAACATGACGTGGTTACTCGACCGAGTGCTGAAGTTGTGTACAGAGCCATGACACTCGGTACATGTAAGCTCATGTGGGTCAAACAACTTCTTCAAGAGTTAAGGATCAAAGATGATAGACAATTAAATTTGCTGTGATAATGAAACAACTCTCCACAAAGCACCAAATCCGGTTTCTCATGAGCAAGCAAAACATATAAATGTTGATTGTCACTTTGTTCAAGAGAAGATTGTCTCCAAGACAATTGCAATTAAGTTTATTAATTCTGGTGGTCAACTCGCTGATATTCT
The DNA here is from genome assembly GCA_036873135.1 of Clarkia xantiana subsp. parviflora. Taxonomy (NCBI): domain Eukaryota; kingdom Viridiplantae; phylum Streptophyta; class Magnoliopsida; order Myrtales; family Onagraceae; genus Clarkia; species Clarkia xantiana. Next base: position 38,280,841 of record JAPTYO010000008.1, read on the forward strand.
CTCAAAAGCTTTTGTTGGCTCTTATAGAGAGTAATTTGTCACAAGCTAGGCGCATATGATCTATATGCTCCAATTTGAAGGGGGTGTTATAAATATATTTTCTATTTATTATGATATATTTAGTTGTTTAATTTGAAGTAGAGCTATGTATATATCCTCCTCTATAGTAAGGAAATCTTAGAAGAATAAATCTATATGTTAAAAAAAACTATCGCTGGTTTACGAATAAAATCTCCATATTAAAAAAGTCAAAAGTACAAAAACTCAACATAGTGTCTATTCATAACCGCTTTAGAGTTTTTCATAATTTTTTTTGTTCATGCATCAATTTCTAAGCCATATCCATGTATCACAGTTGTGTGTCATGCAGAACCAACAATTCATGTAGTGTTGGTATGTAATCGCATTATGTCATGCTGCCATTAAACAGTGTAAAAAAATAGTGAATGTCTCATAAATTTCCTAACACAAATAAAACCCGAAACACCACACGAGTAAAATTTGAGACACAATATTGATTAATTTGGAATAAAGGGTTAATACGTTTTTGGTACATAATGTTTGACAACTTTTGTTTTTGGTCTATTATATTTTTTTACCTAGTTTGGTACCATATGTTTACAGATTTTCTAGTTTTGATCCGACCGTTACATTCCGTCCATATTTTCCGTTAAGTGACATGTGCAAGTCACGTGATCCACCTAAACTTTTGATTTTGTTCAATTTAATCCTTCTAATACTTCCCTAACTTTTATTTTTTTTTTTATCAATTTTAGTCCCGAAGTTTCAAATTGACCCAAATTGGACGACTAGGTCCAATTGACCTAGCCAGGGCTAACCCAGGGCTAGGTCCGACCCCTGTCGGGATTGCCGGATCCAGGCGACCCTGACTGGAGTCGGACCCACCCCTGGGCTAGGTCGATTGGACTTAGTCGTCACAATTTTGGTCAATTTTGAAACTTCAGGACTAAACTGAACAAGTTTTAGGGAAGTATTAGATGAACAAAATTGAATAAAATCAAAAGTTTAAGGTGGATCACGAGACTTGCACATAACATTTAACGGAAAATATGGACGGAATGTAACAGTCGAACCAAAACTAGAAAATCTGCAAATATATGATACCAAAACTAGACAAAAAAAAAGGGTTAAGAACACAATAGGGGCCTGAATGTTTGCCCATATTGCCAAAATGGGTCTGAATTGAAAAAATGTATTATTAAGGGCCTGAATTTTGAGTTTTGTGTATAAGTGAGGTCTCCGTCTATTTTTTCTGTTAAAAGTGACGGAAAGTAATTACATGCTTGGCATGTGACCGAAAATAATTTGAAAAACCGAAAATACCCTTTGACCAGAGTGTGTCCCTCACATGTTTGACCTAAAAAGACCAAAGTACCCTTTAAGCCACCACAGCTCCGGCGACCACCACCCATCGCCGGCGACCACCACCCTCTCCGGCGACCCAAAAAAGCTCCGATCGGAGCTCCAAAGCTCCGATTCGGAGCTATGTGGCTCCGATTTGGGGCCACAGAGCTCCAGATCGGAGCTTCTTGGCCCCGAATCGGGGCTGTTTTGGGTCGCCGGAGGTCGCTGGAGCTGGGGTGGTGGTCGCCGGAGCTGGGTGGTGGTCGCCGGAGCTGGAGTGGTGGTCGCCGGAGCTGGAGTGGTGGTCGGTGGCCGTGGTGGCCTTAAGGAATAATTAGTGTGCAGGGGTATTTTAGACATTTCACATTTCATTAATTAAACTGATAAATTGTATAATAATTGCAAAAGGGTAATTCTGTCATTTCACGTATTTCCGTTACATTTAACAGCAAATTTGGACAGAAACTCGATTATCAACAAAATTCAGACCCTTAATAATACGTTTTTTCAATTCAGACCCCTTTTAGCAACATGGGCAAACATTCAGGCCCCTATTGTGTTCTTAACTCCAAAAAAAAATCATGGACCAAAACTTAAAAGTTGTCAAACATCATGGACTAAAAGACTCCTAAAATAAAAGAATTGACAAATTTTAGTCCAAATTATTTGTCATGTTAGTGTTGTTGTGTTTAAATCATTTACATATGATTGTGTTTGTGTAATGCATACATTTGTAAAACACTCTTCACAACAATTTCTCCCATTTGGAATCAGGATTGCCCTCAGTGAAACAATATATGAAGCGTCTCCTTCATGATGAATCAACGAAGCAGTTTAATCACAAGATACCTAAGTTCATAGAATCAAACAACCGGTTTCCTAAAAAAAAATCATAATTCTGTAAAAGAACACAACCTTTCCTGTATCTGGTTATTAAGCAGAGTTAATAGATGGTTAAAAAAGAAACAAAACTTGTCGCAATCAACAAGGACATAATGATGATTATGGCAATGAGAAGCTGGAAAAGTTCACCAAAAGAGCAACTTTCCTGCAGAAAAATATTGACTGTAGAATTGCCACTTTGATTAATGATATTGTTTCATGTAATAATCCATTTGGCCAAAAAAAGTTATTACATGACAACTTATTTAAGAACAATAATATACCATGTTTTTGTTCTTGATTATTCTGTATTCAAAACTCATTCAAAACCCAGTTGTGTACCTATTTCTTGATCTTCCTCGACTTCTTGGGACCCGGAACTTGCAACCTTCCTGCTGAGCACCCGCACCTTGCTCGAAACACAAGAACTGCTCTCCCATTCGGCGGCGCCATCTTCTTCAGCTCTGCTTGAAGCTCTCTGTGGTGATTCATTGGCAGCTCAAACACACACTTGTTATTGAAACTTCCATTATTCTCAGAGGAATTCTTCACTGATTCCTCCGTTTCAAGCAGAATATCAAACTCAGCTGCTTTCCTCAGGCCCTTGCAGTTAGGGTTTCCACACTTGTTGCTAGTACAGGCCAGAAGCGCCCATGTCGCCAATCCAGAGCAGAAAACACTGAGCCCTATCGATGCATAGATCAACGGAGCATCACAGACTTCTTCTTTCACTAAATCAGAGATCGAACTGATAGTCTCCACCAATCCAATGAATATAGATCTCAGGCAAGGATACAGCAGGTATCCAGACGATCCTATAACTGCAATCAAGATCAGAAAATCGGCTACAGCTGACTTATACGCATGGGGACAGGTGATGAAATTGGAGTCGCCAGGTGAAACTCGAGCTCGATTGACATGACTGGTGGTGTTATTGGACCTTGGCTTGCAGGAGAAGGAATCAAAACAACTCGTCATGGCTGCAATCGACTGATTAACCAGCTCTAGGACCATTTCAAGATTCTGGACAGTCGCGGAGATGGAAGATCGAATCGGAGTCGACGCACCTCAAGTGCAGCGGAAGATAAGGATCTGACTCAGCGCGAATCCAAGAAATTCCGATCGGATCCAACCCAATCCAATCCAATCTGAAGAGTCCGAGGAAGAATCAGAAAACAAGGGAGCAATGGATTCGGTGGAGTGTGGATTTGGAGGTGAAGGAGGACGACGGCATGGGTGAGGACGGCATTGGAAGGAAGGTGACAAAGCAGATGAAGTTGCAATTCGTTCCTCAATTCTGTGGAAGGCGGTTGCCTTCGTTTTTTTATTTATTTTTATTAACTACTAATTAATTGATGCAGTTCGTTCAATTATTTTCTACCACCAAACACATATATTTAAAAATAAATTAATAATAATATTAATAAACAAAAAGTGAGGTCGGTAAAATAAATTAATAATAATATTAATAAACAAAAGGGAAGGGCTAAAATTAAGTCGAGTTCAATTTCAATGCTGACGTCATGTTCTCTCTCCCAATGCAAACCCTATCTTCACGGTTTTTCGACTCTTGTCGGAGCAGATCTCATATCCAGGTGCAAGATCTCATGGCAACAGGGGTCCAGCTGTACGCTCAAAGACATCTAACATAGTTCCACTGACTTTTAAAAACGAATTCTAAAGTGGAGTTTCAAAGATGGCCAGAGAATACCAGGGGACCACAGTTCACCTCGACAGTGAATGATTCTCAAAATTAATGAGAATGCACTCAACTCCAGAGGCATAACACCCTCCCAATCTGCTTGTTTCCGGCGACACATATCCATCTCTTTGCAATCCTCTACATCACAGTTCATGATGGCCTTTTCAAGATGCGACAGTTTCCATTCAGAGATCCTGGGTTTGCTTTTTTTGGGCCGCCGAGATCTTTTCTCTACGAACCTGCCCAGGCCTTCCACCTTCCCAGAAGGCTTCGCTCGACAGGTGGCATTTACGTGGTCTGGTGGTCTTCCTTCCACGCCTGCATCTCTCTCCGGGGTTTTCTCCGCCTCTTGGACTCCGCAAGTAATGATGAACTTCGGAGGAAACTTTGCCTGCTGGAGTGGAAAGTCTTTCCGCCTTCCGATGCGACGCTACTCCTCCTTCTTCTTTTTTACCCGATACCGACTCACTATACATCTACCGTCGTCTCTTTCTTTTTACACAACCACCATATCAGCCAAAACCCCCTCTCCAGTTCAGCCTTCGAAATGGATTCAGTTTGGAGTCGAATGCTGAGCGGCCGCGTCCTCTGCTACAACCCTGTCCGAATGAACTGGTCCATCGATATGTGGAGCGAAACTGGAGGCTTCCATCCTTACCTCGCATTTTTTGGCGAAGGGACGGTATTTTTGTGTTCACTTTCCATCACCGTGACTCCCTCTTGGAAACCCTAGTGAACAACCCATTTCATATCTCTGGTGGAGCGATTTTGGTGTTGATGGAGTGTTTGTATGACAGCGTCCCAGCCTCTATTCCATTCGACCGAGTAGCCATGTGGGTCGAAATTCGAGGAATCCCTAACTGACATATGAATATCGCCACCATTCGCCGTATCACAGTCTTTGTCGGGGAGGTGGTCTTTATTGACTTCGACACTAGTCGTCCGTGGGAGTTCGCTTACCCTAGGGTTAGGGTTGCGGTCAACCTGGAGAGGCCGGCGGTCCCGGGGATGTTTCTGTTGGTTGAGTCTCGCCACAGAATCACGATCAAATACAGATTGACATTGCCGTGTGGCCGATACGGACAGTTTGGTCACGCTCAACGCTACTGCAACACCCCCCCTCTACTAGACGTCAACTGATAAAAGAAATGAAAGATTGGATTGATCGTCATGAAGGAGTGCAGGCTATCCGCCCAAACGACCAGATCATTTACTCAAACGACAACAGGGTTGGTGAAAATCTTTTGGACTGGATATTATGGAATCCGGATCCACGACTGTGCATCCCGGGAAATGGGTTTCGTCAGTATGGGGAGGAAGCAAATCATCCTGACAACCACCCTCAGCAGACGAGTCCTCTGGTGGCCGTTGTCCCTACATCCTATCCCGACATCCATATGGAGCAGGTTCCTCAGACAGTCAGTGGCTTTTCCTCGCAAACTCACTGCCTATAAATCCTAGTGGACAACCGTCGGCGTCTTCGGCTCCTAATCGAAACCCAAATCCCGACCAGATTGCTTACCTACTTGCCGCAGTCAACGCTCCAACATTTCCGGCAAACCTCGCTCCTCCATATCAATCTAACTTGGCAATGAGGGAGTATAATTTGCGCCCCTATACCGCGACTGCACGAATTAACACACTCCCACAGCTGGTCGATGGAGTAGTCATTCATGATTCCACAGTAAATGCCCCGATCTTCCCGCCCCAGCTCCCAACCTCCATGTTTCTGGGAGACAGCTCATTTAATGGCCCTGCATTTCAGTTCCCGCCTCACATGGTTCTGTATCATCTTCAGCCCTATGCCTACTCTCCCGACGCCCACGTCATGTTTTCTCCGGGCGCCGCCCCTTGGTTCTGGCCTCCGACGAAAAATTACTTCTTTCATTGGCAACCACCAAATGGGCCAAGCTTTTCCAGCCCAATCACAGGGTAGTCCACTAGTTGGGCCCATGACGCCACACCTGCAGCTCCTTACACAGGCCCACCTGGTTTTCAGCCCATTTCCGTTGGGCCAACACCTGCTCCCTTAGTGGATCACTCTCCGGAAATCCACTCAGAATTTTTAAACTTCAGAGCCGCTGCTGGGCCTCAATCCGGAATACTATTCATCGTCCACCCAACATCCCCGGCCTCTTCTCCACCGAGATCACCGTTATCCGAGTTAGCTCACCACCTTCGTGACCAGGGAGATTTATCTTCAGTTGTTGTTTCACACCTTGGTTTTGCTGATCATCTTGAATATTTTGCTGCAATCCAGTATTTTGATATAGCTCTCCAAGATACATCCACCACTTTTGACACTCCACCTGGCGTGATATCTGAAGAAAGTCAAGGCAGCACCTCCCCATTTGTAAGAAGGCCCGGTAAGGAGCCTATGGTTGAGACGGAGGATACTGATCGTCTATCTGGAAGGAAGCGACCACTTTTTGAGGAAATACAACCAAACTTACCTCTGGTAATCAGAGATCAGCCACGACGCTTCATTCACGTCCGTCAGTCTGCGGCCATGGATATAATCTCATCCGAGGTACCTTATGTTTTAATATGCAATCTTTATTTTCACTACCCTAGTGATTATTTTGATTTCACATTTGCCTCCGCGACACGGCCTTGGGGAGGGGATTTCAGAATGGACTTCAAGTGATCAATCATAGAAGCACTTGAGCCTGTGATGAGCAAATCATCCACATAAATGAGAAGATACACCCTGTTTTCACCATTTGCCTTGGTGAACAAGGAATGATCCGAGGCACTTTGAGAATAGTCATTCTTCAATAGGGTGTTGGTGAGCTTGATGTTCCATTGTCTAGATGCTTGCTTTAACCCATAAAGTGACTTCAAAAGCTTGCATACACGCTTAGAAGCACCAGGAGTGATCATAGGAGAATCAAAGCCTTGAGGAATGTCCATGTAAACTTCTTCATGCAAGTCACCTTGAAGAAAAGCATTATTGACATCCATGTGAAAGAGTCCCCAAGAATGAGAGGCTGCCATAGCCAAAACAATTCTCACAGTTGTCATCTTCACCACAGGAGAAAAAGTCTCATTAAAATCAGTCCCTTCTATTTGGGTAAAGCCTTTGGCAACAAGCATAGCTTTGTATCTTTCAATGGAACCATCAGAGTTGTACTTCACCCTAAACACCCATTTGCAACCAATAGAAGACTTCCCATGGGGCAGCTCCATAATCTTCCATGTGTTGTTATCTTGTAAAGCCTTGATCTCTTCCTTCATAGCAATCACCCAATTTGAGTCTTTGATTGCTTGCTTATATGTAGAAGGCTCCTTGATCTTGTCAATAGAAGCCAAGAAGAAATCGAAGGTAGGATTAAGATGATCATAGACAATGTATTTCTCCATTCCAAAAACAACATTTGAAGAAGAGTCCTTTCTCAATTGAGCAATCCTTGCACTCCTTCTTAAGGTGGGTATATGTGGAGGTTCAACCAAAGGGACCAAAGGAACATCCTCAACTATGGGGGGCTGAGGAGGAGCATCCTCAACCATGGGGGGCTGAGGAGGAGAGACCAAGGGAGAAACCATTGGTGATCTAGAAGAAGACTCCTCAACTAATAACTTGGACTCCAAGCAAGTAGGCAACAGAGATCTCAACTCTGCCTTAGACATGCCAAAAGGAAATATATGCTTATGAAAAACAACATCCCTTGAAACTTGAAAAGCTGAATTGGAAATCTTCATCACAAGATAACCTTTTTGAGAAGTGGAGTATCCCATGAGGATGCAAGGCTCAGCTCTTGAACTAAACTAGTCAGAGTTGTTCAAGTTTGTGGCAAAGCATAGACAGCCCATGATCATTAAATGATTGATGGAAGGTGGCTTGCCATAAAGAACCTTCATAGGAGATTTGAACTCCAAAGAAGATGAAGGTAACCTATTCATCAAATAACAAGCAGTGAGAACACAATAGCCCCAATACTTGATAGGCATACAAGCCTGAAACCATAATGCCCTTGCCACATTCAAAATTTGTCTATGCTTGCGCTCCACTCTACCATTCTGCTGAGGAGTGTAGGTGCAACTAGTTTGATGTTGAATTCCCAAAAGAAGGAAATGATCCTTGCAAATGGAATTGATGAACTCAGATCCATTATCACTCCTAGCAATCTTCACCATAGTTCCAAACTGATTCTGAACCATCAATAAGAAGCTTTGAATATGAATGAAGGTATCACTCTTGTTCTTCATTAGAAAAACCCAAGTTGCCCTGGAAAAGTCATCCACAATGGTGAGGAAGTATTGATAGCCTTTGATTGTAGAGACTTTATATGGACCCCAAAGATCCAAATGTATCAAGGCAAAAGGAACAGAGGCATGAGAATGACTAATAGGAAAAGATAATCTTGATTGCTTGGCCAAAGGGCAAATGGTACAATGTTTGACACATTTATTTGAAGAGTCATTTAAACATAGTGCATCATTTAAATGACCCAAATGAGTATATGATATGTGTCCTAAACGCCTATGCCAAAGCCAAGAAGCTTCCTCTTTATTTGCCTTTGAAGTAGTATGAGCTGCCACCACCTTGCTTGATTCTGAAGGTAGTGAATTCCCGAGTATGTAAAGGCCTTTGGATCTCTCACCAATCACCATTGGCTTCCCAACATGGCCCAGAATCAACATATTTGCACAAGTAAATATAACTTTGCAATTCAATTGAGTGGAAAGCTTAGACACTGAGATCAAGTTGAACTTGAAATCAGGCACATATAGGATGTCATCCAAGGTAAAACCAGAGGAAAAGGAGCAGCTCCCAATATGAGTGACGTTGCACTTATTGCCATTTGGTAAGTGAACAAATTGATGAGGGGAATCAGCCTTCCTTATGTTGTGCAACCAGCTCAAATGGTGAGTGATATAGTTAGTAGCACCTGAGTCTACTATCCAAATCATAGATGAACTAGATGTGGAGGATATACCTGCCATGTTCACACGAATAGGCTCATCCTCTTGAAATGAAAGGGGATCAAAGTCATCTTGAATGGCAATGTGCTGGACCCTTCCATCCAAGCCAGTGTGAAGAATCCTTTGCTCCTTTGTTCCACGAAAGATTCTTTTGTCCCCTGCAGCCACACGTTCCACCAAAACAGAGGAATTATTCTCATCTCCAAGCTCACATTGGCTGCATTCCAAGGTCTTTTCAAGGCTGAGGAGGGTGCAAGGTGTGGATGCTTTTTCCAACAAGTATCCAACTTGTGTCCCTTCTTACCACAAAATGAGCAAAACCAAGTTGACTTATCAATTTTGCCTCCCTTGCCATTGGAACCACCTGAATAGGATCCCTGGATAGCTCCATTAGAAGAGGAGCCATTGCCATTGTAATTCCTTGGGAAAGAAGCAACATTGTTAAAACCATTGCTACCTGAGTTATATCCTCCACCACCTCTTGAATTGATGAAGTTCCTTTGAGAGTATAGGGCTGTGGCCTCCCCTAAATCCCCTATAGAACCAGAGATGGCACGTTGGCTTTCCTCTTGTAGCAACACAGAAAAAGCCACACTCAATGAAGGCAATGGTTGCCTCATCAAGAGACTACTTCTAATATGAGCAAATGATTCATTCAAACCTAAGAGAAAAGCAATCAGTTTCTGTTTCTCTTTATGCTCATTAATCAACTTGCTATCAGCTGAACATTCAAGCCTTAGGTCATCAATGGAACCCAATGCATCCCAAAGCTGTTTCATCCTCCCAAAGTATTCAGTGATTGATTGAGCACCTTGTTAGCATTGATAAATTTCCCTTGTGAGCTGGAAGATTTGTGTCCCATCAACCTTCTCAAACGTTTCTTTGAGATCAAGCCAAATAGACAGCGCAGTGGTGTTGTAAACCAACCCATTCACCAACTCCTTAGCAACGGTGTTCCTTAACCAAGCGTTGACCAAAGCATTGGCTCTGTCCCATCTCACATGCTGAGCCACAGGCACACTCAGACGTGAGCATGTACCATCTATAAACCCAATCTTGTTCTTTACAAGCAGTCCTTCCTTGATTGCTGTGCTCCATGCATGATAATTGCTTGATCCTTAAAGCTGAAAAGGAATCAGCAACAATCCAGTGGTGTCCGAGGGATGCAAGGATAGTGGATCTTCAATCGAGTAATTAGCCATGTTTGAATGACCAAATCTCTAGAAACTCAACTGAATTTGACGTAAAGAACAAGAAACTTCAACAAACTAACTGCCACAACAGCAGAAACTCAACGGAATTCCCAGAAATTGATGAATCTTCAACACCAAGTAATACTAGCAAGAACACCAGGTATATGTAACAGAAACAAGATCACGCAACTATCCAGAATGAATCTAGGCATCAATCCAATCCAGAAACAGTCGCAAATGGATCAAGATCACGAAATCAATGATCGTAATCAAGAAAGCCAGCTAATCAATCACCTAATCAGGCGAAGCTTGGAGACGAAGCAAACGACGAAGAACCTCGCTTGGAAAGCAAGAACTGACTGATCTAAGCTGATATGATCCAAATGCAGATTCAATTGAGCTGAAACACAACTCAATTGATGATGTAGAAGACTTGCAAAGAGTCGAAATCCAACGTATTGATGATTGAAGACACGAAATCAAGCTGAAATCCTGGAAATGAAGCTCGAAATTCACCAGAAATGGAGGTTGCGTGACTAGCAAGAAAATACCGTTTGCTCTGATACCATATGAACAGAGGATCTTGGATGAATATCAAATGTATTAACAACCAAAATCAGTTTGTACAATTGGTAGATCAAGGTATATATAGGAGAAGAGAGCATCTAACTAACTAACTAACTTAGAGTGTAAGTAAGCTAGACTAGTATGCATAAATGTGTCAAGTATGGAATTTATGGAATATACATTCCTATAATGGCCTTAAAGTCCAAAATCTAGCATACATTGCACCCCACCTGGAAAAGATGGCAAACGTGCATATGATCCATGGAGACTTTGATGTTGAAAGCGAGAAGCCATATGAGCAAGAAGTGTACGTTTTAAAGACAATGCACAAATCCCATGACACCAACATGGAGTATGTCCACATAAAGGATGCCGCCTTTGAAGATGTCATTGGTTTTTCATGAAAGGACAAGGAGCACATTGCGTACCACGACGCCTTGCCCATAACCACGCACAAGCCGAATAGAAGTCAACTTGGATCCTCCCACATGTCTGTTACCACATCCAATGCTTTCTTCATACCAACAAGAAGTGTATCCTTCGCACAGTACGACCAAGGAGTCCTCCAATACAAATGTGTCAACCCGCCACTACCTGTCACTCCTACCATGATGACCGCGCTCAAAGAGCTGCTTGCATTTCGAAAGATGTTAAGGAATCAAGGATATATCTCGCCACCACCACTTCTACCTCCAATCAACGGACAAGTCGAGGAGACAAGAACAAAGTCCCGAGTCACAAGTCATCAAGAAATACCACACCAAGGAATAAGGGGGCAATGCACGGAAGGGACCTTCCAGTACCAACAACCAAGGCAAGGAGCTGCACGCTCATACAATCCGTATGTGATAGCACAACACCAAGGAGGGGCATGGAAACAACCTCCAACCTCCCGCTCAAAAGTTCACAAGGAAGGTTCTTTCACGAGGACAAGCCAAGACGATGATGACATCCGTCACAAGGATGGACGGAAAAAACCTGTTAATGACGATGACGTCCCAATCACGGGACTGACAACAAGAACCTTGAATGCAATAATTGAAAAAGAGATAGACGTTTCCTGGGAAAAGAGACAACCGCAACAAAAGAGGCCATTCCAGTCAGACGTCCAAAGGCTCAAAAAGAACAATCTCGCCAAATGTGTTCCATTGAACACACCGCTGTCCGTCATCTTGAAAGAGATAAAGAAGACCAAGCTGTGGAAAAAGCCCTCTAATTTCCGCAAGGGCCCATTGGGAAAAGATGAAAGCAAATGGTGTGAAAATCATGAAGTATATGGCCACGAGACGGAAAGCTGTGTTGGATTAAGGTTTCATGTAAACAGCTTAATCTTAAAAGGAGAAATGAAGAAGTATATCGACCAAGGCAATAAGCATCAAAGGAAGTCTCAGGAGAAATCTTCAGGAAAAGAAAAGGCGAATGATAATCCACCTATCGCCAAGCGCCAGAAAAAAAACGTCACTCATGGAACCAATCATGACGACTTATACAATCCTTGGAGCACGAAGGAGGAGGAAACAAATTTCAAACTCCCGGAAAACAAACTTCCCCATCCACTTGAGCCAATGACTGCCTTCCTTGACAAGAACGTTGAAGAACGACGCAAGCACCGTAAAGCTGAGTAGCATAACACCAATATTTGTTCATCCACAAAGATGGAGATTGAAGAGCTCAACACGCTAGATGCACTGAGGAACTATGTGGCACGTGGCAGAATCAACTTGCCGACAAATCACCTATGAAGACGTCAAACACATCATCAATCCCTTTATCTTTATTATTGCATATCTACTTTAAGCCTTCTTAGATTAAGTATAACTTATGTTTATTAGCTTTAGTACTTTTCAAAAGGAACGATCAATAGACGCCTTCCTGTAATCCGTTGTACGAACTCCAAATATCTAATGAAGGTTAAATCTACTTTCGTAGGTACATTATTATATCATGCATACTACCTTGGAATAACGCCAAGTAACAACTACGCACATATTAATTGCGTCAACAACACAAGCTATCACACTATGAACAACAAACGGCTTAGGACAAACAACATCCCCATACAACGGAGCCTCAAGCATTCTATACGCACAAGACTAAAAATCGCGCTACAATAATAAACAAGACGGGGGCATTACCCAAGTGACAACGTCATCAACATTGTGGAAGATAGGAATTCAGGATACGCTCCTATGTTATACGCTCGTTACACCAACATGGAGTTTATTTCTCCATCCATAACAGCGGATATATCAAGAAGATGTCGGCAACACAAAGCCATCACGCTATGTGCATAGTCAACTTATATATGGCAATGACAACTTGCGGCTTACATACAAAAAGGGACATACAAAATTCTCTACTCAAAGTGACGACTATTCCAAAGGCGTCAAGAGCAAGCAATATCTTGGATAAACACTAAAATTTACTATCAAAAGTAGCATGCTGTGGTATCCTCTTTGTAAGGGCAAACCCCATGTTTACTTCTAAAAAATGGCATGCTGCGAAATGCTCTTAGAAGCAAATCCTCATGTTCATAGCCATTCCTTGAATAGAAACAGGATGCGGCAAATGCAGTGATGGGACTGATCACCCCATCGTGGCGGAAGTCCTCTTGTTAGACGACAACCCCACACACTAAAAGTATGCATACTCTCTTAAGGGTTCATACACCATGAAGACTTAGGCCTGAAAAAGGATAGCTTCATGTTATACGCTTTTTAAAGCAAACCTTGTACAAAACTCATCAAACTTACAAGTCGAGTCTTGTGTAACGTTATCTTGCTCTTTAGCATTTAACGCCAAAACAACAAAATCAGCAAGAAGTATCTTGCAACAACGTCGCCTTAGAGTGGAACTAAGAGACGGTATAAACTTAAGTCTTGCTTCGCCAAGACGACACTGCTACATATCAAAGGCCGAGTGCCAAATACATTACTACCTGCAATGCTACAAGTACCAAGTGTACATAACACCCTGCAATGCGCAAGTCACAACATTCTATGTTCTATCCATCACAACAAGGAGTTCAATCCTGTCATGCAAGTCCAATACATACGGACAATGAAGATAGCTCAAGGTATGAAATATTACTAACAAGTTATCATATGTTTATTATTATTGAAAACAGGTCCAAGTGACGAAATATCATGCAAGCAAAGGCATAAACAAAGAATTATCAAAACAACATCAACCCATTCACAAAGGGTTCAACATGCTGGAAGCGGATAACCTGACACCAACCAAGAGATAACTTCATCTCTAAGGATCTATGGCAAAGAGTTTATAATGTCAACATCAAATGCAATGTCGTCATCCACACAAAGGACACGACAAGAATGGTCGCTTCAACTTCAACACGACATAGCTCTTCAACATAAGCGCGGCAATCAGCAATACATGCATCAAAATCAGCCGTCAACAAATGCTTACCTCAATGGGAGGAACGCTCCTCCTTGGGCCGGTCCCTCGACCGGGGGGCAGAAGGCACCACCGCACGACCCTCAACTCTATTCCCTTTATCACAAGAAGGAGTTAGCACGGTCGTACTCGGCATAAAGAACTAAGAATCGCTCGAGGAACGTGCCCCTGCGTCGGATCTTTTGAGAATTGTGCTAAAGACAGGAACTGCAACCACGCGTTCAGCAACATGAAAGCAAAAACTTGGAAAATTAACAAGTTCAAAGAAGATACAAGGAGACGTCTTACTCACAAGTCCTTTACCGCGACCGTGTCCGGAGACTCCAGAGTAGCGGGGGCACTTGTACGGACATTCCTCCCAACAAGCGGATTACTGTACACATCGGCTATCTGCAAAGACGAGCTTTTTCCATCAAGTCCAACCTACTTTACAACATGATAGGAGTCATAAAGGACATCAACATCTACACTTGGTGTATTATTTAGCTGCTCAACCATGTCGGCATCCGAACACAGAGTTACTCGCAGAATGGAGATAGTGGACTTACTCATGATAACAGCCGTGGGAAGATTAATTCCGACAAGAAGACAGCAAGATATGATATCCTGAAAAATGCAACCAACAATCCTGTCAGTGCGCAAACACGCATCAACACTTATGCAAACATTTATGCAATGGACGCTCCATGTGAGACAACTATGTACGTACAAGACTCGTTAGTCTTCGCGCAACAAGTAACAAGCATCACGCGAGGGGGGCAACTTCTTCAACCTTACATGTCAACATCGAGCTCATACTCCCAGAATACAGGATTACAAGGGCGAAATATTTTCTAAGTGTTTTGCTCAGGATGACAGTCAGCATATTGCAAGCTGTCAGCGTGATACTATGTGTCAGCATATTACTAAGTGTTAGCATACAACAAGGTGTTGGCATACAACCTGTGTTTACATCAAAGCATATGGATACAACGTACATAGCCAGGGATGGAGAAAAGATTCTAAGTGTGGGGGCAAGTACGCACATACGTGTACGTACATACATGTCAACAAGGATGCATGTCGACAAGTGAAAAATATTTTCTAAGTGTTTCCATGTACGTACATACATGTCGACAAGGGGAAAATATTTTCTAAGTGTTTCCATGTGCGTACATACATGTCGACAAGGATGCATGTCGACAAGTGAAGAATATTTTCTAAGTGTTTCCATGTACGTACATACATGTCGACAAGGATGCATGTCGACAAGTGAAAAATATTTTCTAAGTGTTTCCATGTACGTACATACATGTCGACAAGGATGCATGTCAACAAGTGAAAAATATTTTCTAAGTGTTTCCATGTGCGTACATACATGTCGACAAGGATGCATGTCGACAAGTGAATAATATTTTCTAAGTGTTTCCATGTACGTACATACATGTCGACAATGATGCATGTCGACAAGTGAAAAATATTTTCTAAGTGTTTCCATGTACGTACATACATGTCGACAAGTGAAAAATATTTTCTAAGTGTTTCCATGTACGTACATACATGTCGACAAGTGAAAAATATTTTCTAAGTGTTTCCATGTACGTACATACATGTCGACAAGGGGAAAATATTTTCTAAGTGTTTCCATGTGCGTACATACATGTCAACAAGGATACATGTTAACAAGGGGAAAATATTTTCTAAGTGTTTCCATGTATGTACATACATGTCAACAAGGATGGATGTCAACAAGGGAAAAATATTTTCTAAGTGTTTTCATATATGTACATACATGTCGACAAGGATGGATTGCATGCATCAAGTAGCTATTATCAACTTCTACACAATGCCTCCTGAGCATTCCTACGACGCTTATCGACAAAGCTCATACGACGACATCTATGGTAACAAGCATTAGATATTGTTAAAATATTTTCTAAGTGTTTTAGCATGTTTGCAAACAATGACCGACAGTCTATACATGTTACTCAACGTACATTGCCTAAGCTATCATTACCAACATACAACCATTGACGGCCATGTACGTACAACTACCGATCATCAACGTCAAGCATACTAAAGCAACGAATAAGGCATGGAAAAACATGTCGGCAATGAACACTATGCATAAGGGAAGTATAACGATTCATTTACACTTTTCTAAAATTTTCAGCACTTAGAAAAATTTTGGCCGATTTGGGACTAAGTATTCTAATGCATTTTATCAAACACCTTGTATGCATGATAAGATAACTAGGTACATAGTGATTTCAAGATTGAATCAAGGCCAAAAGAAGTCACAAAATGTCCAACCATGTACGGAACTGAACTCACCAACACGAAGCGAGTTCGAATTAACACGTGCCACGCCGAAATCCAATTGATATCAACAATGATGTGTCTACTCCAAGTCTATGATCTCAAAAGCTTCATCTTCATCAAGAATGGAGAGCTTCTTGGATATTTATCTATAAAGGATGTAAGCTAAATGAGTATTCTCTCTCCTAATTTTTACTAATAGTGCCTACACCATGTGCTAAGGACTAAACTTTCATGTATTTTCATATAAGTCCTTAGCAACCTTTACAAGCATCTTTGCACCTCTCCTAAGTTCATATTGCATACATACTACACAATGCTTCATGACACACTACACGTAATTATTATTACACAAAATTTATCATACACGTTTATTATTTGTGATCATTACATGATTATTTTTATAATCTAAGTATGAATCTCATGTTTATATCATGTCTCACATTTACACCAAACTTCATGTTTGCATCATACTATATGCTTGCATCATTTACTATGTTTACATCATGCTCAATGTTGACAAGCATGCTTTCCAATTTCATACTATTCTAAGTGTTTTGCTTATGACATGATTACGTCTTTACTATGTCATCATCTACATGTCGACAACGTACTATATGCTTACATCATGTACCATGATATTATCATGTTATATAAATTTTTATCTCGCTCGTTACATGATATTAAGAATATAGTTGCATGTCGTTGTACACATATTGTCAGTTATGCTAACCTTGTAAACAGATTACGTACGTACGGCGGAAAATTAAAAGTTGGTCGAATTTATGATCTCAACATTCGAATTGACAAACAGGCCACCCCTGAGGTCAGTACCGAACCCAAATTGGACGAATATCTTATCTTTGAAAAGAGTCAAGCACGGGTTTTGAACCACTACTTGACTCGTGGGCAAGTGTTAGATATCTGTCCAATTCGGGTTCGTATTTACATTTCGGGCCTCGTAAAATATCCCAAAACCCGTAAAAAAAAACCCTTTCGCGAACACCCAAGTCTAAAACGGTCCGGGATACGCGCAATTCCTGGGCCGAAGGACTTCCGGATTGCCCTAAGGCGATCCGGACCAGTCCGGATTACCGTCTTTCTCCGCGCTCATCCCGATTTTTTGCCGATTGCGAGAAGTCGGTGCACGCATAGTCCACCTTGGTGACGGTATACGTATTTCCACATACCGACATCAAGCCATTCAAAACTGAGCATGATCCTTAGGTTTCCTATAAATAGGGGCCTAGGTCTCTCATTTGTGACGCTTCCCTCACTATTGGACTTGAAATGCTCTGACTTCTCTCTAAGGCCTTCTCTCTCTAGAAGTGCTAACTTGAGCGTTGGAGTGGGCCCAACCAGCATTCCCCCCTCCCACGCTGGTTACTGCCCTTCGTGCAGGACCCGAAGATCAGGAGCTCAAGGTCGAGGACTGGGAATTCAGCTCGGTGATTGTGTATTAAGGATTGCGGCGTTCCCGTCCTTATACATATATCTCGAGCCCGATCATGAAGGAAGAAGCCTGTCCGTGAAGGAAAAAGCCCAAAGCTGCCCAAGTGGTGAAGCGAACACTACAAGTATGACCGTTATAGTCTGTTCCTACAAGTCATTTTCGACAATCAGGATATGTAGTTTTCCAGCTTTCTGAGAGTCACAACCCGACGAACGGAGTATTTGATGTTCAGCCTCTGCAAGTCACAATAAAAAATTAGGATCTGAAGTATTCCAGCTTTCTTAGAGTTACAACCCGACAAACGGAGTCTTTTGATGTTCAGCCTCCGCAAGTCACAATCAAGAGTCAGGATCTGAAGTTTTCCAGCTTTCTGAGACTTACAACCCGACAAACAAAGTCTTTTGATGTTCAGCCTCCGCAATTCATAATCGACAATCATGATCTGTAGTTTTCCAGCTTTATGAGAGTCACAACCCGATGAAAGGAGCCTTTGGTGTTCAGCCTTTGCTAGTCATAATTGATAATCATGATCTGATGTTTTCCAGCGTTCTAAGAGTCACAACCAGATGAAGGGATCTTTGGTGTTCAGCCTCTGCAAGTCACAATCGACAATCTGGATCTGAAGTTTTCTAGTTTTCTCAGAGTCACAACCCGACGAACGGAGCGTTTGGTGTTCAGCCTTCGCGAGTCACAAACAAATCAGGATCTGAAGTCTTCCAGCTTTATGAGAGTCACAATCCATAACAGCGGATATATCAAGAAGATGTCGGCAATCTCGCACGTTACACCAACGAGGAGTTTATTTCTCCATCCATAACAGCGGATATATCAAGAAGATGTCGGCAACACAAAGCCATCACGCTATGTGCACAGTCAACTTATATATGGCAATGACAACTTGCGGCCTACATACAAAAAGGGACATACAAAATTCTCTACTCAAAGTGACGACTATTCCAAAGGCGTCAACAGCAAGCAATATCTTGGATAAACACTAAAATTTACTATCAAAAGTAGCATGCTGTGGTATCCTCTTTGTAAGGGCAAACCCCATGTTTACTTCTAAAAAATGGCATGCTGCGAAATGCTCTTAGAAGCAAATCCTCATGTTTATAGCCATTCCTTGAATAGAAACAGGATGCGGCAAATGCAGTGATGGGACTGATCACCCCATCGTGGCGGAAGTCCTCTTGTTAGACGACAACCCCACACACTAAAAGTATGCATACTCTCTTAAGGGTTCATACACCATGAAGACTTAGGCCTGAAAAAGGATAGCTTCATGTTATACGCTTTTTAAAGCAAACCTTGTACAAAACTCATCAAACTTACAAGTCGAGTCTTGTGTAACGTTATCTTGCTCTTTAGCATTTAACGCCAAAACAACAAAATCAGCAAGAAGTATCTTGCAACAACGTCGCCTTAGAGTGGAACTAAGAGACGGTATAAACTTAAGTCTTGCTTCGCCAAGACGACACTGCTACATATCAAAGGCCGAGTGCCAAATACATTACTACCTGCAATGCTACAAGTACCAAGTGTACATAACACCCTGCAATGCGCAAGTCACAACATTCTATGTTCTATCCATCACAACAAGGAGTTCAATCCTGTCATGCAAGTCCAATACATACGGACAATGAAGATAGCTCAAGGTATGAAATATTACTAACAAGTTATCATATGTTTATTATTATTGAAAACAGGTCCAAGTGACGAAATATCATGCAAGCAAAGGCATAAACAAAGAATTATCAAAACAACATCAACCCATTCACAAAGGGTTCAACATGCTGGAAGCGGATAACCTGACACCAACCAAGAGATAACTTCATCTCTAAGGATCTATGGCAAAGAGTTTATAATGTCAACATCAAATGCAATGTCGTCATCCACACAAAGGACACGACAAGAATGGTCGCTTCAACTTCAACACGACATAGCTCTTCAACATAAGCGCGGCAATCAGCAATACGTGCATCAAAATCAGCCGTCAAAAAATGCTTACCTCAATGGGAGGAACGCTCCTCCTTGGGCCGGTCCCTCGACCGGGGGGCAGAAGGCACCACCGCACGACCCTCAACTCTATTCCCTTTATCACAAGAAGGAGTTAGCACGGTCGTACTCGGCATAAAGAACTAAGAATCGCTCGAGGAACGTGCCCCCGTCGGATCTTTTGAGAATTGTGCTAAAGACAGGAACTGCAACCACGCGTTCAGCAACATGAAAGCAAAAACTTGGAAAATTAACAAGTTCAAAGAAGATACAAGGAGACGTCTTACTCACAAGTCCTTTACCGCGACCGTGTCCGGAGACTCCAGAGTAGCGGGGGCACTTGTACGGACATTCCTCCCAACAAGTGGATTACTGTACACATCGGCTATCTGCAAAGACGAGCTTTTTCCATCAAGTCCAACCTACTTTACAACATGATAAGAGTCATAAAGGACATCAACATCTACACTTGGTGTATTATTTAGCTGCTCAACCATGTCGACATCCGAACACAGAGTTACTCGCAGAATGGAGATAGTGGACTTACTCATGATAACAGCCGTGGGAAGATTAATTCCGACAAGAAGACAGCAAGATATGATATCCTGAAAAATGCAACCAACAATCCTGTCAGTGCGCAAACACGCATCAACACTTATGCAAACATTTATGCAATGGACGCTCCATGTGAGACAACTATGTATTTTTTGAATATTTAGTATTAAATTTTTGAATATTTAGCATTTATGATTCGAATAAATCAGCAATGTTTTTTTGTATAGATTAGATTAAGGCTAGGTATTATAATTAAGGTGCGATTACATGTAAAAGGGACACACAAAATTAGCAAATAAAAAATATTTTTCATCGAAAATCGTGCTAAATTCTCTCCCTCTCTCTCTCACCTCTCTTTCTCCCCGGTGCCTCCATGCTTCTCGGATTCCTCCACGCGACACGCCGGAGCTCTGCACACGCCACCCTTCGCCGGAGTCGTCACCAGGGGCTCGCCGGGTCGCTGTCCGCTGCCCAGCACTCCGCGCCGTCGCCGACCTGTTGCCGCCAAGACCTTGTCTCCATGTCCCGTAAGCTGGTTGTTGCTCCGCCGGCTGTTGCTCCACCTGCTGCTCCACCCGTCTTTGTCGTGACCTCCCCTGCTGACGTGGCTTCCGCCTGTGTCGTCCTGCCGCTCCAGCCACCAAAATCCAAACGACCTTGGTAGGTAGTCCGCCTGTTCCTGCTTCGTTTTTTTCTTTATTTCATATATTTTATTGTTATTATGTTATGTTATCATTATTATATTATATTTTAATTAGGTAGTTTAAATGCAGTTGATTACATTTAATTGGGTAGAATGTTTACTTGCTCAAGTAATACATGTATGTTGAATATATATTAAGTTGTGTATGGATTTATGCATGATTGATAATTTTATTAATTATGAGTTATAGATTATAATTACTTTTTTGACTTACGTTTATATTTGATAAATTTTGCAGATGATAAAAATTTAATTAAATCTTGACCTCGTTAGATTAACCTTGGAATGTATAGTTAAAGAATAAAGTTGGCAAATAAGTTAATCGAGTACCGAAAGATTGTAAATAAATTTGTTTTTTTTTTAATTTAATTTGTAACAGAACCCCCGAACTTGAATTTCTGATCGTAGACCGATTTGATACCTATGTGTTAATTCGTTATTCCCTAGAAAATTTAGGTTTCTAGTTAACCTTTATTTAACTAGTGGCGACTCTTTCAAAATCCAAGTGTATTCAAAACATATTCGTCGTATGTTAGATTTAGGTCTGGCAAGCATATCAAACTTCATAAATTTTTGTGTCGCGCGACGGGGCAATATTCCACATTGGACATATTTTGGCAGGTGTATTCGACTGTTAATGACCAGTTTAATAGACCGTAAAATCTGATGCATTATCCTTGACCATTGTTTTACGATAATTGTATTTTACATCAATACGTTTATTACTCTGATAGTACTTGTTGGATCCTTTCCGAGTGGGGAGCCGGATCCTGGTAGTGACGACGGAATAATGCCTCGGGTTGATCCTATTTCAGGTCTTTGCACGTGTCGAACTCGTGCGTCTCCATACACCTGCAAGAGGGGCAGTATCACACACCACGCAAAGGGGGGGTGGAGTACGATGAACCCTCTCCGAAGCTTAAGTCGGGTTTTTTAGAGAGAGAAAGTAAGAGAGAGGGTAGAGCTTCCGCTGTTAACTTAGTTTGAAATGAATGATCAAGGCCCCTATTTATAGGAAACCTTGGAATCAAACCGGGTTTTGAACGGTCCGATGTCGGTTCAATGCAAAGTATGAACCGAGCGTAGACGGGAGTAAAACTGACATCGGGAGGGTTTGCACGTGCGGATTTTGCGTAGGGGTTCACATGTCAATAATAGGAGGAATCCGAACTCCCGAGGTATCGCGAGGATCCCGGGAATTCCGGAATAACGGGACAAGCCGCACCCGATCCGTATTGTAGCACAATCACAATCCGGATCGGTCCGGATTGTGATGACAATCTGGACGCGGTGAAAGTTCGGGGCGCGTACGCGCGTGTCCCGGACTCTTTATTACCCGCGGGTGAACATTTCGAAACCCTTTAGTGAGTTCGACGTGTGTACGAAGTTCGAATAATATTAAACGAACCTGAATCAGACGTATACCCATCATTTTCCCCTGAGTCAAGTGGTGGCATGGCCCCGTCTTGACTCTATTTTCGATAGAGTATATGTTCAATTTGAGTTCGGGTGTTACCTTGGGATGGACTTATTACCCGTTGGCGCGTGGACCTTATTACGATGTATCCCTCCTTGGACTTAGACGGGAGTAGTCATATCTGTCGACATGATTAATGTAGCAAGCATATATATGGCATATACGTATATGACAATCCTAGTCCGTGTATGCGATCATGGATATGAATGCTAACACATGTATGATTATGCCACACATGTATACGAGAGTCGGCGTACGATAGGCAATGTTATGAAATTAAATCATATAAGTATGGGCATATATATATATGCGATAACATGGACAAGAGTATATGCACGTCGGGGTTGTAATTGCAAACACGTGACATGGATATGTAAACGTGTGAGTGTTAATGTATGCGTGTATGCATGGATATGTAAACATGCATAGGTGTTAGGAATTCCTTCCAAAAGAGATAGAAAAAATATGGAAGGGGAAAGATGTTACCATACTTTATCTTCCCCCACTTTAGAGTTGTCTTCTCCGTTTTCTAGAGGGTAAGTGATTTAGCATCCAATCCACCCAACCACCCACATCCCTCCTAGAACCGGCCAACCACCAGTCACCGGAGGTCCAGCTCGTGGCGGCGAGTCCGGCGACATCAGGGGCGGCGAACGGAGGAGCTTACGGCGGCGCAGCGGGCAGGTCACCGGACGGAGCTTCCGGAAACGATCTTGGTTACGTAACCTCATTTTTCGAGGTGATTCGGTTTTTTGGGGTTGATTAGTATAGGAATGTATATTCCATACATTCCATACTTGACACATTTATGCATACTATTCTAGCTTACTTACACTCTAAGTTAGTTAGTTAGTTAGATGCTCTCTTCTCCTATATATACCTTGATCTACCAATTGTACAAACTGATTTTGGTTGTTAATACATTTGATATTCATCCAAGATCCTCTCTATTCATATGGTATCAGAGCAAACGGAATTTTCTTGCTAGTCAAGCAACATCCATTTTCGGTGAACTTTGAGCTTCATTTCCAGGATTTCAGCTTGATTTCGTGGCTTCAATCATCAATACGTTGGATTCCAACTCTTTGTAAGTCTTCTACATCATCAATTGAGTTGTGTTTCAGCTCAATTGAATCTGCATTTGGATCATATCAGCCTAGATTGATCAGTTCTTGCTTTTCAAGCAAAGTTCTTCGACGTTTGCTTCGTCTCCAAGCTTCGACTAATTAGGTGATTGATTAGCTGACTTTCTTGATTACGATAATTGATTTCGTGATCTTGATCCATTTACGACTGTTTCTGGATTGGATTGATGCCTAGATTCATTCTGGATTAGGGGTGTCAATGGGGCAGATCGGGGCAGATTCTGATAATACCATCCCCACCCCACGATCTTATTTCATCTACCATAATTGCCCCAAAACCGTCGTGGGGCGGAAGTACTTAATAGTTATGCCCCGCGGGGATATCCACGGTGCATTGCCCCGCCCCACCTACTTTGTTAATTAAAAATAATTTCTAAATTTGTATTAATAATATTTACTTAAATTTACATAAAAGAAGCAAAGTAAAATTGTAAAAGTTGCAAATAGGTATATACGTCTCTAATCCAACATAAAAACTAAAACATGTAAAAATTGAGCAAAATTATTTTTTTTTTTTCCAATCAAAATTATTATTTCATGTAACTTATTATTTTAGATAACAAAATAGTTTACTATATTATAACAAAACTCCACAACGATATTATAATTAATTTTTTGTTACGACATCTTCTAAGACGCTCTATATTTTTACTTGGCTGTTAATGGAAAAAAACTTCTATTATTATATAATGACCACATAATATTTCTAGTATTACACAATAACTCCTGAAGTTTTATAAAATTATATATACACCCCGGGGCGGAAGTTCGGTGCAAAACATCACATTTACCACCTATTGCCTTGCCCCACGATTCTTTCTACCAAATTTGCCCCATAATCCACGGTAGCAACTACCGCGGGGCATTTTTCGGTTGGTGCACCGCGGGGTTCGGATAATCCATGCCCCATTGACACCCCTATTCTGGATCATTGCGTGATCTTCTTTCTGTTACACATACCTGGTGTTCTTGTTAGTATTGCTTGGTGTTGAAGATTCATCAACTTCTGGGAATTCCGTTGGGTTTCTGCTGTTGTGGTTGATAGATTGTTGAAGTTTGTTGTTCTTTACGTCAAATTCAGTTGAGTTTCTGGAAATTTGGTCATTGGAACATGGCTACTTACTCGATTGAAGATCCACTATCCTTGCATCCCTCGGACACCATTGGATTGTTGCTGATTCCTTTTCAGCTTCAAGGATCAAGCAATTATCATGCATGGAGCACAGCAATCAAGGAGGGACTTCTTGTAAAGAACAAGATTGGATTTATAGATGGTACATGCTCACGTTTGAATGTGCCTGTGGCTCAACATGTGAGATAGGACAGAGCCAATGCTTTGGTTAAAGCTTGGTTAAGGAACACAGTTGCTAAGGAGTTGGTGAATGGGTTGGTTTACAACACCACTGCATTGTCTATTTGGCTTGATCTCAAAGAAATGTTTGAGAAGATTGATGGAACACAAATCTATCAGCTCACAAGGGAAATTTATCAATGTTCACAAGGTGCTCAATCTATCACTGAATACTTTGGGAGGATGAAACAGCTTTGGGATGCTTTGGGTTCCATTGATGACCTAAGGCTTGAATGTTCAGCTGATAGCAAGTTGATTAATGAGCATAAGGAGAAACAGAAACTGACTGCTTTTCTCTTAGGCTTGAATGAATCATTTGCTCATGTTAGAAGTAGTCTCCTAATGAGGCAACCATTGCCTTCATTGAGTGTGGCTTTTTATGTATTGTTACAAGAGGAAAGTCAACGTGCTATCTCTGGTTCTATAGGGGATTTAGGGGAGGCCACAGCCTTATATTCTCAAAGGAACTTCATCAATACAAGAGGTGGTGGAGGATATAACTCAGGAAGCAATGGCTTTAACAATGTTGCTTCTTTCCCAAGGAATTACAATGGCAATGGCTCCTCTTCTAATGGAGCTATCTAAGGATCCTATTCAGGTGGTTCCAATGGCAAGGGAGGCAAAGTTGATAATTCAACTTGGTTTTGCTCATTTTGTGGTAAGAAGGGACACAAGTTAGATACTTGTTGGAAAAAGCATCTACACCTTGCAACCCCCACAGCCTTGAAAAGACCTTGGAATGCAGCCAATATGAGCTTGGATGATGAGAATCCTTCCTCTGCTTTGGTGAAACATGTGGCTGCAGGGGACAAAAGAATCTTTCATGGAACTAAGAAGCAAACAATTCTTCAAACTGGCTTGGATGGAAGGGTTCAGCACATTGCTATTCAAGATGAATTTGATCCCCTTTCATTTCAAGAGGATGAGCCTATTTGTGTGAACATGGCAGGTATATCCTCTACATCTAGTTCATCCATGATTTGGATTGTAGACTCAGGTGCTACTAACCATATCACTCACCATTTAAGCTGGTTGCACAATATAAGGAAGGCTGATTCCCCTCATCAATTTGTTCACTTACCAAATGGCAATAAGTGCAAGGTCACTCATATTGGGAGCTGCTCCTTTTCCTCTGGTTTTACCTTGGATGACATCCTTTATGTGCCTGATTTCAACTTCAACTTGATCTCAGTGTCTAAGCTTTCTACTCAGTTGAATTGCAAAGTTATATTTACTTGTGCAAATATGTTGATTCAGGTCCATGTTGGGAAGCTAATGGTGATTGGTGAGAGATCCAAAGGTCTTTACATACTCAGGAATTCACTACCTTCATGCTCAAGCAAGGTGGTGGCAGCTCATACTACTTCAAAGGAAAATAAAGAGGAAGCTTCTTGGCTTTGGCATAGGCGTTTAGGACACATATCATACACTCATTTAGGTCATTTGAATGAAGTATTATGTTTAAATGACTCTTCAAATAAATGTGTCAAACATTGTACCATTTGCCCTTTGGCCAAGCAATCAAGATTATCTTTCCCTATTAGTCATTCTCATGCCTCTGTTCCTTTTGCCTTGATACATTTGGATCTTTGGGGTCCATACAAAGTTCCTACAATCAAAGGTTATCAATACTTCCTCACCATTGTGGATGACTTTTCCAGGGCAACTTGGGTCTTTCTAATGAAGAACAAGAGTGATACCTTCATTCATATTCAAAGCTTCTTATTGATGGTTCAGAATCAGTTTGGAACTATGGTGAAGATTGCTAGGAGTGATAATGGATCTGAGTTCATCAATTCTATTTGCAAGGATCATTTCCTTCTTTTGGGAATTCAACATCAAACTAGTTGCACATACACTCCTCAACAGAATTGTAGAGTGGAGCGCAAGCATAGACAAATTTTGAATGTGGCAAGGGCATTGAGGTTTCAAGCTTGTATGCCTATCAAGTATTGGGGCTATTGTGTTCTCACTGCTTGTTATTTGATGAATAGGTTACCTTCATCTTCTTTGGAGTTCAAATCTCCTATGGAGGTTCTTTATGGCAAGCCACCTTCCATTAATCATTTGAGGATCATGGGTTGCCTATGTTTTGCCACAAACTTGAACAACTCTTACAAGTTTAGTTCAAGAGCTGAGCCTTGCATCTTCATGGGATACTCTACTTCTCAAAAAGGTTATCTTGTGATGAAGATTTCCAATTCAGCATTTCAAGTTTCAAGGGATGTTGTTTTTCATGAAAGTTACAAAGCTAGGCTTGTTGCCAAAGGCTTTACCCAAATAGAAGGGACTGATTTCAATGAGACCTTTTCTCCTGTGGTGAAGATGACAACTGTGTGAATTGTTTTGGCTATGGCAGCCTCTCATTCTTGGGGACTCTTTCACATGGATGTCAACAATGCTTTTCTTCAAGGTGACTTGCATGAAGAAGTTTATATGGACATTCCTCAAGGCTTTGATTCTCCTATGATCACTCCTGGTGCTTCTAAACGTGTATGCAAACTTTTGAAGTCACTTTATGGGTTAAAGCAAGCATCTAGACAATGGAACATCAAGCTCACCAACACCCTATTGGAAAATGGCTATTCTCAAAGTGCCTCGGATCATTCCTTGTTCACCAAGGCAAATGGTGAAGACAGGGTGTATCTTCTCATTTATGTGGATGATTTGCTCATCACAGGCTCAAGTGCTTCTATGATTGATCACTTGAAGACCATTATGAAATCTCATTTTAAGCTCAAGGATTTGGGCAACTTGAGGTATTTCTTAGGATTGGAAATTGCAAGGTCCAAAGAAGGTTTGGTCATCAACCAAAGGAAGTATGCCCTTGAGCTTATTGAGGAGGCTGGTTTGGGGGCTGCTAGACCTTGTGAGACTCCCATGGAGTTCAATCTCAAACTAACAACTTGCGCATATGATGAAGCAACTAACACCTCCTCAGATGATTTGCCTCTTGAAGATGTGTCTGCTTATAGAAGATTAATGGGCAAGTTATTGTATTTGACAATGACTAGGCCAGATATTAGCTTTGCAGTTCAAAGGCTAAGTCAATTTGTTGACAAGCCTAAGAAATCCCATCATGATGCAGCTATAAGGGTGATCAAGTACATCAAAGGTACTCCTGGCCAAGGACTTCTCTATCCAACCAACATTGCACTTGACTTGAGTCTTTACTGTGATTCAGATTGGGCAGCTTGTCCATTTAGTAGGAAGTCCATTAGTGCATATTGTGTAAAACTTGGTGGAGCTATGGTAGGGTGGAAAGTGAAGAAACAAGACACGGTTTCCCATTCAAGTGCAGAGGCAGAATACAGATGTTTGAGGGCAGCCATTCAGGAAGCTCTTTGGGTTACTAGACTTCTAAAGGAGCTTGGGGTGCATGTCACTTTGCCCATTCCTATATTCACTGATAGTGAGTCTGCAGTGAAGATAGCCAAAAACCCAATGTTTCATGAACGTACCAAGCATATTGAATTAGATTGTCATTGCATCTTCATGGGATACTCTACTTCTCAAAAAGGTTATCTTGTGATGAAGATTTCCAATTCAGCATTTCAAGTTTCAAGGGATGTTGTTTTTCATGAGCATATCTTTCCTTTTGGCATGTCTAAGGCAGAATTGAGATCTCTGTTGCCTACTTGCTTGGGTTCCAAGTTATAAGTTGAGGAGTCTTCTTCTAGTTCACCAATGGTTTCACCTCAGCCCCCCCATAGTTGAGGATGCTCTTCCTCAGCTCCCCATAGTAGAGGATGTTCCTTTGATCCCTTTGGTTGATACTCCACATGTACCCATCTTAAGAAGGAGTGCAAGGATTGCTCAGTTAAGAAAGGACTCTTCTTCAAATGTTGCTTTTGGAATGGAGAAATACATGTCTATGATCATCTTAATCCTACCTTCAATTGCTTCTTGGCCTCCATTGACAAGATCAAGGAGCCTTCTACATATAAGCAAGCAATCAAAGACTCAAATTGGGTGATTGCTATGAAGGAGGAGATCAAGGCCTTACGAGATAACAATACATGGAATATTATGGAGCTGCCCCATAGGAAGTCTTCTATTGGGTGCAAATGGGTGTTTAGGGTGAAGTACAACTCTGATGGATCCATTGAAAGATACAAAGCTAGGCTTGTTGCCAAAGGCTTTACCCAAATAGAAGGGACTGATTTCAATGAGACCTTTTCTCCTGTGGTGAAGATGACCACTGTGAGAATTGTTTTGGCTATGGCAGCCTCTCATTCTTGGGGACTCTTTCACATGGATGTCAACAATGCTTTTCTTTAAGGTGACTTGCATGAAGAAGTTTATATGGACATTCCTCAAGGCTTTGATTCTCCTATGATCACTCCTGGTGCTTCTAAACGTGTATGCAAACTTTTGAAGTCACTTTATGGGTTAAAGCAAGCATCTAGACAATGGAACATCAAGCTCACCAACACCCTATTGGAAAATGGCTATTCTCAAAGTGCCTCGGATCATTCCTTGTTCACCAAGGCAAATGGTGAAGACAGTGTGTATCTTCTCATTTATGTGGATGATTTGCTCATCACAGGCTCAAGTGCTTCTATGATTGATCACTTGAAGACCATTATGAAATCTCATTTTAAGCTCAAGGATTTGGGCAACTTGAGGTATTTCTTAGGATTGGAAATTGCAAGGTCCAAAGAAGGTTTGGTCATCAACCAAAGGAAGTATGCCCTTGAGCTTATTGAGGAGGCTGGTTTGGGGGCTGCTAGACCTTGTGAGACTCCCATGGAGTTCAATCTCAAAATAACAACTTGCGCATATGATGAAGCAACTAACACCTCCTCAGATGATTTGCCTCTTGAAGATGTGTCTGCTTATAGAAGATTAATGGGCAAGTTATTGTATTTGACAATGACTAGGCCAGATATTAGCTTTGCAGTTCAAAGGCTAAGTCAATTTGTTGACAAGCCTAAGAAATCCCATCATGATGCAGCTATAAGGGTGATCAAGTACATCAAAGGTACTCCTGGCCAAGGACTTCTCTATCCAACCAACATTGCACTTGACTTGAGTCTTTACTGTGATTCAGATTGGGCAGCTTGTCCATTTAGTAGGAAGTCCATTAGTGCATATTGTGTAAAACTTGGTGGAGCTATGGTAGGGTGGAAAGTGAAGAAACAAGACACGGTTTCCCATTCAAGTGCAGAGGCAGAATACAGATGTTTGAGGGCAGCCATTCAGGAAGCTCTTTGGGTTACTAGACTTCTAAAGGAGCTTGGGGTGCATGTCACTTTGCCCATTCCTATATTCACTGATAGTGAGTCTGCAGTGAAGATAGCCAAAAACCCAATGTTTCATGAACGTACCAAGCATATTGAATTAGATTGCCATTGCATCTTCATGGGATACTCTACTTCTCAAAAAGGTTATCTTGTGATGAAGATTTCCAATTCAGCATTTCAAGTTTCAAGGGATGTTGTTTTTCATGAGCATATCTTTCCTTTTGGCATGTCTAAGGCAAAATTGAGATCTCTGTTGCCTACTTGCTTGGGTTCCAAGTTATAAGTTGAGGAGTCTTCTTCTAGTTCACCAACGGTTTCACCTCAGCCCCCCATAGTTGAGGATGCTCTTCCTCAGCTCCCCATAGTAGAGGATGTTCCTTTGATCCCTTTGGTTGATACTCCACATGTACCCATCTTAAGAAGGAGTGCAAGGATTGCTCAGTTAAGAAAGGACTCTTCTTCAAATGTTGCTTTTGGAATGGAGAAATACCGAACGCCCACGTTAGCAAATTCCATGTGTTCATGACCCACTTGATAACGCCACTTGTCTCCGCCACGTTGGGTAGGAATTGCGCGGCAGGTCCAATGATACCCGTGAGGATATTGAAGCTGACACCCGTGAGTACGAGTTGATGTTCAATGATACTGGATATCTAATTATCGTGGAGAAATGCTGACTAGGACAGAAAGAGGGGAAAGAAGGAAAAAAGAGAGATCTTTTATAGATGCCACAAAGAGCTTGTGGCTGAGAATCGCTCTTATTTGCTGACGTGTCAAAACTAAAGAATCGCTCTTATTTTCAATCGTCGAGTCACTCACTCCCTTATTCTCACGCAACGTGTCAGATCTCTCTTCCCCGGGTTTCTCTGTCCTCCCCTTTCTCTCTCTCTCTTTTTTCTAGTCAAGAAGTTTCAATTTCTCTCTTTATTTTTGGAGGAAAAAAGAAAAACAAGCTGCAGAAATGTTGGGGGAGCCCAAAGACCCGGCGATTAAGCTCTTCGGGAAGACTATTCCGTTGCCTGAGGCCCCTCCTGAAACTGTTGTTGACCCTGACTGCAATGGGATTCTAGAGACCAGTTCTCTGCTTAATGAGGATATAAGCAGAGACCACGATGATGCAGAAATTGATCAGGTGAGACCAGACAGTTTCAAATTGGATTTTTAATACTGATCCCAAGTCCAGTTGTGGCAGATTCGAAATGGGTCGGCTCGGCTTTTTAATTTGTTATTGAATCCTGGATTTGGTGGTTGTTTCAATTGAATCTTGAAAGTTGTGAACCTTTTCCAGATTTGAATTTTGATTGATGAATGAATTGTGCTGCTGTTTCTGCTTATTTTCGAAGCTTCGATTGTGTTTATGCTAATGCCTGGAAGAGAAGCAGTATATGCTCCAACTTGGTCTAGGTTAATCTTATTGGAACTGATTTCCTCAGTATATGCTCAAATTTGGTTTAATTTCTTGATCCACGTATATTTACGTAGAAATGCTTATTGGATTCTTGCTATGTTCGTTTCATTGACTCCTGTCTTACACCCATGAATTTCCATATCATTGAACTTTATGTCGAATACTATTTAGAAACTCTCTAGTGATACAAATTTGTGCCCTCGTAACTGCAATTAGCTGATTTATATCTTTCTTTGATCTAGTTATTTTACCGGAATGTATGTTCAGATCAACTAACTATCGATCTTCCATTGCTCATAAATATGATATTCCAGCACTAGTAGATTCTGAACAATCAATTTTCGGTTGGTTATTGAACATTATTATATGAAGCAACAAGCTCAACCTAGTCGATATACTAGGCTAGTATTTGTATATGCAACTTTGTGGGTGTACTTTTTGGCATAACAAGCAAAACTAAAGAGACATACAAATTCTGTATATGTAATCTTTGGTTTCCCAAAATTAAATATGCAAGCATGAGTTCCTCGGTACATTAGACGCATGACGCTTAAGCATGAGTGTGGTTTGTATGATGAATGTTACTGGCGTATGATAATTTACGTGGATGGTAGAATAATATATGCATGAGTGAATTCATCGGAATATTTTCCCAAAATAAAAAGGGTCTTGGGAAAGCCAAGATTGGGTATGCTTGTTTTAAAATCCCCGTTCCGGTAATATGCGATTAAACCGTTTTAAAAGACTGATCTATTCGATAGAAGACGACGATAATGTGAACTCTTTCACATCCATCTTCCATTGGTTTACTGGTGGTCAGTTGGTTTAGATGACTGAGGAATATTTGTCGGATTCTATCTTAATTGATATTTGATGGATGCAATTCTTTCTCAAAATGTTATTGTCTCCCTGATTATGCGTGATTATCAATGTGTTAGTATCAATGGCTGCGATCAACAATGTAATATCCCAAATGAATAAGGGAGTGAGATTGAAGAGCAACAATTATAAGATCTTGTAATTACTGAAATGAGAGGTTTTGAGCATTTGAATTCGAAACAAGTCAGGCCAGAGGGAGACCTCACGACTGAACTGAAGAAATTCCATGATGAATGGGATGCAAAGGACCAGGAAATTCGTTCCGCCTTGTTGTCACTGCTTGAGGATGACATACTCTATGGATATGATCACTATGAGTCTGCCATGGACCTGTGGGATGGTCTTAAGGGGGTTTGGTATTTATACCACAGCCTAGAAACAGTCGTTAAACATCTCTTTAGACTCATATAAGATGAATCCCAAGCACACAATGAATGAGCATATTAGACACATGTCTAACATGCTTGCTGAACTCAAGGAGGCAGAAGAAATCCTGACCGACGAACGGAAGGTCCAATGCGTAATCTGATCCATGCCTGACTCTTGGAATAGCATGAAAATGTACCTTACCCATGCCACTCAACTCGATGACCTCGATAAAGTATGAGTCCATCTCGAGCTGGAAGAGGATCGTCTCAAGGCTGAAAAGTCGAGAGCGGAAATGCATCTTGCATCCTCGCATCTAGCTGAGCAAAAGGGTAAGCGCAAGAGAAAAGGCAAGGGCCTTCAGTTTAAGCCTGATAAGCCTTTAGCTCCAAAACCTCAGAAGAAGTTCAAACAAAAGCAATTTGATGGCAAGAAGAGGCAAGCAAAACAGACACGTAAAGAGGAAACTCGAACGTGTTTTAGGTGTGGCGTGAAAGGACACCTTGCTATTGCCTGTACCAATCCTCCCAAGGTACGTGCTGAAGAATAATGATAACCTCATAAGTTCTTCTTGGACTCTTCTCACTAGAAAGTAATTCAATTCACCCTTTTTGGATTACAGAAACGAGAAGGAGAACAAGCACAAACCTGAAAAGCTTGCCCCGGAAACATAAAGATTGAATGAAAGCCTTTATCTTTATTTTCTGAATGAACCTCTTTTTAAATTTTCAGTTTAAGATACTTAATGATAATAATGTTCCTTGAAAAATAGGAAACATTTCATTTTGAGCAGGTAACAAATGCTCGGACAAAGTATTAATTACCCGTTTTTTAGGCTATTCGATCCTTTTTTATTGTTGTTTGATGCATTACTTATATATATTGCTTATATTTTTTTTTTATTAAGTACTCCACTGAATGAAATAATTTGTAATGATCATGTGCGAAATCGATTGGATTAAATTAAATTAAATTAAATTTAGAAATAAAACGATTTAACCAAGGGTTAAAGCTTCGGTAAATAGCGCTACGCGCAAGTGGACCTCGAAAGACGGAACACATCGTTTCAAAATACGAATTTAAAGATGAAGTATCTGAATGATGAAGTGCTGAATTTTCGTTTGCATTCCTTTGGAAACAACTTATTGATAACATTTACATCGGTAAGAAGTAGACTTCGAAAGCTACCACGACCTTGTAAAAGTATCAACTGGCGCAGAAGGTGTAATCACAAGATGCTCAATTCGGAGATGGGATGAAATCCCTGAGATAAGTTTTGAAAACAAAAAAGGATGAAGTCGGTTAAACGATTGTCCTTCCAAACGCCCTAAACGATAAGTAAGGCTTGGCATTCAAGTGACGCACACTTCAAGAGACACAGTTCAAAAAAAAAAACATAATGTTAGAGTCAATCTATCAGACGTTTCCAATGAGATGAAGAAGATGACTCATATGTATGTAAACTGTGTTACAATGAAATCAGTATGACACGCTGCCATAAAATCTAAAGAATGATAATGAGTTAAATCATATCGTCGTACGATATTAAAATACACACTAAACACGTATTTAGGACAAGAGTCGTTACCTACTCTTAGAAAATACCCGTTTAACGTTTTTTGAAAAAAAAGGTATCGCGGTCGAAACATGACACATTACATCACTTGAGGACAAATTTCCAATGCATGATCAGTTTCAAATAGATATAGTCTTGATCGAACCAGAGCACTAACACTTATAGTCAGGTCCCACTTAATTCCAGTGGGATAGATTTGAACCGGCAACTAAGGTGAATGACATGGTTAATGTTAATGGAAACATTTTCATAGTAAATCCAGTGGGAGGAATAAACCCTTAATGACATGGTTAATGTTAATGGAAACATTTTCATAGTAAATCCAGTGGGAGGAATAAACCCTTGCCACATGAGATCACTATTGCCGCAGAGACGAATCAAGTAGAACCTGATATTTGAATTGCTGAACCGGGAATGACACAACTACCTAAACTACCCATTGTTTCCAGTGGGAGTGATCCGACCAAACTTGGTTCCATATCCTACTGATCAAGGAATTCATCTCGGAAGTGAAACCCCGAGACCGAGAAGTTGTCAAAGGAAAGTTGATGGTCAAGGTTGAAGCACTGCTTTTGTTCCCAAAGGAAAC
Organism: Clarkia xantiana subsp. parviflora; assembly: GCA_036873135.1. Classification (NCBI taxonomy): domain Eukaryota; kingdom Viridiplantae; phylum Streptophyta; class Magnoliopsida; order Myrtales; family Onagraceae; genus Clarkia; species Clarkia xantiana. The sequence continues at coordinate 38,315,934 of JAPTYO010000008.1, forward strand.
GATGCTACGATAGGAAGCATTATTCCGAGTGGGAGAAATGATCAGACTCTAGTTGGGATTAATCAAGCCTAGACGAAAGTCAAAGGCTTCGAACCCATCAAGTAGGGTGACAATCTCACTCTAACGATAGTAAGTGAGCATTGGAAAGACCTCAAGTGGATAAATGGAGGAAATTAATAAAATAAAGAGATCGCCTTAAATAAAAGCCATAATAGTCTATAGTTGATTTACCTGCTAACCACGGGGGCACAAGGATAAGGTGAGTCCTGAAAGAAGGCTCACCACTGATGGAAAAGGTCGGGGGGTGAGAAACCCGACTTGTTACGAAAGGATAAACCCAATTTCACGGAGTGGACTTTGAAAAAACAAACTCAATGACTGTGCGTAAAACCACGATTAGGGCCAGTCATGGTCCTAGTCGCAAGTCTCGATTTCGAGCTGCATGAAATGGATATTAAGACCGCATTCCTCCACGGAAACCTGGAGGAAGAGATCTATATGGAGAAACCAGAGAGTTTAATAAATGCTGGTAACGAACGTAAAGTTTGTAAACTCCAAAGGTCCATCTACGGTCTTAAACAGTCGTCTCGGCAACGGTACCGCAGATTCCACAAGGAAATCGTATGAAACGGATTGGTGAATCTTCACGAGGATCCGTGCATGTATTATAAGACCTCCGGGTCTAAGTATGTCATCTTAACCTTATACGTGGACTACATACTCATTTCCGCGAACGATATGATTTTTATGAACAAGTCAAAGTCCTGTTTAGCATCTGTATTCGAGATAAAAGACATGGGAGAAGCCACGTATATCTTAGGCATTAAAATTGCTAAAGATCGGGCTACCCAGAAATTATGTCTGTCTCAAGAAGCCTATATCAACAAAATGTTGAAAAGGTTCAGATTACAGGATGCCAAACCCGTGGATACGCCTGTGGTTTTTGGGTGCGCACTGTCAAAAGGTGACAGCCCAAGAACCTGGCAGAGCGTAAACAGATGAAGGGTGCAGAGTATTTAAGCATGGTCGGTAGTTTGATGTACACCATGCAATGAACCCGTCCAGATATCTGTTACGTCGTGGGCCTGGTAGCACGTTTTCAATCAGATTCCGGCTATCAACCTTTAAAGGTTGTAAAATGAATTATTCGTTATGTGAAAGGTATTGCCGACTAGGCACTGTGCTATGAGGGCGGGAAGTTAGAATTGACCGGTTACAGTGACGCCGACCATAGGTGGCGATCCGGATGGTCGTAAGTCCACCACAGGAGGAGTGTTACTTCTTGCTAATGCTGCCATTTCATGGACGAGCAAGAAGCAAACCTGTGTCGCGCTATCCACGATGGAATCAGAATTCGTTGCCCTCTCCAAGAACGCAAAGGAAGCGGTCTGGCTGAAAAGGCTTCTTACTGCGCTGCTTGATGGTGATGTCGGGAATAAACCTGTGAAGGTGTTCTCTGACAGTCTGGCAGCCATTGCGGCAGTAAAGAATCTGAAGTACCATAGTAGGACCAAACACATTGATGTGAAATACTTTTATGCTAAATCTATGGTAGAAGACAATATAATAACTTTGGAATACTTGTCCACTGATAACATGGTTGCGGACCCATTAACTAAACCACTACGTAGGGAGATATTCGAAAAGCATGTAGAACTTCTTGGATTGCGTAGGGTTTAAAAGTGGCATGTATCTGTGATAACTTTTTGATAATTGAAAGTTACATTTTTTAATCGAAAGAATTGCAATTGAGTTTATGATCTATCGACGTCATAATGTTTGAATACATCAAATTTTTGTCAATAAACTAAGTCATTGGAGGACGCAATCCTCTGCCAAAACTACGTCGAATGTGGGCCTTACCTCGTCACACAGGTACGGTCATCTTGCGGTGGAGGGAGGCCTCTACCAAGCAAGAGTGGCTAAGAGTCAGGGGGATAAACCTGATTACGCAAGACGATCATCTAGTCTCGAAGTAACTCGACATGATCTTCGTTTTGCAAATCGTCGTGATAAACTTCGTTCGTCATTAATCCACATTCTAGGCCAGATGAGAATCTGCGATAGCATGATTTAACATATCCCATTCCTTTGAACTTAAACGTTCAGGTATGCTATCGACGCGTGCTTCATACTGCGCGTGCCATGTTCGACCACGGGGTCACAGCTCAGTTGTGCTAGATAAGAATCCTCGTGATTCTAGCGAGCGCGAACTTCTTCACCTCGAGCGTGTGATTGATCCTAGGAGCCTTATGAAGAGGCACCCAAAGTATCCTCACGGACTCAGAACTCATATCTAAGGTGAGGCTCAATGTTCGCTTCCCGGCTTACGAGCGTAGTGCTGAACAAAAAGGCCCAGTGACCACGTCTTTGGAAACCGATTGGCTTTGACTAAGGATATGAATGATGGGGATGGTCAAGTTCACCTTTAATTCGCTGACTCTTGTATTCACTAAGGTGGCCATCAACCGGATATTAGTTGAAGGTTGTGAATCCTTGTACGGATACCTTGGAGAAGTGCTCCTATGAGGAAACTAGGCAAAATGAGAATTATCAGTTGACCTAGGATAGAGCGCGACACCATATAAATGTTGTTTATAACAGGTTGATTGGAGAAAAGGGAATCAACGTTCCACGGGCGCTACAACACTCCTAACAGATGAGTAGCATGATGCCCATCGTGTCCACCGGTCGCACGGCAAACCTCGTATCAACTATTCGGAAGCAAAGGACGAGATCAAAGGAGTGAAATGTTGATGCAGATTTGGACGACAATACATTAACGGGCACCCTCCCATTCCGACGAGTGGGAGCTGTAAGCATATGGTGATGGGCGCCGTAAATGAAAGCTCATTATATGTATATGTTACCTAAGTTAATTGGGTACATGTCACATTAATACATTGGGCCAGGCCCAAATCCCAATTGACATGTGAGGCCCAAAATTGGGCCTCCCTATACAAGCATGGCCGGCCGAATTACTAGGAGGGTGAAGTGGATTTTTGTCCACTTTACTGCTCCTATATATATGTGTTGTTAGGGGTTTTATTAGGGTAATCCTTAATCCTTCCTTGGACTGTTTTAGAGAGAAAAACCCTCCCCATAACACCCTAAGTCCGGCCGAACCTACCATCACCAAGGGTGTGCCAATTTGCCTTCGAGCAAACACTCCGGAGATCCGTCTATTTGCCAAGAATCGATCTGAGGTTTTGTTGTGAAGAATATACCACGTAGGTCTTCCTTCACAAGAACCCCTTGGGACTACGGACTACTGTTAAGGTATGTGCGAATCTTCCGCTGCATAATTTCGATTACTAGCATGTACCATGGTTTTAGTATCCGTAGTGATTACTCCATGTTCTAACAATTGAATCGTATGTTTCTTTGGAGATTATAAAAGTGTGCAAAGTGAAATTCATCAATCAAATAACTTACAAATGTATGAGTGAGTTACAATATATAGTAGCTTACTAACAAACTTAACTAACTTTACACACAAACTAGACACTAACTAGTTATAACCTTCAACATCCTCCCTCATTGATTTCTTTCTTCTTCTTCTTCTTCTATTCTCGAAAGACATCTTTGATACCATATTGATTAAGAAGGAATTCATGATGTTGTCTATGGAGAACTTTGGTTAGAAGATCAGCCAGTTGATCTTCAGAAGCATTGTATATAGCATGTATTGTCTCATCAACAACTCTTTCATGAATTGTATGACAATCAATGTGTTTCGTTCTCTAGTGAAACATTGGATTCTTGCTCATCCTAATTGATGCTTCACTGTCTGAGAAAACATGTATAGGTTTATCCATATCAATTCAAATTTCCTTCAGTAAACTTTTCATCCAAGTTGCTTCTTCTGCAGCCAAACTGAGGCTCCCATATTCTGCTTCAATGTTTTACTGAGAAACAATGATGTTCTTCTTTACTTTCCAACTCACCATTGACTCTCCTAGTTTCACATAGTAGGAGCTGACTGATCTTCGAGAAAAAACATATGATCCCCAATCAGCATTGTTTGATATCTGTTCAATTCGGGTTCATATTTACGTTTCGAACCTCGCAAACACGCTAGAACCACAAACGGATCTTACTGCAGTCACCCCGGGTCAAACGATCTGGATGCGCGTCGCACCCGGGCCGGGGACTTCTGGATTACCGGCTAGTATCGCGCGTTTACCCCTATTTTTACTAAGAATGAGAAGTCAGTGCGCACATAGCCAAGCTCGATGTCGGTAAGCGTTTTCCTGTAAACCGACATCAAACCGGGCACACTTATCAGGTTTCCTATAAATAGGGACCTAGACCTCCCATTTAAGAAGGTTAACTCGAAACTCTGCAGAATTGGATATTTGTGCTCTGACCTCTCTCTACATTTTCTCTCTCTAAAATCCTGCCTTTAGCATCGGAGAGGGCACAACCAGCACCACCCCCCCTCTCCATGATGGTTATCGCCCGCTCTGCAGGACCTGGCGTATAGAAGATTGAGACAGAGATCAAAGTTAGTTCGGGGATCGAGGTAGAAGCCAAAGTCAGTTCGTGGATCGAGGTAGAAGCCAAAGTCAGTTCGTGGATCGAGGATCGAGGTCCGTGAAAAGCAGTTTGAGATATCCCAAGTGGAAACGATCTCAACACTTGCCGCCGTCAGCGGGATTTGAGCAAGAAGCCGTTCCATACCGCAAGCTATGACAGGCAGACGTACGAAGAAGGCAGGTGCGAGCAAGCCGAAGCCGACGAGAAGCCAACCAGGACCTTCTCACATTCCAGATGCAGAGTCTGCCGCCTCCTCCATGCCAACCGCAAATGCGCCTTCCGTGCAGCATGGTCCCGACGTCCAGAACGAGGTACCAGTGCACGAGTTCGAGCAAAGGGCGGAGAGGAACGAAGAGTTCCCACACGAGATGCCAGCTGCGGAGTGCAGCAGCAAGCAAAAAGTGCAGGCAACCTACCACCTGTCACACCTGCCATGATGGTCGCACTAGAAGAGCTTATCGCATTCAGGGAGACTCTAAAGAATCAAGGATACGCCGTATCCACCATGCCAACAAAAAGTGTGCCCTCCGCACAGCATTGCCTCGAAGAACAGCATACGACATTCATTGCATCTCTTTTAAAAAAGATGGCAAGTGTGCACGTGATCCATGAAGGCCTCGGAGCCGGAGGAGAGACGTCGTATGAACAAGAAGTATACGATGCCCAGACAAAGCACATATGCTAGAATGCTGACATAGAGGACGTTATCATGGAAGATGCCGTCAGGATAGATGTCGTCATGAAGGAGGATCCCGTAGAAGACGTCATTGGTTTTTCATCAAAATACAAAAAGCACATTGTGTACCCACACACCGACGCTTTAGTCATAACCATGACAATTGACGGCATGGACGTCAAGCGCATGATGGTGGACGGTGGAAGTTCGCCCAACATCATTACAAAGGCCATAATCCTAGCCCTTGGAAGAAAGAAGCACATCAAAAGAATGAACTCACCCTTAGTGGGATTCATGGGAGATGCAAGCTATCCGCTAGGAGTCATAACCCTGTCAGTCATCATGGGGGAAGGAGAACAACAAATCCAAATAGACGTTCCGTTCGTGATCGTGGAGAAGCTTGACGCATATAACGGAATCCTAGGATATACAACCATGAACAAGTGGGGCATGATAGCGTCAACATCACACCAGAAGATCAAATTTCCAACAAAAGCAGGAATCGGTGAAGTTAAGGGAGACCAGCAGCTATCAAAAGATTGTTACAAGGTTGCACTCCAGCATAATGTCAAGACGGATAATAGCGAAGTCCCCATCATTGATGAATAGCCAAGGATGGATCATGCACGTCCTGCTCCAGTTGAAGCATTGCAAGAAGTCAAGATAGATGAACCAGACAGGATGGTCCGAGTCGGCGCATCACTGTCAGAAGATGAAGTGATAGAAATCAAGGCACTCCTAGTAGAGTACAAGGAGCTGTTCGCGTGGTCACCAAGCGACATGCCAGGAATAAGCCCAAACGTGATCTCTCACAAACTCAACATCAAGCCAGGATCCAGAGCGGTAGCACAAAAATTACGACCGTTGGGAGGGGACAAGAAGTTGGCAATACGAGAGGAAGTTGGAAAGTTGCTGAACGCAGGCTTTATTGAAGAATCGCGATACCAAACATGGGTGGCAAACCCAGTCTTGGTGCCCAAGCCTAACGGCAAGATGAGAATGTGCATCGACTACAGATCTTAACAATGCATGTCCAAAAGATTCATATCGTCTTCCAAGAATCGACCAGCTGGTCGATGCCACCGCGGGCCACGAGTTAATGTCAGTAATGGATGCATATTCAGGATACAACCAAATTCCAATGGCAGAAGAAGATGCACCTCATACCGCATTCTACGCAGATAGAGAGATCTACAATTACAAGGTCATGCCATTCGGACTAATCAATGCAGGGGCAACATACCAGCGTATGGTCAACATAATTTTCGGATATATGATTGGGAAGACTATGGAAGCATATGTTGATGACATGGTCGTGATGTCGACTAAAAGTCGTAACCATGCTGACAGCCTCCGCACGGTGTTCAAAAGAATGCGAGAATTCCAAGTCAGGCTAAATCCAACAAAGTGTGCCTTTGGCGTGCAGTCGGGAAAAGTTTTGGGATTCATGGTCAACGAGAGGGGAGTCGAAGCAAACCTAGAAAAATTAAAGGCGATAGAAGAAATGGAGTCCTCCAAGAAGCACAAGGAGGTCCAGCAACTAAATGGTCGTTTAGCAGCTCTTAACAGATTCCTGGCAAGGGTAGGAGACAAAGCCCTCCCTTTTTTCCAAGTGCTTCGTGCAAATAAGAAGTTCGAGTGGACGCTGATATGTGAAGAAGCATTCCAACAATTGAAGCAACACTTGCGAACGCTCCCAGCGTTAGCAAAACCAATACAAGGCGAACCACTAAACCTATACATATCTGTAAGCAACACTGCAGTCAGCTCGGTGCTTGTCAAACAAAAAGGAACTACACAGCTCCCAGTATACTACGTGAGCAACATCCTGGCAAAATACGAAGTGAATTACTTGCCGATCGAAAAGTACCTATACGCTCTCATAGTGGAAGCGACGAGTCCTAACGGACCAACCATTGAAGCACATCATGTCAAAGCCTAACATGTCGGGAAAGCTAACAATGTGGTCAGTTGAGCTAAGTGAATTCCGCATTCACTTTGCACCGCGAACAGCAATCAAGGGTCAAGCATTGGCAGACTTCATCGCGAAGTTCACAGGAATAACCCCAGAAACTGACACTCAAGATGGAACACAACAAAATGAGGAGCACACCGAAGTGTGGCAAACATACACTGACGGTTCCTCAAATGTAGGAGGATCGGGCGCAGGCTTTCTCCTAATTCCACCTGACGGTTCAGAACCATTGAAGTATGCTTTAAGCCTAACATACAACAAACAACGAGGCAGAGTATGGAGCCTTGATAACAGGATTGAGGATTGCAAGAGGCCTCGGAGTTAAACACCTAAGAGTCAAGTGTGATTCACAGCTAGTCGTCAACCAGGTCAAAGGCGAGTATGTGGCCAAGTCAGAAAACATGCAGAAGTATCTGGGACAAGCAAAAGAGCTCATAACGAGCTTTGAAACTTTCAATATAACTTTCGTTCCAAGGGAAGAAAATCAAGAAGCATACGCTTTAAGCAAGTTCGCGCAAGGAAAGGAGCAAGGCAAGGAAACGCACTTAGTCGAAAAAAGGATCATATCCGTAATCGACAATCTAGAAGTGTTAAACATCAACTCAGGGCCAACATGGATGACTCCAATCCTGGCATATCTCACAGACCACGTACTCCCGGAAGACAGAGTTAAAGCACAAAAAATTAGAAGAATTGCAGTCAACTACACGTTGATCGAAGGCCAGCTGTACAAAATAGGATTCTCAACTCCATACCTAAAGTGAATAACCTTCTCAGAAGGCGGCCAAACGGTGTTGAAAGAATTACACGAAGGCCAAGTAGCTTGTCATGAGGGGGCAAGATCCTTAATCCGCAAGGCGCTTAATCTGGGATACTATTGGCCAACAATGAAGGACCAAGCAACACACTTGGTCGCAGAGTGCGAATCTTGCCAACTATACTCAAGGAACATAGCAGCACCCGCAACAGAGTTGTGTCCAATCGCAAGTTCCTGGCCCTTTGCACAATGGGGCATCGACCTGGTGGGCCCACTTCCAAGATCCAAGGGTCAAACCAAGTACATCGTGGTAGCCATCAACTACTTCTTCAAGTGGATCGAGGCTAAGGCATTAGCACAAACAACGGATGCGCAAATAATGGATTTCATCCGAAACCATATCATTGCACGCTATGGTGTCCCAAAAGTACTTATCAATGATAATGGACCACAATTCAGGAGCTCCAGACTCCAGACATTCTGCGAAAGACTCAACATAGACCACCGTTTTGCATCAGTGCGTCATGCCCAAACAAATGGACAAGTCGAATCCGCCAACAAGATTGTCTTGGATGGTCTTAAGAAGAGAGTCCACGCCTTGAAGGGAGGATGGGCAGAAGAGCTTAGCAGCGTCTTATGGGCTGTGCGCACAACTCCAAAAGAGTCAACAGGTGAAACACCATTCAGCCTGGTATATGGAACAGAGGCAGTAGCCCCAATCGATATGGGGCAGATTACCGGCTAGTACCGCGCGTTTACCCCTATTTTTACTAAGTATGAGAAGTCAGTGCGCACATAGCCAACATCGATGTCGGTAAGCGTTTTCCTGTAAACCGACATCAAACCGGGCACGGTTCTCAGGTTTCCTATAAATAGGGACCTAGACCTCCCATTTAAGAAGGTTAACTCGAAACTCTGCTGAATTGGCTATTTGTGCTCTGACCTCTCTCGACATTTTCTCTCTCTAAAATTCTGACTTTAGCATCGGAGAGGGCACAACCAGCACCACCCCCCCCCCTCTCCATGCTGGTTATCGCCCGCTCTGCAGGACCTGGCGTATAGAAGATTGAGACAGAGATCAAAGTTAGTTCGGGGATCGAGGTAGAAGCCAAAGTCAGTTTGTGGATCGAGGATCGAGGTCCGTGAAAAGCAGTTCGAGATCTCCCAAATGGAAACGATCTCAACAAGCATCACAGTAGATTTGTAAGTTTAGAACATTCCTTGAAGGGGAAGAACAAACCTTGACTAGGAGATCCTTTGATATATCTGATGATTCACATGACTGTCTTATAGTGAGAATGCTTGCGTTGATGAACAAACTGACTTAATTGTACTGACAAAGCTATGCCAGGTCTTGTCATAGTGAGATAAAGCAATTTCCCAACTAATCTCCCGTAAAGACTCACATTCTAATATAGCTTATCATCCTTATTCAAATCAAAGAAATCATCATATCCCTTGGCTGTTACCTTTACTTTGAATGAAGTAGAACAAGAAATGTGTCCATTTGCAGGGTTGTATGTTTAGTGAAACCCTCCGTTTAATGCCACTGCTGTGGATATGGATATGATGGGATAACGCCACATGCATATTGTTTTACACTAAAGTAGGCCCTCTTTCATCTAATTTACTTACCCAAACGTAGTTTATTGACATAATATTCCACTTTCCATCTTCCCAGTAATATGAAAATGCTGCACTAAAGGATATGATCCAAAATTTTCATTTATTCTAGGGTTAAGTGTTAATTTCATACTATATGTTTTCACAAAATTCATTGTTCATACCGTATTTTTTTTGTACCAATTTGGTACCGAACGTTTCCATTTTGTACTAACGTGATGCATCTGTTAACATTCTGTCAAAAATGTCCTTTAAGTTTCCATGTACCGTGCACGTGATGTATTTTTTTTATAAAAATAAATAAATAAATAAGACTTTCTTTGCCAATTTTGCCCTTCCCCCCTATCTTCTTCATCATCGAGGAGGATGGTCTTCTTCTCCAAAGTCGTCGTCTTGTAAGCATATGGTGATGGGCGCCGTAATTGGTAACCCATAATATGTATAGTTTACCTAAGGAAATTAGGTACATCTCACATTAGGGTAATTGGGCTAGACCCAAATCACAATTGACATGAAAGGCCCAAAATTGGACCTCCCTATGCATAGTGGCCAGCCGAAATATTGGAGTGGGCAAAGTGGACTTTTGTCCACTTTGCTCCTCCTATAAATACATGGTGTTATGGGATTTTTAGGGTTAATCACTATTTCCTCATTAGAGTGTTTTAGAGAGAAAAACCCTCCACCCCACACAAGGGTTTCGGCCGAACCCATCCACCACCAAAGGGTGTGCCAACTTGCTTTCGAGCAAACACTCCAGAGACCTGTCCCCTGCCAAGAATCGATCAGAGGCTTTGCTGTGGAGAACATACCGTGTAGGGCTTCCTTAACTAGAACCTCTACGGGTACCGCCCGGAGGATCGTGAACTCCCTGCAGGAAGGATCTTGGGACTACGGACATCGTTTGAGGTATGTGTAAATCTTCCGCTGCGTAATTCCGATTACTAGCATGTACCATGATTTAGTGTCCGTAGTGATTAATCTCCGTAATCTAACAGTGGTATCAGAGCCTGTGTTAGGAGTTCATGATTTTGATAAATTGGTGTTCTTGAAATTTTAGACCTTGGACCGAAAATTTTAAATGAAAAGTTTTAAAATTTCGAATTTTTTAAGTTATAGGGTGGTCCGAAATTTTTCATGATGTTCTTAGGAAATTTGATGTTCATGATCTTCAAGAAAAATATGATATTTATGAAAATCAAACATTGGATTGTAAATCTTAATAAAATTTGATCTTAAAACTTGATCTTAAAACTTGACCACTTGTTCCCAAATATATGTTTGTGCCGAAAATTTTAGTAAATTTACAAGGTAAAATTTTTAAATTTTCTTGGTCCCCAAGCAAACAAATTTCAGCCATATTATTAAAATTATACTGTTTACCATATTTTAATTTTTTAATCAAGGTAACAATATATCTATAATTGGGAACATTAGGATAGATTCACATTAATATATAGAAGTATATATAACTATCAATATATCTAAATATTTAATAGGGTTGAAGATATTATTGATAGATTTAGTTACCTAACAGATTGAGAAAATATATTGTCAGTATATTTGTTACCCTATTTAAGATATTGACAATAAATATAATATATATTTTATATGTTAGCTGATTTTTATATATATATATATATATATTGTTGATTGATTTAATCTTAAAGATAGAATCTTAGCTATATATATATATATATATATATATATATATATGTTTATATTTTGGCCGAAATATATATATATATTATTAATATTGGAAACTATTTTATATAATTAATGTTACTTGGTGGCTAAGTTAAATATTTTAATGGACTTTAAAACCCTACTTGGGCCACAAGTAAACATTTCAGCCCAACATTTCATATTTTAATTATTGGGCCGGTCCAATGTTTCAAACCGGGACGAATTAAAACCGAACCGGATTTTCTCAATCGGTTCGACCTAGTCGGGTCGGGTCGGACCGGGGTAACTAAGTGGACCTGACCAAACCGGTTTTGTGTGCTGAACAAAACCGAACCCTATTTTTAATTGGACCGGTTCGGACCGAACCATATTTTAAAATTAAAACCGAAACAAACCGGATTATTCCGAACCGGACCGAAATTGATTGAATCGAAATAATTTTCAAAACCGAATTCAAGTCAATTAAATAAAATAGGATGGTCAAGTTTTAAATCCAAATCTTTTGAACCTAAATTGGCCTACACAGTGCTCAAGAGTTTAATGTTATTTACATAACGGTAAAAACATTTATGCCTTGTTTCGATTATGGGGATGGATCTTGGAGATACATGTTTTTGGGACTGGATTAATTAGTGGGTTGAATTGCAATTGTTTATTATTCAATAATGTATATTTATGCATGATTAGAAATGTTGTCTTGACTAAGTCAAGCTAGCTGGATATTGCATGTTGTGGGCGGAGCCCTGGTTAAATATATGGTATGCGCACTAGGATAGACATGTTGTGATGGTTTAGAATTCCTAGGATTCATGTCTAAGAAGTTGTGTGATTGAATATAAGCATGAATTGCAAATCAGCCCCTAATGTTTAAAATTATTTTAAAATCGAAAACCAGTCGCCAAATATGTATGATTGTTGTGAAATTTTCATGTTTGACACGTATGCTAGAATGTTGAGGATGTAGTTGCATTTGATAATTTACTTGGAAGTAGAATTATGTATGCAAGCATGATTTCCTCGGAACATTAGATGCATGACGCGTAAGCATGAATGTGGTTTGTATGATGAATGTTACTTGCGTATGATAATTTACATGGATAGTAGAATTATGTATGCATGAGTGAATTCATCGGAATTTTTTTTCCAAAATAAAAAGGGCATTGGGAAAGCCAAGATCGGGTATGCTTTTTTTAAAACTCCCGTTCCGGTAATTTGCGATTAAAACTTTTTTTCAAAGACTGATCTATTGATTGAAAACGACGGTGATGTGAACTCTTTCACAGCCATCTTCCAATGGTTTACTGGTGGTCGGTTGGTTTAGATGACTGAGAAATCATTATTCATCGGATTCAAAATTGATAGATATCTAATGTGTGCAATTCTTTCTCAGAATGTTATTGTCTCCCTGATTTTTCTTGCATAATCATCGATGTGTTAGTCATGGCTGCGATCAGCAATGTAATATCCCAAATGAATAAGGGAGTGAGATTGAACAGCAACAATTATAAAATCTGGAATAAACGCGTAAGGATGGTAATTACTGAAATGAGAGGTTCGGAGCATTTGAGTTCAAAGAAAGTCAGACCGGAGGGAGACCTCACGGACGAACTGAATAAATTCCATGATGAATGGGATGCAAAGGACCAGGAAATTCGTTCCGCCTTGTTGTCACTGCTTGAGGATGACATACTCTATGGATATGATCACTATGAGTCTGCCATGGACCTGTGGGACGGTCTTAAGGCAGGGTTTGGTGTTTGCACCACAACCCAGAAGCGGTCGTTAAACATCGCTTTAGACTCGTACAAGCTGAATCCCAAGCACACATTGAAAGAGCACATTAGACATATGTCTAACATGCTTGCTAAACTCAAGGAGGCAGGAGAAATCCTGACCGACGAACAGAAGGTCCAGTGTGTGATCTGATCCTTGCTTGACTCTTGGAACATCATGAATAAGCACCTTACCCATGCCACTCAACTCGATGACCTCGAGCAAGTACGAGTCCATCTCGAGCTGGAAGAGGATCGTCTCAAGGCTGAAAAGCCGAGAGCGGAAATGCATCTTGCATCCTCGCATCCAGCTGAGCAAAAGGGTAAGCGCAAGAGAAAAGGCAAGGGACTTCAGTTTAAGGCTAATAAGCCTTTAGCACCAAAACCTCAGAAGAAGTTCAAGCGAAAGCAATTCGGAGGTAAGAAAAGGCAGGCAAAACAGACACGTAAAGTGGAAACTCGAACGTGTTTTAGGTGTGGCGTGAAAAGACACCTTACTATTGCCTGTACCAATCCTCCCAAGGTACGTGCTGAAGAATAATGATAACCTCATAAGTTCTTCTAGGACTCCTCATACTCGAGAGTAATTCAATTTATCATTATGGATTACAGAACCTAGAAGGAGAACAAGCACAGACCTGAGGAACTTGCTTCGAAGATATAAATATTGAATGAAAGACTTTATCTTTATTTGCTTTGAAAATGAACCTCTTCTTGATTTTTAGTATAAGATACATGATAATAATAATGTTCCTTGAAATATAGGAAACATTTGTTTTTGAGCACGTAACAAGTGCTCGGTCATAGTATTGATTATCATTCCCCAAGCTATTCGATCCTCTTAATTAGCACTTTGATGCATTGCTTATATATTGCTTGCATCTTTCTTTGTTAATACTCCATTAAATGAAATAAACTGTAATGGTAATCATGTTTGAAACCGATTGGATTAAATTGAATTAATTTCAGAAATGAAACGATTTAACCATGGGTTAAAACTTCGGTAAAATTGCGCTACGCGCAAGTGGACCTCGAAAAAGGAACACATCGTTTCAAAGTATGAGTTTAATAATGAAGTGTTTAAATGATGATGTGCTGAATTTTCGTCAGCATTCTTTCAGAAATAACTTATTGATAATATTTACATCGGTAAGAAGTAGGCTTCAGAAGATACCACGACCTTGTAAAAGTATCGAATGACGCATAAGGTGAAAACCTGAAATGCTCAGTTCGGAGATGGGATAAAATCTCTGAGATAAGTTTTCAAATGAAGAAGGATGAAGTCGGTTAAACGATTTTCCTTCAGTACGCCTTGAACGAAAAGTCAGGCTAGGCATTCAAATCAAATCAAACACTTCTGGAAGCATAGTTTATAGACATTATGTTAGAGTCACTTAATCAGCAGTTCCCTAAGGGATGATGAGAAGTGATTCACATTCATGTAAAACTGTGTTCCACTGAAATCGGTAAAACACGCCGCCATAAAAGCTGAAGAATGATAATGAGTTAAATCATATCACCATGCGACATTAATTTTCGCATTAAACACGTATTTAGGACAAGAGTATGTTAACTACTCTTTGAAAGTACATGTTTACAGCTTAAAGACATGGTGCCGTGGTCGAACATGTAAACATTACATACTTGAGGACGAATTTTCCGATGCATTGATAGGTTTCAGAATTATGAGTCTTGATCAAATCAGGAGCAAGATATTACATATATCAGGTCCCACTTAATTCGAGTGGGAGAGATTTTGAACCAGCAACTTGAGTGAATGACATGGTAAATGATAATGGGAACGTTTTCATATTAAATCCAGTGGGAGGGATAAACACCTACCACGTGTAATCACTGTTGCTGTTTGGACGAATCAAGTTGAACCTGATTATCGTAATGCTGAACCAGGATTGCCACAACTACCTATACTATCAATTGTTCCCAGTGGGAGTGATCTGACTAACTTGGTTCAAGATCCTAGTGATCAAGGAATTCATCTTGGAAGTGAAACTCCGAGACCGAGAAGTCGTTCAAGGAAAGTTATTGGTTATGGTTCAAGCACTGCTCTTGTACCCAATAAAAGTAATGCTCCGATAAGAAGCGTTATTTCGAGTGAGAGAATTGATCCGAATTGGAAGAAATGCTCTGATAACGATAAGAGGCATTATTCCGAGTGGGAGAGACATTAAGACTCAAAGACGGGATAAACAAGCCTGGACGAAAGTCAAAGGCATCGAACTTCTCCAAAGAAGTATCTCATCTAGAAGGGTGATAACCTCACTCTAACAACTGTTGTCCTGCATTGGAAAGACCTCAAGTGGAGAAATGGAGGAAAATAATGAATGAGAGAGATCGCCTAAATGAAAGTCATTATAGTCTGTAGTTAATTTACCTGCTAACCACAGGGGCATAAGGATTCGGTGAGTCCTGAAATTAGGCTCGCCACTGATGAAAAAGGTTAAGCGATACAAAGCTCGACTGGTTACGAAAGGCTATACCAAACTTCACGGAGTGGACTTTGACGGAACATACTCACCCAATGTGCGTTACACCACAGTACGGGCCATTATGGCCTTGGTTGCAAGTCTCGATCTCGAGCTGCACCAAATGGATGTTAAGACCACATTCCTCTGTGGAAACCTGGAGGAAGAGATCTACATGGAGCAACCGGAGGGTTTCATTACTTCTGGTAACAAACGTAAAGTTTGCAAACTCCAAAGGTCCATCTATGGTCTTAAACAATCGTCTCGGCAATGGTACCGCAGATTTCACGCGGAAATCTTAGAAAATGGATTTGTGAATCTTCACAAGGATCCGTGCGTGTATTATAAGACCTCCGGGTATAAGTATATCATCTTAACTTTATACGTGGACGACATACTCAATGCCGCAAACGATGTGAGTTTTATGAACAAGTCAAAGTCCTGGTTGGCATCTGTATTTGAGATGAAATACATGGGAGAGGCCACGTACATCTTGGGCGTTAAAATTGATAGAGATCGGGCTACCTAGAAATTATGTCTGTCTCAAGAAGCTTATATCAACAAAATGTTGAAAAGATTCAGATTACAGGATGCCAAACCCGTGGATACGTCGGTGGTATTTGGGTTCACACTGTCAAAACGTGACGGCCCTAAGAACCTGGCAGAGCGTGAACAGATGAAGGGTGCAGAGTATTTAAGCATGGTTGGCAGTTTGATGTACGTCATGCAATGCACCCGTCCAGATATCTGTTACACCGAGGGTCTAGTAGCATGTTTCCAATCAGATCATGGTTATCAACATTTAAAGGCTGTAAAACGAATTATTCGTTGTCTGAAAGGTACTGCCAACTACGCAATGTTCTATGAAGGCAAGAAGTTAGAATTGACCGGTTACAGTGACGCCGACCATGGTGGCGATCCGGATGATCGTAAGTCCACCACAGGGGGAGTGATCCGCCTTGCTAATGCCGCCATTTCATGGACGAATAAGAAGCAAATCTGTGACGCGCTGTCCACGATGGAATCGGAATTCGTAGCTCTCTCTAAAAATGCACAAGAAGCGGTCTGGCTCAAAAGGATTCTAACTGCACTGCTTGGTGACGATGTCGAGAATAAACCTGTGAAGGTCTTCTCTGACAGTCAAGCAGCCATTGCGGCGGTTAAGAATCTGAAGTACCATAGTGGAACCAAACACATTGATGTGAAATATTTCTATGCTATATCTATGGTAGAAGACAATATAATCACTATGGAATACTTGTCCACTGATAATATTATTACGGACCCATTAACTAAACCACTACGCAGGGAGATATTCGAAAAGCACATAAAACTGCTTGGATTGCGTAGGGTTTAGAAATGGAATGTATCTGTGATAACATTTTGATATTAGAAAGTTACATTTTGTAAGCGAAAGAACTGCAACTGAGTTTATGATCAATCGACGTCATAATGTTTTGATTACATCAGATTTACGGTCTATAAACTAAGTCGTGGGAGGACGTAATCTTCTGCCAAACTATGTCGAATGTGGGCCTTACCTCGTCACACAGGTACGGTCGTCTTACGGTGGAGGGAGGCCTCTACCAGGCAAGACTGGCTAAGAATCGGGGGGATAAACCTGATTAAGCAAGACGATTATCTAGTTTTGAAGTAACTCGACAAGATCTTCATTTTGCATATCGCCGTGATGAACTTCATTCGTTACTAAACCACATTCTGGGCCAGATGAGAATCTGTGATAGCATGATTGACATATCCCTTTCCTATCAACCCAAAAGGTTCAGGTATGTTATCAACGCGTGCCACGTGTCACAACTCGGTTGTGCTAGATAGGAATCCTCGTGATTCTGGCGGGCGCAAACTTCTTCACCTCGAGCGTGTGATTGATCCCAGGAGCCTTATGAAGAGGCACTTAAAGGTATCCTCATGGACTCAGAACTCATATCTAAGGTCAGGCTCAATGCTCGCTTCCCGGCGTACGAGCGTCGTGGTAAACAAAAAGGCCCAGTGGCCACGTCTTTGGAAACCGGTTGGGTTTGACTAAGGATATGAGCGATGGGGATAGTCAAGTTCACCTGTAATTCACCAGCTCTTGTATTCACTAGGTGGCCACCAACCGGATATTAGTTGAAGGTTGTGAATACTTGTACGGATGCCTTGGAGAAGTGTTCCTATGTGGAAACTAGGCAGAATGAGAATTATCAATTGACCTAGGATACAACGCAGTACTATACAAATGTTGTTTATAACATGTTGATTAGAGAAAAGGGAATCAACGTTCCGCGGGCGCTACAATACTCCTAACAGATGAGCAGCACGATGCTCGTCGTATCCGTCGGTCGCACGGCAAACCTCGTATGAACTGTTCGGAAGCAAGGACCAGATCGAAGGAGTGAAATGTTGATGCAGTTTGGACGACAATACATTAACAGGCACCTTCTCATTCCGGCGAGTGGGAGCTGTAAATATATGGTGATGGGCGCCGTAATTGGTAGCTCATAATATGTATAGTTTAACTAAGGAAATTAGGTACATATCACATTAGGGTAATTGGGCTAGACCCAAATCCCAATTGACATGAGAGGCCCAAAATTGGGTCTTCCTATGCATAGTGGCCGGCCGAAATATTGGAGTGGGCAATGTGGACTTTTGTCCACTTTGCTCCTATAAATACATGGTGTTAGGGGATTTTTAGGGTTAATCACTATTTCCTCATTAGATAGTTTTAGAGAAAAAAACTCTCCACCCCACACAAGGGTTTCGACCGAACCCATCCACCACCTAAAGGTGTGCCAATTTGCTTTCTAGCAAACACTCCAGAGATCTGTCCCCTGCCAATAATCGATCAAAGGTTTTCCTGTGGAGAACATACCGCGTAGGGCTTCCTTAACCAGAACTAGGGGTGAGCTCGGGCCGGGACGGGCGGGCTTTTACCTGAGCCCGAGCCCGAGCCCGAAATTTTCGGGACTCTAATTTTTAGCCCGAGCCCGAGCCCGAGCCCGAAAATAAGGAAAATGGCCCGCCCGAGCCGGGACTTCGGGACTCGGGCTCGGGCTCGGGCTAGCCCGAATTTTAACAAAAAATCTGAAAAAAATAAAAATAAAAATAAAAAAAATTCAAACATGGAGGAAGATGGTTAGATACTAACTATAGTTAGTGGGGAATATATATAATTATATATATTTATATAGTATTAAAAAAAATTCGGGACGGGCTCGGGCTTTTCGGGATTTTGGCACAAAAGCCCGAGCCCGAGCCCGAGCCCGAATTGAAAATAAAAGTCCCGCCCGCTCGGGCTCGGGTCTATTCGGGACCGGGTTTTTCGGGACGGGCTCGGGACGGGTTTTTCGGGCTTTCGGGCTTTCGGGTTTTCCTGCTCAGCCCTAACCAGAACCTCTACGGGTGCCGACCAGAGGATCGTGAACTCCCTGCAGGAAGGATCTTGGGACTACGAACATCGTTTGAGGTATGTGTGAATCTTCCGCTGCGTAATTTCGATTAATAGCATGTACCATGATGTAGTGTCCGTAGTGATTACTCCCCGTAATCTAACACGTCTTCCTCCCTAAGCCCCAGAGGCCGCACTCACCTACGTTCGAACCTTGTCTCAGACCCAACCGCGTCGCTTCACGACCACCTCCTCCCTCTCGTCCTTCTCTCCGGCCACCTCATCCATCTCCGCCTTATTCGATCTGTGTTCTCTGTTTCGAGACTGAGTAAGCTAAATCTTCTGAAATTCAACTATGCTGCTGCTGAATCTACTGGATGTTACTGAAAATCTCGAACTCAGTTTTTTCCGCCGTTTATAAGATTTTGAATCGAAAATCTTAATTCAAGTGGGAATCTCGATAATGCACCACTACTGATACATTTGAAGCTTCAAATCATGATATACAATTAGTTTTGAAGGATTCGATTGGATTGATTGAAGTTTTGAATGTAAATTTGACGGTGAAGATGGCAGCAACTGCAGGGAATGACAAAATCGCAAATACATCACGTGCACGGCACATGACAACTTAACGGCCATTTTTGACAGAATGTTAACAGATGTATCACATTGGTACAAAATGAAAACATTTGGAACCAAATTGGTACAAAAAAAATATGTTATAAACAGTAGATTTTGTAAAAACATATGACATGAAGTGAAGTCTTAACCCTTTATTTTACATCTATCCGGAATTCTCACCAACACAGACATGCTAAATCAAATTTCTCCACTAGCCGTGAATAGCCAGCCCAACATCAATCAACATCTCAAAAGGGCCGATATATAGAGGACCAGACTAAACCACAACCAACCATTCCGCTTTTCCTCAAAGAGTGCCAAAAACATAATTAAGGCACCCAACTTAAATGGACATGTTAATTCCCATAGTATGGAGGCACCCCTGGACCAGGAGGCCACGCTGCTTGACTTGCACCTGTGTGCCATGCACCCGGAGCAGGGACTTGCATTGATGGGTGAAGAGTCGGTTCCGGGACAGTGTAATCTCTACTCTTATCACTGAAATTCTGCAAAGGGCAATAACAAATCATGTGTTGGTTTAACAAAGGGTTAATAGCAAAACTGCATACCCAACTTTGGACGAATTCAGAAACACACACCAAAGTATTTTCTGTAACAGATATCAAATGGACTAATGCCTATTGTGCTGTCACCATATTCCTTCAGTATTTCTGTTGAAATTTGACTGACAGAATTTGTATAAAAAAGAAAGAAATACCCTCTTAAAAAGCTAAGAAAAGAGAACCTACAATAATATAGGTACAAGAATACAGAACTGGATGACAAACTAAAGTTGATTTCTTATTCATCTTTCAGTTTTACGCTTTTGTTTCTAGTTTTTAAATAAGGCATTTTTTTCTTCTTAACAAAATCAGTCAAATTTGACGAGAAAGTGAGTACTGTGTTTGCAAATTAAGCTTAAGTTTGGGTTTCTTCTATTTGTAAAAAAAAAAATCAATTAGTGCAATTCATCCAAAGTTCAGTATGCAGTGTGGTAACCCTTTAAACAAGGGTTAAGAACACAATAGGGGCCTGAATGTTTGCCCATGTTGACAAAAGGGGTCTGAATTGAAAAAACGTATTATTTAGGGCCTGAATTTTGAGTTTTGTGTATAAGTGAGGTCTCCGTCTATTTTTTCTGTTGAAAGTGACGGAAACCAAAAATAATTTGAAAACCCGAAAATGACCTTTGACCAAAGTGTGTCTCTCATATGTTTGACCTAAAATGACGAAAATACCCTTTAAGCCACCACAGCTCCGGCGACCACCACCACCCCGACTCCGGCGACCACCACCGGCGACCACCACCGACTCCGGCGACGACCGAAAAGCTTTTTTGGCTCCGATCGGAGCTTCGGAGCTCCAATCGGAGCTTTTTTGGCTCCGATCGGAGGCCGGTGGTGGTCGCCGGAGGCCGTGGTGGTCGCCGGAGCCGGGTGGTGGTCGCCGGGCGGTGGCCGGAGCGTGGTGGCCTTAAGGGCATAATTAGTGTGTAGGGGTATTTTAGACATTTCACATTTTATTAATTAAATTGATAAATTGTATAATAATTACAAAAGGGTATTTTTGTCTTTTTACGTGATTCTGTTAGATTTAACAGAAAATTTGGACGGAGACTTGAAAAAACACAAAACTCAAAATTCAGGCCCTTAATAATACGTTTATTCAATTCAGACCCCTTTTGGCAACATGGGCAAACATTCAGGCCCCTATTGTGTTCTTAACCCTTTAAACAAAGAATGGTAGTAATTCAAGTGTTATAAGTGTACTCTGTGGTTTCAACATCGAATCAACCTTATGTAATATACCTTTATATTGAGATCAGTATGACGAGAATATGTTAGATGAAGCTTACAATAGCCACCATCATATATGCAATGACCCTCCAATGCTTGTTTAGCAACTGCTGCAGTCGTCACATCTATTAATAAACAATAAAATCAGCAACTTCATAGTAAAATTGAGACCATATTTACCACTAAAGCTGGGGAAAATACCGGGGTACTGAACCAAAGCTTGAGTGCTGCCATTTTTCTCAAAGATTGCAACTTTTTGCACAAGGCCAAATGCGGAAAACACCTGCAATATATTCACATTTTCATCCACAAAGTTCTAAATGGAGATACTTAAAAGGGTTAATTAGCAACATGCTATCTGGACTTTGGGGGTTTGGAAAATTTGTTGATTTAACTTTTGTTTTGAACAAATTGCTATCTAAACTTTATAGAAAGTTGAAATAAGCTAGCTCCGTCTGTTTGCTGTTAAATGTGGATGGAACATCGCAGGTTGAAATGACTTGTTGTTTTTTGTGCAAATTGCTAGTTTAACTCTGTATAAATTTGCAATTTGCTAGCTTGTTTATGATGGCAGGTGCACGTTACTATCTCCATTTAACATCAAATTAGACATAGAGGTCTTGCAACTCTGTATAAGTTCAACTAGCCATTTATCCAAACAAAAAAGTTCAGCTAGCAATTCTCTATACCTCCAAATGTTCAAATAGCAAGTTATTTAAAATTTCAAATTGGAACAATTAGATACTTACAGTGTGTAGAGCATCGACGGTAACAGCGTACTGCATATTCTCTATGCTAGCCAGGAGAACATTGCTCTCTGGGCCCAGACCAGACTAAATCAGGGGATAATTATGACTTAGCGCATTTAAGAGTTGGTGATTATAATAATAGACAATATTAACAACTCACTTGAGTAGAACCATCAAAAGCAGATTGATTCACGGGAAGGTAGGGATTTGTGTAGTCCCTGCAAACAAAACGATATGTACCATGGAAAGGATAATGTTTCGGTAAAGCATCTGATTAGTGCAGAGTATGACCCAGCCAAATAAACAATAAGATTCACCTTTTGTTGTAATTTCCAATTTTTTTTTATATTTTGTAATTGACAAAAAAAAAACTAAGCATGATGTTAGCTCTTCAAACAAAAGATTCAAAAGATGAAGAAAATTACTAAGTGGCCATGACAAGACATCTGTTTTGTGGATACCACGCGGTCACTACCCTAGATGACAAGAAACATGAATCAGCTATACATCGATTGGGCACCAAAATAACTTAGAGGGATTCCAATTCCATAAAGGAATTCCAATCTAGATTCATAATAATTCAATAGAAATTAATCGCGTAGTCTATATCTGCTCATACCTGCTACGATGAGATTGGAACTTGATGCTCAGATCAGTATGTGCTGAATATGATATCCTCAAGTAGCATGATGTAACATGCTCGGGCAGCAGGTAACTAAAGATATAGGGACAAACCTTAAAAGCTCACATTAAGTAAGATAGGAGGCACATTATGTGCTGAAAGTACATACCTCGGGATACTTCTTCCATCTAATTGGTTTTTTGCCGAAGATGCAGACTCCACATCACTGAATTGTATCAGTGCCTATGAAAGTTTGAACGACCATCATATAATAAAGAAAGCACAATCTTAAAATAAAAAACTATTGCACTTATCTGATTACCTGAAAACCTGCAGCTTTCTCAAATGTAGCTATCTTTTGGACAAAACCAAAGGCCGAGAACACCTAACAAATCATTAAGTGTGACCATATATCAATAGTTAATATGGCTTGCACCCACAAGAGCTAAAAAAACTACAAAGTTCATATTTCAAATTTCCAAAGCTTTTCTTACCAGGTGGAGAGTTTCGATACTTACATCACCAGCTTCAACACCCTCGATAGTTACCAAAAGGACATTTCCAGGGACATCGCCTGGACTCTTATTGTGCACAATCTCATGTCGGTTGGAGTACTGAATATACACTGCCTTACCACGAACTTGTGCAGGCTCTGAAGAAGATGCATAGTACGAAACCATTGCAATGGCCTGACTGACATCCGCCTGCAAAAACCAAACACTCATGTCAACGTGCTGAATACACATCCCAACAAAAAGAAAAAGAGCAAGAAAACAATAACTAGTATAGACATATAAACAGATGTCTTGTACCTCCTTGGTGTCTATGAAAAAGATCACTACCAGGGGTGTAAATGAACAGAGTAAGTACCTATTCCGGATCAATTTGGTGGTTATTATTTGAAAATTTCCAAGCCAAGCAGAGCCGATGTCAAGTCAAGCCTACATAGCAACTAGCCGAATCAATTATATTAATGCCGGGCTCAGGCTCGAGCTGTTCGAGAGCCTTACTGAGCCGTTATAAGTCAGGCCAGGCTTATCTCAAGCTCGAGCCAAAATTCAGTCCCAAGCAGAAAATCTAATTGATGAGCTGAGCCAAGCCGAAATAAAACATACTGAACATTGCATCTAGACGGGCTGGAAACTGAAAAAATCAGGGTCGGCCAACCTGGTTGAATATGTCAGGCTTGGCTCAGCTCGATTACACCCTACAGCACCAACCCAGAAAGGAATAATTTAACTAATTGATAATTGGAATACCCATCCCAATCAATAATTCTAGATAACAAAAAATCAAAATTAAAAAAACACCAAATAGATTTTGCAGCTGAAGATAAAAACTTACGAACTCAACGAAAGCCTGGTTCTTATTGGCGCCAACATTGCCCTTGGTGTTGATGACCTTGCCGAAGGGGCTGCAGAGCTCAACAAGCTCTTCGTCAGGGCACTCCCATGGGAGGTTACGGAGGTGGACGACCTTGGATGGGGTCTGTGTGTACCTGAACTGAGATTGGCCTGACCCTGACATCAACGCAGATGGATCCTTCGAGCTAGGGTTTCAGGTTCTTGATTTTTTTTCCAGGTGGGGGTTTTGGTTACGCAGTAACAGAAACGTTTCTTTCAATATTTAACCATCATCTGTCTGCAACTCTTTTTCTTTTTCGTTTTCCACGTAAAGGTTTTGATTATGCATGCGAGAAAGCCCGCCAATTGCCATTTGCCATGGAGATCCCTTTTGGGCTTTGGCCCAAAAAAATTGGAATATTTTAAGAACCAAAACATATGTTAATCGGGTTAGAGTAGGTTTGTAAACTAGTCAAGCTACTCGTGAAATACTTAAAATCGGCTCGGTTAATATTCGAATTTGATTCGCGAAATTTTGAGTCGGCTCGAGCTTTTTCTGACGTCGAGTACGAGTTCAGTGGTACTTGACTTGAGAGGCTCGCGAGCCTATTCGAATTTTATTTTTTGCCTATTCGAGTTGAGTTCGAGTCAAAAGCCTAATCGAGTCGAGTTCGAGCTCGAGTTAAGGTGTACCATTTATGATTTAATTAAAAAAATAACCTTATAGAGCCAAGTCAAGCTGAGCTCGAACTCGTCGAGTATGGCACCGAGTCGAGTTCAAGCTTGAAAAATTAAAGCTCGGTCGAGTTGGAGCTCAAGCTCAAGTAAAATGAGTCGGGTCGAGTCGAGCATGACAGATACTTGGCTCGAATTGGCTCGTTTATATCCCTAGTTTAGAGTAGGGTTGTAAACGAGCCGAGTCGAGCCGGGTATCTGGCAAGCTCGACTCGACTCGACTCATTTTACCCGAGCTCGAGCTCGAACTCGATCGAGCCTTAACTTTTCGAGTTCGAACTCGACTCGGTGTCATACTCGACGAGTTCGAGCTCGGCTCGACTTGGCTCGATAAGGTTATATTTTTTCAATTAAATCGTAAACGGCGCACATTAGCTCGAACTCGACTCGATTAGGCTTTTGGCTCGAACTCGACTTGAACTCAATATATACATATATAATAATATTATTTAAAGCTCGAAACTCGAACTCGACTCGAATAGGCAAAAGAAAAAAGCTCGATTAGACTCGCGAGCCTCTCGAGTCGAGTACCAGTGAACTCGACTCGACTTCAGAAAAAGCTCGACTCGGCTCGAAATTTTGCGAGTCGAATTCGAATATCGACCGATCCGATCTTGAGTAGCTCACGAGTAGCTTGACTCGTTTACACCCCTAGTTTAGTGTATGAATAATGTAGGAGGATCCGAGGAGAGAGAACTTTTAATATAAAAAATTTCGAGGTGAGAAGTCTTATTCATGACAAATCCAAATAACAAAGAAATCCTTCTTAATTAAAGAAATAAGAGAGAACGGGGTTCAAGAATCTAATTTTCAAAACACGACCTCTTTTTAGCATAAATAGCAATTCACTTAGTAACTTTATTTGCTTTTCTCGAAATCGCACTCTATGTCTAGAATTTCAACCACCATTTTGCGAGTCTTATCCACAAAGTGTATTCGTCCATCACACACCCGATCCAATTGCGATATAGATTCAATAGCTTCATTCGAGTCTGATTCAATGATGATATGACTTCAACCTTCCTGCAAAGCGAGTCAAAGAGCATCATGTAGGATTATAGAGGATAAATACTACGGAAACAAACAAGGGGCGAAGTGTAAGCATATGGTGATGAGCGTCGTAAATGGAAGCTCATTATATGTATATGTTACCTAAGTTAATTGGGTAAATGTCACATTAGGAAATTGGGCCAGACCCAAATCCCAATTGGCATGAGAGGCCCAAAATTGGGCCTCTCTATACATGCTTGGCCGGTCGAATTTTAGGAGGGGATAAAGTGGACTTTATATGGGGAGTTAGGGGTTTTATTAAAGTTTATCACAATTCCCTTCAAGTGGTGTTTTGAGAGAAAACCCTTCCCCCAAGAACACCATACTTCGGTCGAACCATCCACCTCACCAAGGGTGTGCCAATTTGTCTTCGAGCAATAACTCCAGAGATCTGTCCCTTGCCAAGAATCGATCAGAGGCTTTGCTATGAAGAATATACCACGTAGGGCTTCCTTCACAAGAACCTCTACGGGTACCGACCGGAGGATCGTGAACTCCCTCATGCAAAGATCTTGGGACTACGGACAACTGTAGAGGTATGTGTGAATCTTCCGCTGCGTAATTTCGATTACTAGCATGTACCATGATTTAGTTTCTGTAGTGATTACTCTCCATAATCTAACAGTGGTATCAGAGCTTGTGTTAGGAGTTCATGATTTTGATAAATTGATGTTCTTAAAAAAATTAAATTTTTGGACCAAAATTTTAAAAAGGAAAATTTTAAATTTTTTTCGAATTTTTTGGGTAATTGTGGTCCGAAATTTTCATGATGTTATCAGGAAATTTGATGTTCATGTTCTTCAAGAAATATGTGATATTTATCAAAATCAAACATTGGATTGTAGATCTTGTTAAAATTTGATCTTAAAATTTGACCACTTGTTCCCAATTATGTGTTTGTGCCGAAAATTCTAGCAAATTCACAAGGTAATTTTTTTTTTTTTAATCTCTTGGTCTTCAAGTAATAAAATTTCGGCCAAACATGTCAATAATATTGTTTACCATATTTTAATTTTTATTCTAGGTGTTAGATATCTGTCCAATTCTGGTTCGTATTTACATTTCGGGCCTCATAAAATATCCCAAAACCCGTAAAAAAACCCTTTCGCGGACACCCAAGTCTGAAACGGTCCGGGATACGCGTAATTCCCTGGCCGAAGGACTTCCGGACATCCGGATTACCATTTTACCTCGTACGTTTATTCTGATTAATTCGCCAAGTACGGGAAGTCGGTGCATACATAGTTCGCCTTGATTACGGTATACGTCTTCTTTAGATACCGACATCAAGTACTTCAAAACTGAGCAGGATCCTTAGGTTCCCTATAAATAGGGGCCTAGGTCTCTCATTTGGAGCTCACCTCAATTTTGGACTTGAAATGCTCTGACTTCTCTCTAAGGCTTTCTCTCTCTTGAAGTGCTAACTTGAGCGTCGGAGTGGGCCCAACCAGCATTCCCCCCTCCCCACGCTGGTTACTGCCCTTCATGCAGGACCTGAAGATCAAGAGTCCAAGGTTGAGGATTGAAGTCTAGCTCGGTGATTGTGTATTAAGTATTGCGGCGTTCCCGTCCTTATACATATATCTCGAGTCCGATCGTGAGGAAGAAGCTCGTTCGTGAAGGAAAAAGCCCGAAGCAGCTCAAGTGGTGAAGCGAACCCAACATTTGGCGCCGTCTGAAGTGATTCAAACAAAAAGTCGTGCTGCAAGCCATGACAGGAAGACGATCAAAGAAGACGGGTGTAAGTAGGATGAAACCAACGATAAGTCAACCAGGACATTCTCACATGCCGGACGCAGAATCCACAGCTTCGTTCATTCCGTCCACAAACGCCCCTCCTACACAGTTCGGGCCAGAAGATCAGAACAACATGCCTCCGCAAGAGCAAGGAACGGGGGTGGATCAAGAAATTCCATCGATGCCAGCTGAGGCAACACAGCAACAGCCAAGGAATGCAGCCAACATGCCTACAGTCACACCGGCATTGATGGCGGCATTGGAAGAACTTCTGGCTCTCAGGGAGATCTTAAAGAATCAAGGATATGATGCGCCTCCACCACCCCCGCGTGATAATGAACAGGCTGCTCCAACCAGAGAAGCGTCATATGAGGCCAACCGGTAAAAATCGCAACACCCAGGTGGGGTAGAAGATTCTGAAGATGCTTATCAACAGACTAGGCGGGAGCCAGCACGTTCAGGCACTCCAAGCGTTGGCATGAAGCAACAAGGAGTAAGATGGAAACAGCCTCCTGTGATCAATTCACAATGCCCACACAAGGAGGATAGCTCTAAAACAACAACCCAGGCTGGCACAGGCAAAGAGGGGTGGAGGAAGCCCGCGCACGAAAATGACATCCCAATCACGGGACTCACGGCTAAGGCCTTAGAAGAGATGATTGAGAGGAAAATGAAGCAATCGAATGAAGGGAATGCATGCCCTGGAAGAAAATGCATCGCACCCATTCTCCGATGAATTAGTGCATAGTAACGTTCCAGATGCCCTGTAGAGAATCGGCGGAGAAAAATATAGAGGGAAAGGAGATCCAATCGAGCATGTGCAGCAACATGAAGCGTCTCTGCTAGGACGAACGGACAACCCGCATCACGTTGCTATGACATTTGCTAATACTCCCGTTGGAACTGCTGCACATTGGTTCTTCTCGCTGCCATGCGGAAGCGTCACGTCATGGGCATATCTAAAGGCAAAAACCATTCAAAGATACATGGGAGAGCGCACACTCCTTAAAGGGTCGAACGCGTTGAATGAGGTGACACAGCAAAACGACGAGTCATTAGCAGATTATTACATTCGCTTCAATCAAAACATCTCAGACATTCAAGGAAACATCACCGAAGGAGAAATCGTGCGCGCCTTCATTGCAAACTTAGGCCGAAGAGGACATGCCCTGGCTGAAAAGATGGCAAGGCGCCCAGCTGAGACGCTTGAAGAATTGGCAGCGAGAGTAAAATAATTTGTGGATCTGGACCGATTCAGAGAACAACATAAGGCGAAAGTTAGTGCAGCTCGCGCTAAGGAGAAGCAAGCAAAACCCCAGCAAGGCCCGCAGCAAGTGAGACAATTCCAACCCAACAAGAGGCCATATCAGCCCGAATTCCAAAAACCAAAAGAAGATAACCTGGCAGAGTGCGTTTCTTTGAATGCACCACTTTCCATAATCCTGAAGAAGATGAAGGAGGATATTATGTGGAGGGAGCCAGCGAATTTCCGAAAAGGGCCACTGGGAAAGCAGGAAGATAAATGGTGTGAAAAGAATGTCTACGGCCATGAAACAAACAGCTGCGTCAGCTTGCGATTTTGCATAAACAACTTCATTCTTAAAGGGGAGCTCAAGCAATATGTCGACCAAGGCGACAAACGACAAAAGAAGAACCATGCAGAGCAACCCGGGAAGGGAAACAAGGGAAAGGAGAAATTCAACGAAAACCCACCACCGCCAAAGCGTGGTGTCATCAACGTAATCCATGGTGGGCCAGCAGCAGGAGGTAGCGTTTCTAACGCCCGGGATGTCTATGCCTCACAGCTTCAGGTTCTTCCCAAGTACGGAAAGAGGCGGCAACCAGATAAGGAGGACATAATCATCCCATTCTCAAACGCCGACAAGAAACACATAGTATATCCTCATGATGATGCTTTGGTCATAACAATGGACATCAATGGATTTGATGTGCAAAGGATTCTGGTAGATGGCGGGAGTGCTGCGGATTTAGTGCATATAGAGGTTCTCAAGAAGATGGGAAAAAAGGAAGCTGATCTCTCACCGAGCACGTTTCCGTTGGTCAGTTTCCAGTAGCGGCAACCTACCCATTGGGCATGATTACGCTTTCAGTTATCCTTGGAGACGGGGGGAAAGCATTGCATATAGACGTCACTTTTGTGGTGGTGAACAACCTGGGGGCATATAACGACATCCTGGGGAGAACAACGATCAACCCACATGACATTGTGCAATCTACAGCTCGTCAGAAAATGAAGTTCCTAACTCCGCACGGAATTGGAGAAGTGCTAGGTGATCAGACTGCCGCACGAAAGTGCTATGTTAATGCCCTGAGGAAAATGAAACAGGTGTCAATTGCCATGATAGGAGTTGGTGCAAAGAGAAAGCTGTTCGCCTCGAACGAAGATGATGAAAGGAAGAAGGAAAAGTTATCCCAAGGTCCGAACTTGACAGGATTCTTTGTTCACCTAAGCGGAGTGTGCTTGATGTCAAGCAGAGAGAAGAAGAATCCATCATGTACTACTTCCGAAGGTTCGCTCAAAATGCAACTGCATTGAGAGCAATCAAGAAGGACTCATCAACGCAATTTTCCTGAACATGAACGCATCAAAAAATTTGCTATTTGGAAGGGAATTTGGGTGGCATACAACCAAGACAATGGCGTGCTTAAAAGACAAGATGGAGACTGCGATCTCTTGTGAGCGCGAATTGAGATGGGGCACACCTCTCAACACAGGTGGGGAAGCTCAAACTTCAAGGAAGCCAGAAGGCTCAAGCATGGATTATGCCAACATCTTCACACCTTTGAACACAGAGGTGGAAGAGATATACGTCAAGCTTCTGGAAAACAAGCTTCCAAGACCACTTGAGCCCGAAACCGCCTTCTTAGGCAGGGATGTTGAAGAATGGTGCCAGTATCACCAAACTTGGGGGCATAGTACCAATGGTTGTTTAACCTTGAGGATGGAGATTGAAGAATTTATTGCGCATGGAGCTCTGGGAAGCTGTGTCGCGAACAACAAACTGCCGAGATATATTTGAGGTAGATAGACTTTCCACTTTTAATCTATCTTTTTCAAGTGCACCTTTAGGAATATAAGTGCAGTTTATGCCTTTGTAATAAGAAGAATTTCGGAAGGAGCAGTCAATAGACGCCTTCCCGCAAAGTTATTGTAAAAACGGCAAGTATCTAATGATGATCAATTTACTTCCGTAGGTACATCTCTACATTATGCATTTTACTCTGGATTAACGTCAAAACAACGCACATACTACTCATAATCATCACACCATGCAACTAATAATAGGCGACATCAACAAGTGTATCTTCAACAAATTCAAAAGCAATATCATGCAATATTCCAAAAGTGACATGGTGCAACACCCTTCTCAAAAGGACAATACCCATTTCACACCTAGTGTACGCATATTGCCATGCCTTGGAATCCAACCAAGAAGGATGCTCACAACACTCGACAATGCGCGACATATAGACACAATTACGGACGTCATGTTCATCATCTAAGGATATCTATCCTATCTCTCAAGTCCAAAGCATACAGACAACATGGATACTTAAGATATGAAATATTACTAACAAGATATCACATGATTCTTATTATTGAAAAACAGGTCCAAAGGACGAAGTTCCATACAAAGCAAACACAAATAAAGGTTTGGGCAAAAGCCTTAAACATATCATCATCACCAAAGGACTAAGACAACATGTCCAAGAAATCAACACCAAGTTCAACATCAGCATTGTCATATCCAAAGGTCAAAGCAATAGAAGCAGCTTCAGCTGCCTTACGTTGCAAATCCGCAACATGGCCAACAGCAAAAGAAGAGTAAGGACCCAGCTTGTCAAACGGAAACCCGGGGGCAAGTGCATGAACTCTGCCAATGTAATCTTTGGCGAACTCATCAACCAGAGGTGCAAGATCCGCTTTAGCAGCAGCAAGGATGGCGGCAGAATAGGCAGGGGTACTAGGATACTCGGCCAATCCCTTCTCAACACCAGCTCTGTGTGCTTCGTCTCGAACAGAAGCAAGTGCGGCATCATGAACACTGTTGTTCTCCGCAATTTGCTGCTTGATGGCAGCAATCTCGACCTCGAGTTGTTCTGCATGAACTCGACGAGCAACAATACGCGCATCAATATCGGCAACCTTGGAGTTCAAATTCTGCACTTCCTCTTCAGATTGTGCAAGCTCGCGGGAAACTGTACTACACTTCTTGATAGCAGCCTTCCTCTCACTTACAAGCTCAAACACAAAGGAAGACATGTTCATCATCCTGAAATAGCCTAGGTGTAACAAACAAGGCAATCATGGTCAACAACAACAAAGCATATGTGAGCAACAAGAAGGCAAAAAGTTAGATCAAGATCTACCGGTGCAAATTCAGCTAGACCGTTCTCAACGTATGCCTGTTCCTCCTCATCAGTAGACGGTCTAACATCATAATCACCGGGGGGAACACATCTTTGAAGCACACGCACACCAACTCCTGGAGTGCTAAGTTTGGAGTCCTTCGGGAAATGAAGATTACCACCAGAGAAAGGTGACCAGTTTTCTTCGGAAACATCAATCCCGTCAGAAAGGATCAAATCATCACTCTTAATGTGTGGCAACGCTACAATAAGAGCAAAGTAAATCAAAGAAGACATTAGCAAAATATACTAAGTATAAGGAGTATGTCAAGTAGAACAATGCATACCCCGGCGGGAAGAGCGCTCCTCCTCGGGACGGTCCCTCGACCGGGTGGCAGAAGGCGCTATCATGCGACTCTCAACTCTCTTCCCTTTATCGAAAGAAGGAGCTGGAATAGCCGCACTCGGTTTAGAGTGCTTCGGGTCACTCGAGGGACACGCCCCTGCGGAAGATCTCTTGGGAAGGACACTAGTGGCAGGTACCGCAACAACGCGCTCGGTCACATGCACGGAGTTACCTAAAGTAACAAAAACCACGTGAATATAACAAAACTTGAATAATCAGTAAGACAAGCGAAGGATACAAGAAGACGCCTCACTTTTAGATCCTTTGCCACGATCATGCCCGGAGCCTTCAGGAATAGTGGGGGCAACATTGCGAGCACGACGCCCAACTGACAGGTTGTCACGATCACTAGCTGTCTGCAAAGACGAGCTTTTTCCATCAAAACGACCTACATTGCAACATGGTACAGGTTATAAAAAATATCAACATACCAAATCTTCATAAGGAAGTATATGAATCCCGGCATCAATCAAGTCTCGATCCGAGGCACGTAATAGACAACGATAGCGACGCTCTTGCTGACATCGAAGAATGCTCTTCATCGCCTCCCTATCATCCAGGGAAAGGTCAGAAAAATAGGAGCAGGATCAGCCTTCTCCACATCCTCAACATCCCAAATGTCGCCAATGCAAACCAGAACAATCAGCCGGTGCGGCTAGACGTTGTTTGTGATCCCACTCGGCATCTCCAAGACCGAGCTTCTCGAAGCCCTTATCTTGCAAGTTCGGCCAACACATCTTCATTCCACACAACCCCGTCGTGTCTGGACACATCAATTGATAGAAGCATCGGAAAAGAGTGGTAGAATAGTGCCAAGATTCCTTGTGGAACAAAACTCGAAAACAGCTCCATACACGAAGGCCAGCAGGAGATAGGCTTAAGGGAGATATCCGGTAATAGCGGCAAAGATCCACCAGGTCAGGACAATAGGGAAAACACAGGCCTTCCTTAATCTGCGAGGTATAAACCGCGGATAGATCACTTGGAGGAATAGTAACTTGCCCTTTTCTGGAATCCGGCAGCACGCCATAAGGAAGAACAACCTCCAAAGCAGAATCAAGTCCACAGCAAGTCGCGTACAGCTCAAACATATCTTCATCAATGTAGTTGAAGAAGTAACTCACATTCCTCGTAGGGTCCTTAAGAGACTCAACTGTGTTGATACCCGGCTCATCTCCAACATCTGAACATAATGTCACTCGCGGAACGGGGATAGAAGACTTACTCATGATAACCACGGCAAGAAGACTAACTCTGAAAAGAGGACTGCGTAACTCGGAATCCTGAAAATTACAAGTAACAAGTTAATCAGTTTACAAGCTCTATGTATGTACATGCATATCGACATGAGTACATGATTCCAAGGGCAAAATATTTTCTAAGTGTTTTGCTCAAGATGACAGTCGGCATATGGCAAGTGGACATCACGCTACTATGTGTCAAACATATTGCTAAGTGTTAGCATACAACAAGGTGTTGACATACAACCTGCATTTACATCAAGTACATGGATATAGCATACATAGCCAGGGAAAGAGAAAAATATTTTCTAAGTGTTTCCATGTGCGTACATACATGTCGACAATGATGCATGTCGACGAGTGAAAAATATTTTCTAAGTATTTCCATGTACGTACATACATGTCGACAAGGATGCATGTCGACGAGAGAAAAATATTTTCTGAGTATTTCCATGTACGTACATACATGTCGACAAGGATGCATGTCGACGAGAGAAAAATATTTTCTAAGTATTTCCATGTACGTACATACATGTCGACAAGAGGAAAATATTTTCTAAATGTTTCCATGTACGTACATACATGTCGACAAGAGGAAAATATTTTCTAAGTGTTCCCATGTACGTACATACATGTCGACAAGGATGCATGTCGACGACTGAAAAATATTTCGAAGTATTTCCATGTACGTACATACATGTCGACAAGAGGAAAATATTTTCTAAGTATTTCCATGTACGTACATACATGTCGACAAGAGGAAAATATTTTCTAAGTGTTTCCATGTACATACATACATGTCGACAAGAGGAAAATATTTTCTAAGTGTTTCTATGTACATACGTACATGTCGACAAGGGTGGATTGCATACATCAATTAGCTACTATCGACTTCTACACAATGCCTCTTGAATATTCCTACGACACTTAACGGTAAAGCTCATACGACAACATCTATGTTATCATTACCAACATACAACCATGGACGACCATGCACGTGCAACCATCAATCATCACTATCGAGCATGATAGAACAACGACTAAGGCATGGGAAAACATATCAACAATGGACGCTATGCGTAAGGGAAGTATAACGATTCATTTACACTTTTCTAAAATTTTCAGCACTCAGGAAAATTTTGGCCGATTTGGGGCTAAGTATTCTAATGCATTTCATCAAACACCTTGTATGCATGATAAGATAACTAGGTACATGATGATTTCAAGTCTAAATCAAGGCCAAACAAAGTCACGAAAGGTCTAGCCATATACGAAATTAGACTCACCGACACGAAACAAGTTCGAATTGCTACTCGCCCTCATCCGAAGATCCACGCGCCGCCGCCGTCCGCACGCGCCGCCACCACCACCCTCACGCGCCGCCGCCAATTGCTTCACGCGCCGTCCCTCTTTGCTTCACGCGCCGCCTCGGTTCCCTCCTTGCCCGGGTTCGATCTTGATCGATGTCAAATGTGATGGGATTACTCCAAATTCACACCCCCATGAATTCCCTCTTCATCAAGAATGGAGAGCTTCTTGAAGATTTATCTATTAAGGATGTAAGATAATGGGTATTCTCTCTCCTAATTCTCATTAATAGTGCCTACAACATGTGCTAAGGACTAAACTAATATTTATTTTCACACAAGTCCTTAGTATCACATACTTGCATCTCTCCTATGCTTATTTTACATACATGCTCTCTAGTATTACATAGCGCGTTTCGTAGATCGTCATGCATGATTATCGCCTTTATACGTACATAATACAAAGTCATGATAGTCGCGTGATTACTTTTATAATCTAAGTATGAATTGTATGTTTGCATCATTTTCCATGATCACATCATACTACATGCTTGCATCATTTTTCATATTTACATCATGCTTCAAGATTACGTACATGTTCTCCAATTCCATATTATTCTAAGTGTTTTGCTTATTGCATAATTACATCATTCATCTACTACACTATCATCATTTACATATTGACAACATATTATATGCTTATTTCATACACCATGATATTATCATAAAGCATATCACTGTACGCATATTGTCCGTTACGCTATGTCGGTAAACAGATTACGTACGTATGACGGAAAATTAAAAGTTGGTCAAATTTAAGATCCCAACATTCGAATTGACAAACAGGCCACCCCTGAGGTCAGTACCGAACCTAAATTGGACGAATATCTTATATTCGAAAAGAGTCAAGTACGGGTTTTGAACCACTACTTGACTCGGGGGCAAGTGTTAGATATCTATCCAATTCGGGTTCGTATTTACATTTCGGGCCTCATAAAATATCCCAAAACCCGTAAAAATCACTTTCGCGGACACCCAAGTCTGAAACGGTCCGGGATACGCGTAACTCCCGGGCCGAAGGACTTCCGGATTGCCCTAAGGCGATCCGGAGGTCCGGATTGTTAAAACAATCCGGGTAGGTCCGGATTACCATTTTACCTCGTACGTTTACTCCGATTAATTCGCCAGGTACGGGAAGTCGGTGCATACATAGTCCGCCTTGATGACGGTATACGTCTTCTTTACATACCGACATCAAGTACTTCAAAACTGAGCAGGATCCTTAGGTTCCCTATAAATAGGGGCCTAGGTCTCTCATTTGGAACCACCTCACTTTTGGACTTGAAATGCTCTGACTTCTCTCTAAGGCTTTCTCTCTCTAGAAGTGCTAACTTGAGCGTCGGAGTGGGCCCAACCAGCATTCCCCCCTCCCCCACGCTGGTTACTGCCCTTCGTGCAGGACCCGAAGATCAAGAGTCCAAGGTTGAGGATTGAAGTCTAGCTCGGTGATTGTGTATTAAGGATTGCGGCGTTCCCGTCCTTATACATATATCTCGAGCCCGATCGTGAATGAAGAAGCTCGTTCGTGAAGGAAAAAGCCTGAAGCAGCCCAAATGGTGAAGCGAACCCAACACTACGTAACAAACTAACAATATATCTATAATTGGGAACATTAGGATATATTCACATTAATATATAGAAATATATAAAACTATCAATATATCTAAATATTTAAATAGGTTAAAGCTATTATTGATAGATTTTAGTTATCTAAAAGATTGAGAAAATATATTGTTAATATATGTTTCCCTATTTAAGATATTGACAATAAATAATATATATATATATAGATGCCGATTTTTACATATATATATATATATATATATATATTGTTGATTGATTTAATCTTAAAGATAGAATCTTGGCAATAAATATATATATGTTTTAATTAGGTCTGATATATATATATATTATTAATATTGAAAATTATTTTATATAGTTAATGTTACTTGGTGGCTAAGTTAAATATTTTTGGACTTTAAAACCCTACTTGGGCCAGAAGTAAACATTTCGGCCCAACCTTTTATATTTTAATTATTGGGCTGGTCCAATATGTCAAACCGAGACGAATTAAAACCGAACCGGATTTTCTCAATCTATTCGACCTAATCGGGTTGGACCGGGGTAACTAATTGGATCTAACCGAACCGGTTTTGTGTGTTGAACCGAACCAAACCCTATTTTTATTGGACCGGTTCGGACCCAACCATATTTTAAAATTAAAACCGGACCGAACCGAACCGGATTTTCCGGACCGGACCCGAACCGGATTTTCTGGACCGAACTGGACCAAATTGGACTAAAATTGACTTAACCGAACCGTATTTTCAAAACTGAATTCAAGTCAATTAAAATAGGGAGGTCAAGTTTTAAAAACCAAATGTTTACGAACCTCAATAGGCCTACACAGTGCTCAAGGGTTGATAACCTTTATGCCTTGTTTCGATTATGGGGATGGATCTCGGAGATACATGTTTTAGGGACTGGTATAATTAGTGGGCTGAATTGCAATTGTTTATTATTCTATATATATTTATGCATGATTAGAAATGTTGTCTTGACTGAGTCAAGCTAGATGGATATTGCATATTGGGGGCAGAGCCCTGGTTAAATATATGGAATGCGCACTAGGATAGGCATGCTGTGATGGTTGGAAATGCCTAGGATTCATATCTAGAATGTTGCGTGATTGAATATAAACATGAATTGCAAATCAGCCCCTAATGTTTAAAATTATTTTAAAATCTAAAACCAGTCGCCTAATGTATATGATGGATATGAATGTTGCATGTTTGACACGTATGCTAGAATGTTGAGGATGTAGCCGCATTTGATAATTTACTCGGAAGTAGAATTATATACGCAAGCAAGAGTTCCTCAGAACATTAGACGCATGACGCGTAAGCATGATAATTTACGTGGATAGTAGAATTGTATATGCATGAGTGAATTCATCGGAATATTTTTCCAAAATAAAAAGGGCCTTGGGAAAGCCAAGATCGGGTATGCTTGTTTTAAAATCCATGTTCCGGTAATTTGCGATTAAACCCGTTTTAAAAGACTGATATATTGGATAGAAGAAGACGATAATGTGAACTCTTTCACAGCCATCTTCCATTGGTTTACTGGTGGTCGGTTGGTTCAGATGACTGAGGAATCGTTACTTGTCGCATTCTATCTTAATAGATACTTGATGTATGCAATTCTTTCTCAAAATTTTATTGTCTCCCTGATTTTTGTGTAATCATCGATGTGTTTGTATGAATTGGTTGAATTAGTGCGATTTGATATTCCTCACAATCTTGATGGTATGGATCATGATGAATAAGAAGAGTACGTGTTGAACTCTCTACTATGATTCCGAAAAGTAGAGAGGACAACTACGGATGAATATAGTAATATGTATGATTTTGACAAGATGAATGTAATAATTTGTTTCACCAAGCATGGGAGTAGGTTCTTTGATGATCTGAACGCATATGTGGTGATACATTCAACCTTGGTAAAAGAGGGTTGAAGAAGACTTCAATTGCAACCAGGCAATGTTGCAGCGTAGTATCCCTTTGCATCCGCCTCGGTGGAAGGAAGGATGCAAAAGCTAAACGTTTCAGTTGAACGTGACGGTCTTCTCTCTTTCCATGGAAACTGGTGTAAAAGTCGCTCGAGACCTTCTTAATGAAAGGTCAACATGGAAAAGATGTATATGGTTGTTTGTTGTTGACAGGACTCAATGACTTTGAGCCTAATCAAGTACAGTAACCACAGCAGCAGAAAGAGAAACCTTCTCTGCTCACCATACTGGGTTCGAAAGAAGTCAACCATGATCTGCATATCATAGTGAGAACTGGACCATAAATGTCTTATACGATAATCCGGTGGGTTAAGCCATGTTGATAAAGTGCGTCTCAAAAACGCATCGTAGGTCATGTGTATGAAGCGGTAAAATGCTTTATACAGACACAGATCATTTGACGTGATTCACTCGTGAATTTACTCAGATGTGATGTTCAACATGGCTTAAAGTTCTCGACTATCTATGCGACAATCATGGATCAAATACACGATCCTCAGATCAAGAACCCTACCATTGTCATTTATCATTCGTTTGAGTTACTAAAATCTTGGTTATTTCGACATTCAGATTTATTAAATAAAGTAGTTTCCGTTCGATTCGGCCAGGTAAAAGTGGTTGAATAAAGCGAAATGATTCACGTACTCCGTCATCTAAGTCGGGACAACTGAGCTGAACATACACATCGATTGCGTAGCTAGATCGAAATATTTAGTATTTCTTAATTATTAAGTACTCCATTGAATGAAATAATATGTAATGATGATCATGTGCCAAACCGATTGGCTTAAATTGAATTAAATTCAGAAATGAAACGATTTAGCCAAGGGTTAAAACTTCGGTAAAATGCGCCTCGCGCAAGTGGACCTCGAAAGACGGAACACATCGTTTCAAAATACGAATTTAATGATGAAGTGTCTGAATGATGAAGTGCTGAATTTTCGTTTGCATTCCCTTGGAAACAACTTATTTGATACCATTTACATCAGTACGAAGTAGGCTTCGAAGCTACCACTGTTAGAATGTGGTGACGTGGCGCC
Organism: Clarkia xantiana subsp. parviflora; assembly: GCA_036873135.1. Taxonomy (NCBI): domain Eukaryota; kingdom Viridiplantae; phylum Streptophyta; class Magnoliopsida; order Myrtales; family Onagraceae; genus Clarkia; species Clarkia xantiana. Next base: position 38,355,485 of record JAPTYO010000008.1, read on the forward strand.
GTAATTGGTAGCCCGTCAATGTTAAGGAAATTACCTAAGTTAATTAGGTAATTGTCACATTAGGTTAATTGGGTCAGACCCAATCTCTAATTGACATGGGAGGCCCAAAATTGGGCCTCCCCCTTAATTCACATGGTTCGGCCGAACCATGTACCACATTGGTTGGAGTGGACTTTTGTCTACTCCACCAATGCTATATATAGGGGGTCTCCTAAGGGGTTTAACACATCAATAAAATTAAGAAGTCCATCCATTGAGGAACTTGAGAGAGACCCTCTCACCCCTTAGTAGAGATTTTCGGTGTACATCAGTCCGAGGTTCTGGCCCCGTTGAAGAATCGACAAGAGGTTTTGCTATGGAGCTTATACCGCGTAGGACTTCTTCTCACGAAGAACTTGTACGGGTTCCGACCGGAGGATCAGAACTCCCTCCACAACGTTCTTGGGCAGGAAAGCTATTGAGCTATGTGTACATTATTCCGTTGCGTAATTAGATTACTTACTAGTACATGTTTAGCATTCCGTAGTATTACGTCCCCGTAATCCAACATTGGTATCAGAGATTGTGTTAGGAGTTCTTAAATTTTTGATAAACTGATGTTCTTGAACCTTAAAAAAACCGAAATTTTCATGTTAATGAACACCAAGGTATTTCCGAAAATTTAAACAAGAAATCATGTGTTTGATCTTTAAAAACTTAAAATTTTCAGAGTTTACATGTTTTTATAGATCAAAACCGAATTTTAAGTTTGAATTTGAGTTTGATGTTCATGATCTTCAAGAACACGATAAGTTTTATCAAGAACACTTTTTGGATTAATGATCAAGTTATGGTTTGATCTTAAAATTTGACAATTTTTTTTCCAATTAAGGGTGTTTGTGCCGAAAACCCTAGTAAATTATTAGATAAAATTTTTAATTTCTTAGGGTCCAAACAAGGTAATTTCGGCCGGCCACCCTAGGGATATAGTTTGCCATATTTTAATTTTATTAAAAGGTAACTATATATCTATAAGTTGGAAAATATGGATAGGTTCACAATATAATATTGAAATATATATTAACTATCAATATATATAGCTAAAATCTAGGAATTAATATATATTGATAGATTTAATTGCTATAAAAGATTAAGAAAATATATTGTCTATATATATTTTAATCCCTAAGGATATATATATATATATATATATATATATATATATATATATATATATATATATATATATATATATATATATATATATATATATATATGTTGTTGATTGATTTACATCTTATAGATAAAATCTTGACAATATTTATATATATATTTAAAAATATGTGCCGAAATTATATATATACATTAGCAATATTGGAAATTATTTTATATAATTAATATTTCTTGGTGGCTAAGTTAAGTTTTTAGTGGATTTTAAAACCCTACTTAGCCCACAAGAAATATTTCGGCCGAACCCTATGGGTTTATTGGGCCGGTCCAATTTGCAAAACCGGATCGGGTTAAACCAATCCGGGCTTTCTTAATCGGGTGGACCTTTTCGGGTCGGGTCAAACCGGAGCAATTAAGTAAAACCTAACCAAACTGGTTTTGATTAATGAACCGAACCACAATCTTATTTTATTGAACCGTTTCAGACCAAACTAGATTTTTTAAAATTGGACCGACTCAGAACGGATTTTAAATTGGATCGAACCAAATCTTAAAATTTTTCAGAAATTTTAAATATTCAATAAAATAGGATGTCAAATTTTAAATCTAAATTGTTTTGAACTTTAAAAATTAACCTAAACAGTGCTCTTAGGGTTTACGTTTTAACACGTTTTTGGATAAAACCCTAATACCTGGTTACGATTATGGGGATGGAACTCGGATATGCATGTTTTTGGGACTGGATTAAATTAGTGGGCTGAATTGCAATTGTTTACTTTCTGCAACATATATATTAGAACTGTCATCTTGACTTAGTCAAGCTAGCTGGATAATAAATTGCGAGCATTGAGCTCTGGGATTTAAATATATGGTATGCGCAATAGGATAGACATGCTATGCTGATTGAAATTTCCTAGAATCCATTTCTAGAAATTTCGCATGATTGATTGTAAGCATGAATTGCAAGTCAGCCCCTAATATTTTCAAAAAGTTTTTAAAACTAAAAATACCAGTCGCCAATTATGCATGATGTATGCGGAAGTTGCATGTTTTGACACGTATGCTAGAATGTTCATGAATGAAAGCATGTGGTAATTTACTTTAAGTAGAATTATGTATGCTAATGAACATTAGACGCATGACGCGTAAGCATGTTGTTTTGGTTTGTTCGATGTTTATGGCGTGATATAGTATTATGCATGCGTAAATTATCGGATAATTTTTACAAAATCAAAAAGGGCCATGGGAAAGCCAAGATCGGGTATGCTTATTTGAAAATTCCCGTTCCGGTAATTTGCAATACAATAACCGTTTTCAAAAGACTGATCTATTGGATTGAAGACGACAATAGTGTGAACTCTTTCACAGCACCTCCTTCCCTCGGTTTACTGGCGGTCGATTTGGTTTAGTGACTGAATGATCACTATCCGTCGTATTCCATCTTAATAGATAATCCGATGTTTGCAATTCTGTCAAAATGTTATTGTCTCCCTAACTTTGCATGATTATAATTGTAATAGTTCTAATGGCTGGGTCGGTATGCTTTTATAAACAATGCAATCTGGATGGTATGGATTACGAAGCATGGAGTGAGATGGTAAGAGAACGTCTTATAGCATGTGATACACACGGCTGTATCATGACTATAAGAGAGAAAATGTTGGTACCGATAGACCCAACCTAGTTCCCAGAATAGGGAACATAGGCTTGGATGATAAGAAAGCTTGCAAGGTGATATTGGCACCCTTGGATAAAGAGGTTGCAGAGGACTTCACGCTCAATTATTCTGCTGTTCAGCTTTGGGCTGCCCTTAAACTCCGTTTTGGTAGTGGAAAGGTTCCCGAAGCAAAAAAAGTAATAATAGAGTATGATGACCTACTTTCAAACAACACCAGAGTAAAACCTGTGTGTAACCGAAGGATCGAAAGATCCAATTGGAGAAAGATAATCAATATCGCACAGGGATATCCGATATCATGGTTTGCTGACGATGATGGACTAGCATACTTAATTGATTCAGTTAAGTACTCCATGTTCCTATTCAAGGAAAACAACCAAAAGATACTGAAAAGTTCCCATGTGCGCCACCGCAAGAGGACTAAGGAAATTGCAGAGCAAACAGGATCGAATTGGTCCTCAAACGAGATACGTAGTATGACAAATACTACTGATGAAGTACTGTAAAAGGTACACCTCGTTTGCCACATATATGAAACCGTTAAACGTTTTATATCGCTAAGTCTTCTGATATGATTCACTTGTGAATTTCTTTCAAGGACATTGGTGAAGATGGCTGGAGTTTTCCTTTTCGACTTTACTTTTCCTTTACCTCTAAAAGCTTTGTAATGCATCTCAGTGCAGTATCAATGTATAAAAGTTCTCTTATTATCAATAAATGTTTATGTTTAATTAATGACGATTCGTTATTGAATAAAGTAGTAAGCATTCAGTTCATGAATTGGCCTACTTATCAAAATTAATCGACCCGATAAAACGTGACCGATCTGAAAAAAATAACTAATCTGTAAATCCTCAAGTAAAACGGTTGGATCAAATAAAACATTCACTCACCTAATCAAACATCCATCGATTGCATAATTTCAAAAGCAAACCGACCGTTAATTTCTTCCTTATTTATTAGTACTCCATTTAAAACAATTATTTGCGTAATAATTATAACATGTTCAAACCGATTAAGTTAAATTTGAAAACGAAGCGATTCAAAACCACGAGATAAAACTGGTTTTATGCGCCTTACGCGCGTGTACCTTGAAAGACAGAACACATCGATTTAAAGTAAAAATTTAATAATGAAGTGTTTTAATCTATGAATGCTAATTTTCGTTTATGATTCCTTGGAAATAACTCATTGATGACTACCATGGTCAGAAGTACGCTTTAAAGCTACTACGATCGAGTAGTACATAAACTATAGCATTAAGCACGAGATCATATGCATGGTCCATGAGGTGGATAAGTCTCTGGATGAGTTAATAAACGAAAGGAAGTAGTCAGTAAAATGACACTCCCACTATAAGCCTTTAAACGGAAAGTTTGGCTAAGCAATCATATTATTAAATACTTCGAGAAACATAGTTTAAAATTACATTAACTCAACATTAATTGTTCCTATGGAATGAAATTAAGTTGAATTCATATTAATGTAACACTATGTTCCAATAAAATTGGTTGGAGCGTTACCTTAAAAGCTAAGAAATGATACGGATGAAACCTTATCATAAAGCAACATTAATTTGCACATTAAACATGTATTTATCAAGAGTACGGTCTACTCTTAAAGAATACAAGTTTAAGATTAGCTTGGATTAGTGGTAACGTGGTCTAACATGACACATTATAGAAATTTGAGGATGGACTTCCAATGCTTTGCGGAACGAAATGAACTAAAGTACTGATCGGATTAAAATGAATAACGGTGATTCTCAGGTCCCACTTACTTCGAGTGGGATAATGATATAGCATTAGTGAATGACATGGTAAATGATGATGGAAACGTCTTCATAATAAATCCAGTGGGAGGGCTCAATCCCCCTCACATAATCATCACTAAATTCAGTGAGAGGGCTCACTCCCCCTCACATAATCATCACTAAATGTTAATACGAATCAAGTCGGACCTGATAATCATAATGCTGAACCATTAGATGAAAATCAAATAGTCGTCGCAACTGCCCATTATTCCAAGTGGGAGGAAATGACTAACTTGAGATTCCAGATCCTAGTTATCAAGGAATAAATCTCGGAGATAAAATCCCGAGACCAAGAGATCATCTTGAGAAAGTTGTAGAGAAATGTTCTGGCACCGCCATTGTTCCCAGTGGGAGTAATGCTCCGAGAAGAAGCATTGTTCCGAGTGGGAGTAACGATTAGACTTAAGATGAGATTATCGAGCCTAGACTTAGTTTAAGGCAACAAACTTCTTTTAAGAAGTATCCCATCAAGTGAGACATTCGTTCACGAACCAGTGACGGTTCAGGAAATATTGGAAGAACCTCAAACGTCGGAATGGAGGAAAACAATGGAGGATGAAAATGGTTAAATTAGAACGTATTCGGATTTGGTCTTCAGTTGATTAACCTGCTAACCGCAGAGCTAGAAAGTGAAATTTTATTCACTATTGATGGAAAATTTTAGTGGTGCAAAACTCGAACTATTGCAAAAAGATATACCCAAATTCACGGAGTGGACTTTGATGAAACATACTCACCAACTGTGCGTTATACCACAGTTAGGGCCATAATTGCCCTTGTTGCAGGTCTCGATCTAGAGCTGCGCCAAATGGATGTTAAGACCGTATTCCTCCATGGAAACCTGGAGGAAGAGATCTATATGGAGCAGCTAGAGGGTTTTATTACTCCTGGCAAAGAACGTAAAGTTTGCAAACTCCAAAGATCTATTTACGGTCTTAAACAATCGTCTCGGCAATGGTATCGCAGATTCCACGAGAAAATCGTCGGAAACGGATTTGTGAATCTTCACGAGGATCCCTGCGATTACACCAAGACCTCCGGGTCTAAGTATGTCATCATAACCTTATACGTAGATGACATACTCATTGCTGCAAATGATGTTAGTTTCATGAATAAATCAAAGTCCTGGTTATCATCAGCATTTGAGATGAAAGACATGGGAGAGGCCACGTACATCTTAGGCATTACAATTGCCCGAGATCGTGCCGCCCGGAGATTGTGTCTGTCTCAAGAATCATATATCAACAAACTGTTAAAAAGATTCAGAATGCTCGATGCTAAACCCGTGGATACGCCGGTTGTGTTCGGGTAAGCGCTGTCAAAGCGTGATGGCCCAAAGAACCAGCAGGAGTGTGAACAGATGAAGAATGCATAGTATCTAAGCATGGTAGGAAGGTTAATGTACGCCATGCTATGTACTCGGCCAGACATCTGTTATTTTGTGGGCCTAGTAGCAAGATTCCAATCAGATCCTGGCTATCAACATTGAAAAGCCGTAAAACGAATTATAAGATATCTGAAAGGTACTGCCGACTATGTTCTATGCTAGCAGGCAAGGAGAATTGACTGGTTATAGTGACGCTGACCACGGTGATGATCCGGACGATCATAAGTCCACCACAAGGGGAGTTTTCCTCCTTGCTAATGTTACCATATCATGGGTAAGAAAGAAGCAATCATGTGTCGCGCTTTCCACTATGGAATCAGAATTCATTGCTGTTGGGTTCGCTTCACCACTTGGGCTGCTTTGGGATTTTTCCTTCACGAACAGGCTTTTTACTTCACGATCGGGCTCGAGATATATGTATAAGGACGGGAACACCGCAATCCTTAATACACAATCACCGAGCTAGACTTCAATCCTCAAACTTGGACTCTTGATCTTCGGGTCCTGCACGAAGGGCAGTAACCAGCGTGGGAGGGGGGAATGCTGGTTACTGCCCACTCCGACGCTCAAGTTAGCACTTCTAGAGAGAGAAAGCCTTAGAGAGAAGTCAGAGCATTTCAAGTCCAAAAGTGAGGGGATTTTTCAAAATGAGAGACCTAGGCCCCTATTTATAGGGAACCTAAGGATCATGTTCAGTTTTGAATGGCTTGATGTCGGTATGTGGAAATACGTATACCGTCACCAAGGTGGACTATGCGTGCACCGACTTCTCGCAATCGGCAAAAATAATCGGGATGAGTGCGGAGAAAGACGGTAATCCGGACCCGTCCGGATTGCTCTTGGCAATCCGGACGTCTTTTGGCCCGGGAATTGCGCGTATCCTGGACCGTTTTAGACTTGGGTGTCCGCAAAAGGATTTTTTTACGGGTTTTGGGATATTTTACGAGGCCCGAAATGTAAATACGAACCTGAAATGGACAGATATCTAACACTTGCCCCCCGAGTCAAGTAGTGGTTCAAAACCCGTGCTTGACTCTTTTCAAAGATAAGATATTCGTCCAATTTAGGTTCGGTACTGACTTCAGGGGTGACCTGTTTGTCAATTCGAATGTTGAGATCATAAATTCGACCAACTTTTAATTTTCCGTCGTACGTACGTAATCTGTTTACAAGGTTAGCGTAACGGACAATATGCGTACAACGACATGCAACTATATTCTTAATATCATATAATGGATGAAATACTCGTAATAATAAAGAATCATGCAACGTGATGATATCATGGTACATGATGTAAACACATAACATGTTGTCAACATATAGATGATGACATAGTAAACGGATGACGTAATCATGCAATAATCAAAACACTTAGAATAATATGAAATTGGAGAGCATGTACGTAATCATGAAGCATGGTATAAACGTGAGACATGATGTAAATATGAAATTCATACATAGATTATAAAAATAATCATGTAGCGATCATAAATAAGAATCGTGCGTAATAAACTCTATGTACGTAATGTGTAATGGAAGTAACGTGTAGTATGTATGCAATATGAACATAGGAGAGATGCAAAAATGCTTGTAAAGGTTGTTAAGGACTTATATGAAAATTCATGAAAGTTTAGTCCTTAGCACATGGTGTAGACATTATTAGTAAAAATTAGGAGAGAGAATACTCATTAGCTTACATCCGTTATAGATAAATCTCCAAGAAGCTCTCCATTCTTGATGAAGATGAAGCTTTTGAGATCATAGATTTGGAGTAGACACATCATTGTTGATATCAATTGGATTCCGGTGTGGCACGTGTCAATTCGGACTCGCTTCGTGTTGGTGAGTTCAATTCCGTACATGGTTGGACATTTCTCGATTTCTTTTGGACTTGATTTAGTCTTGAAATCACTATGAACCTAGCTTACCTTAACATGCATACAAGGTGTTTGATAAAATGCATTAGAATACTTTGCCCCCAATCGGCCAAAATTTTTCTAAGTGCTGAAAATTTTAGAAAAGTGTAAATGAATCGTTATACTTCCCTTATGCATATTGTTCATTGCCGACATGTTGTTCCATGCCTTAGTCGTTGCTTTAGTATGCTCGATGTTGATGATCGGTAGTTGTACGTACATGGCCGTCAATGGTTGTATGTTGGTAATGATAGCTTAGGCAATGTACGTTGAGTAACATGTATAGACTGTCGGTCATTGTCTGCAAACATGCTAAAACACTTAGAAAATATTTTAACAATATCTAATGCTTGTTATCATAGATGTCGTCGTATGAGCTTTGTCGATAAGCGTCGTAGGAATGCTCAGGAGGCATTGTGTAGAAGTTGATAATAGCTACTTGATGCATGCAATCCATCCTTGTCGACATGTATGCACATACATGAAAACACTTAGAAAATATTTTTCCCTTGTTGACATCCATCCTTGTTGACATGTATGTACGTTCATGGAAACACTTAGAAAATATTTTCCCCTTGTTGACATGTATGTACGCACATGGAAACACTAAGAAAATATTTTCCCATTGTCGACATGTATGTACGTACATGGAAACACTTAGAAAATATTTTTCACTTGTCGAGATGTATGTACGTACATGGAAACACTTAGAAAATATTTTTCACTTGTCGACATGCATCATTGTCGACATGTATGTACGTACATGGAAACACTTAGAAAATATTCTTCACTTGTCGACATGCATGTACGTACATGGAAACACTTAGAAAATATTTTTCACTTGTCGACATGCATCCTTGTCGACATGTATGTACGTACATGGAAACACTTAGAAAATATTCCTCACTTGTCGACATGCATCCTTGTCGACATGTATGTACGTACATGGAAACACTTAGAAAATATTCTTCACTTGTCGACATGCATCATTGTCGACATGTATGTACGTACATGGAAACACTTAGAAAATATTCTTCACTTGTCGACATGCATCCTTGTCGACATGTATGTACGTACATGGAAACACTTAGAAAATATTATTCACTTGTCGACATGCATCCTTGTTGACATGTATGTACGTACATGGAAACACTTAGAAAATATTTTTCACTTGTCGACATGCATCCTTGTCGACATGTATGTACGTACATGTATGTGCACATTTGTCCCCGCACTTAGAATCTTTTCTCCATCCCTGGCTATGTACGCTGTATCCATATGCTTTGGTGTAAACACAGGTTTTATGCCGACACCTTGTTGTATGCTAACACTTAGTAATATGCTGACACATATTAACACGCTGACAACTTGCAATATGATGACTGTCATCCTGAGCAAAACACTTAGAAAATATTTCGACCTTGTAATCCTGTATGCTGCGAGTATGAGCTCGATGTTGACATGTAAGGTTGATGTGTTGAAGAAGTTGCTCCCCTTGCATGATATTCGTTATTTGTTGCGCGAGCCTTGTATGTACATAGTTGTCTTACATGGAGCGTCCATTGCATAAATGTTTTCACAAGTGTTGATGCATATTTGCGCAATGATTGGATTGTTGGTTGGATTTTCCAGGATATCAGATCTTGCTATCTTCTTGTCGGAATTAATCTTTCCACGGCCGTTATCATGAGTAAATCCACTATTTCCATTCTGCGAGTAACTCTGTGTTCGGATGTCGATATGGTAGAGCAGCTAAATAATACACCAAGTGTAGATGTTGATGTTCCTTATGACTCGTATCATGCTGTAATGTAGGTTGAATTTGATGTAAAAAACTCGTCTTTGCAGATAGCCGATGTGAACAGTAATCCGCTCGTTGGAAGGAATGTTCGTACAATTGCCCTCGCTACTCTGGAGTCTCTGGATATGGTCGCGGTAAAGAACTTGTGAGTAAGGCACCTCCTTGTATCTTCTTTAAACTTGTTAATTTTACAAGTTGCTACTTTCATGTTGCTGAACGCGTGGTTGCAGTTCCCGGCTTTAGCACAATTCTCAAAAGATCCGACGCAGGGGCGCGTTCCTCGAGCGATTCTAAGTTCTTTATGCCGAGTACGACCGTGCTAACTCCTTCTTGCGATAAAGGGAATAGAGTTGAAGGTAGTGCGGTGGTGCCTTCTGCCCCCCGGTCGAGGGACCGGCCCAAGGAGGAGCGTTCCTCCCATTGAGGTAAGCGTTGTTTACTTCTTCACACTTGAAATTTGATCTTGAAGACGGTTGATTTTTATGCACACATTGCTGATTGTCGCGCTTTTGTTGAAGAGCTATGTCATTTTGAAGTTAAAGCGACCATCCTTGCAGTGTCTTTTGTGTGGATGACGACATTGCATTTGATGTTGACATTATGAACTCTTTGCCATAGATTCTTAGAGATGATGTTATCTCTTGGTTGGCGTTAGGTTGTCCGCTTCCAGCATGTTGAACCCTTTGTGAATGGGTTGATGTTGTTTTGAGGTTTTCGATAAATCTTTGTTTACGCCTTTGCTTGCATGGTATTTTATCACTTGGACCTGTTTTCAATAATAATAAACATGTGATAACTTGTTAGTAATATTTCATACCTTGCGTTATCTTCATTGTCCATATGTATTGGACTTCCGTGATAGGATTGAACTCCTTGTTGTGATGGATAGAAAATAGGATGCTGCGACTTGCGCATTGCAGAGTGTTATGTACACTTGGTACTTGTAGCATTGCAGGTAGTAATGTACTTGGCACTTGGCCTTTGACATGTAGCAGTGTCGTCTTGACGTAGCAAGACTTAAGTTTATACCGTCTCTTAGTTCCACTCTAAGGCGACGTTGTTGCAAGATGCTTCTTGCTGATTTTGTTGTTTTGGCGTTAAATGTTAAAGAGCAAGATAACGTTATACAAGACTCGACTTGTAAGTTTGATGAGTTTTGTACAAGGTTTGCTTTAAAAAGCGTATAACATGAAGCTATCCTTTTTCAGGCCTAAGTCTTCATGGTGTATGAACCATTAAGAGAGTATGCATAATTTTAGTGTGTGGGGTTGTCGTCTAACAAGAGGACTTCCGCCACGATGGGGTGATCAGTCCCATCACTGCATTTGCCGCATCCTGTTTCTATTCAGGGAATGGCTATGAACATGAGGATTTGCTTCTAAGAGCATTTCGCAGCATGCCATTTTTTAGAAGTAAACATGGGGTTTGCCCTTACAAGGAGGATACCACAACATGCTACTTTTGATAGTAAATCTTAGTGTTTATCCAAGATATTGCTTGCTGTTGACGCCTTTGGAATAGTCGTCACTTTGAGTAGAGAATTTTATAAGTCCCTTTTTTTGTAGATAAGCCGCAAGTTGTCATTGCCACATATAAGTTGACTGTGCACATAGCGTGATGGCTTTGTGTTGCTGACATCTTCTTGATATAGCCGCTGTTATGGATGGAGAAATAAACTCCCTGTTGGTGTAGATAATAGATATGTTGGCGTTGTATGCCATAAATCCCTTCTTGAACATAATGCTTAGCTTGTATTGTTGAAGTAGATATTATGTGCATAGGTTACTACTTGGCATAATTCCCATGTAGTAATCATAGTGTAGCATGTACCTACGAACATAGTTGCTCTTTGTCAGATAATTGCAATGTTTACAAGTTTGCAAAAATATGGAGTTATGAAATTTTCTTTTTAGTAATTATAGGAATGTATATTCCATACATTCCATACTTGACACATTTATGCATACTAGTCTAGCTTACTTACACTCTAAGTTAGTTAGTTAGTTAGATGCTCTCTTCTCCTATATATACCTTGATCTACCAATTGTACAATCTGATTTTGGTTGTTAATACATTTGATATTCATCCAAGATCCTCTCTATTCATATGGTATCAGATACGAGGATTCCTTGTTTGTGTAAGAAACTTCCCTAAGTGCGGACACGATAGGTGCGGATCATGACAAGTAGGGATGGGCATTGGACCGGTCCGGCCTGGACCGGTTCTGAACCGGACCGGAACTGTTTTAAACGGTCCGGTCCAGTGATGGCTAGGGTTTTATATTGGCTTAGGTTAGCTTTAAAAAAACTGGTCTGGTTAGAACCGGTCCAGAACCGGTTCTGGACCGGTTCCGGCCTGCTTTGTAGAAAAAACAGGCCAGGACCGGTTGAATAGGCCGGACTGGTTTTTGTTCATTTAAAAAAGTTCGAACCGTAATAAAACCGGTCCAGACCCGGTCTTTTTATAAAAAAAAACAGATTTTTACAGAATAGAGCTGATTCTCCATTCATCTAAAAGCAGCTTATCTGCATGTGGCACACATTCTCCATTCTCAACCAAAAGTAGCTTATGTGCCTGCACCACGACTCAAAACACACCAACTCCATAACATAAAGCACGATCCGCCAAATCCATAACACAATACACACCTAATCCATGACAAGTCGACAACACAAGAGACAAGACAGCAAATCCATAACAAAACAAACTAAAAGCATACGACACACCAAATCCATTACAAAGTAAAACTAAAAACACAAGACACAAAGACAACGGATCCGTATGGCTTCTGACTGGCTGAATCCGTAACACATCCACATCCTGATGAAGTCATGAATGTATTCTCTAGAGATAAGAAGTCACATCTGCTTCCTGAGCATCAGGATTGTCTTTAACAAACTCTGCAAAAGATTATTTACGTGTAAGTGCAAGTCAAAAGCATGATAGAGGAAATAAATTATTACATACAAGTGCAAGTCAAGTGTAAAGCAATGTAAGTATCTAATACATACCATCTTCAATCTTCTCAATCTCTTCAAGTTCATCTCTAGATAGCATGTAGGATGAGAACCCCCTAATCCAATCTTGAGTACAAATGAGAGCTTGAACCATTTTAGGGGTCAGACGACTACGATATTCATCAATTACTCTACCTCCTGAGCTAAAAGCACTTTCAGAAGCTACCGTAGAGACTGGTATTGCAAGCACATCTCTTGCCATTGCAGCAAGTACAGGAAACCTAGATGAGTTCACCTTCCACCAATTCAACACATCCCGGTTTGGTTTACTTTTATCGTATGGCTCTCTATCCTCTTTCAAGTATTTACTCAATTCAGCTGTTGGATCAGATTGATGAGTATTCCCTGATGCATTCCAGAACATTGCATCAATATCATCAACATCATATGAGGCCGGTGCAGGAGTATTATCTTGCTCAGTATCTGATGTCGCAATCATTTTCTTGTACTTGTCAAACACATTCTTCAAATCACTGGACAAATTTTCTATCAACCTAGCATGTTCTTCCTCATCCTTAGCAAACAAAGCTCTGAAAATGGCATCTGCACCGCCCATCTTCTGCCAGGGATCAAGAATTACAGCAACCATCAACAAAGTGTTAATCTTTTTCGGGTCACCCCAATACTTGATGAACTTGATCTCCATTTTCTCTGCCATGGCTCTTCTCCCTCTATCATTATCTCTCAAATGTCGGTTAATCAGCAACCTAATCTTTGTCACTTCCATTAAGTAGGAACTCGAAGTGACATAGGATGAACCGGAAAGTCGGTTAGTAGCTTCATAGAATGCCCGAAGAAATGGCAATATAGTATGTGCATACTGCCAATCATCTCTAGTAGGAACCCCAGTTCCCGTTCCACTGTTGAGTTCCCGAACGAAACCCCCATCTACGAGTCTTTCTAGTCGATAAAATGCATTCTCATATTCAACAGCTGCCTCTAACATCAAATATGTAGAGTTCCATCGAGTCTTCACATCCATGCACACTACACGCTGTGACTGCACATTTGCACTTACTGCACAAGTTTTAAATCTAGCATACCTGGCTGGAGACGATCTGGCATACTTGACTGCATCTCGTATTCTAGATATGCTAGGCTCAATATCAGACAACCCATCACTCACAATCAAGTTAAGTATGTGAGCAGAACAACGCACGTGATACCAATCCCGATGCAGACTCGAGTTAGTATCCCAACTCACGAAACACTTACTTAAATTATCAAGTAGCTGGTTGTTTGCACTAGCATTATCCACAGTAACCGTTAGAACCTTCTTGATATCCCAATGTATGAGGAGTTCTTTAATAACCACAGCCATAGATTCACCTGTATGTTGACTAACTTGGACGAAATTTATGATCTTCTTATGGAGTTTCCAATCATCATCAACAAAATGTGCTGTGAGACACAAATAACCAAAATTCTGACTTGAAGTCCATGTATCAGTTGTTAAACAAACTCTGCTAGAAGCTCTTGACATGAACTCCTTCAACATCAACTTTTCTTTCTCATACATAGCAAGAATATCTCTAGCCAAAGTGGTACGAGAAATGCATACAAACCGAGGTTGTAACTTCTTCAAAAACTTCCGGAATGCCTCATTTTCAACAAAGTTGAATGAAAGTTCAGCAGAGATAAACATGCGCACAAGCTCTACACGACAACCTTCTTGATCAAATTTAGGATATAATGACAAAGAACTATTCCCTTCATCCCTAGATGGTTGTGCCCGTTCACTTTCAGCAATCTTTGGATTAAAAGGAGATGCACGACATCTAGTTAAATGCTTACAAAGGGTGGATGGTGTTGTTGTATAAATCAGTAGCCTGCCACAGTAGTTGCAATTAGCCTTTGCACAATTGACCGTAGTTTCTTTCTTATTTCTAGTCATATGTGCCCAACACCATGATTCATTTTTTCTTGACTTAATCTTCATCTCGGCCATAGATCTAGGACTAAGAGGTATATGAGACTTACCTCCAGTAGATTTTCTCAAAGCATTATCCGAATCAGAGGAAGATTCCACTTCCTCTACAGCTATATTTGTTGGCAGTGCAGAGCTCTTCCCCGAATCTGTAACCGGTGTTAATTCAGTTTCAACTTCAACCACCACGTTACTTCCTCTAGAAGTCATCCTTTTCCCAGTGCCAGAATTTCTCCCAGAACTGGAAGGTGCCGAAGGCTGCGAAAGGCCCAAAACAAACATAAAGAAGATTAGGATTTAGCAATAGATGTCATGCCTCAAAATTTATACTTTATAAGTCGTGGATAATTGGACATCGATCAAGAATATTAACTAAAAAACACTAATAAGTTTAATTTGCAAAACAAAAAAAAATCAAATTTTAAGCACTAATTTGTTCAATTAACATACACGGCCTTAATTATGAAGGCTAATTAAACTCATTGCGACTTTCCTAAGCATCTAGGGAGCCCTAATAAGCTTAATTTAAAAAACCCCCAAAATTGTAAACCCTAATTTGACCAATTAAGAAACCCTAATTTTGAACTCAAATTAGAACTCATTGTTTGTTCCATTAGCATTTAGTATCCCTAATAAGCTTAATTTGACAAAAGAAATATCAATTTTGAAACCATATTTCACCAAATTAACAAAACCCTAATTTCTAACTAGTAATTAGTAATTTAGTAATTACCTTTGGTTTTCGAGGACTCATGATAAAGGAAAGGATGCGATGACAACGGTGAAGCTGCCGGAGGGGAGGTGGCCGGCTGGGAGGCGGACGGTGGGGGAGGCTGGGACGCGTCACTGTGGAGTCCTCTGGTGTGCTGCGTGACTGCGTGAGGTGTATGAGAGTGAGACTTAGAAGAAATGAAGTCTCAGTAAGGAAGTCTCAGTAATTAGTGTATTTGGCCCCCCCTCCACGTGACTTTTATTTTCCCTCACGTGAGTAGTAAATTTTTTTTTTTTTTTTTTTTTATAAACCAGTTCAAAACCGGGCCGGTCCGAACCGCTTGGAAGAACCGTTTTAGTATACCCCTTGGACTGGTTCCATTTAGGGTCTGAAAACCAGGCCAATTTAGAACCGGTCCACTCCGGACCGGTTCTAAACAGTCCGGTTCCGGTCCGGTACCGGACCAGTCCGGCCGGACCGGTTTTTTTGCCCATCCCTAATGACAAGTGCGCATATGTTGGGAGCGTAGTTTTTCCAAGTATCACCTGCTATATATGTATGTATGAACAATGACTATGCATTATTGTATGCGTCCTCTAGTTGATTCGCGTTGATGCCTCCTTACCATGATGTACATGCCTATATATGATCATTTCTTGGTGTTTCCTTCTTAGAAGAAAGGTACCACGTGTTCTTGCAATTATTACTTTCTTCACTTCGGTGGAATGCCGAGCACTTGTCAGCTTGGTGTCCCCCAAGTCGCTTGGCAGTCGTACCGCTGTTTCCTGATGGTTTTTATTACTTTATCTTCTGACCGTGATGCGCCTACTTGGACCATCCTTTCTGGCTCATCTATCTTGATTTCTTGTGATGCTTCAACGAAAGCAGGACGTGCATGATCTACCCTTGGGTTTTCATCAATGAAGGGAATTCCGCTATTGCTTGTCTTGACATTAAGCTGTAGTGCAACCTTGTAGCAGTCTTTTGATAGCTGCTGATCTACCTTCCTTTCACCAATTCCTGCCTTTGTTGGAAACTTGATCTTTTGGTGTGACGTTGACGCTATCATACCCCACTTGTTCATGGTTGTATACCCCACTTTTGGTGTGACGTTGACGCTATCATACCCACGAATTGAACGTTGATTTGAAGTTGTCGCTCTCTTTCTCCTATTGCGCATTGCGCGGTGTTGAATTAATGTGCTGGCTTTGCGATGTATGCTTCATGTGTTCACTTTCAAGGGGCCTTGGTTTACTTGATGTGTTTCTTCGTACACTTGTGACTCTTCCCGAGGTTGTGTCTGTATGAAGATTGTGCATATGGTTGAGAGATGTTATTCTGGTGGAATCCTCATCTTCTCCTTTGTTTTGTCCGAAGATTAGGTTTTGCTGTCGGCGTACGTTTTGAGTGGTACGATCCTTATTGTGTTCTTGACAAGGGTAAACTTGCTGGATGTTGGAAATAATTCTCTAACTCTTTTTTCATGATGGGTTTGGCACAGGCGTGCGTATAACATAGGAGTGTATTCTGAATTCCTATCTTCCACAATGTTGATGACGTTGTCACTTGGGTAATGCCCCCGTTTTGTTTATTATTGCAGCGCGATTTTTAGTCTTGTGCGTATAGAAAGCTTTAGGCTCCGTTGCATGGGGGATGTTGTATGGCCTAAACCGTTTGTTGTTCCTAGTGCGATAGCTTGTGTTGTTGACGCAATTAATATGTGCGTAGTTGCTACTTGGCGTTATTCCAAGGTAGTATGCATGATATAATAATGTTCCTACGAAAGTAGATTTAACCTTCATTAGATATTTGGAGTTTGTACAACGGATTACAAGAAGGCGTCTACTGATCGCTCCTTTTGAAAATTACTAAGGCTAATAAACATAAGTTGTACTTAATATAAGAAGACTTAAAGTAGATATGCAAAAATGGAGATAAAGGGATTGATGATGTGTTTGACGTCTTCATAGGTGATTTGTCGGCAAGTTGATTCTGCCACGTGTCACATAGTTCCTTAGTGCATCTAGCGTGTTGGGAATTGAAGAGGGGAGAACGAGCAGACATCGAACGATTCATTTCTATTTATTGTTATCGTGGAATTCGTCATCAAGATGGATCGCCCTTACGCGGTCAACGAAGTCATACTAATGCTCGGACTTCTCGCAAGCGAATTCGGAAATGAAAGAAGTCTACCGAAAGCCTTTGGTACTTGTATGATCAAAACCACTGGTAGCTTCAATAGTTCACTGACATTTTGTGTCGTTTTTTTTTGTACAATTGCCCATTATTCCTAGTGGGAGGGAAAAACGACCAACTTGGTTCCTGATCCTAGTAATCAAGGAATACATCTCGGAGGTAAAAATCCGAGACCGAGATGTCATCTTGAAAAAGTTATTGATCAGAGTTCAAGCACTGCCATTCTTCCCAGTGAGAGTGATGCTCCGATAAGAAGCATTATTCTGAGTGGGAGTAACAATCAGACTAGAGATGGGATTAACGAGCCTAGACATAGTCAAAGGCAACGAACTTCTCTCGAGAAGTGTCCCATCGAATAATATGTGTTAAACATCTTAACATTCGTTCTCGAATCAGTGACGGTTCAGCAAAGCAAGGGAAGGACCTCAAAACGAGGGAATGGAGGAAAACAATGGAGGATGAAATATGCCTAAATAAAAACAAATTCAGTTTTGGTCCTTAATTGATTGATCTGCTAACCGCAGAACTAGAAAGTGAAATTTTAGAATTCACTAATGATGGAAAGTAGAGTGGTTCAAAACTCAAATGATTGCGAATGGATATACCCAAATTCAATGAATGGACTTTGATAAAACAAACTCACTGACTGTGCGTTACACCACAGTCAGGGCCGCCATTGCCCATGAATGCAAGCATCGATCTCGAGCATGCATCAAATGGATATTAAGACCACACCTCTCCACGCAAACCTGGAGGAAGAGATCTATATGGAGCATCCATAGGGTTTTATTACTCCTGGCAAAGAACGTAAAGTTTGCAAACTCCAAAGGTCTATTTACGGTCTTAAACAATCGTCTCGGCAATGGTATCGCAATTTCCAAAAGGAAATCGTCGGAAACGGATTTGTGAATCTTCACGAGGATCCTTGCGTATACACTAAGACCTCTGGGTCTAAGTATGTCATCATAACACTATACGTAGATGACATACTCATTGCTGTGAACGACGTGAGTTTCATGAACAAATCAAAAGCGTCGCCATTTGAGATGAAAGACATGGGAGAGGCCACGTACATCTTAGGCATTAAGATTGCCCGAGATCGTGCCGCCCGGACATTGTGTCTGTCTCAATAAACTTATATCAACAAACTGTTGAAAAGATTCAGGATGCTCGATGCTAAACCCGTGGATACGCCGGTTGTGTTCGGGTGCGCGCTGTCAAAGCGTGATGGACCGAAAAACCAGCAGGAGCGTGAACAGATGAAGGGGGCAGAGTACCTAAGCATGGTAGGGAGTCTTATGTACGCCATGTTATGTACTCGGCCAGATATCTATTACGCTGTGGATCTAGTAGCAAGATTCCAATCAGATCCTAGTTATTAACATCTAAAGGTCGTAAAACGAATTATAAGGTATCTGAAAGATACTGCCGACTATGTTTTGTGCTATAAGGGCAAGCAAACAGAATTGACCAGTTATAGTGACGCCGACCACGGTGGCGATCTAGATGATCGTAAGTCCACCACAGGAGGAGTTTTCCTTCTTGCTAATGCTGCCATATCTTGGGTAAGCAAGAAGCAATCGTGTGTCGCGCTTTCCACTATGGAATCGGAATTCGTTGCCCTTTCTAAAAATGCACAAGAAGCAGTCTGGCTGAAATGCTTCTTACTACATTGATTGGCACTGGCAAAGAGAGTAATCCCGTCAAGGTATACTTTGACAGTCAGGCAGCCATTGCATCAGTTAAGAATCCAAAGTACCATAGTAGGACAAAACACATTGATGTGAAATACAATTATGCTAAATCTGTTCTGGAAGACAACATAATCGCTTTAGAATAATTGTCCACAGATAAAATGGTTACAGATCCATTAACTAAGCTGTTACGTAAAGATATTTTTGAAAAGCACGTAAAACTGCTTGGATTACGTAGGGCTTAAAATAAGTGACTTGTATAAGCGATAACATTTTGACATTTGAAATAATATTATTTCGATTGAATAAAAGAATTGCAAATTGAGTATATGATCTATCGACGTCATAATGAAATATAACATCGGATTTTACGGTCTATAAATTAAGACGTAAGAATAGGTAAAACTCTTCCACCAAAATTATATCGAATGTGAACCATGCCTCGTCACACAGGCACGGTCATCTTGTAAGGAGAGGGGGACCTCTACCACAACACGATTGGCTAAGAACCAGGGGATAAACCTGGTTAGATGAACCGATAACCTTGTCACGCTTAATGCATGACTTAATATTCATTTTGTACATCGCCATGTTGGACCCAGTCCATCATTAAAATCACATTTAGGGCCAGATGAAATATTCTGCGATAGCATGATTGACATATCCCAATCCTGGCTAGTCCAGGTGTGCTATCAACGCGTGATTCATACTGCGTTTCATGTTCGACCACAGGGTCATGCTCGGTTGTGCTAGCTAGAATCCTAGTGATTCAAAGGGTGCATACTTCTTCACCTTGAGCATGTAAATGATCCCAGATGTCTTATGAAGAGGCATCCAAAGTATCCTCTCGGACTCAGAACTTATACATAAGGTCTAGCTCAATGTTCGCTTCCCGGCGTACGAGCGTAGAGCCAAAGAAAACGGCCAAGTGACCACGTCTTGGAAACCGGTTGAGTTAGACTAAGAGTATAAAAGATGGGGATGGTCCTATAATTCACCGACTCTTGTGTTCACTAGGTGGCCGCCAACCGGATATTAGTTGAAGGTTGTGAACACTTGTAACGGATGCCCTGGAGAAGTATTCCTATGTGGATAACTGGGCAATTGGATAATTATCAGTTGACCAAGGATATTGTGCGGTACATGTTTTATTTTAACAGGATTGATTTACGAAAGGGAATCAACGTTCTGCGGGCGCTACAATACTCCTAACAGATGAGTAGCACGATGCCCTTCGTATCCGCCGGCGCACGACAAACCTCGTATGAACTATTCGGAGACGGAGACAAAGACTGAAGACTGAGATGTTAATGTTATTGGATAACTATATATTAACAGGCACCCTCCCATTACGGCAGTGGGAGGTGTTAGCATATGGTGACGTGGCGCTCTAATTGGTATCCCGTTAATGCTAAGGAAATTACCTAAGTTAGTTAGGTAATTGTCACATTAGGCTAATTGGGCCAAACCCAATCCCTAATTGACATGGGAAGCCCAAAATTGGGCCTCCCCCTTAATAGCATATGTTCGGCCGAAACTAGTCCCACATTGGTTGGAGTGGACTTTTGTCCACTCCACCAATCCTATATATAGGGAACTCACCTAAGGGGTTTATACATCATTCATAATAAGAAGTAACTCCATTGAGGAACTTGAGAGAAACCCTCTCACCCCTTTAGTTGAGATTTTCGGCACATCTTAGTCCGAGGTTCTGTCCCCATTGAAGAATCGATCAGAGGCTTTGTTGTGGAGCTTACACCGCGTAGGACTTCTTCTCACGAAGAACTTGTACGTGGTTCCGACCGGAGGATCAGAACTCCCTCCACGACGTTCTTGGGCAGGAAAGCTAAAAGGTATGTGTACACTATTCTGCTGCGTAGTTAGATTACTTGCATGTACACGTTTAGCATTCCGTAGTATTACGTCCCCGTAATCCAACAAGAACTACTTGGAGTAAATTGCTCGTCGCAATTTGGCACCTCCTTGGTGTGAGGTTCGGCCGAAACTATCTAGACCTAGGGGGGAGAGTTTTAATCTCAACACTTGGGAGGAGAATAACACTTATGAAGTCACCCCAAGGTCCATATATAAAGGAGTGGAGGTGGGATTAAAAATCCCACCTCCTTTAGTCTAGGTCAGCGCCGAACCCATTAGGAGGGAGGCCCAATTTTGGGCCTCCCTTGTGTTGGATTACGGAGCGTAATACTACAGAATGCTAAACTTGTACATGTAAGTAATCTAATTACGTAGCGGAATAATGTACACATACCTCAATAGCTTTCCTGCCCAAGAACGTTGTGGAGGGAGTTTTGATCCTCCGGTCGGAACCCATAAAAGTTCTTCATGAGAAGAAGTCCTACGCGGTATAAGCTCCACAACAAATCCTCTAATCGATTCTTCAACGGGGACAGAACCTCGGACTGAGATGATGTTGTGCTGAAATCACTACTAAGGGGGTGAGAGGGTTTCTCTCAACTTCCTCAATGGAGGGACTTATGAATTACTTGATTTGCGAAACCCCTTAGGTGAGTCCCCTATATATAGGATTGGTGGAGTGGACAAAAGTCCACTCCATCCTATGTGGTACTAGGGTTCGGCCGAACTATGCTATTAAGGAGGGAGGCCCAATTTTGGGCCTCCCATGTCAATTAGGAATTGGGTCAAGCCCAATTAACCTAATGTGACATTTACCCAATTATCTTAGGTAATATCCTTAATATTAACGGGCTACCATTTACGGCGCCACGTCACCATATGCTAACAGCTCCCACTCGCCGGAATGGGAGGGTGCCTGTTAATGTATTGTCATCCAATAGCATCAACGTCTCTGTCTTCAGTCATTGTCTCCGTCTCCGAATAGTTCATACGAGGTTTGCCGTGCGACCGGCGGATACGACGGGCATCGTGCTACTCATCTGTCAAGAGTGTTGTAGCGCCCGCAGAACGTTGATTCCCTTTCGTAAATCAATCCTGTCAAAAATAAAATATGTACCGCACTGTATCCTTGGTCGACTGATAATTCTCCAATTGCCCAGTTTTCCACATAGGAATACTTCTCCAGGGCATCCGTACAAGTGTTCACAACCTTCAACTAATATCCGTTTGGTAGCCACCAAGTGAACACAATAGTCGGTGAATTACAGGTGAACATGACCATCCCCATCACTTATACCCTTAGTCTAACTCAACCGTTTTCCAAAGACGTGGTCACTTGGCCTTTTTCTTTGGCACTACGCTCGTACGCCGGGAAGCGAACATTGAGCCAGACCTTAGGTATAAGTTTTGAGTCCGAGAGGATACTTTGGGTGCCTCTTCATATGACACCCGGGATAAATCACACGCTCAAGGTGAAGAACTATGCGCCCTTAGAATCAAAAGGATTCTAGCTAGCACAACCGAGCATGACCCCATGGTCGAACATGGCACACGCAGTATGAAGAACGCGTCGATAGTATAGCTGGTCAAGCCAGGGATGGGATATGTCAATCATGCTATCGCAGGATCTTTCATCTGGCCCTGGATGTGATTTTTATGATGGATAGAGTCTAACACGGCGATTTACAAAACGAAGATTAAGCCATGCTTTAAGCGTGACAAAGTTATCGTTTAACCATGTTTATCCCCCTGGTTCTTAGCCAATCTTGTTGGTAGAGGTCCCCCTCTCCTACAAGATGACCGTGCCTGTGTGACGAGGCATGGTTCACATTCGACATAATTTTGGTGGAAGAATTTTACCTCTTCCTACGACTTAGTTTATAGACCGTAAAATCCGATGTTATTTATCATTATGACGTCGATTGATCATATACTCAAATTGCCATTCTTTTATTCAATCGACATATTATTTCAAATTTCAAAATTCCATCACTTATACAAGCCACTTATTAAGCCCTACGTAATCCAAGCAGTTTTACGTGCTTTTCGAAAATCTCTCTACGTAATGGCTTAGTCAATGGGTCCGCGACCATAATGTATGTGGACAAGTATTCTAAAGTGATTATGTTGTCTTCCATAACAGATTTAGCATAATTGTATTTCACATCAATATGTTTGGTCCTACTATGGTACTGGATTCTTAACTGCTGCAATGGCTGCCTGACTATCGGAGTATACCTTCACAGGTTTACTCTTCTTGTCAGTGTCAATTAATGCAGTGAGAAGCCTTTTCAGCTAGACTGCTACTTGTGCGTTTTTGGAGAGGGCAACGAATTACGATTCCATAGTGGAAAGCGCGACACATGACTGCTTCTTGCTTACCCATGATATGGCAGCATTGGCAAGGAGGAAAACCCCTCCTATGGTGGACTTACGATCATCCAGATCGCCACCGTGGTCGGCGTCACTATAACTGGTCAATTCTATCTGTTTGCCCTCATAGCACAGAACATAGTCGGCAGTACCTTTCAGATATCTTACAATTCGTTTCACGGCCTTTAGATGTTGATAGCTAGGATCTGATTGGAATCTTGCTACTAGGCCCACAGCGTAACAGATATATGGCTGATTACAGAGCATGGCATACATTAGACTTCCTACCATGGTCAGATACTCTGCATTCTTCATATATTCACGCTCCTGCTGGTTCTTCGGGCCATCGCGCTTTGACAGCGCGCACCCGAACGCAACCGGCGTATCCACGGGTTTGTCATCGAGAATTTTGAATATTTTCAACCGTTTGTTGATATATGATTCTTGAGACAGACACAATCTCCGGGCGGCACGATCTCGGGCAATTTTAATGCCTAAGATGTACGTGGCCTCTCCCATGTCTTTCATCTCAAATGCTGATGCTAACCAGGACTTTGATGTGTTCATGAAACTCATATTGTTCGCAGCAATGAATATGTCATCTACGTATAAGGTTATGATGACATACTTAGACCCGGAGGTCTTGGTGTAAACGCAGGGATCCTCGTGAAGGTTCACAAATCCGTTTCCAACGATTTCTTTGTGGAATCTGCGATACCATTGCTGAGACGACTGTTTAAGACTGTAAATAGACCTTTGGAGTTTGCAAACTTTACGTTCTTTGCCAGGAGTAATAAAACCCTCTGGCTGCTCCATATAGATCTCTTCCTCCAGGTTTCCATGAAGGAATGCGATCTTAACATCCATTTGGTGCAGCTCTAGATCGAGACATGCAACAAGGGAAAGGATGGCCCTAACTGTGGTATAACGCACAGTTGGCGAGTATGTTTCATCAAAGTCCACTCCGTGAATTTGGGTAAATTCTTTCGCAACCAATCGAGCTTTGTATCGATCGACTTCTCCATCAGCAGTGAGTTTGAGTTTCAAAACCCACGTAGCTCTTATTGCTCTGCGGTTAGCAGGTAAATCAACTAAAGACCATACCGAATTAGCTTTCACTGAGGCGATTTCATCTTCCATTGATTTTCTCCATTCTTTTGCGTGAGGTCCTTCCATCGCTTGTTTAACCGTTGCCGGTTCATCAATAGACATGAGAGTGAAAATCTCGCCTCTCTCAATGGGATACTTCTCGGGAGAAGTCAGTTTCCTTTGATTGTGTCTAGGCTCATTTTTTCCATTTTAAGTCTGATCCATACTCCCACTGGGAATAATGCTTCTTATCGAAGCACTACTCTCACTGGGAATGATGGCAGTACTAGAACTTTGAGTGACAACCTACCTTGGACGACCTATTCATCTCGGGATTTCACCTCCGAGATTAGTTCTTCTATCGCTAGGACCTGGAACCGAAGTGATCAATCCGCCCCCACTTGGAACTATGGGAACAATAGGTAGTTGTGTAATATGATTATCAATTTCTACTTGATTCACATTCCCAGCAATAGTGATTTGTGTTAGGGGGAGAGTGAGCCCTCCCACGGATTTATTATGGGGTTTACTTCCTCATTAACCAGATCACTTGTTGCTGTGTCAAATCTCCCACTCGAAGAAAGTGGGACCTGAAAATCATCGTCATCTTGTTCTAGTTCGATCAAGACTTCGTCTGTTTTTATTTCTCGTAGCGATGGAAATTCGTTCTCAAGAAAAGTGACGTCTCTGGACTCATGTTCGTACACATTACCGTTCTCAAGAGCTTACACAAATACATAACCTTTTGAGTTCTCAGAGTATCTTATGAAGATACTTTTAAGTCCTCTGGGGCCTAACTTGCCAAAACGGCTGTCAGTTGTATGGCCAGCTTGTCCTGCCGTTCTCGGTTCTTTCGATACCGAAGATAATCGAGTTTCTTCCATCTCGATTAGTTTCAGGACAGATGCAAGATCAAGCACGGAACTGCTAACAGTCAATATAGCCTTGGTTGCTCTCCAAGACTTTGGGAGAATTCCTATTATGGCCTGAATGTTATCTCATTCTGCCATCTGACTGTCATCTTCCAATGGTTTGAACAAGCGAAGGAGACCATATACTTTTTCAAGTATGCTCTTACTGTTGTTGTTCAGAAAGGTCTCTAGTGTTGGTATAAGTGGGTGCAGTGTAACCGCCATGCCACTTCCATATTTCAGAAAGAGGGCATCCCAGATGTCCTTTGATGTCGGATCATCCTTATACCAATCATAGAAATCCTGTGACATCTCAGACAGTATCATCTCCTTTGCTTTCTTGTCATCTTGCTCCCATTGAAAATGAGCGAATGCTAGATCTATAGTTAATCCGGCATTCGGGCAATTCATGGTCATTTGAATGTGGTCAATTAAACATTGTCCCTCCAATAGTGTAACGACGCGTTTTCTCCACGAGTCATAATTCGTCTCAACTAACAGCTCAGATTCACATGATAATGCCATCTATTCATTGGTAATAATTCAAGGTTGGGAAGACAACAACATTTTGTCAGAGTTGCAAACATCAGATTATCTATTAAGATGGAATACGACGAATAGTGATCCTTCAGTCACTAAACCAAACCGACCGCCAGTAAACCGATGGAAGAGGGTGTTGTGAAAGAGTTCACACCATTGTCTTTTTCAATCCAATATATCAGTCTTTTGAAAACGGTTATTATGTTGCAAATTACCGGAACGGGAGTTTTCAAATAAGCATACCGATCTTGGCTTTCCCAAGGCCCTTTTGATTTAAGAGATTTATCCGATAATTTACGCATGCATAACACTATATCACGCCATAAACATCGAAGAAACCAAACAACATGCTTACGCGTCATGCGTCTAATGCTCCTAGCATACATAATTCTACGTAAAGTAAATTATCACATGCTTTTATTCCTGAACATTCTAGCATATGTGTCAAAACATGCAACTTCCGCACACACCATGCATAACTGGCGA
This sequence comes from Clarkia xantiana subsp. parviflora, assembly GCA_036873135.1. NCBI lineage: Eukaryota > Viridiplantae > Streptophyta > Magnoliopsida > Myrtales > Onagraceae > Clarkia > Clarkia xantiana. Next base: position 38,382,049 of record JAPTYO010000008.1, read on the forward strand.
CTGGAATTTTCGGTTTTGAAAATATTAGGGTTTTTTTTTGCAATTCATGCTTACAATCAATCATGCGAAATTTCTAGACATGTATTCTAGGCACTTTCATTCAGCATAGCATGTCTATCCTATTGCGCAAACCATATATTTAAATCCCAGAGCTCAATGCTCGTAATTTATTATCCAGCTAGCTTGACAAAGTCAAGAAGACATTTCTAATATATTTTGCAGAAAGTAAACAATTGCAATTCAGCCCACTAATTTAATCAAGTCCCAAAAACATGCATATCCGAGATCCATCCCCATAATCATAACTAAGCATTAGGGTTTTAACCGAAAACGTGAATAAAACACAAACCCTAAGAGCACTGTTTAGGATAATTTTAAAGTTCAAAAACATTTTGGATTTAAAATTCGACATCCTAATTTATTGAACATTTTAAAATTTCAGAAAAATTTTAAAATTTGGTTCGGTCCAATTTAAAAATTATGTTCGAGTCGGTCCGATTTAAAAACCCGGTTTGGTCCGAAACGGTTCAATAAAATAAGATTGCGATCTGGTTCATCACACAAAACCGGTTTGTTTAGGTTCTATTTAATTGCCCTGAAAAGGTCCACCCGATTAAGAAAACTCGGATTGGTTTAACCCGTTCCGGTTTAGCAATTGGACCGGCCTATAAACCCATAGAGTTCGGCCGAAAGGCTTTCCTATGGGCTAAGTAGGGTTTTGATTTCACTAAAAACTTAACTTAGCCACCAAGAAACCTTAATTATATAAAATAATTTCCAATATTGCTAATATATATATAAAAATTTGGCACACATATAAATATATATAAATATTGTCAAGATTCTATCTTTAAGATGTAAATCAATCAACAATATATATATATATATATATATATATATATATATATATATATATATATATATATATATATATATATATATATATATATATTTATAATTATTGTCAAATATATCTTTAGGGATTAAAATATATATAGACAATATATTTTCTTAATCTTTTATAACAATTAAATCTATCAATATATATTAATCCCTAGATTTTAGCTATATATATTGATAGTTAATATATGTTTCAATATTATATTGTAAACTTATCCATATTTTCCAACTTATAGATATATAGTTACATTTTAATAAAATTAAAATATGGCAAACTATATCCCTAACCTAGGTCGGCCGAAATTACCTTGCTTGGACCCTAAGAAATTAAAAAAAATTTACCTAATAATTATTAGGGTTTTCGGCACAAACACCCTTAATTGGAAAAATTGTCAAATTTTAAGATCAAACACTATTATGATCATGAATCCAAAATGTGTTCTTGATAAAACTCATCGTGTTCTTGAAGATCATGAACATCAAACTTAATATTTGAACCAAAATTTTCGGTTTTGATCTATAAAAACATTTAAATTTCGAAAAATTTAAGTTTTTAAAGATCAAACACATAAAATTTGTTCAAAAATTTCGGATTACTCACGGTGTTCATAAATAAAAATTTCGGTTTCTTATGAATATTCAAGAACATCAGTTTATCAAAATTTTAAGAATTCCTAACTCAGGCTCTGATACCACTGTTGGATTACGGAGACGTAATACTACGGAATGCTAAACGTGTACATGTAAGTAATCTAATTACGCAGCGAAATAATGTACATATACCTCAATAGCTTTCCTGCCCAAGAACGTTGTGGAGGGAGTTCTGATCCTCCGGTCGGAACCCGTACAAGTTCTTCGTGAGAAGAATTCCTACGCGGTATAAGCTCCACAGCAAATCCTCTAATCGATTCTTCAACGGGGACAGAACCTCAGAATGAGATGATGTTGTGCCGAAATCACTACTAAGGGGGTGAGAGGGTTTCTCTCAACTTCCTCAATGGAGGGACTTATGAATTACTTGATGTGTAAAACCCCTTAGGTGAGTCCCCTATATATAGGATTGGTGGAGTGGACAAAAGTCCACTCCATCCTATGTGGTACTAGGGTTCGGCCGAACTATGTTATTAAGGAGGGAGGCCCAATTTTGGGCCTCCCATGTCAATTAGGAATTGGGTCAAGCCCAATTAACCTAATGTGACATTTACCCAATTATCTTAGGTAATATCCTTAATATTAACGGGCTACCATTTACGGCGCCACGTCACCATATGCTAACACCTTGTCACATGAGATTTTAGGTCTAGCCTAAAATCCCTAATGTGACTCATTCATAATTACTTAGGTTAATAGCCTATAATTAATGGGTTACCAATTACGGCGGCCCATATCCCCAAATGCTAACTGATCAGGGGCTGGCGATACCTACCCTGCCTCATTAACACCCCTATTGCGGAAGTAATAAAAAAAATCTATTTTGATAAAAAAAAAAATACATATCTTTTCTCTTTCCGTCGTAGTTAAAAATTGAAGAAGTACTTATATTAATTATTAACATGGTTATTTATGTATTAAGTTAAAATATGTTTTATTAGTTATCCATTATTTACTTTTTATAAGTTACAATTTATAATTATTCTAACTTTGTACTTAATTTATATTGTTTAATTTATTTTTTAAAATATAAAAATGCATTAATTAATTTAAAATTCATATAAATATTTAGAATAATTTTGTGCCTAAATTTAAAAAATTGGAAAAATATAATGAAACACGTATAATTTTTTAAGGAAAAACATAATTTTTACGGTTTTATTTTTATAAAAATTAATTTATGTATAAAGTATATATATATATATATCTACTTTCTTGTATAATATTTATTTCAAAGTTTACTTCCCTTTTTTTTAGGTATAATCATTTTTGTTGTAAAATAATTTTTTTAAAGTGTAATTGGTTAAACTTTTTAATTATTGGTTTATAAAAAGTAATTAGCGATCTACAAATAAATTTTCTAAAATGAAGGGAAGTTTTATCCGTAAGCCATAAATTGTTTTATACAAGCCACAATTTATTGTTATTCAAACTTATCCTTAATTTATACTCTTATTTTATTTTTATAAAAATAGAAAAAACATAAATTTATTAAATTCATAAATATCTTTTGAATACTTTTATGCTGAAATTAAAAAAGAAGAAAAGTATAATGAGAGTGTATATTTTTTAAAAGGAAAACCATAATTTCTAGGGTTTTGTTTTTATAAAAAGAATCATTTTAAAAAAATATATATCATATTTTTGTGAATAAAATTTATTTTGATGTTTACTTCCAAATTTAATTAAATAGGTGTATTCATATTTTTGTTGTAAAATACAAAACTAATAAACTTAGAGGATAATTAAATAACTTTATAAATCATGGGCTATGAAAAGTAATTAGGGGAATATAAATAGAGTTTCCAAAATGAAGGGAAGTTCTATTTAAAGAAAATCAATTACTTTCTCCAGCCACAATTTATAATTATTCAAATTTTATCCTTAAACTATATTGTTTATTTTTAAAAATTGAATAAGTTACAAAATTATGAAAAATATTTAGAATAATGTTATGCCAATATTTTTAATATAAAAAATGAATAATATAATGAAAAAAAAAAAATTTTATGGAAGGAAAAACATAATTTTTAGGGTTTCATTTTATAAAAAAAATATATATTCGTTATAAACATATATATATATATACATTATATTTATCTGTATATAATTTATTTCAATTTTTTTAAATAGCTTTATTTATTTTTCTTAAATAAAAAATAATATATAAATCTAAAAGGCAACTGATAAAACATATTACTTGTAATCTTTTTTTTTTTTGCCAAAATATTAGTTGTAATCTATAAAAAGTAGGGATTTAAATCAAATTGGTACCTGGATTAACAGCTCAGAATGAATTTGTGTACCTCCACTAAATTTTGTTATTTTTTTGGTACCCGAGTTATCATGGGTGTTTCCCCGTTAGAATTTTTGGTTAAAACTAACAGAATCCCATTTTTGGCGCATGAAAAGACCAAAATACCCTTTTTGCATAATAGCAACTCAAAACTTTGGAACCCAACATCTCACTCATTTCTTCATCTTTTTGGACGATTTTTTTTTGAAACCGCAACTTTTTGAGATCTGTGCAACCTAAATAGTCGTAAAGTGATTTGCCCAGTGTTTTTTTTTCCAGTAAACACTGTTTTCCATGTTAATTCATTCTTTTTTGTATCAAACTCCACCGCATTCTAACACTTATCACCCTTGATCACCCACTCTTTTTACTAATTGGATTCTAATACTACAATCAAAACGTTGCTCTTGGATTCCAACACTTCTGTTTAAGAACCAAATTGATATTATACCTTTCATCCAATAGAAAACAAAAAACGAAAATATGTCGAATTAATTATTATGCAATATATAACTTACTAGAATTTTTATTGATGTCTCCAATAAACTATACTGGTGTGTCTCTAAATCAATAAACGTCACTGCAAGAGAACATATGAATCTTACCATGATAAGCTACAAATTTTTCGTTTATATATTTTTTGGACATGCTGAAAAATTAACTAGTTCTGCAGGTCTTCGATTTTAAAAGTTTGACATGGTCCAGCATAAAATTGCAAATGGAAGCAGTTTCTGGCAATAACTCGAAAGAAAATTTACTGGTTGTCTCTAGCCACACAATGGTAAAAATTCTTTGTGTGGTTCTGTTAATGCCAGATCATCTTATTTTCTCATATTATGGTCATCATCGTGATATTGAGAGTATCAATTACTGCATGTAGATTAAATGGGAAATAAACTATTTTTTCTTGGTGTTTATTCTAAAAGTTCTTCCAATACCCTTAACAGTACTTTTCCTATTGTTCTACTTCAAGTATGTAACATCTTTATCTATTTAAGATCCACATGTTCTCTTGCAGTGACATTAATTGATTTAGAGACACACCAATATAGTTTATTGGAGACATCAAAATTCCAGTAAGTTATAGATTGCATAACAATTAATTCGACAGACTTTCATTTTTTGTTTTCTTTTGGATGAAAGGTATAACATCAATTTGGTTCTTAAACAGAAGTGTTAGAAATCCAAGAACAACGGTTTGATTGTAAAATTGGAATCCAATTAGTAAAAAAAGTGGGCGATCAAGGGTGATAAGTGTTAGAATGCGGTGGAGTTTTGATACAAAAAAGAATGAATTAACATGGAAAACGATGTTTATTGAAGAAAAAAAAACTGGGAAAATCACTTTACGCTATTTGGGTTGCATAGATCTCGAAAAGTTATGCGGTTGCAAAAAAAAAAAACGTCCGAAAAGATGACGAATAAGTGAGATATTGGGTTCCAAAGTTTTTGAGTTACTATTATGTAGCTATTATGCAAAAGAGAACCGATAGAACTCCGATTTTCAAGGTCCGATACATTCCTACTGACAGTGGCATTGCTTGTAATTTAGAACAACATTTATGGCAATACTATATTCTCTCACAGTCGGCTTCCGGTGGAACATGATAGGCGAAACGTCTATCATTTCTGTATGCAAAAAGGGTATTTTTGTTTTTTCATGCGTAAAAAATGGGATATTTTTAGTTTTAACCAGAAATTATAACGGTGCAACATCCTAGATAACTCGGGTACCAAAAAGCAACAAAATTTAGTGGGGGTACCAATTCGTTTTGGACTATTAACTCAGATACCAATTTGATATAAATCCCTAAAAAAGGTAATTAGTGCCAAGAGTTTCCAAAACGGAAAAATTGTCGGAGGATAATCATTCCAAGAGGCTCTACAAAAAAAAAAACCAAGAGGCGACAGCTGCTGTGGTCCACGTCAGTTACGGTCCCCCACAGAATACGCCGCAGAATCCTTCTTCCTCCCACTTGGAAAGACACTTTGTACTATAACCCTGGTTAGTTACTTCCACCAACCACGGTTATGGCCCAAGAAACATATATATTAGTAATATCTTCAAAAATAAAGGGTTTAATGGTAATAGAGCTGTGTAGTAGTAGTAGTTCCAGGCACTCCTTTATTTAAGAATCACTCGTTTTCTTTTCTCGAAACGAAACGAAACGAGAAGATCTGGTGTGGTGCTGACTTGGGAGCGAAACTGAGGTCGCCTGCATCTGCCTTTCACGATGGCCGTCTCCGCCTGTTCGTATCCCAAAATATCCGGCTACGCCTTCGAGTGCCGCTCCGATCCAGACATCTACGGTTCCGGGAAGCCCGAGAACGCGCGTCCAGGCCGATTCGCCGCCCATAGCGGCGGCAGTCCTGGAACCAGGCCATTTCACGGCCTCTCGTCTCTCATTCTCCGTTTCCCACCAAATTTCGTCCGCCAGCTGAGCACCAAAGCTCGCCGCAACTGCAGCAACATCGGCGTTGCGCAAATAGTCGCCGCTTCTTGGTCCAACAACTCGCCTGCCTCTGGGGTTCCTCCGGCGGCGTCGAAGACTGTCGACGCCGCCTTTGCGGCTGCGGCCTCCGCGCCGCCCGCTCCAGTGGAGGAGCTGCCAGCCGGTACTGAGATGCCGGTGGTAGATGGAGTTGTTAGTAAGGATGTACAGATGAAGGATTTAGATTTGAAGGAAGCTGCGTTTCTGAGCTTTGATGGGAGCCTCTCTATTCATGCTGGTATTCCATTTTGAGCTTCAATGAACTAGATTTGAGTTGCTTTGAGATCTTGATCTGTATTGTGATGATTTAACATCTTTATCAGGTGAAAGATTAGGTCGTGGCATAGTTACTGATGCAATTACTACCCCTGTTGTCAATACCTCTGCATATTTCTTCAAGAAAACTGCTGATCTAATTGACTTCAAGGTAGTGTACTTTAATTTTGCTGCATTAATTGTGAAACAATCTTTTTCTGGTGGGGGTATTGTTATTCTGTATGACAATATGAACAATTTTACGAGTTTAGTAACACACATAAATCCAATCATGTAGGAAAAACGTAGTGTGAGTTTCGAATATGGACGATATGGGAACCCGACAACAGTTGTCGCAGAGGAGAAACTCAGGTGTTCTTGAGCTTTCAATTTCATGTTTTTCTTGCTGTACGAAATGAATATTTCTGTATTTTGACGGTGAAGCCATGTTATTTTTTTTAACACAGTGCTCTGGAAGGGGCCGAGTCGACTCTGATAATGGCTTCTGGAATGTGTGCTAGCACTGTTATGTTAATGGCTCTGGTTCCTGAGGGAGGGCATTTGGTGACCACCACGGATTGTTATAGGAAGACTAGGATATTCATTGAGACCATCCTCCCCAAAATGGGAATCTCGGTATTTATCTTGTTCCTAAATCCATTGATTGGGATTTTGAAAATTGTATTCACAAAATACTCTTGCTTTTGAGCTGTTCTTGGAAAGAAAAAAAAATCACCTTCTTAAATATGTTCTTATGCATGGTGCAGGCCACTGTTATTGATCCTGCAGACATGAAAGGCCTGGAAACCGCCCTTGAGGAACACAAAGTAAGTCTTGTTTGCTGCCTTGTCCAAGTTTTGACTGTTCTTGTTATGTTGGGAAAGAGCATGGTCTAAAGCGCTGTTTGGCGATACAATTTTGTGCAGGTGTCTCTTTTCTTCACGGAGTCTCCTACCAATCCGTTCCTTAGATGCGTAGACATTGAGTTGGTCACAAAAATGTGCCACAAGAAAGGAGCATTGGTCTGTGTAGATGGCACCTTTGCAACTCCTCTGAACCAGAAAGCTCTGGCCCTTGGTGCGGATTTGGTCTTGCACTCTGCTACAAAATTCATTGGGGGGCATAACGATGTAAGCTGGCTTGATTGTGGTGATCTACAAGCATAGTTTTGGTGTTGCTAAGTTTAAGGTTTTACCTTGCAGGTTCTTGCTGGTTGCATTAGCGGTTCACTGAAATTGATTTCTGAAATCCGTAACTTGCATCATGTTTTGGGTGGAGCTCTCAACCCGGTAAATTTTTATTTCTACTGTTGGTGAATGTTTTGCAGCACTGCATCAATTGGGGCGTTTATTATATAGTTGTAAAATGTTATTGTAAGACTCATAATTATTTTCACTTCTTCCTGTATAAACAGAATGCTGCATATCTGATCATCAGAGGCATGAAGACGCTGCACCTTCGTGTACAGCAACAGAACTCAACTGCGCAGAGGATGGCCGAAATTTTAGAGGCACATCCCAAGGTATTAATAACAATGAAATAAATGACCCACTTGCGATCTTCTTTATCTTTATGGTATGGTATCAGAGTCTCGGTTTTGAATGTTCATTGATATTTACTTTAGTAGAACAACATGACTTTGGGTTTTTATGTTCTAGTTCTGGATTTATGTTTCTTGTTGTTTGTGTTAGGTGAAGCGTGTCTATTATCCTGGATTGACAAGCCATCCCGAACATCACATTGCAAAGCGTCAGATGAAAGGCTATGGTGGGGTTGTAAGCTTTGAGGTCAGTCAGTCACTCACTCTACTTGACTTATATGATGCAATAGTAATGCTACACAAACTGTAAGATTTAACAAGTAACATATCATCTCACTGTTTCAGAGAAGTGCTGATTATCATCAGAACACTTTAAAAAAGCTAGTCTTTTGTTTTGCAATGTTGAGGCTTGTGTATGTTGTTTGTTAGATTGATGGAGACATAACAAGGACCATTAAGTTTGTGGACTCGTTGAAGATTCCATACATTGCCCCGTCTTTTGGTGGGTGCGAGAGCATCGTGGATCAACCCGCAATCATGTCATATTGGTACTTCCCCTTTGAATCTCTTGATATCGTATATTAATCACGAGTCCGTCACATATTATTGTTAGATTAGATTAGATAGATAATAATAAAAAAGCATCCATTAACTGGGTATTCACTTCCTGATGGTGATGGATAGGGATCTGAGTCAGGGTGAGAGGGCAAAGTATGGGATCATGGACAACTTGGTTCGGTTCAGTTTTGGGATTGAGGACTTTGAAGATTTGAAGGCTGACGTTTTGCAGGCACTGGAAGCCATTTAATAGATGGATGTTTTGATGCTTTGAATGAGATGTTTTGTTTTGGTGTTTCAATTGGCATTTTGATCACCGGATGTTATGGTACACGATGCTTTTTTAAGGATGATGATGATTTGTGTTTCTTCTTCAATGTGAAGGAATTATGTCGCTTTGTGTTCTTTTTATTCACAAACGCACAGTATTGTTTACAAATATGTATGTCTACGCTTCTTCATCTGACCACCAGTCCTATTTATTCTTGGTTGCCCACACAAAGCAAAGCAGTATATTGTGGTATCACTTCATTTGAGAATTATTATTATGTCCGAGCTGCAAGTTGCTTAGATTGATTGGAGGGAAGAAGTATTCAACCAACGGATGATAAAAGATTGTTTTAACTCAAAAGATTGGTTAGCTCAGATATAATATGTAGAATACGTTGAATATAACAATTACATTCTCTACTCTTTTCTCTATATATATACAACAACAAACAGTTAATTACTGCTGCCCTCTTTCTCTTTGATTAGTTTTTGGTAAACTCATTGCCAGTGACAGTAGAAGCCAAAACTGACCCATTCAATTTTTTTGTTCAAGGGGACTCAACCGTATAGGTATAGGTAGGTATATATGCTTAGCTCTTCCTTAGGCTTAAATATTCTCGGCTACTTGGATCGATCGATCAATCGGGAATTATGTGCCTCTGGGCCGAACGAACGAGTTACATGGTTTTATCTTGGTCTCTTTGAACGCCCGATATTTGCCCACGTTATTCAAATGCTCATTCTCTATCCTGCTCATTAAAGCTCAATTAGCTACACAACAACATTCATCAACTAACTGTACTAGTATAGTATAATGAGTGGCCTCTAGTAAAAAAAAAGATTTATAATTATTACCTGAAAAAACTCCATATACCACGACGAATGATCTCCAAACACGCCATTATTGTAATAACAGCTTTTGGATGAAGAAATGGTAAGTCTCTCCAACCAAGAATTACTTGCATCCATGCCAATCTCAGTATCACATTCACTACCTGTATAAATTATGTGCTGTTTGGTTGGTTATATTTACAACTATGAAATTGTTATTTACCACTCCAGTTTGATCACTTACCATGGCTACGTAGTAAACAGTGTGGTTTGAGATGACAAGTTTATCTCTAAGCCACCTGTTTTTCGACTTGTTCTGTAGAAGACCCCAATCCAAAACCAGATCCCAATAGGTATTGATAACGGTTGCAACTCCCGAAGAAACCGCGGCTAAGATTCTCCAATAACTGTGCCCCTTGAGATCAAATAGCGATCTCAGCACAAGCGCAACTATTGTCGACAAGTATTTTACCGCATTGTATCCTTGCATTTTGTCCTTCTCCTCAAACAATCTTCTAACACACTGCATCCAATATTCAACCGGTTTTTTCAAATACATATGCCATGAAAAATGATATTATAAACACGACTATTTTATATTATGTTTACCTGAAGAAACCGCATCATATATGGGATAATTGCCACGATGAAATAGAAGCTTTCAAAGACTTTGTTCGATTTGCATGTGTTCCTCCTTTTCATAAAGTCTCCGAATCCGTAGTAGCATATATAAAACTCGAGGTTTCGGAAAGCTTGAACCTGGATAACGAAAATATGACATTATTTAATTAAGTGAATCGTGCTTTAAACTCAATATAATCAAATATCATCATATATATATATATAATATAAAATAGTGAAGAACTATTACCTGACTGGTTAATTGATCAGCCAAGAAGAAATCTGGAAGGGTCACCTACATTTTGACAATAATCATTGTTTAATTAGTGACTGCTTTTCATAATCATGTGATTTTTTTCATCATTTTTTTGTTAGTTTGTTTTTATACCTTGTAAAAAGGAGCACATATAGAGTGAAATGCAGATTTGAGGAGGAAAAACCGGCTCGAGCGGTACACGATATTGAAAGGGCAAAATGTTATTAGCAACACAACCTGCGTGCAAAGATAATATGGATGGAGATGTATCATCAATCTTAAAAAACAATATATATATATAATGGGGGGAGTTTTAGTTGGAGATGGTACGGTGAGTAACATTAATGGAACTAGTTCAGTAATTGCTTGATAGTTTCCTGTGTTTGGATCCATTTCCATGGTCAAGTTAGATAGAACGCCAGCAAGCATGAGCACAGTAAGGCCGGAAGCTATAAGAAGAACTTCTCTGTATCGCAATTCCGTCCCTTGCTTAAACCCGAATATGAATGGATAGTTAATTCGATATCGCATCCAAAAGTAAATATTTCCCGCGTACATTATCAAGTGGAGCACCACAAATCCAAACAAGCTGCAATGCAATGAAAGAAGCCATTAATTTTAGTGACAGACAGGATCTTGTTTGAGAAATGATATAGTGAGTCAGTCACCTGTAAAGTGGAAATATGTTTTCCATGTAGTTGTTGCGTTCGGGTTGGAGAAGATTTCTTGCGTACACAGTAACTATTACAGATACGACTAGTGCTATAGAGAAGCCGAAGAGTCCTCCTATTATGAAATATTATTATTAATATATATAAAATATATATGGAAAACAAAACGTAATGTAGCTAGCTAGCTAACCGGTTAAAAAAGTAACTGTGTGGCGCTGTTTTCTTGATGTGGGTCTCAGTATTTTCATCCCTTTCTGTCGGTTTCCATTTGCAAAGTGGTTTATGAAGGCCAGTTCAACTCTTTCAATCAGCTTATTCACCTGCCATCCCAATATATATACTCATCAAGTTTAGAGCTGGTAGGCAAGGGGTTTAATTTGATTGATGTACTGACTGACACCATCACCAACCAACCTTATTAGATTTTCCGAGGTAAGAATCATCGACCATCTTCAAGTATGCTTTTGCTGCATTCCTTGAGCTGACCTGCATCCATTAATTAATTAATTATAAAAACATGACCGTGCCAAGCAAAGAAATGTTAGGCAAGTAATTTATATATATTACTTACCTTGTCATACTTCTTCATGATTTTGGAGAAAGCGAGTTGATTCAAGAAGCTGACCAGGAGGGAATCCTCCCAATATTAGAGATCAAAGGTATGGTGCATTGCATATATATATTCGTAATTAATGAATTAAAAGAAGAAGAAGAATTGTTAGTTACCAGTAGGTCTTTAGGTGGCGGAGCTTATGGTGAAAAGTAAGGAAAGCTTGTGTCATTTTGTGCTCTGCTTTTGTCAGCTCTGGTTTGGTGCACGAAATTTGGGAGTTGGATGAGCCGCCAAGGATGGCTTTGAGGGTGGATATGGGAGTTTCAGCTTCCACATTGATCTTGACATGATTCAGGATCTCCAACTCCAATGGTGGTGGCCTGAAACTCCCCATAGGATGATGATGAAGAAGTGGATCATCATTTTTTGAAGCTTGTTGTCTCAATAATTCATCCGGACCATGTTGTTTGTATTCTTCTTCGCCATTCCCTCCTTCATTAATCACACGCATCCTCTCTATTTCTACATGCATTGTTAACATAATTAACGGACTTGTATATCATCTCATTTATATTGAAGATAGATACTCACCATGTGTTGTAGAGGTGGTGGAAGGAGGTGGTGTTGGCGCAATATTAATACCATTCACCATCAGATGAGGAGGCTTCTCCACCTTAATCCTAAGGGCGATGAGAGCATTCATTTGTCGGCTCAGCTCATCGGCTTCTTTCACAACCTCCTCCACCTTGCCCTTGTAAAACTTGACAACCTTGTTCAACTCATCATCCAGTTTCTTGAAGAACAACAGCTCGTACTCACCTCCTTCCTCCGACGATCTCATGAACAATGTCTCATACCGTGCTGTATCCACATCCCTCACCGAGCTCACCAGTATCACTTCATCCTCCATTTTAGGTGATAATGATGATGATTGTCTAACACTAATTATCAATATTAATTATAAAGTTTCACACTAACTACTGTCCTAATTAATTAAAAAGATACAACATATATATAAATTTATACCTCCTTGCCAGTCCGCTGAATGCTCTGTACAATGTTGCTTTTCTCTTGATAGATGTCCCTCTAGGTGTGAAGACATACCCAGCTGGGGATTGCGGTTGCTTATGTGGCTTCAACACACTAATGTCTTTCAATACCGTCTTTAGGTAGTTATAGTCCATGTACGCCTCTTCCCACTCCGGCACCATTTGTGACTGAAACTCTTTCCCGAACTTCATCTTCTTCAATCGATCACAATATATAACCCAATCAATCAATTAAACTTGTAGTGAAATAATGTGATGATTGGTGTACAAGCTGCAGCTAGCTAAGCTTATATATAATTAATGTGTCTGGCTGGAGGAGGAAGGAAGGAAATAACTGCGTGCGTGTTGATGTATGTAGTAGGTCAAAAATGAATTTTCAATGTGTATCTTAATTAATTGTTTACTACTCAGCACAGCAGGAGAGAAGAAGTCTTGACCAAACAAGACGAATAGCTCAAAGTTGAATTCGCGTTCAAACAAGACGATTAGTCCCTCCCTCCCTCCCTCCCATCATAATCATAATCATATAATAATATAATCTAATTTTATATATAATTATAATGTTATTATTGATTGATCTCTGCTTTGTCGGGAGCATCACCATATTAATATTGTTATTATTCGGCGACTATGAAAAACTTCCGTGCCATCCGAATACGATCTTGTCAACACCCTAACCTTGCTTACCATGTTTACGACGAATTCCAATGGAAATATACACATATTCATTTTAGCTACTCTACTCGCGTATAGGGAGGGATTCGAGATGTTTTGTTTGCACATTATTAAGCAGTTGCATTTAATTTACCTTTATACTTCCGCATTCCATAATGTTGACTATTTTTTTTTAAGCAAACCGGGTGGAGTTCAAATCGATATAAACCCACCAAATTGATGGGTTCCGATGTAATCGTCAACCCCGTTAATAGCCAATGGATGGCGAGTAGGTCCAATGGGCCTCGTGAAAGCCTGGAAGGCCCAGAGGCCCAGTACGAAGGGTCCCGATTTCAGCGGTCCCGATAAAGGAGCTGAATGCTCCCGGCAAGAAGCCTCTGAGTAGGCCCCGATATGCCTTAGTAAAGGCCCCGATAATAAAGCCCCGCAGAGGCTGGACCTGTCCCGTAGAGACTGAAGGTCCTGGGTGGTGATCTAGAATGAGACAACTCTGGAGTCTTCGACAGGAGTCGGAACTTGTGATCAGAGGATAAAGACCGAGAAACCCGCCTACTAGATAAAGTAGTGGGAGATGGTTAGAGATAAAGATAAATCCCCCGAGATACGCAGGGCGTGCCCGAGATACGCGGAGTACGGGTATGATACGCGGAGCGTGGGGCGAGATATACGGAATCCCGACCGAGATATGCGGAATCGTGGCGAGATACACGGAATCATGGGTAAAACTGCCAGGCGCAGTAACAGGTAACTGAGTAACTTCCCCTCCTATATAAAGGAGGAAGTTACCTCAGAAAACCATCATCTAAGACGAACTTATACTCTTGTGCTTACCACCCATTGATCACCGTACTCATTTAAGCATCGGAGAGGGATTCTGGGTCACCACCCAGGTCATCCCCTTTTGCAGGATTACGCGGAGCCCAGGAGTCCAAGCTTTCTGTCAAGGACGTAACGGAGCTTCGCCCGTGATCCAACATTGGCGCCGTCTGTGGGAAGCTTACGAAAAGTCAAGATAGCTTCTACCAGATCAATGGCCGGTGGTGGCAAGAAGAAGCAAGTTCAGGCTGGCAGTTCTCGTCCCGCAGGAACTGTGAACTCCTCGTTGCCAGAACGCGTTGCTGAACAAGGTGAGAACCCTGCTCTCTCCCAGACAGGGGGGCAAGGTGATGGCTATGAGGTCTGAGTCCGAGACGCTGAGACGAACAGGCAGGATGTCCCGCGTAGGGAGGAAGATGAGGCTCCCCCAAACCCAGTGGGCCATGGAAGAGAAGGAGCCCCGCGAAGGGAAGAAGGGTCGTCTTCGAACTCGGAGTTGGCCAAGGCAGTAGCGGAGGCTATGCCCATGTTCTTGGCCGCCATGGAGGCCTTGCTGGATAAGAGAGAGGCCGCCAGGAGAGCGGAGGAGTTGCCTCCGCGAGAAGAATTACCACCACCCCCACCGAGGGTGGACCCAGAGGTTCAGGAGGTTCCGCCCAGGAGCAAGGGCAAGGAGTCGGCACACCCGGAGAAGTTCGTGGTCGACGGCCCAGGACCGGTGCAAAATAGGACAATTCCCTTGAATTGCCCCATCACCCCCAATCAGGTGGTGAAGATCGTGAGCATCTGCATGGGTGATCAGAAGCAGATGACATCGGAGCTGAGGGATCGGTCCAGCCATCCTTTCGTGCCGCGGCTGATTGATACCGTAGCCCCGCCTGGGCTAGGTATTCCGACCATCAAGGAGTACGATGGTGAGGGGGACCCAGTTCGCCATGTGTAGAGGCACGTCCAGGCCTGTATGGGACGAACATCGAACGATGATCTCATATGTTCATTGTTCCCGATAACCCTGGGAGAAAGGGCCATGACTTGGTTCTTCAGCCTTCCGCTAGGGAGCATCACGTGTTGGGCTGATATGCACGATCGCTTCATCAAGCAATATCAAGGTCGGAGACGCCTCCTGAAGAGCGTG
The DNA here is from genome assembly GCA_036873135.1 of Clarkia xantiana subsp. parviflora. Lineage (NCBI taxonomy): Eukaryota > Viridiplantae > Streptophyta > Magnoliopsida > Myrtales > Onagraceae > Clarkia > Clarkia xantiana. Next base: position 38,397,618 of record JAPTYO010000008.1, read on the forward strand.
AGGACTTTAACCCAGGTGGTGCAGAGGCCCGATGAATCGTTGGCATACTATTACCAACGGTTCACTGCTAGTGCTGCGGAGATTGACGAAGAAATCTCGGAGGGAGAGATGATTCGCACTTTCCTAAGGAACTTGAGCGCTCCGTACGGTTCCGACCTGATGCATAGCGTAGCCGCGAAGGCTGTGTGGAGCATGGAGGCCCTGCAGGCGAGGGTGAAACAGCAAATCGACGTCCAGGAGTTGAAGATTGCTGCTGGAGAACTCGATCCCCCGAAGTCGGGAAGAGGAAAGCCATCGTCCAAGCTGTCGGATGATCGCAAGGGGAGCGACAAGTCGGAAGGAAGTAGGAACCGTGGTCGTCCCGATAAAAGAGAAGACAAGCGTCCTCCGAGGAAGGACAACCGAGAGGGTCGGGCTGTTCCCATCAATAGCTCGATGACCTCTGTGTTAGCTGTGATGGACAGACAGGGTCTCGCTCGATACCCCCCGAGAAAAGAAGGCGAATTCCTAGGAGGCCGTCCTGACCGTTACTGTCGCTACCATCGAGCCAATGGTCACGACACTGAGAACTGTCGGGAGCTGAAGAAGGAGATTGAAAAGCTGATCCAGAAGGGAAAGCTGAAAGAGTTCGTCGGGAGGGGTCGGTGCCGATCCCGTTCCAGAAGTCGGTCACGATCCCGTTCCAAATCCAGCGATCGATCCCCGAAGAAGAAGAAGGTCGAACATGAGGCCTCGGGTTCAGGTACCCGTAAGGAGAGGCGCGGAACTATCAACGTCATCCATGGAGGAATGGCGGCGGGAGGAGATACCTCTGCTTCCCGGGAGAACTACGCTTCTCGCATATCTGCCGCAGTGGTGCTAGGCAAACGGTCCCGGTCGTGGACCCTGAAGGAGGAAATGGTAATTTCGTTCTCGAAGGAGGATCTAGTTGGCGTAGAGAGCCCTCATGATGACGCCCTGGTCGTGACCCTGGACGTGGACGGATTCGAGATGAAGCGGATCCTGATAGACGGAGGGAGCTCCTCCGATATTCTTTTCATGGACGCACTGGAAGCCATGGGAAAGACGAAGAAGGACCTGACGCAGGTGGACTTCCCGATGGTGGGATTCTCTGGCTCCACTTCCTACCCGTTGGGAATGATTACCTTACCAGTAGAGTTTGGTAGTGGCTGGAAAATGGAGAGGCGAAACGTGGATTTCGTCGTCGTGGAGTCCGCGGGGGCATACAACGCGATCATCGGGAGGACCACCATCAACCCTCTCATGGCAGTCGCCTCGACGGTCCACCAGAAGATGAAGTTCCTGACTGACAATGGGGTCGGAGAGGTCAAAGGCGACCAGGTGGCATCGCGAAAATGCTATGTTAACGCCACCCGACGGAGAAGAAGGGAGGCCATGACTGTTCTTCAAACCGATACCGATCCTCGAGAGGAGTATGGGCGTCCCGCCCCCATGGAGGATTTGAAGGAAGTGGAGATCGATGGGCCTCAGAGGAAGGTAAAGATCGGCTCTGCTCTGTCGGAAGAAAGAGCCCGAGAGTTGATCGAGCTCTTGAAGGAGTTTAAGGAGCTGTTTGCCTGGTCCCCGAGTGATATGCCGGGAATCAGCCCCGACGTGATAGTGCACGAGCTGAAGATAGACCCCGCAATCAAGCCTATCGCGCAGAGAAGGCGTCCGATGGGCGCGGACAAGAGGATCGCGATCCAGCAGGAGGTGGGCAGACTGCTCGATGCTGGATTCATTAAGGAGCTCCGATTCCAGACTTGGGTGGCTAACCAGTGCTGGTGCGAAAGAGTAACGGAAAGTGGCGGATGTGTGTCGACTTCCGCGACCTGAACAAAGCCTGCCCGAAGGACTGCTACCCGCTTCCGAGGATTGACCAACTGGTAGATGCCACATCGGGACATGAGCTGTTGAGCTTCATGGATGCCTATTCCGGATACAACCAGATCAAGATGGCGAAGGAGGATGCCCCTCACACAGCTTTTTACGCTGACAGTGACGTCTACCATTACGATGTGATGCCCTTCGGATTGATCAATGCCGGAGCAACTTACCAGCGGATGGTGAACAAGTTGTTCGGGGACATGCTGGGGAAAACCATGGAGGCATATGTGGACGACATGCTGGTGAAGTCCCGACAGGCAGGAGACCATGTCCAGAATTTGGCGGCGGCATTTGAGCGGATGAAGTTCCATCAGGTTCGGCTGAACCCCGACAAATGTGCTTTCGGGGTGAACTCGGGGAAGTTCCTAGGGTTCATGGTGAGCCAGAGAGGAATCGAGGTAAATCCTGAGAAGTTGAGAGAAATCGAGGACATGCAGTCTCCGAAAACCCATCGGGAGGTTCAGGTGTTGAACGGCCGATTAGCTGCGATGAATCGTCCAGGTGTTGAACGGTCGATCAAGGGCCAGGCATTGGCGGACTTCATAGCAGTCTACAGCACCCGATCTGGAAGAAGCGGGTCCTGTAGAGGGGGCAACCCGACTTTGAAGGCGAAGAACCCGACCATGGAGGTCCCGATAGCAGAACAGTCAGAACAGCCGAATGAGGAGAACACCTGGGAGATGTACACTGATGGTTATTCAAGTGTAGAGGGATCGGGGGCGAGCCCCGTATTGATACCGCCCGGTGGAGGCGAGCCACGTATTGATACCGCCCGATGGAGGCGAGCCACGTATTGATACCGCCCGGTGGAGGCGAGCCACGTATTGATACCGCCCGGTGGAGGCGAGCCACGATACCGCCCGGTGGAGGCGAGCCACGTATTGATACCGCCCGGTGGAGGCGAGCCCCTGCGATATGCCTTGGCCCTGACGTTTAGGGCCACCAACAATGAAGCCGATCGTGAATCAAGTCCAGGGGAACTATGAAGCCAAGAGCCCGACAATGAGGAAGTATTTGCACGAGGTGCAGACTTTGAAGGGAAGCTTCAAAAGCTTCGACATCGAGGCGAAAGCTTCAAAAGCTTCGACATCGAAGGCGATCCCAAGGATGCGGAGGCAGACGTCTTAAGCAAATTCGCTCTGGGAGTGGCCCCCGAAGAGAATCGGAAGGTGCATTTTCTAGAGAAGGTGATTATCTCAAACATTGATCCGGCGGAGATCTGCGCTATTGAGACAGGATCGGAGGAAGAAGAGAAGCCTACTTGGATGACCCCGATGGTCACCCATCTGACTACGGGGGCACTCCCCGACGATGATGTGGCAGCTGTCAGGCTGCGTCGAATCGCGAACGACTACGCGATGGTGGACAACCAATTATACAAGAAGGGGCATGTGAAGCCTTTTCTAAAATGCGTGGCGGAACCTGACACGAATCGGATCCTGAGGGAACTACACGAGGGAGTCGCGGCCTGTCATGAGGGGGCCCGATCTCTTGTGAGGAAGGCGCTGAACTTGGGCTACTATTGGCCTTCGATGAACAAGGGGGCGACACCAATGGTCCGATCCTGTGATGCATGCCAGAGGTACACTCCAAACATCGTGGCTCCCGCCCCGGACTTAATGCCCATCAGGAGTGCATGGCCCTTCGCGCAATTGGGGATTGACTTGGTGGGACCTCTTCCCCAAGCGAAAAGTCAGTGCAAGTATTTGCTCGTGGCCATCGATTACTTCTCGAAATGGATAGAGGCTAAGGCATTGGCCAAGACGACAGGACAGCAGATCCTCAAGTTCCTTCAAACTCAGATCATATCCCGGTATGGGGTTCCTCGAGTGCTGGTCAGCGACAATGGCCCTCCGTTCAATGGGGCTCAGTTGAAGGAGTACCTGGAGGAATTGAACATAGAGCATCGGACCGCTTCAGTCCGCCATGCTCAGACCAATGGCCAAGTAGAATCAGCCAACAAGATCGTGATGGATGGCTTGAAGAAGAGAGTCTACGCATTGCAGGGCCATTGGCTGGATGAGCTCGAGAACGTGCTGTGGGCCGTGAGAACAACACCCAAGCAGTCAACAGGAGAAACTCCGTTTGGCCTGGTTTATGGCACGGAGGCAGTCGCTCCCGTGGAGATAGCGGTGGCGTCCCACCGCGCGAAATATTACGAGCCTCTGACAAATGAGGAAATGAGACGTCTGGACTTAGACCTACTCAAGGAGAAGAGATGGAAGGCTGATGAAGTCCAGGCCCGAATGCGTCTGGCAACAGCCCGATATTATAATCGGCGTGTCAAGTCCCGACAATTCTTCGTGGGAGAACTTGTTTGGCGGAGGAACGAGTTCGTTCATCAAGATCGGATCAACAAGCTATCGCCGAAATGGGAGGGACCTTACAAGATCGTAGGGATGCCAGCCCCGAATGCATACAAGCTAGAGGACCTTGATGGCAAGACGTTGAAGCATTCCTTCAGTGGCGAACACTTGAAGAAGTATCATGTTTGATATTAAGTCGCCGCGAATGGCGCAAGTTATCTGTCGATCCGATTAAGACGTCCTGAAGGACGCGATAAAAGCCTTCCGAGGTACGAAAAAGCCCTACGGGGTATGCGTAAGTCGTCTATATGATGCGGCCAAAAGCCTTAACGGGTACGGACAAAAGCCCTACGGGGTACATGTAAGTCGTCTATATGATGCAACCAAAAGCCTAGGTACGAAAAGGCCCTAATGGGTCCGCGTAAGTCGTCTATATGATGCGGCCAAAAGCCTAAACGGGTGCGAAAAAGCCTTAACAGGTCCGCGTAAGTCGTCTATATGATGCGGCCAAAAGCCTTAACAGGTACGAAAAAAGCCCTTAAAGGGTACGATTAAAGTCGTCATATTTGGCGCGGTAAAAGCCCTAGGGGGTGTGAAAAATCATCTTAAGTGATGTGCGAAATTGCCTTGAACGGCATGGACGAGAAACATTAAGTGGTGAAGTCCCGAGAAAAACGTCGCGAAGGACGTATGAAATCACCTTAAATGGTATGGATGAGAAACCTTAAGTGGTAAGTCCTTGTGAAGCATCGGAAGGGTGTATGAAGTCATCTTAAGTGATGGACCGAAGAATTGGGAGAGTCATATTCAAGAATTGTACCCAAGGTAAAAGCCTCCGACGGCAGTATCGGGAGGAATGAAGACAAAAGCCTCCGACGGCAGTATCGGGAGGTATGAAGACAAAAGCTTCCGACGGCGGTATCGGGAGGTATGAAGACAAAAGCCTCCGACGGCGGTATCGGGAGGTATGAAAACAAAAGCCTCCGACGGCAGTATCGGGAGGTATGAAGACAAAAGCCTCCGACGGCGGTATCGGGAGGTATGAAGACAAAAGCCTCCGACGGCGGTATCGGGAGGTATGAAGACAAAAGCATCCGACGGCGGTATCGGGAGGTATGAAGACAAAAGCCTTCGACGACGGTATCGGGAGGTATGAAAACAAAAGCCTCCGACGGCGGTATCGGGAGGTATGAAGACAAAAGCCTCCGACGGCAGTATCGGGAGGAATGAAGACAAAAGCCTCCGACGGCAGTATCGGGAGGTATGGAGACAAAAGCCTCCAACGATGAGGTCAGGAGGTCTGAAATTGGAAGACACGACGAACTAAAAGTCCCCCATGTCTTGGGGGCAAATGATGGGTTCCGATGTAATCGTCAACCCCGTTAACAGCCAATGGACGGCGAGTAGGTCCAATGGGCCTCGTGAAAGCCTGGAAGGCCCAGAGGCCCAGTACGAAGGGTCCCAATTTCAGCGGTCCCGATAAAGGAGCTGAATGCTCCCGGCAAGAAGCCTCTGAGTAGGCCCCGATATGCCTTAGTAAAGGCCCCGATAATAAAGCCCCGCAGAGGCTGGACCTGTCCCGTAGAGACTGAAGGTCCTGGGTGGTGATCTAGAATGAGACAACTCTAAAGTCTTCGACAGGAGTCGAAACTTGTGATCAGAGGATAAAGACCGAGAAACCCGCCTACTAGATAAAGTAGTGGGAGACGGTTAGAGATAAAGATAAATCCCCCGAGATACGCAGGGCGTGCCCGAGATACGCGGAGTACGGGTATGATACGCGGAGCGTGGGGCGAGATATACGGAATCCCGACCGAGATATGCGGAATCGTGGCGAGATACACGGAATCATGGGTAAAACTGCCAGGCGCAGTAACAGGTAACTGAGTAACTTCCCCTCCTATATAAAGGAGGAAGTTACCTCAGAAAACCATCATCTAAGACGAACTTATACTCTTGTGCTTACCACCCATTGATCACCGTACTCATTTAAGCATCGGAGAGGGATTCTGGGTCACCACCCAGGTCATCCCCTTTTGCAGGATTACGCGGAGCCCAGGAGTCCAAGCTTTCCGTCAAGGACGTAACGGAGCTTCGCCCGTGATCCAACACAAATCAATACGATTTATGATGCCAACTATTAAATAATTTATTAAAAATACTAGACAGTCATCCATAAATGTCACGAAATCACTCATTCTATGCGAATGTCCTCATTGCCGAGGAATATATACTAGGGTGTGTATATGACTCGTGCAGATTCTCGCTTGAACAAAATAAAGGAAACTTATTTTCAAGCATCAATGTCATTACCCGTGAAATGAAAGCAGTCATTGGAAATCTCACCACTTTTATTTTTATATTAAAAAATCGTAAATTGTAAACACCTAATTTTGGTCCGCTGACTGCCACGCGGGATGATCTGTCATCCCGCGTGGCCTTTTCCCGCTGGTAATACCAACGGGAAGGGAACCCGTTTTGTCGGATTCCCCGTCCACCCTGCTTGTCCGCCTTTCACGCTCCGACCACCAGCCCAGCAGCCACGATCGCATCCAGACCAGATTCGTCGTCCCCGCTGCTGAAGCTCCATTCATTCATCACCACTCCCGCAACGCCTTCGCCAAGCCACGAACAGCCTGCTTTGTCAGACCATGCCCACCGGTGACCGAAAGGGTGTAGTTAAAAACTATATTTTAATTCGTAATAGAACTGCCGAATCCAAATTCCTGTTCGTAGACTGATTTTATACATATGTGTTTAATTCGTTATTCACTTAGGTAATTTAGGATACTAGTTAACCTTAATTAACTAGTGGAGACACTTTTGAAAATGCATGCGTTTTCAAAACGTAAACTCCTTAGGTTAGATTTTAGGTCTGACAATTCGGAGACTCTGAGGATATTTGAGGGTTCAAGCTCATTATATTCACTTTTTGTCATGATTGAGTTTTGTAATTTTATTTTATTTTACTTCGACTTCACCGATCTAACTTTGTTGTTTTGTGTGATTTCATATGTGGAGTTTATTTTATTATGACGGACTCCTTTTCTTTTTGTGTTATTTGAATTTGCACAAACACCACTATAGAATAAATTCCAAAATACCTCAAACCCAGGGCGACTAAGAACCCCAGAGATTTAGTAAGGGTACGACTGGAGCTGCTTGGCCGCCGCTACGACTCGAAAAAACCCACTCGCTCGTGTAGGTCCCGAGATCCCTTTTTAGGGGGAGGAAACCACCGTGTCGGGAACCTATCAGTGGAACCTACCTTGTAGAGCAAAACTACACATTTTTACCCTCTCTAACATATTGTTTTTATCCATGTTTTTTGTTGTAAAAAGGTTATCAGGTAAGCTATAATTTTTTTTTTTTTTTCTAACTGTGTAACTTTTATTTCTAAGCATGCATCCCATCATATTTAAAAATAAAAAAAAATCATTTTTGCAGCACGTCTCTTAGGTAGAATTTTCATTTTCAAACGTACATTCCTTATGCACGGTTTTCAAAAACTTCTTACCTGAATTTTGTTATAAACATGCGTTTCATGCGCATTATTTAAAAAAAAAAAAAAAAACTCTTCAGGTAAGTTGTAATTTTTTTAGTGCATCATACATGCATTATTTAAAAAAAAAACTTTTTAGGAAAAATTAATTTATTTAGCTATTAGAACTTCTAATTTCGAACATGCATTCCATATGCATTATTTCAAAAAAAAAAAAATTACATGAATTGTTTATTTTAAATAATGAATATACATTACTTTAAACAAAATTTACCTGAATTTTTAATTAAAAACATGCATCTCATATGCAATATTTCGGAAAAAAAACCTTTCAGGTAAACTGTAACTTTTTCTTAGTTATAGAACTTTATTTTTAAGTTTGCATCTGTTAGATTACGGGGACTAATCACTACGGAAACTAAATTATGGTACATGCTAGTAATCGAAACTACGCAGCGGAAGATTCGCACATACCTCTACAGTTTTCCGTAGTCCCAAGATCTTTGCAGGAGGGAGTTCACGATCCTCCGGTCGGCAACCGTAGGGGTTCTTGTGAAGGAAGCCTTACGTGGTATATTCTTCACAGCAAAGCCTCTTATCGATTCTTGGTAAGGGACAGATCTCTGGAGTGTTTGCTCGAAGGCAAATTGGCACACCCTTGGTGGATGCTATGGTTCAGCCGATATATGTGTATTTGGGAGGAGGGTTTTCTCTCAAATCACCACTTGAAAGGATTGTGATTAACCCCAATAAAACCCCTAACTCCCCATATATATAGGAGGAGTAAAGTGGACAAAACTCCACTTTACCCCCTAATTATTTCAGCCGGCCATGATGTATAGGGAGGCCCTATTTGGGGCCTCTCATGTCAATTGAGATTTGGGTATGATCCAATTTCCTAATGTGAAATATACCAAATTTACTTAGGTAACCTATACACCATTTACGGCACCCACCACCATATGCTTACAGTTCCCACTCGCCGGAATGGGAGGGTGCCTGTTAATGTATTGTCGTCCAAATCTGCATCAATATTTCACTCCTTCGATCTCGTCCTTTGCTTCTGAATAGTTCATACGAGGTTTTCTGTGCGACCGACGGACACGACTGGCATCGTGCTACTCATCTGTTAGGAGTGTTGTAGCGCCCGCGGATCGTTGATTCCCTTTTCTCCAATCAACATGTTATAAACAACATTTATATAGTGTCGCGCTGTATCCTAGGTCAACTGATAATTCTCCATTTGCCTAGTTTCCACTTAGGAACACTTCTCCAAGGCATCCGTACAAGTATTCACAACCTTCAACTAATATCCAGTTGGTGGCCACCTTAGTGAATACAAGAGTCGGTGAATTACAGGTGAACTTGACCATACCCATCGCTCATACCCTTAGTGAAACCCAACCGTTTTCCAAAGACGTGGTCACTGGGCCTTTTTGTTCAGCACTACGCTCGTACGCTGGGTAACGAGCATTGAGCCTGACCATAGGTATGAGTTCTGAGTCCATGAGGATACTTCGGGTTCCTCTTCATAAGGCTCCCGGGATCAATCACACGCTCGAGGTGAAGAAGTTTGCGCACGCTAGAATCACGAGGATTCCTTTCCTAGCACAACCGAGCTGTGACCCCGTGGTCGAACGTGGCAGGCGTAGTATGAAGCACGCGTCGATAGCATACCTGAACGTTTAAGTTCAAAGGAATGGGATATGTCAAATCATGCTATCACATATTCTCATCTGGCCCAGAATGTGGATTAATGACTAACGAAGTTCATCAAGGCGATCTGCAAAACGAAGATCATGTCGAGTTACTTCGACACTAGATGATCGTTTTGCGTAATCAGGTTTATCCCCCCGATTCTTTGCCAGCCTTGCTTAGTAGAGACCTCCCTCCAACGCAAGACGACCGTACCTGTTGACGAGGTAAGGCCCACATTCGACATAGTTTTGGCAGAGGATTGCATCCTCCTACGACTTAGTTTATAGAAAAAAAATTGATGTAATCAAAACATTGTGACGTCGATAGATCATAAACACAATTGCAATTCTTTCGTTTAAAAAATGTAACTTCCAATTGTCAAAATGTTATCACAAATACATGCCATATCTAAACCCTACGCAATCCAAGCAGTTTTACATGCTTTTCGAATATCTCCCTGCGTAGTGGTTTAGTTAATGGGTCCGCAATCATATTATCAGTGGACAATTATTCCATAGTGATTATATTGTCTTCCACCATAGATTTAGCATAAAAATATTTCACATCAATGTGTTTGGTCCTACTATGATACTTCAGATTCTTTACTGCCTCAATAGATGGTTGACTGTCAGAGAACACCTTCACATGTTTACTCCCGACGTCACCATCTAGCAGCGCAGTAAGAAGCCTTTTCAGCCAGACCGCTTCCTGTGCGTTCTTAGAGAGAGCTACGAATTCTGATTCCATCGTTGACATCGCGACACAAGTTTGCTTCTTGCTCGTCCATGAAATGACGATATTAGCAAGGAGAAACAATCCTCTTGTGGTGGATTTACGATCATCCGGATCGCCACCATGGTCGGCGTCACTGTAACCGGTCAATTCTAACTTCCCGCCCTCATAGCACAGTGCATAGTCGGCAGTACCTTTCGGATAACGAATAATTCATTTTACAGCCTTTGAATGTTGATAGCCAGGATCTGATTGGAAACGTGCTACTAGGCTCACGGCGTAACCGATATCCGGACAGGTGCATGCATGGAGTATATCAAACTACCAACCATGCTTAAATAATCTGCACCCTTCATCTGTCCACGCTCTGCCAGGTTCTTGGGCCGTCACGTTTTGGCAGTGCGCACCCAAACACCACCGACGTATCCACGGGTTCGGCATCCTGTAATCTGAACCTTTTCAACAGCTTGTTGATATAGGCTTCTTGAGAAAGACACAATTTCTGGGTAGCTCGATCTTTAGCAATTTTAATGCCCAAGATGTACGTGGCCTCTTGTCGGACCTAAAATCTGACCTAAGGTGAAATATGTTTAGAAAAATGTTGCATTTTGAAAAGAGTCGCCACTAGTTAATTTATCAAGACTAACTAGATACCCAACTTGCCTAGGGGATAACAAATTAAACACCTAGGTCTAAAATCGGTCCACGATCAGAAATTCAAGTTCGGGAGTTCTGTTACGAATTAAAAACACGTAGTAATAACATCGCCCTCTCTGTACTCTAATCACATAATTTGCCATGTTTTTAATATCAAGTTAATCTCACTTTAACATATTAGAATCAAATTTTGTTCACCTCAGTTAGCATACAAGTAATTAACACATTAACTGAAAATTAATATCAAATTTAAATTACGACCGCATTCTTACTACAACTAGACAAACTGTGGCTATGTACGGAGGCTCTGCTATTTAAAGTCTAAGTCATTAACACACATGCCAAAAAAATAAAAGTCTTTCACACTTATTATATAATATAATATAATATAATATAATATATAAAGAATTAGAAAACCAATTGACTGCACCATACCAGGGACGACGGACACAAATAGCTTCGTGGATTAGGGGGGTCTGGGTCGCTGATTGGAGATGGATTCATGGTCAGACGAGACGAGCAACGGTCGACGCGACTGGGACTGATTCAGATGCAGGAGCAGCAGAGCGGGACGAAGCTTGCTGGAAGGCAGTCGAACGAGATGGCGGGAACGCCAAGATCATGACCGGAAGACGATGGGAGGGAGCTCGGTCGGCATCTTCGGTTCGACGAGAGCTCTGGCGGACAGGGACGGACGTGATGACTGGAGCAGCGAGGGTGACAGGTGCACGACGGGCGTGTTGGATTACGGGGACATAATACTACGGAATGCTAAACGTGTACTAGCAAGAAATCTAGTCTACGCAGCGGAATTAGTACACATACCTTTTAGCTTTCCTGCCCGAGAATGATGTGGAGGGAGTTCTGATCCTCTGGTCGGAACCACGTGCAAGTTCTTCGTTAGAGAAGCGGGCCGACAAATCTGCAATAAATCTTGTAATAAAGCTATTAGAACTTCCCGTGACGATAATATCATCAACATATACTAAGAGAAAAGCTCGAACATCTCCTTTATTATACGTAAAAAGGGAAGAGTCCGATTTAGAGCAACAAAAACCATATGTGGCCAACCAAGATCCAAGCTCAATGAACCAAGCGTGTGGGGCCTGTTTTAGCCCGTAAATAGCCTTGCGGAGACGACAAACGGCTTTGGGATATGCCTTATCAACAAACCCGGTGGGCTGCGCCATGAAGACCTCTTCACTAAGTGACCTTGGAGAAATGCATCGTTGATGTCAAGTTGTCGAAGCGACCACCCAAATGATACGGCAAGGGCAAGGACAAGTCGAACGGTGGTGGGTTTAACAACTTGACTAAATGTCTCATTATATTCAAGGCCGGGGTGTTGATTAAAACCTTTTGCAACAAGTTGCGCTTTGTAGCGTTGTATCGAGCCATCGGGATTGCGCTTGATCCGGAACACCCACTTGTTACCAACAATGTTCATATGAGGTTGAAGAGGAACAAGTTCCCAAGTGCCATTTCTCATGAGAGCATCGAATTCCTCATCCATGGCAGCCTTCCATTTAGAACTCTTGAGAGCTTAAGATTCCGACGATGGTTCAATGTAATCCGGAAGTGGATGTTTAGTGGCCGCAAGCATATGCTTTGGTTTGAAAATATTATTTTGCGAGCGAGTAATCATCGAGTGAGTGCGAGTGGCATTACCTGTAATGTTGCTTGTCTGTGAGGACGCACGAGGTGAGGATGGGCTGACCGAGCTAGCTTCCGTGGCGGACTCTTCGACCATGACAATAGCGGATTCAGTCGACTGAGCTGTAGAGGTGACACCATCGGTTGCAGTTTGTTGAATAGGAGCTGTCGCTGGAAGAGGAAAAGAAGTTGGGTTTGTATGTACCGGGACATGTCCATATATGTCATCAAAATTAGGATCCCACGTTTGCAATAGCTTAGGAACGGAGTTGCTCCTTTGATCATTTGGTGCTGAGCTAGAGGTCACTTTGTTGGGTTTGTCTAGAATTAGTTAGTTAGGTCCACTAAGCAATTTAGCCTGTTAGCTATTTTTAGATAGCGATTTAGTCTATCTAATATATATATATAACGACTGATTATTATATATATATAGATAGCTATATTGGTTTAGTAATCTAATGGATATATATATATAAATCGGTGGATAGCTTTGCTGATTATTTGTATATATATAAGCTTGTATAGGGCGGTGGATTATTCCATATATATATGGGCTAATAGCTATCAGAGTCGTGAGTTTTAAAGTAGTCTATATAGCTAGGTAATCAACAGAGGTGTGAGTCCTGTGCGAGAGGTTGAGTGTTTAGGCGAGTGTGTTTAGAGCAACGTGTAATAGGTCTCTACATGTATTTTTAGAGTGAGTGCTCTATGTGGTCTCGTCATGTAACCCTCCGGTGTTGATTTTGCTAGTGAAGTGGTGCTACTCCTTTGCCCGTGGACGTAGGTCGCGTTGACCGAACCACGTTAAATCTTGTGTTCTTTATTGCTTTCTTTTAATCCGTTTGTGAGTGTTGAGAGAATCGATCCTAACAACTGGTATCAGAGCTAAGGAGATTCAACACGATCACTGAAGATGGAGTTGTCGAAAGCTGGAATAGAGAAGTTCGATGGAAACGATTTCGGTTTCTAGAAGATGCAGATTGAAGATTATTTGTACCAGAAGAATCTGTACGAACCCTTGTCTGGGGAGAAGCCTGAATCCATGACGGAGCAGCAGTGGAAGCTCAAGGATCGACAAGCTCTGGGGTTGATCCGGTTGTGCTTGTCCAGGAACGTTGCGTTCAACATCGTCAAGGAAACATCGACGGCAGGCGTGCTAAAGGCGTTGGCAAACATGTACGAGAAACCATCGGCGATGAACAAGGTATATCTAATGCGTAGATTGTTCAATTTACAGATGGTTGAAGGTGGTTCTGTTGCTGAACATATTAATATTTAATATGATTGTTTCGCAACTGAGTTCTGTTGAGATTAATTTTGAGGATGAGGTTAAAGTTTTGATTTTGTTGTCATCTCTGCCCGAGTCGTGGGATATTATTGTTTCCGCCGTTAGTAGTTCCCGTGGATCTGAGAAGCTGAAGTTTGATGAAATCCGAGACGTTGTTCTTAGCGATTCGCAAAAGAGAAATTGGTGAGTCATCAGGAAGTGCTTTCAGTGTTGACAGAAGGGGGAGAAGTAAATCAAAGGGTTCTAATCAGCATGGACGCTCAAAATCAAGAAACATAGGAATACCACAAGGAACATGTTGGAATTGTGGTGAAGAAGGCCACTATCGAGCTGATTGTCCGAAGTCAAATAAGAAGAATCACGATCCTGGCAATGATAGTGATTCTGTGAACTCAGCAGAAGACATTGGGGACGTGTTAACCCTCAGTGTGGACAGCTCACTTGAATCCTGGATTGTGGATTCTGGAGCGTCGTTTCATTCGTCTCCGAGCAAGAAGTTGTTCCGAAATTTCAAGTCAGGAAAGTTTGGAAAAGTGTATCTTGCTGACAACAAGGTGTTGGAGATCGAAGGAAGGGGGAATGTCTGCATTCACAGTCCAGCAGGAAATCAGTGGACATTGGAAGATGTCAGGTACATTCCTGGTCTCAAGAAGAATCTGATCTCGGTTGGTCAGTTGGATCGCACAGGTTATGCAGTAGATTTTGTGAATGGTTCGTGGAAGATCAAGAAGGGTTCTATGGTTGTAGCACGGGGCCTTAAATCTGGAACCTTGTACACCACTGAAGGGTGTGTAAACGCAGCTGCTATTCAGAAAAGTGCATCCATACATATGAGTGTTAAAGGAATGAAGATGCTGGTGAAAAAAGAAGCTTTAGATGGCCCGAAGTGTGTTGACAAGGGACTCTGTGAAAGCTGTATTACGGGGAAGAAGAAACGAGTCAGTTTTGCGATGACCCCAAGGGAGCCAGAGATCAAGTCAGAGGTAGATCCAGTAACACCTGGGCAGGTGTTGAGGAGATCATCCAGGACTACCAGGCCAACAGACAGGTATTCACCTTCGTTAAACTACCTGTTGTTGACGGATGATGATATGGGAAGACAGAGTGTCTTGAAGAAGGTGGAGTTGGAGGTTGGTTGCTCTTCTGGTCAAAAAGAGCATGTTGTTTCTACTCCAGATCGATTAGTCCGGGACCGGGACAGGAGACTGTTCAAGTTTGAAGACTTGGAGGCATGTTGCCTCAGTGTAGCGAAAGCTGAGACCGAGCAACGTTTGAGCTCGGTTAGGATCTTGAGAAGATCGGGTTAGGCCCGTCGGGGGCCTTGGCAAAGGAGGTAGCGGACCATGGAGCATGCTAGCAAGGTGGAGCTATGAAGAATACAAGTCACGGTGGAGCTATGGTGAATTCAAGACAAAGGTGGAGATTGTTGGGTTTGTCTAGAATTAGTTAGTTAGGTCCACTAAGCAATTTAGCCTGTTAGCTATATTTAGATAGCGATTTAGTCTATCTAATATATATATAACGACTGATTATTATATATATATATATAGATAGCTATATTGGTTTAGTAATCTAATGGATATATATATATATATATATATATAAATCGGTGGATAGCTTTGCTGATTATTTATATATATATAAGCTTGTATAGGGCGGTGGATTATTCCATATATATATGGGCTAATAGCTATCAGAGCCGTGAGTTTTAAAGTAGTCTATATAGCTAGGTAATCAACAGAGGTGTGAGTCCTGTGCGAGAGGTTGAGTGTTTAGGCGAGTGTGTTTAGAGCAACGTGTAATAGGTCTCTACATGTATTTTGAGAGTGAGTGCTCTATGTGGTCTCGTCTTGTAACCCTCCGGTGTTGATTGTGCTAGTGAAGTGGTGCTCCTCCTTTGCCCGTGGACGTAGGTCGCGTTGACTGAACCACGTTAAATCTTGTGTTCTTTATTGCTTTCTTTTAATCCGTTTGTGAGTGTTGAGAGAATCGATCCTAACACACTTCTAGAGCTGAAGCAATCGGGAACGTTTCTTAAAAAAAAAATGACATGCCGAGAGATAAAAATCTTGTTGGTCAATGGATCAAGACACCGATAAGCACTTGTTGAAGTGAATAACCGATGAACACACATGGACGTGACTTTGGATCGGTTTTGTGGCTGTTGTAGCTTGAGCCATGGATAGCACAAGCACCCGAACACACGAAGCTTTGAGTAATTTGGCCGCTAACTAAATATCTGTTCATACGGGGATTGTCCATTAAGTACGGGTGTTGGTAATCGATTGATGAGATATACCGCCGTTTGAAATGCATGAGACCATAGTGAAAGTGGCACATGGGCATGATGAAGAAGGGTGAGCCCGGTCTCGACAATGTGTCGGTGGCGTCGTTCGGCAACTCCATTGTGTTGAGGAGTATGAGAAGGAGTTAAAAGATGTGATACCCCTTCCGAACCAAGAAATTCCCGTAAAGCTTGAAATTCGCCACCCCCATCGAAATAGAGGGTTCGTATCTTATGATTGAAAAACGTTTAGATGTCCCGTTTGAACCGAGGAAAGATCGCAGCGACATCGGATTTTAACTTAAGCGGATATAGCAAAATATATTTCGTGAAGTGATCCACGAAGATGACATAATAACGGAATCCATCGATTGAGTGCACCGGAGCCGGTCCCCAAACATCTGTGTAAAATAGTTCGAGCGGGCGACTAGATTTGAGAGAGACGACTCATAAAACGGTAGTCGGTGACTTTTATTGCAAGAACAAGCATTACATGACTCTTTATTAGGATATTTTGCATCAGCTGGAATATAAGTACGCAGAACAATATCTAACATTTTTTACGATGGGTGTCCCAGTCGTTGGTGCCAGTTGCTCGTCTTGGTGGATGTAGTCACCATGGCTCTAGGAGATGCGGTCGAGGAAGCTAGCTCGTAGACACCGTCTTTATTTGTCCCTCGCATAAGATGCGCCCCTTTGCGTAGATCCTTCACAACAAAATACGAAAATTCAATCGAGGCATTATTGGTATTGCATAATTGAGAGACAGGTAATAGATTCCGTTTGATAGTCGGAACTCGCAACACATTCGATAATAAAATTGAACCATAGGGAGTCGAAAAAGATGTTTGACCGGTGTGAGTGACGGGAAGTCCATCACCATTTCCGACCATAACCTCATCGAAACCATCATAATCGGAGTAGATGGACAGGTTTTGAATGTTTGGAGTGACATGGTGTGATGCACCGGAGATGATCAACCAGGACTGATTAGCAGCCGCATTACTTGATGAAAAATGAGCCACAGGTGGTCGGCTTGATTGGTCAGAGCGGCAGGTCTTGGCGGAGTGGCCGGGACGATCACATAATTGACATATTAGCCGATTTGATCTAGTGGAGTTGCTGCGACGATTTCCTCCGTGTGAAGATCATTGACCTGCTTCTTAGTATGGCACCTGGTAGTGCTGCCTATCATATTGCACTTGGTAGTGCTGTCTATTTTGTCCGTGTCCTTGGTTAACCTGTGACCACGAAAATTTTGACGATTGCTTGACTGGTTATTGTGAGCATAGTTGGCTATGGCAACTAACGACTCTGGGTTGTGGTCTTCACATTGTAAAACCTTTCATGCTCTTGAAGCTTGTCGTGCAGGTCTTCGAAGGCGATCGAATTATCACGAGCCCGAATTGCAGCAGATATCTCCTTATATCCAGGTCCAAGACCATTCAATGTGTGGATGACGAGATCGATATCATCCAAGGGGGAGCCGATGATCGTTACATTGCCTTAATCTGTCCATGTATTCAGCGACAGACTTGGTGCCCTTCATGAATCGAGATAGCTGCTCTTTCAACGACATAAGAAAAGACCGAGATTTGCTGGCGTATGCCTTGCTCAGTTTTGTCCATGCTTCTTGCGATGTTTTTGCGAGGCTAATCACGGAGATGACAGGTTCCGTGACAGAGGCAATTATTGCATGGAGGATAAGCTGGTCTTAGCGAATCCACAACGTATATTTCGGATTTGGAATCTCTTCTTCATCCTTATTAATAGTCTTGGCCGGACATGGTGTCTCACCGGTGACATAGCCGAGAAGTGCGCACCCGGTTAGGAGTGGCAGAAATTGAGCGCGCCATGGCGGATAGTTCTTCTGGGTGAGCTGGAGAGGCAGCTGCGCTGAGGCGTTGATGGTGATTAATCCGGCTGCAACAAGTGTGTCGTTGGCCATCGCTTGTGCTACACGGTTCAACTAGGACAATAACACAGCAACACTTGAAGGGCAAAAGATGTAATGGAGTGCAGCAGATAAGTTGATGTGGTATGCCAAGTATGTGTTACGCACTTAGATCAAATTTGTCGATGCACTTAGGAAATGATGCTCTTGCACTAGGACTGTTGAAGCAAGGCTAAGGATTGTTGAAGCAGCACAAAAACTTTTTCACTAGTAAAAGTGCTTCAGGCAGCAACAATTAGGGTTACGCTCGGTGGAGCAAAAATTGCTCTGATACCATAAAGAATTGATGAATTGTATTGAATAGAGTTGATTGTATTACAATAGGGATTGTAAATATATACATGGCTTACAAGTAGAGATATAGAAAGATTAATATATTATAAGATACTATATAATCTTAAAAGATATATACGTAAATAAATATTTTCCTAATCTATATCCTTAATAACCTGTACACAGACTCGACGACAGTGCTGAATCATATTTACTTCTCTAAATGTTGTGTTCCTTTCTTATTTGGTGTTATCCATGATATTAGATTTCTTTTGAACAATTTCTCGGCTACTATTTCGGCAATTCCTAGATCGGATGTGCGTGTAGCACATAATTTTGTAACCGTTGTGACGGATGTAAATGTGTCTGGAACTTGGTTTACCTTGGAAATCCCGTACTTCTTACGGATTTCCTAGGTTGGTACAATTATAATATCAGATATGTTGAAGTCACCAAGAGATTTATATAATATTATATTATACTAAACTAAAGAGTAAATTTGAGACATGAAATTAAACTTGTCATAACTCTAGATTGATTTAGTTTTGGAGTACAGTTGTGAGATATAAAATGCAGTTGACCTCCCTTCATTCATTCATTCTTCAGGTCAGGTGTTAATTGGAGTGCAGGCTCCTGAAGTTGATCCTGACTGCACCAACCAACCAAACAATATATATGTATTCAGAACATCCAAATTGCCATAGTATACATGATCCCCAACCCAAACAAGTACCCTATAAAAGTGCCGAAATCAAAACCTAACCCAATATCTAGTAGTATTCACATATCTGTACAAATTTTGTAAGTCCTAGAGATGGAGTAAACAGGTAGAAGAAGCCCATTAGCCCCAAAGATGGACCTCCGTATGACCCCATATCTAGTACCCTAGAGATCATTAAGTTTTTTTTTTTTCCCCGTGGGGTGGTCCTAGGGCGCTCTCATCAGGAGGGCAGAACCCGTAGCATGCTTGCTTCACGCTTAGACTAATCCCCACTCGCACCGGTTCAGCCCGTAAAAGGTAAAGTGCTGGCCATGTACAATTTTTCATTCTAAAGTGCATGCAGTCGAATAAACTGTTATATATTTTCTTTATTATGTATCCAAAATAGAAGAAAATCCTAAGTGATGTGTTAATTTGTAATATATAAAATTTATGTTAGCAAAATGTTAAAAATAAAATTAGTTAGGGATTGGTTATATATATCGGGAAAAGATGAGCTAGTAGTAGTTTTATAATAAAGGGTAGGATGAGAGGTGGTTTGTTACCGCGCATGCATGGAGATCATCACATCCACATAATAACCTGCCATTGAGAAAGTCCACTGCTTGAAATGACCCACCTCCCTCACTCCTCTGCACCACCAACCAAACCAAACCAAATACACACTCTTTCATTTCATACATATATATATATATTAACACTACCTACCTTAAGTAAAAGTTATTACCAAAAGATAATTTGATAGTAATCAATTCTGTAGCTACAGCTAAATTACGTACCTTATAATAATCAACGGCAACAAAGTTGGCCCATCTGTTACCCGACGCACCGTAGCAGGTCCGGAGCATGTTAATAAGATCGCCCGAGTTGTTATCGCACGACACAGCCTTAACTGGGACCGTACCGAAATAATTCACCAACACCAACGATTTGGTATGATCGTTCAAAGGCGACGATTCTCCTCGATTCGGACAACTCCCGTCTTGCATCCCTCCATCTCCATCTGCCAAAACCCGAAAACCACTAAACCCTAGCTAGAGCTAGTAATGAATGAATACAAGTAGGTAATTAAGGTAGGTAGCGTACACTGATTTTCGAGCATGTAGTTCCATTGATACGCGATGCCTTCGGTCTGCTCCTTGGACTTGATGGAAGTGAAGACAAGCAGTCTGTGGTTGTTAGCCACCATGTCACTCACTAGCGGCCAATCCCCACCGTTTTTAGGCATCTTTGATACCGGAAACCAGTACTTCATCAGTCCAACGGCCGTGAACACATTCTTCAGACCGTTGGGTGTCTGGACATAGTCTTCTAGTATTAACGTCACAATTTCACTCGGGTTCCCAGACAAGAACACTTCGATCTCCTTCAAAGTTTCTATCGCAGGTTCCTGAAACATCCATCCACACCAACATATATCATTTAATATTCTTATTAGATGTACTTGTATGTATCCATCTATATTAATATCTATATCTATAATAGATATAAGTGAAGTGAAGTGTGAAGGACAGGAAAGGAAAGCATGCATACGTACAAAGGCAGTATAGTCGTGACATTTCCCGCCAAAAGAATGGCAGAGCCATACGTCACCATCGTAATCGTACGTGTCCAACATCAGCGCCCGTACTCCGTTCTACAATCTCATTCATTCATTCATATATATTAATTGTTGACATGAATCCGAAATTTAACTAATTATAGATCCTTGCTCAAATTTGAACATTACGACCAAACCCAAAATTGTTTAGCTTAGCTTAACATTGTCATATACATATATATACAGAAACAGCATATATATGCACGAGATTTAGACGACTTACATCAGTCACTGCGGGGCCGGCCCCTAAAAATAAAGATAAATATAGTGAATATGTAGAATTAATTAAGAATGCTTACGTTAAGTTGGTTGGTAACGGAATCTTCCTGATTGTTGAAGGTGAGGCGGGGCACTCCGGTGCGGGATGGCTCTCCTTGAATGGCAAAAGCGTTGTGGGTAGTCAAGTATGCATATTTGTTGAACGGAAGTGAATTGTTCTGTCCATAAATTCCATCATTATCATTAATTAATTAATTATTGAACATCATAACAAAATAAAAACAAACATTACAGAGAGAAATAGAGAGAGACCAGGAGCTTGAACTGATCCGTGTAGGAGGATCTAATACACCTCGACCCAGAAAACCCTATTGCGCAGGTCGAACAGAACAGCCCGGTGGCACAGTCGCTGTCCGAAGAACACTCCTCCAGAAGCTGCTTGCTAATTTATTCCCAATTAGTTTTTACAATTCATCAAAAACTTAATTAAAAACTAATTATAAAGCTAGTGAACGCATTAATTACGTACCTTGCATCCTCCATTGCTGCAAGCAGTTGAAACAGAGAGGAGTGAAGAAGACAGTGTCCCCAAAAGCAGTAATTTCAGCAAAACACCCATCTTATCTTCACAACTGGATGTATGTATATAAGGATGGTTGGGTCTCGATTTTAGTTAGGGTGAAATGAAAGAAATCTAACCGAGGTAGTTTATATATATAAACTGAATTGCTCTTGTTTTTTCAGAAAGTAACGGCAGGCAGGAGTAAAGGATTATGCGTTGTCATTATTTGCTTCTTCCGGAGAAAACCAAGAAAAACATTCATGAGGTCCAGAAATCTAGTTAGCTACTCTATCCAAGTTTTATATTATTATTATTTATTAGTTATTAATCAATTTGATAAATTATAATATAAAAAGAAACTAAAAGTTGAAACTTGGCAATTCATTTGTTATGAGATAACGACAGTCGGCTAAAAGTTGAAAAGGGTGAATGCAATGTCATGTGAACAGAAATCTATCAATATTAATGTATTACCAAACATAGACGTTATTGCATGGACTATTTTCGGGAGTTCTTGCCAAATTCCAATCAAAACCGAAACTTTGGAAATATTAGGACCATAAATGGGAATTTGTTTAATTAAGTTGCTATATGCGGCGCATCACATGATTAAAAAATATTTAAATAAAGATAATTTATAATTTTTTTTTATTTATGGAAAGATATTATTATTATTAAAATAATAAATGAAACATATAAAGGCAGCAACCAACGAGCCAGTCAATATAAGAAATCTAGTCAATTATGAAAGATATATTTGTGAGTGATATATAACTTTATTTGTAGGGGAATTATGAAAAATTCTTACAAATACAATATTTAATATTTTTTTTTTTTAAGGAATGACTCATAATAAAAAATTTGGTTAAAAACTTTCTTGGAAATCCATTGCAAAATTTTGAGTGTTGTAATGAATTCTCTACAAACATAATAAATTCTTTGTGTTATGAATATATTTAGTGGATGTTCAATATTACGTGTATTAGGGGTGAGCAAATTACCCAGTTGGAACCGGAACCGGACCGGAACCGGTCATTTGGTAGGTTCCGGGTAGATGTAAATGGTTCTGGTACGGTTCTGGGATTAAATTTCAAGAACCGGTATTTTCGGTTCCGGTTCCGGGATAAGTTTTCGGGCACCCAAATACCCGGAACCGGAACCGTTATATATATATAAATTAAAAAAAAAAACACTAAACATTTAACAAATTTAAAATTGGTTTGTGGAAAATGTTATAATTATTTTTATGATTCACTTGGTATAACATAAATTTCAGTTTCAATTGGCTACCGAGAACCCGGTTCCAACTGGGTATCCAGAACCCGGTTCCAACTAGTACCTAAAATTATATTATTTAGTTTGAAAATTTGTAACCGGTTCCTTAACGGGTACCGGAACCGATTGGCTCTTAACGGTTCTGGTACGGTTCCGGTTCCTAAATGTTATGGTACGGTTCTGGGTAATAAAGTTAGGAACCGTTTAGTATTGGTCTGGTTCTGGGATACCCTAAAAGTACTGGGTACCCGGAACCGCTCACCCCTAACGTGTATATATCATCTTCCTTGTTTAGACTTTCCTAGTATAAAATTTACTTCCTCCACAAGTATATGTAATCCCTATATAAGGGCTCCTATGTGTGATAATAAGATTATCTCTAAATTCTCTCTTCCATTAATTAGCTCTATACTTTCGTAACACGTTATCAGCACGATATCTCTCGATTATATATTTAGCTACATCGATTTCAAGATTCCACGACCACAGTGCAGTGCTGAGCGGAAACCATACTCATCTTAGGGTTGCACCAATGGAGCAATATATGAATATAACATCAACGAAAAAAGGGGAGATTTATTATTATTATTATTATAAATTATATTGATTGATTATTTTATATTCTAATAACTATTATTATCATGTGTAAAAATGTCGAATTATGTGGAGGAAGCTGACTTAATTAATCGATTGGAGAGGATGAACATCACACCGATCTAGATGCCCGGGACTGCTCCACACAGATCCACTTCACCATCACAGATCATGGCTAGAACGGAAGAAGAATATGATTACCTCTTCACGTAAAACAGATGAGTATACCTTTATTATATTATTAAATTGATATATGGGTTAAACTGAATAATTTATTTCGGTTCTTAAAAAAAAAAACTATTTGTCGCGAATAATTAACTGAACATGCAACATAGCTATTTATACGAAGTTATTTATTTATTTCTTTACATTTTTTTATTATTATTTATATCTTACATATAAAATATATATTATTATAAAGAATTGATTACTCCGCAATCATCATTTTGATGACGATGAATAAAATAACAATATGCGGATTATGTTACAAGAGATACATGACATATCTCCCACGAAAATACGAAAGATATACATATCAGTTAAACCTGAAGTTTACTGATGCATTGAGGTAAACAAGAAGTTTTACCCATATAATATGATATTTGGCGTGACCGGTTACAGACCATTCCGGATCACTTAAGATGCGCAGTACATTATTTGGAAGAACCTGAAGATTCTTCATAAATCATTATGATAATTGCTCTCAAATGAAAATTCATTATGCGATCATCATCAACTAAGTTCGGGATAAAATTCCATTATTTATGGAAATAATAAAAGGTGAATATGGGCCCGTTCACCTGCCATGTGGACCAATATATTATTTTGAAAGATGCATCTACAATATGGCCACATGTGCGTTGATTATGAATTTGCAAGAACAAATTTCAGATTATGCAATAAAGAATGATGAAGATATTGAAAGTTGATATTTACTACAAGATTCAGACAACTACATGTCTAGATTTGCAGTTTAGCATGAAAGTTACAAAGATCCTCCAATTACATAGCTAAACTGCTACCAATTAGGGCAAATTGAGTACAAATGCATGCTATTATGAAAGCAGCAATATAATTGCGCATCAAGCCAATGTTAAATCACAGTTCTCCCCATTACAACCAATTTTTGGTGAAGAGACAAATTTTCCTTATATTAATATTATGGTGTGCGATATATGTTTGAATTACTCCACGGCAACTCACAAACATGGGTCTGGAATGTTGGGAAAAATATTTTGTCTATAAATCAATTATTTGAGAACAATGACTGATATATATATTTAAAACAAGAGTGTTGATTGTCATTGCTGAACAACTTTTCCCAACATTAGGGGGATAAAAGAAGCAGCTGGCAGAAAAGAGATTGACTGAAAAAAAAAATTATTATTATCTCATTTAGATCCTCGCACAATGAGAATATGAACCTGAAGTTCAAAGAGAAAAGCATTTTCAAATACTTCCAATAAGTGACTTTATGAGACCCAGAAAGTCATAAGTCAAGTAACAGCTGCAAATGCTCCAATTTTGAAATGTCCTGATTGGACAGGTTATAATGAAAAATAACTCTCGTCTGAAGTGTGTGATATTGGTTCCAAAGAATTTTTTTAATAAAAGAATGGAGCAAGATAAATATGGTCTTATTATGGAGGTGATTTCCCAAAAAAAGTAGAGACATAGCTAAATATGAAACCCCAGAAGTGGTTCAGGTACCTGAAAGTGATTACAATAAAGAGATCTCAATGAGTTATGTCATTAACGGGAAGTGATGGAACCGTAAAATATAAAGTTGTCGACAATAGTTTTGAATATTATGCATGAGTGAATTCATAAAACAAGACGGGGATATTGAGCTCAATATGCAAAGAATTATCATGATTGGCCAAAGTTTGAAAAGACGCAAGTATGAGCATGACAAATGCAAAATGTGATAGCCAGTGGATATAAATAATTTATGCGTAAATAGATTGCCTCGTAAGATAGGCACAACCCTTGGTACAAAGACTTTTCCGCGGAAAGATGACAATTATTATATGAATCATTTGGTGGAGCAATAACATTCAAATACATTATTATGTTGGCAGTACATACAAGGTTTTAATATGCGTCTCATGATATGAATAATTTTATAGCCTATTTTGGTGGCTAATTTGATAGTGAAATCCACATGAAAATCCAGAAGGATTTAAAATGCTAGCATGAATATTTTCAAGAATGTTGGATGATAAAAAAAATATTGTACCATTTACGGGTTGCTTATGGTATATTATCCCCACTATATAACACAATTGAGCTAAGTTGTATCGAAGGCTAACGTAAGTATATGAATAAATCAAAATTGATATTTGATAAGATGAATTGATCACGCTATAGCCGAAAGGGGCATCGCGCGAGGGGGAGAATTTGAAGATATTGAAACTCCATAAGAGTTTTAAATACAATCAATTTATTGATGATGTTAAAATTCAGACGAAATATATTGAAAGGACAAAGGTTTGGCTCGGCCTGAAGATCGAGTACTTAAGAGATTGAAAATAATATTGTCTTATAAAAGAAAATGTCTTGAAGCTATTTTGCATAGATAAACACATCTATTGAGTACCTTAATGATTGTAAGAATGCCATGAGTTTAATATCATGACGAATTAAGACCTAAATTAATTTGCTACACAAATGTAAGTTATAACATGGAAGTGCACAATTTTCAAATGTAGCATTATATTGTATATATATATATATGAAGATAATGCAGGTTATATAGCTCGAGTTGAAGATTGTTATATCAAAGGAGACATACAAAACACATTCGCCTCAAGTTATTCTTCATCCAACGAATTTGTTCATATGACTATCTAGCGGATCTTTTCAAGGAGGCTTTATCGACTGCGACATCTGGAATATTGCCGAACATGATTGGATTGCGTCGACTTAATGAAATTATGCGATGTCAACATCAGGGGAGAATCCACACCGCTGCACTCTTTTTCCCTTAACCAAGGTTTTATCCCATCGGGTTTTCCTGGTAAGGTTTTTAACGAGGCAGCTTACAAAAAGGGATCCATAATTGTTTACTCTTTTTCCTTCACTAGATTTTTATCCCAATGAGTTTTTTCTAGTAGGTTTTAATGAAGCATAATTCCCTTATGAACATCCAAGGGGGAGTGTTATGAATATATTTAGTGGATGTTCAATATTACGTGTATATATCATCTTCCTTGTTTAGACTTTCCTAGTATTAAATTTACTTCATCCACAAGTATATGTAATCCCTATATAAGGGCTCCTATGTGTGATAATAAGATTATCTCTAAATTCTCTCTTCCATTAGCTCTATACTTTCGTAACACTTTGAAAATTCTTATAATTTGTAAGGGATTACTTCACTTGAAAAAATGTCGTCACAAATTATCAATTTTTTTTAGTGCGGGCATGGTTCAGTTCTGGACCAAATGTGGTTCAGTCGGTTCCATGTACTAGGTAATAATCGAACTGAATTTGGAGGTACAGAACTGAACCCTAGCAAATCCGGTTCAGAACAGGTTCGAACCTTTTTTTTTACAATTCAAAATATACAGACTACCACAACTTCAAACAAAAGCATCAAATCGTTTGAAATTTCTCTAGCATAGCAAAAAATCTATTCCACTAAGCAAGTGTCCTTTTTGAATGATCGGTTGCAGTCAAACATGCATATTGTCGAACGTAAATTTGTATTGCGCTTACAAATTGATTTGTATTGTGCTTACAAATTGATTTGTATCTAATTCAATCTGCCTCACTTTGCTTTAGATGTTGATTTTTCACGTTTTTCAATTTGCATAACCTCAAGCCTAGTGTTAAGACGTGTGTATCGGGTTGGCAGGTCTTCGATCCGAATGACACTCTTTACGGGTAAAATGTCCTTCATCGTGATTCGATGGCTCGTAAAAGTGATCTGTTAGCTCTAAGTAGTTCGTCGTCCTATTCCTTGCCAACCTGCACAAGGGGCGATATCGAGCACGGAGGGGGGTGGTGGTGCTCGATGAGCCCTCTCTGATGCCTAAGTAAGTTCGGTATTCTAGAGAGATAAATTAGAGAGAAGGCAGCGCTAAACGAGTAAAGATGCAACCTGATGAAAATGAATAGAACTTGAGCAGTATTTATAGGTTTCTGGAGGATTAAGGTGGCTTAATGACACCGTTAATCCCTAAGCGTACTTAATTAACACATAACGACAGGATTAAACACTTAATGGCACGGAGAGGTGGATGAAAAAGTCTAAGTGTGAGTCGGGTAAAAAGGGTGTCGGGACTCCGTGGGAAGAGGTCCGGGTAACAAGGCACGGGACGTCAAACACGCCCGTGGGAGGGGGGGGGGGTACGACGTCCAGGCAGGGTCTCCGGACCTTCGGGGTCGGATAAAAAATCCGACCCCTAGGCCTTGGGATAGGGCCAGCGGACAGGTCCGGGCGAGTATTTTTGCTCGTCCGGGCCGTTCGCGCTGTGGCTAAAGTGTTCGGGTCAAAGTTTCGAATTATAATCGTAAGTGGGGTGGTCAAAATAAGACAATCTGAATGGAAGCGGGTTCAAATTGGGCGTATATCCATCACATGCCCCCGAGTCAACCAATGTCTTAACCCTTGATTGACTCTATTTTATGATGGGATGACACGCACAATTTGAAACCGTTTTTTTACCTCTTGACGAATCCCTTGCTTGTCCGTAGGCACATTTTCCGTGTCTTGTCCTCAGTTTCTCAAAATAGAGGAAATATAAACGTTAGAGTAAACGTTGATGTGCTTAGACACGTGTCCGTGAAATGTGGATATAAAAATCCAATCTTCTCATACATGCATTTTAAAAATATGTGCGTGCATGGGGATGCAATGCAATCATGAATATGAACTAATGTAACTTAATTCCATGTTATCGTAATCAATATGTACACGTGCGGGGTGAGCTCTGTCTGTGAAAAAAATACTTAGACAGGGTCCAAAAATTTCTAAGTATGGGAATGTGAGATATATGCATATGAAAAATGCTAATTTGAGTGAACATGGATATATCATGAACGTGAAGGTGTGTACTAGCATACATGCAAGTAAAAACACAAGCATGGGAGTGGGTGTGGACATGCTGCAATCGTGGACATGAATGTATGCAGGAACATATGGCAACCATGTACATGGATGTTTAAGTGTTTGAACACATGGAAGTGTGTATGTGGGCATGCAAG
This sequence comes from Clarkia xantiana subsp. parviflora, assembly GCA_036873135.1. Lineage (NCBI taxonomy): Eukaryota > Viridiplantae > Streptophyta > Magnoliopsida > Myrtales > Onagraceae > Clarkia > Clarkia xantiana. Next base: position 38,426,034 of record JAPTYO010000008.1, read on the forward strand.
TGAGCGTAAGCATAAACATGTATGTATGCATGGACGGGACGGGACGGGACGGGACGGGACGTGAGCATAAGCGTGAGTGACGGCATTGGTGTTCTTGTAGGTGTAAATCATAAATATGAACATGAGTGCAAGGGTGAGAGTGTAGACTCCCTTTTATCCAAGAGTGCGAGCTCTGTCCCCCGATGGGACACAACGTTCTGCCTTCCTTTTACTAGCGCGAGAATTGTCTTTTAACCTCGGCTTTTGACTGGTGTGACATTTTCCTTCATTTGTTGAGGCGTGTGTATAGCTCTTGAACATTGACCTGCAATTCATTCTACATAAAAGTGGGGGTGAAAGTGCTTACAATCTTTCTTCTTACCCGCCGCGTGCGAAGGGGTTTATCGACATATGTTAAGGGTTTCCCCTTCCTTCGGATGTGTCGGAGTGTCGGTTCTTTTGGGGAAACTAAAAGTTCGCCCTCTTTGTAGCGCTTTGGGGTTCGTTCCCTTTGTTGGTGTACATCGCACTTTGATGGCTGGATCTCTTGGTGGCAGTTTTTCTCCCGTAACTTGATGTTGAGGTTGCCCCCGTAATAGGCGTATCTCGCCTTTCCATGAGTAAGGGTCGACCTTTGCGTCGGTCGCTCGGATGGCTGGCCCACCTTTGGGGAGTTTTTTCCTTCAGACGAGGAGACCATGAAGATCATTTATCAAAACAATCGGACCAAATCTCATTGTCCTGTGTCTTGGGGGTCCGAGGTGGACTTGTATGATGCGGGGATTCGCTTGACCCCTCCTTCCGTGAGCGTGGTATGTCATTAATCCTCTTTTTTTCATTCATCGTATGTTTTCCCCTTGTGGTTGGTTTCATAGAAAAACGTATAATGTGCAGGTGGAGCATCAAAAACGCGCCGTTTTCGTGAACAAGAAGAAGGCCTCCTCCAGCTCCGCTTCTAAGCCCAAGAAATCTTATAAGTCATGGAAAGTAGCTGAGACTTCCAGTATGTTCTTTTTTCATTCTATTTTCTTTATGATATGCTTATGACAGTTCTCATGTTGCTTTCTTCTTGTTGTTAGAGCGTTCGCCCCTGGTAACTGAGCGAGTTCTTGCGGTGGGCAAGAGTTCAAGCCAATCCAAGTCCAAGGCACGGAAGCCTGAACCTGAGGTCGGGCCCTCGACTGCCAAGAAGAAGAAAGCCGCGAGAGACTCTCATTCGAGTGCCCGCTTGCCGACTCCCTCTCATGATAAGGAGATAGTGGTCGAAGAGGCGCCTTCTTTGCTTGACAAAGGGAAACGACCTATGGATGGCGACGGGATGACCATAGATCTTAATGCCTCTCCTCCATCATTTGCCCCCCAGTCGAGGGGCCGATTCTCAGGTCTGTTACTATTACCTAACTTGTAAATGTATTTTTAGTTGTTGTTTGTGATCATTTACTAACTTTCTGAGACAGTCCGAATCCCTGCATTGAGTCGTAAAAACTTGGTTCGCCTTACTGACTTGGACGTTGTTGGGGCTGAGTGGGTCCTTTTGCTGGATTGAAAGAGTATCACTTTGACAGCCACTGTTCATTGTACACTCCTGAGGTTGGGGTTCGTGTCTTGCGTAGTGCTGTTTCCCCCGGAGACCGCGTCTCCCGTCCCAATTCTCCTAAGGAAACTAGGTGTTTCATTCAGGGGGTCTTATCTCGCTATGCTCCCGTAAGTGATTTCTTCTTTCCTTTTCCTTGCTATGTAGTTGTTTTGTTACGTTGTTTGGTGCTTGCTTGTTGTTTCAGGGCATGGATGACATTGTTAATCTCTCGTCTGTTGCACTCGAGTTATCCGAGGAGAAGAAAGTGCTTGAGGATAGCTAGGTATCCTTGAAGGTTGAGCTTGGAAATTGTTGCATCTTTGGAGATTTCGCGTTGTAGTCTCCTTTTACTTGATTCACCACCAGTTGGGAGTCACACTTTGCTTCTAAGTGTCTTACTCCCATGCCTCTTGCTATTCGCAGACCTGTAAGTAAGGTTTCATACTCTGCCTCATTGTTTGTCGCACGAAATTTCAAAGTCATAGCATAGAGCAATGGGGTTCATTCTCGTGGTGGGACTATGAGGAGCCCTGCCCCCGATCCCTCTTGGTTGGAGGATCCATCTGTGTACATTGTCATACGTCCTCCTTGTTTTCCTCCCCTTCTTTTTTCTTTGGTGGGTTTTCTTCAATTGTATTCGGCAGTGTGCCTATGAATTCTGCGATGAAATCGGCTAAGGCCTGACCCTTGATGGCAGTTCTCGGAGCGAAGTGTATTCTGAATTCGCTCAGCTCTACTCCCCCTTTGACCATCCTCTCTGACACGTCCGGTCTTTTGAGTAGGTGTTTCAAAGGTTGATTTGTAAGCACTACTATCTCGTGTGCATGGAATTATGGCCTGAGCTTTTTTGCTGTGACTACTAAGGCAAAGAGATATTTCCCTATTGGCACTGCCTCATACTTTGCGAGGGTCTTGCTTACAAAGTATATTGGCAGTTGGACACTATTCTCCTCCCTTATTAGTGCTGAGCTGGCTGCGTCTCGCTTACTGAGATGTATAGATATAGCTTCTCTCCCGGGACTGGATGTGCTAGGGGGGGCTGTGTTCTTATATATTGTTTGAGTTGTTGGAACGCCTCTTCACATCTGGGCGTCCACTCAAACCTCTTGTTTGCTCGCAATACTTCAAAAAAGGGTAGTGCCTTGTCCCCTATCTTTGAGAGGAAACGATTTAAGAATGCCAGCCTCCCGTTGAGTTGTTGTACTTCCTTGGGCTTGGTGGGGGATTTCATCTCTTCAATTGCGAGTAGTTTTTCTGGGTTTGCTTCAATTCCTCTTTGACTTACCATGAAGCCGAGGAACTTTCCTGATTGTACTCCAAACACGTGTTTTTGCGGGTTTAGTCGGACCTAATGGATGCGCATCCTTTCAAATACCATTCCTAGGTCGGCCTCGTGGCTTGCCTTTGTTTTGGATTTGACGATCATGTCGTCTACGTATGCCTCCATCGTTTTTCCTATCATATCCCCAAATAGCTTGTTGACCATCCTTTGGTATGTTGCTCCCGCATTTATCAAACCAAAAGGCATCACCTTATAGTGGTAGACTTCACTTTCTGCATAGAAAGCTGTGTGCGGTGAATCTTCTGGGCACATCTTGATTTGATTGTACCCTGAGTATGCATCCATGAGGCTTATTACTTCGTGTCCTGCTGTGGCGTGCACTAGCTGGTCTATCCGTGGAAGTAGGTACGCATCCTTCGGGCATGCGTTGTTTAAGTCGCGATAGTCAATGCACATTCACCATCTTTCATTGGTCTTTCTTACCAGTACTAAATTTGTCACCCATGTTTGGAATCTTATTTCTTGTACGAATGCCTCTAGCAGTTTTCCTACCTCCTTTCGGATTGCAATCTTTTTGGGTTCTCCTAATGATATTTTTTTTGTGCTATTGGTTGCACCGACTCAATGATGTTTAGCTTGTGTGAGATTACTTCTTCACTTATCCCTGGCATATCGTTTGGTGACCAGGCGAATAGCTCCTTATACTCCTTGATGAGTGTTATTAATTCATCTTCGTCTCTTTTGGAGAGTGTTGTCCCCAGTCATATTTTCCTATCTGGCTCTTCTATTAACACTTATTTGATGTCATCTGCAGGGGTTGGTCGTCCATACTCTTCCCTTGGATCTGTGTCAATCAAGAGCACATCTGGTGGCGGCTTGTTGATCTCCTCATTCCATATGTTATTCACACATACTTTTGCGACCTATTGGTCTCCTTTAACCTCCCATACTCTTTTTCCTCCTGGGAACTTCAGTACTTGAAGTGCTGTTGACGGGATCATACCATAGTTGTTCATTGAGGTACGTCCTAGCATTCCATTGTAGCCATGTAATTTTTCCATTATAACGAAGTTAACGTCAAATGTGAGGTTTGCCTCCCCATCTTCCAATGTCACTGGCAACGTGATTGTTCCCATTGAATATTACGATGCTCCTTGAAAATATGTCAATGGGCTATATAAAGGCTTCAAATCCCTTTTCTTCATTCCAAGCTTTGTCATTGTGTCAAATGTGAGGATATTCGTTGAACTCCCCTCATTGACTAAAATCCTCCTCACTTGGTAGTCTTTGATGCCGATAGTCACTACTAGCGCCTCATTATTGGGTAGGTTCAAATTCTTTATATCTTTTCCACCGAAATGGATTTCCCCCATACGATGCTTCCCTTCATGTGCCTTCAGCTTCTCCCATGATTGGGTAGCATATACTTCTTTTGCAAAGTCCGTTTCTCCTCTTGAGGCAAGGCCTCACTGAATTGTATTGGTCGTTGCTCCGATTAGCAACTTGTCTGTCTTTGGGGGTAGAGGAGGTAGCCCTTGGTTCATCACCAATTGTGGTGTTTTAGAGCTTGATTGAGTGTTATCCAGGACTTTTGATCTCTCTTAGGTGGCATTTTCTCTACCATCTTTTATTGTTGCCCCTGAATGTTAGGCTCTTGAAGACTCATCATTGGTGTTTGGCTACTACTGCCCCCTTCGGTCACTGCTTGTATTTTGTTTGTTACCATTGAGCACAGGTGTATGCTACGTGCTTATTGCTCGGATCCGCAGACGGCGCTGATGGGTTCCGATGTAATCGTTAGCCCCGTTAACAGCCAATGGACGGCGAGTAGGTCCAGTGGGCCTCGTGAAAAGCCTGGAAGGCTCAGAGGCCCAGCATGAAGGGTCCCGACTTAAGCGGTCCCGATATATGGGTTGAATGCTCCCGACGAGAAGCCTCTGAGCAGGACCCGATATGCCTTAGTGAAGGCCCCGATAATAAAGCCCCGCGGAGGCTGGACCCGTCTCGTGAGACAAGGGGTCCTGGGTGGTGACCTAGAATGAGACAACTCTGGAGTCCCCGACAAGAGTTGGGACTTGTGGTCAGAGGATAAGGCCGAGAAACCCGCCTACTAGATAGAGTAGTGGGGAAACGGTTAAGATATAGATAACCTCCCCCGAGATACGCAGGGCGTGCCCGAGATACTCGGAGAGTGGGCAAGATACGCGGAGCGTGGGGCGAGATATACGGAATCCCGAACGAGATATACGGAATCATGGGTAAAACTGCCAGGCGCAGTCTCAGGTAACTGAGTAACTTCCCCTCCTATATAAAGGAGGAAGTTACCTCAGAAAACAGATCATCTAATACGAACTTAGACTATTGCTTACCACCCCATTGATCACATACTCATTGAAGCATCGGAGAGGGATTCTGGGCCACCACCCAGGTCATCCCCTTTTGCAGGATTACGCGGAGCCCAGGAGTTCGAGTTTTCCGTCAAGAACGTAACGGAGCTTCGCCCGTGATCCAAAATTGGCGCCGTCTGTGGGAAACTAACAAAAAGCCAAAATAGTTTCTACCAGATCAATGGCCGGTGGCGGCAAGAAGAAACAAGTTCAGGCCGGCAGTTCTCGCCCCGCTGGAACTGTGAATTCCCCGTTGCCGGAACATGTTGCTGAACAAGGTGAGTACCCTGCTGTTTCTCAGACAGGGGGGCATGGTGATGATGAGGTCTCAGTCCGAGACACGACGCTGAACAGGCAAGATATCCCGCGAAGGGAGGTGGATGCTCCTCCAAACCCGGTGGGGCACAGAGAGGAAGTCCCGCGAAGGGAGGTAGGCTCTTCTTCAAACTCGGAGTTGGCCAAGGCAGTGGCAGATGCTATGCCTATGTTCTTGGCAGCCATGGAGGCTTTGTTGGACAAGAGAGAGGCCGCCAGGAGGGCGGAGGAGCTGCCCCCGCGAGAAGAGCTGCCTCCACCCCCTCTGAGGGTGGTGCCAGAAGAACAGGAGGTTCAAGAGATTCAACCCAGGAATAAGGGTAGGGAGCCCGCGCACTCGGAGAAGTTCGTGGTTGATGGTCCCGGACCGGTGCAGCACAGGACCATTCCCCTGAATGGTCCCATCACCCCCGATCAGATGGTGAAAATTGTCAGCATCTGCATGGGTGACCAAAAGCAAATGACATCGGAGCTAAGGGATCGATCCAGCCATCCTTTCGTTCCACGGCTGCTAGATATTGTCGCCCCGCCAGGGCTAGGCATTTCGACCATCAAGGAGTACGATGGTGAATGAGACTCGGTCCGCCATGTTCAGAGGCATGTCCAGGCCTGTATGGGGAGGACCTCGAATGACGACCTCGTGTGTTCACTGTTCCCGATCACTCTGGGAGAAAGGGCCATGACATGGTTTTTTAGCTTACCACCGGAGAGTATTACGTGCTAGGCTGACATGCATGACCGATTCATCAAGCAATATCAAGGCCGTAGGCGCCTCCTGAAGAGTGTAAGGTCCTTGACCCAGGTGTGCAGAGATCCGATGAATCGTTGGCATACTACTACCAACGGTTCACTGCCAGTGCTGCGGAGATTGATGAGGAGATATCGGAGGGAGAGACTATCCGCACTTTCCTTCGGAACCTGACTGCTCCGTATGGTTCCGACCTGACGCACAGTGTAGCCGCGAAGGCTGTGTGGAGTATGGAGGCCTTGCAGGCGAGGGCGAAGCAGCAAATCGACGTGCAGGAGTCGAAGATTGCTGCCGGAGAGCTTGATCCTCCGAAGTCGGGAAGAGGAAAGCCATCGTCCAAGCTGTCGGATGATCGCAAAGGGAGCGACAAATCGGAGGGAAGTAGGAGCCGTGGTCGCCCCGACAGAAGGGAAGACAAGCGTCCTCTGAGGAAGGATAATCGAGAGGGTCGTAACATGCCCCTCAACAGTTCGATGACCTCCGTGCTGGCTGTGATGGATCGGCAGGGTCTCGCCCAATACCCCCCGGGGAAAGAAGGTGAGTTCCTGGGAGGCCGCTCTGATCGTTATTGTCGGTACCATCGAGCCAATGGTCACGACACAGATAACTGTCGGGAGCTGAAGAAGGAGATAGAGAAGCTGATCCAGAAGGGGAAGCTTAAAGAGTTCGTCGGAAGAGGAAGGTGCCGATCCCGCTCCAAAAGTCGGTCACGGTCCCGTTCCAAGTCCCGTGATCGATCCCGAAGAAGAAGAAGGTTGAGTCGGAGCCCTCTGGTTCCGGTTCCCGTAAGGAGAGATGGGGGACCATTAACGTCATTCACGGAGGAATGGCAGCGGGAGGCGACACCACTGCTTCTCGGGAGAATTATGCTTCTCGCATCTCCGCTACTGTGGTGCTAGGCAAGAGGTCCCGGTCGTGGACTCTAAAGGAGGAAATGGTGATTTCTTTCTCGGCGGAGGATTTGATAGGCGTGGAGAGCCCCCACGATGACGCCTTGGTCGTGACCCTGGACGTGGACGGATTCGAGATGAAGCGGATCCTCATAGATGGAGGGAGCTCCTCCGACATTCTTTTCATGGATGCCTTGGAGGCCATGGGAAAGACGAAGAAGGACCTAACACAGGTGAACTTCCCGATGGTGGGATTCTCCGGATCGACTTCCTATCCGTTAGGGATGATTACCTTGCCGGTGGAGTTCGGTAGTGGTTGGAAGATGGAACGGCGGAACGTGGACTTCGTTGTGGTAGAATCCGCGGGAACATACAACGCCATTATCAGGAGGACCACCATCAACCCTCTCATGGCAGTTGCCTCAACCGTCCATCAGAAGATGAAGTTCCCGACGGACCATGGTGTCGGAGAGGTCAAGGGCGACCAGGTGGCGTCACGAAAATGCTATGTTAATGCCACTCGACGGAGAAGAAGGGAAGCCATGGCTGTCCTGCAGACTGATGCCGATCCTCGAGAGGAGTTTGGGCGTCCCGCCCCCATGGAAGATCTAAAGGAGGTCGAGATTGATGGACCTCGAAGGAAGGTGAAGATCGGGTCTGCTTTGTCGGAGGAAAGAGCCCGAGAGTTGATCGAGCTCCTGAAGGAGTTCAAAGAGCTGTTTGCCTGGTCCCCGAGTGATATGCCAGGAATCAGCCCCGACGTGATAGTGCACGAGCTGAAGATTGATCCCGCGATCAAGCCTATCGCGCAGAGGAGGCGTCCGATGGGCGCGGATAAGAGGGTCGCGATCCAGCAAGAGGTGGGCAGACTCCTCGACGCTGGATTCATCAAGGAGTTTCGATTCCAGACTTGGGTCGCTAACCCGGTCCTGGTAAGAAAGAGTAATGGGAAGTGGCGGATGCGTGTCGACTTCCGCGACTTGAACAAGGCCTGCCCAAAGGATTGCTACCCGCTCCCGAGGATTGACCAGTTGGTGGACGCCACATCGGGACATGAGCTGCTGAGCTTCATGGATGCCTACTCCGGATACAACCAGATCAAGATGGCTAAGGAGGATGCCCCCCATACGGCCTTTTATGCTGACAGTGATGTTTATCACTATGACGTTATGCCCTTCGGACTGATCAATGCCGGAGCAACTTACCAGCGGATGGTGAACAAGTTGTTCGGATACATGCTGGGGAAGACCATGGAGGCTTATGTGGATGACATGCTCGTGAAGTCCCGACAGGTAGGAGACCACGTCCAAAACTTGGCGATGGCATTTGAGCGGATGAGGTTTCATCAGGTTCGGTTGAACCCAGACAAATGTGCTTCCGGGGTGAACTCGGGGAAGTTCCTAGGGTTCATGGTGAGCCAGAGAGGAATCGAGGTGAATCCCGAGAAGCTGCGAGCAATCGAGGAGATGCAGTCCCCGAAGACTCATCGGGAGGTTCAAGTGTTGAATGGCCGGTTGGCCGCGATGAATCGATTCTTATCCAAGGCGAGTGACAGAGCCATGCCATTTTTCGATGTATTAAGGGCCCACAAGAAGTTTGAATGGTCCGACAAGTGTGAGGAGGCATTCCAAGCGCTCAAGCAGCACCTCCGTACCCTCCCGCCGTTGGCGAAACCGGTTCCAGGCGAGCCACTTTATCTCTATTTGGCTGTTTCTGATGTTTCTGTTAGTTCTGTCTTGATTAAGATTGTCAAGGGCAACCAAGTGCCCGTCTATTATGTAAGCAAGGCATTTGCCAAATCAGAAATGAACTATCCCGCTATTGAGAAGTATCTCTTTGCGTTAATTGTTGCCGCTCGAAAGCTCCGACCTTACTTCCATGCCCACGAGGTTACAGTGTTGACAAATCAGCCCTTGAAGCACTTTTTGAACCGACCGGAGGCGTCGGGGAGATTGGTGAAATGGGCCATCGAGCTTACGGAGTTTCGTATACATTTTGCTCCGCGAACTTCTATTAAGGGCCAGGCATTGGCAGATTTTATAGCTGAGTCTACGGCACCCGATCTGGAAGTAACGGGTCCCGCAGAGGGGGCAACTATGGAGGTCCCGATAGCAGAACAGGTCCCGATAACAGAACAGCCAGAACAGCCAAATGAGGAGAACACTTGGGAGATGTACACTGATGGTTCATCAAGTGTAGAAGGATCGGGGGCAGGATTCGTATTGATACCGCCCGGTGGAGGCGAACCCTTGCGATATGCCTTGGCCTTGACGTTTAGGGCCACCAACAACGAAGCGGAGTATGAGGCTCTCATCACGGGCCTTAAGATCGCCAAGGGTACAGGAGTCGACCATTTGAAAGTAAAGTGTGACACCAGCTTGATCGTGAATCAAGTCCAGGGGAATTATGAAGCCAAAAGTCCGACAATGAGGAAGTATTTGCACGAGGTGCAGACTTTGAAGGAAATCTTCAAAAGCTTCGACATCGAGGCAATCCCGAGAGAAGAAAATGCGGAGGCAGATGCCTTAAGCAAGTTTGCTTTGGGAGTGGCCCCCGAGGAGAATCGGAAGGTGCACTTCTTGGAGAAGGTGATTATCTCGACCATTGATCCCTCGGAAGTATGTGCTATTGAGGCAAGATCGGACGGAAAAGAAGAGCCCACCTGGATGACCCCGATAGTCACGTACCTGACTACGGGGGCACTCCCCGATGATAAGACGGCAGCTGTCAGGTTGCGTCGAATTGTGGACAACTACGTGATGGTGGACAACCAGTTATACAAGAGGGGGCATGTAAAGCCTTTTCTGAAGTGTGTAGCGGAGCCTGACACGCATCGGATCTTGAGAGAATTGCACGAAGGAGTCGCGGCCTGTCATGAAGGGGCCCGATCCATTGTGAGGAAGGCGTTGAACCTAGGCTACTATTGGCCTTCGATGAACAAGGAAGCGACAGCGATGGTCCAATCCTGTGATGCATGCCAGAGGTACGCTCCGAATATCGTAGCTCCCGCTGCGGACTTGATGTCCATCAGGAGTGCCTGGCCCTTCGCGCAATGGGGCATTGACTTGGTAGGACCTCTTCCCCAAGCGAAAGGTCAGTGCAAGTATTTACTCGTGGCCATCGATTATTTCTCAAAGTGGATAGAGGCTAAGGCGTTGGCCAAGACGACGGGGCAGCAGATCCTCAAGTTCCTTCAAACTCAGATTATATCCCGGTATGGGGTTCCGCGAGTGTTGATCAGCGATAATGGCCCTCCGTTTAATGGGGCTCAGTTGAAGGAGTATCTGGAGGAATTGAACATCGAGTATCGGACAGCTTCCGTCCACCATGCTCAGACTAATGGCCAAGTCGAGTCAGCCAACAAGATCGTGATGGATGGCTTGAAGAAGAGGGTCTATGCCCTGCAAGGTCATTGGCTAGATGAGCTTGAAAACGTGCTGTGGGCTGTTAGAACAACACCCAACAATCGACGGGAGAGGCTCCGTTTGGCCTCGTTTATGGCACGAAGGCAGTGGCTCCCGTAGAGATAGCGGTGGCGTCCCATCGCTTGCTTGAGGAGAAAAGGTGGAAGGCTGATGAAGTTCAGGCTCGGATGCGTCTGGCAACAGCCCGATATTATAATCGGCGTGTCAACTCCCGACAATTCTTCGTTGGAGAGCTTGTCTGGCGGAGGAACGAGTTCGTTCATCAAGATCGGATCAACAAGCTATCACCGAAATGGGAGGGACCTTACAAGATCGTAGGTATGCCAGCCCCGAATGCGTACAAGCTAGAAGACCTTGACGGCAAGACGTTGAAACATTCCTTCAGTGGTGCACACTTGAAGAAGTATCATGTTTGATAATAAGTCACCTTAAGAGGTGCGTGATGTAAGCCGCCGCGAATGGCGCAAGTTGTTTAAGTCGCCTTTATGGCGCGATAAAAGCCTTCCGAGGTACGAGTAAGACGTCCTGAAGGACGCGATAAAAAGCCTTCCGAGGTACGAGTAAGACGTCCTGGAGGACGCGATAAAAGCCTTCCGAGATACGAGTAAGACGTCCTGAAGGACGCGATAAAAAGCCTTTCGAGGTACGAATAAAAGCCTTAACGGGTACGAAAAAGCCCTAACGGGTCCGCGTAAGTCGTCTATATGATGCGGCCAAAAGCCTTAACGGGTACGAAAAAGCCCTAACGGGTCCGCGTAAGTCGTCTATATGATGCGGCCAAAAGCCTTAACGGGTACGAAAAAGCCCTAACGGGTCCGCGTAAGTCGTCTATATGATGCGGCCAAAAGCCTTAACGGGTACGAAAAAGCCCTAACGGGTCCGCGTAAGTCGTCTATATGATGCGGCCAAAAGCCTTAACGGGTACGAAAAAGCCCTAACGGGTCCGCGTAAGTCGTCTATATGATGCGGCCAAAAGCCTTAACGGGTACGAAAAAAGCCTTAACAGGTCCGCGTAAGTCGTCTATATGATGCGGCAAAAAGCCTTAAGGGGTGTGAAAAATCATCTTAAGTGATGTGTAAAATGGCCTTGAAAGGCAGAGACGAGAAACCTTAAGTGAAGTCCCGATTGGACGAGAAACCTTAAGTGGTGAAGTCCCGATTGGACGAGAAACCTTAAGTGGTGAAGTCCCGATTGGATGAGAAACCTTAAGCGGTGAAGTCCCGATTGGATGAGAAACCTTAAGCGGTGAAGTCCCGATTGGATGAGAAACCTTAAGCGGTGAAGTCCCGATTGGATGAGAAACCTTAAGTGGTGAAGTCCCGATTGGATGAGAAACCTTAAGCGGTGAAGTCCCGATTGGATGAGAAACCTTAAGTGGTGAAGTCCCGATTGGATGAGAAACCTTAAGTGGTGAAGTCCCAATTGGACGAGAAACCTTAAGTGGTAAAGCCTCGAGTAAAACGTCGGAAAGGCGTATGAAGTCATCTTAAATGGCGCATCGGAACGTCCTGAGTAACGAGTCTAAAGTCAATTTAAATAGCACAAACGATTATCGGGACCAAAATAAATGGAAGAAATTTCTTATAAAGGCTCAAAGGCCTAAAGGTTCCGATACAAATAAGGAGGATAAAGGAGGAAAAATTACAAGGACTCTAAAGATAAGCAGTTAGGCTTGGTCCTTATTGGCGGCATCTACGGGAGCTGAGTCCACAAAGTTGGTAGCAGAAGGCTCCACAGGGTCAGCCGTTGGAGGATTGGCTATCGAGGTCATGGAATCGAGGAGTTTCCGATGAAGAAGTAGCTCCTCTTCACTCTGAACTTGTGGTATGCATTTCCGGCCTTGAGCATCGGCTTCCCTGGTGGAAATGATACATCCTTCCTGGAGAGCTGCATCATAAGCAGTGCTGAAAATTTCGTTCAGAACATAGTCGAAGATGAAAGGCTTCCTTCCCTCGAAACCAGATCCACTATCTGAAATCAGCCATTGAAAGGAATGTTAGGTTTTTCAGGAAAATTACAATCAAACTAAGTGAAGATGAAGGCGAACAATAGAGAAGAAAACCTTACCAGACATTGTTGATGATGGCTTGGAGAAGATAAAGAAGAATCGGAAGGATTGAAGGCCTTGGACCACTTGAAGAGCAAAAGAAACTGGGAGAAGAAGCTTCGAGTTCGAAAATGGCTGAACTTCCAGAAATTGAGACGGTGAAGAAGAAATGAATAGTGCCAGGGTGTTAGCTTTTATAAGCAAAAGGACAAACTGAACGGACTCAATCTGAACCGTTGAAGACGAAACGATTTAATCTTGATCGTCGAGATTGTGGGGACTGTACGAAAGAGACGTTGGTGACGTAATGAGTACTTTTTCAGAAAGTAGCAGTCACGCTGGTTTGGGCATCGTTTCATAATCCCCAGCATTTAATGTTGCAGTAACCGAGGAGTCTCCTCGAATTTGGCAACTACCCGTAGCGTCCAGTGGGCCCAAGGCAGTCATGAGTGAGAAACTCTGTCATTCAACAATTGTGCGCAAGGTAAAAGCCTCCGACGGCAGTATTGGGAGGTACGAAGACAAAAGCCTCCGACGGCAGTATCGGGAGGTATGGAGACAAAAGCCTCTGATGATGAAGTCAGGAGGTCTGGAATTGGAAGACACGACGGACTAAATGTCCCCCATGTCTTGGGGGCAAATGATGGGTTCCGATGTAATCGTTAGCCCCGTTAACAGCCAATGGACGGCGAGTAGGTCCAGTGGGCCTCGTGAAAAGCCTGGAAGGCTCAGAGGCCCAGCATGAAGGGTCCCGACTTAAGCGGTCCCGATATATGGGCTGAATGCTCCCGACGAGAAGCCTCTGAGCAGACCCCGATATGCCTTAGTGAAGGCCCCGATAATAAAGCCCCGCGGAGGCTGGACCCGTCTCGTGAGACAAGGGGTCCTGGGTGGTGACCTAGAATGAGACAACTCTGGAGTCCCCGACAAGAGTTGGGACTTGTGATCAGAGGATAAAGCCAAGAAACCCGCCTACTAGATAGAGTAGTGGGGAAACGGTTAAGATATAGATAACCTCCCCCGAGATACGCAGGGCGTGCCCGAGATACTCGGAGAGTGGGCAAGATACGCGGAGCGTGGGGCGAGATATACGGAATCCCGAACGAGATATACGGAATCATGGGTAAAACTGCCAGGCGCAGTCTCAAGTAACTGAGTAACTTCCCCTCCTATATAAAGGAGGAAGTTACCTCAGAAAACAGATCATCTAATACGAACTTAGACTATTGCTTACTACCCCATTGATCACATACTCATTTAAGCATCGGAGAGGGATTCTGGGCCACCACCCAGGTCATCCCCTTTTGCAGGATTACGCGGAGCCCAGGAGTTCGAGCTTTCCGTCAAGAACGTAACGGAGCTTCGCCCGTGATCCAACAGGCGCCAATGTTTGCACACGAGTCTTCTTCGTGGGCTTCTTCTTTCGATCTTCCTTTCTTTGTGGGCTTTCTCCTCTCATTCTCCCGCTCCTTCTCCTTTGAGTACCTGCAAATGGGCACCGGGCGGTTCCAGGTAAGCCCACTCCGATGCTTAAAAGAGTATAAGCTTTAGAGAGATAAAACGGGCTTAGAGAGAGATTGATTGATTACCTTCAAATGAGGAGATGATGTCTCTATTTATAGAGTTCCTATTGAACCGCTCCGGTTCCAGTGCTTTCCTGGTCCGGTTGTGGTAGTTTCGTAATATTAATTGGCATTGACTGTAAATATTGTGCATTTGACCTCGGTTCGAACGTATGCGAGCTTAATATGGTTAAGTTTTGTGAGAACGGTCTTCGAGGGCGAGCTTACTCGTCCAGACGGAGGGGGGATACCCGGGTGGGTATCCCCAGGACCTCGCTTGGGTGACCCGAGGAAGGTGACCTTGCGCGGGTAACCCGAGCAAGGATGCCCTGCTAGGGTTACCTACGAGGGGCTTTTTCCCTTGGGGTCTTCCTAGTGGGTTCCGCCACTTGGGATGTTTTCGGGCCTAAGTGTTAAGCCTCGGGTATCTGTTTTCCAAGTTTCGAATTATAATCGATTGTGGCCAAATTACCGGGTCCAATTTATAATAGTTTGGGCGTATATCCAACACATGTGATGTATTTTGGTCGTTCATCTCAGTTGCATTGTGGAAGTTTTCTTTTTGTAAGAGTGCAGTTGGATCCTCTTTTATGGATTGTATTTTTTAACTTTCTTCGAGTATGATTAGCTTTTGTGTTTATAACTTTCTTCGGGTATGAGTAGCTTTTGTGTATGTTGATACGCCAGTTATTAAAATACGGCTTTGGTTATCATAATTATGTTTGTTTTAATGATGTTTCATAATTATTATTTTTTGTTTCAAATATAAATTTTATTGGTGAACTATCTCGCCGGTAAATACTTTTTATCAGCAAAATTTATCGCCGTTAAAAATGGTTTTACCGGCGAATATTGTTGTCGGTAAAAGTCACACTTTTTGTTGGCTACAATTTTTACTGGTAAATATCAATTTACCGGCGAATTTACTCACCGGTAAAAGGAGCTCTTTTTATCAGAGAATTATCTCGCCGATAAAAAAAAAAAATTACCGGCGAATTTTCTTGCTTGTAAAAGTCCCGTTGTTTATGCAGGAATATCTATCTGATAAAGCCCATTTGTTCCGACGAAAAGATTCACCGAAAAAAGTAGATTACTTTTATCAACTTAACAATTCACCGATGAAGCCTCATTTTCTCTGAAGTAATAACCCTTCGGTAAAAATGCATTTTTTTACCGGCAAAACTATTCGCCTGTAATAAATATTACTTAGTTATTTTTCAGTAAGTTTTTACCGGTGATGTATCTCGCTAGTAAAAGCTAAAACATTTACTATCCACTTCTAACTCACCGGTAAAATATTTACAGGTTGACCCTATTGTGGCGATGGTGATTAACGCAAAAATTTCGCGGCATGAGTTTTATCGGCGAAAATAGGACTTTTACCAGCCACCAACCCTCGCCGGTAAATAGGGTATTTATTGTAGTGCCTAGATCATCCACAATCGTTTTACATAAATTGTATTCTTAAAAGTTGTCACTTATATATTTATGTACATTTTAAGTGATACGTAAAGTTAAGACACATAAATAATATTTGCTCTTAGTTTTAATTAACTATATTTCTTAAATATATTTTATTATTAAATTTTCTAACAACCAACAATAAGTTATTAGCACTAGTTATAAAATGACTTAATTTTTAATTAGAGCGTCAACAATGGTATTACTTAAATGTGGCTTTAACATATTCTTTTATGTAAAATATATAAAAAAAAAAGTGCTACAATGGTTTTACATAGCATTTCTTAAGAGTGGGACCCACCTACTTTTACGTAACCTATTCCTTGAACTTAAGGAATGCAGTATGTATTACGTAACCAATTTTTTATTATAAATTCAATCATTTTATAATTAATACTAATATCTTATTGGTGTTTGTTGGAAAATTTAATAATAAAATATATTTAAGGAATATATTTAAGTGATACGATTGCATAGCAAATATTGTTTACGTGTGTATTAACTTTACGTATTACTTAAAGTGTACATAAATATCTACATGGTAAGTTTAAAGAATATAATTTAAGTAAAACCATTTTGGATGATCTTAGAATACTATTTAAAACGATTATAGCATATTTTTATACACTTTAATAAAAAAAACATGTTTGACCAACATTTAAGTAATAATATGTAATATCATTGTGATGATCTTAATGGTTCACGTTTTCCAAAGAATAATACGAATAAAGGTAATCTCAGCTTTATAGGCTTCGGTAACTAATCAGCAACTGAGCCGGTAATCAATCAACTGAACCAGTCATAGAACCAGGCAAGAAGAAACAAAGGCAGACCAGCCAGACAGCGCGACAAAGTAGATAAAACACATTAAATCAATTTTATTTTGTTTTAAAAAAAAACAACAAACAGATATCGGAATCGGATGGCAGCAAATCAGATGGAAAATAAGGCGGAATCAGTCGCAACAAATCAAACCTTGAATCTGCGGCAGTATTTAGTATTTACCATAGCATGTGTATCCACGTTTACACGTTCCTTGAGCACTATAGCGAGAGGTATATACATTCCAATATTGAAATGATAATATTATCACCTTATATATATATATATATATATATATATATATGATTATAGTATTCTTTTTAATAATATATACATCATCAGTATAAAAAAAAGTATATATTAGGTTAATATAAATAAACATTCTGATGTCTTACAACACGATGCATATATAAACCTGTTATATCTAAAACATATTTTCCGCAGCCCACCTATTACTGAAAATTTGATGTAAACAATGTAAAATTAATTATTTAATTATGATTTGGGCTAGCTACAACGTGCATGGTCGATATATGAGAATGATAGAAAGTATTATAAATCTATTCGTCAAATTTTGAGAAAAAGTGATTGATTGTTGGCATGATCTCCGGTGGCCTCGTATGGAGGAACTTGCGGAGGCTATGCTGCGAGTACTTCTCTCCTTCGTCAGCATTCTCCAGTACCGCCATGCTTCTATTTGCTTTGTTTACTCTGATCATACATATACCCATATCGTATGATTGGATCACTTAATTACGTTAATGAATAACAATATATATATATATATATATATATATACCATATTTCATTAATAATAATTAGTTTACGTGCGTATCGATCATACCTGACATCAGGGTTTAGGATGACGTTCCTTGTGAGCTGAAATGCACACATGCTCGTCACAAACGCCATTGCTGCCATCAAAGGATATACCTATATATATATATATATATAATTAATTAACAAGATGAAGTTGTAACTATGTATCTACACATATTGTATGAATATTCGTTACTCGACGTGCATTGCATAATTATATTACATAACATAAATGACGCTTATACAAATACCTCGGGTTTAACCCATCGACCCATATTGCACCAAAGATATTAACTCTCTATATGTTTTCCAATAGATTAGTGTATTTATGTTCTTACACATATTTGTAAGTGTGTATATATATATATAGATGAAGAAGAAAAAAAAGGAACAGTTAGTCTTTTAAGGAAAGTGTGGATATTTACAGTGGGCTTGACCCTTAATTTTCTTCCAAACCAAGGGGCCTTTAGCCTCTTGTTTTCTCAATCTTAGATTTCAAATTGCATGCCATAAAATACAAAACATGCTTTTACCTTTTTTGACATTTCAAAATTTTACATGGATTTGTCTTTAGCGTTTTGACTTTTGATATATCTTGATAGTGAAAGATTAAAATCCTATGTGTTTACATGTATTAACTAATATACGTATTAACTAATCGTCGACTAAGATATCCTAATTGGTGCTTAGCTAATACTATGTATGGACGAACTATATATATATTAGGATATCCTAATATAATGTTCGGATAAACTTTGTTTAGAATATCCTATTATACAATGACTAAAAGACTCAAATACCTTTATATGTATTTTTTTAATGATTTATATTTTTCTATACATAAATATATTCATTTAATGAATAGAAAAATTAATTTAATTGTTTAATGAAGTTAGCTCATGTCGTATTATAAACAGTGTTTTACATATGATTATACAATAGGCGAGCTTAATATGGTTAAGTTTTGTGAGAATGATCTTCGAGGGCGAGCTTACTCGTCCGGACGGAGGGGGGATACCCGGGTGGGTATCCCCAGGACCTCGCTTGGGTGACCTTGCTCGGGTAACCCGAGCAAGGATGCCCTGCTAGGGTTACCTACGAGGGGCTTTTTCCCTTGGGGTCTTCCGAGAGGGTTCCGCCACTCGGGATGTTTTCGGGCCTAAGTGTTGAGCCTCGGGTATCCGTTTTCTAAGTTTCGAATTATAATCGATTGTGGCCAAATTACCGGGTCCAATTTATAATTGGGCGTATATCCAACACATGTGGTGTATTTTGGTCGTTCATCTCAGTTGCATTGTGGAAGTTTTCTTTTTGTAAGAGTGCAGTTGGATCCTCTTTTATGGATTGTATTTTTTTAACTTTTTTCGAGTATGATTAGCTTTTGTGTTTATAACTTTCTTCGGGTATGAGTAGCTTTTGTGTATGTTGATACGCCAGTTATTAAAATACGGCTTTGGTTATCATAATTATGTTTGTTATAATGATGTTTCATAATTATTATTTTTTGTTTCAAATGTAAATTTTATTGGTGAACTATCTCGCCGGTAAATACTTTTTATCAGCAAAATTTCTCGCCGTTAAAAATAGTTTTACCGGCGAATATTGTTGTCGATAAAAGTCACACGTTTTGTTGGCTACATTTTTTACTGGTAAATATCAATTTACCGGCGAATTTACTCACCGGTAAAAGGAGCTCTTTTTATCAGAGAATTTTCTCGTCGATAAAAAAAAAAAAAAAAAAAAAAAAAAACCGGCGAATTTTATTGCCGGTAAAATTCCCGTTTTTTATGCAGGAATATCTAGCTGATAAAGCCCATTTGTTCCGACGAAAAGATTCACCGAAAAAAGTAGATTACTTTTATCAACTTAACAATTCACCGATGAAGCCTCATTTTCTCTGAAGTAATAACCCTTCGGTAAAAATGCATTTTTTTTACCGGTAAAACTATTCGCTTGTAATAAATATTACTTAGTTATTTTTCAGTAAGTTTTTACCGGTGATGTATCTCGCTTGTAAAAGCTAAAACATTTACTATCCACTTCTAACTCACCGGTAAAAACATTTACAGGTTGACCCTATTGTGGTGATGGTGATTGACGCAAAAATTTCGCGGCATGAGTTTTATCGGCGAAAATAAGACTTTTACCAGCCACCAACCCTCGCCGGTAAATAGGGTATTTATTGTAGTGTCTAGATCATCCACAGTCGTTTTACATAAATTGTATTCTTAAAAGTTGTCACTTATATATTTATGTACAGTTTAAGTGATACGTAAAGTTAAGACACATAAATAATATTTGCTCTTAGTTTTACTTAACTATATTTCTTAAATATATTTTATTATTAAATTTTCTAACAACCAACAATAAGTTATTAGCACCAGTTATAAAATGAATTAATTTTTAATTAAAAATTGATTATGTAAAAACAGGTGGGTCTCATTATTCGAGCATCAAATGGTATTACTTAAATGTGGCTTTAACATATTCTTTTATGTAAAATATATAAAAAAGTGCTACAATGGTTTTACATAGCATTTCTTAAGAGTGGGACCCACATACTTTTACGTAACCTATTCCTTGAACTTAAGGAATGCAGTATGTATTACGTAACCAATTTTTCATTATAAATTAAATCATTTTATAATTAATGCTAATATCTTATTGGTGTTTGTTGGAAAATTTAATAATAAAATATATTTAAGAAATAGGTTTAAGTGATACGATTGCAGAGCAAATATTGTTTACGTGTGTATTACATTTACGTATTACTTAAATTGTACATAAATATCTACGTGGTAAGTTTAAAGTATATAATTTAAGTAAAACCATTGTGGATGATCTTAAGGAATACTATTTCAAACGATTATAGCATATTTTTATACACTTTAATAAATAAAAAAAAACATGTTTGACCAACATTTAAGTAATAATATCTAATATCATTGTGATGATCTTAATGGTTCACGTTTTCCAAAGAATAATACGAATAAAGGTAATCTCAGCTTTATAGACTTCGGTAACTAATCAGCAACTGAGCCGGTAATCAATCAACTGAAACAGTCATAAAACCAGGCAAGAAGAAACAAAGGCAGACCAGCCAGACAGCGCGACAAAGTAGATAAAACACATTAAATTAATTTTATTTCATTTAAAAAAAAAAACAACAACAAACAGATATCGGAATCGGATGGCAGCAAATCAGATGGAAAATAAGGCGGAATCAGTCGCAACAAATCAAACCTTGAATCTGCGGCAGTATTTAGTATTTACCATAGCATGTGTATCCTCGTTTACACCTTCCTTGAGCACTATACGAAAGGTATATACATTCCAATATTGAAATGATAATATTATCACCCTATATATATATATATGATAATAGTATTCTATTTAATAATATATACATCAGTATAAAAAAAGTATATATTAGGTTAATAGAAATTAACATTCTGATGTCTTACAACACGATAAATATATAAACCTGTTGTGTCTAAAACATATTTTCCGCAGCCTACCTATTACTGAAAATTTGATGTAAACAATGTAAAATTAATTATTTAATTATGATTTGGGCTAGCTACAACGTGCATGGTCTATATATGAGAATGATAGAAAGTATTATAAAGCTATTCGTCAAATTTTGAGAAAAAGTGATTGATTGTTGGCATGATCTCCGGTGGCCTCGTACGGAGGAACTTGCGGAGGCTATGTTGCGAGTACTTCTCTCCTTCGTCAGCATTCTCCAGTACCGCCATGCTTCTATTTGCTTTGTTTACTCTGATCATACATATACCCATATCGTATGATTGGATCACTTAATTACGTTAATGAATAACAATATATATATATATATATATATATATATCATATTTCATTAATAATTATTAGTTTACGTGCGTATCGATCATACCTGACATCAGGGTTTAGGACGACGTTCCTAGTGAGCTGAAATGCACACATGCTCGTCACAAACGCCATTGCTGCCATCAAAGGATATACCTATATATATATATATATATATATATATATATATATATATATATATATAATTAATTAACAAGATAAATTTGTAACTATGTATCTATACATATTGTATGAATATTCGTTACTCGACGTGCATTGCATAATTATATTACATAACATAAATGACGCTTATACAAATACCTCGGGTTTAACCCATCGACCCATATTGCACCAAAGATATTAACTCTCTATATGTTTTCCAATAGATTAGTGTATTTATGTTCTTACACATATTTGTAAGTGTGTATATATATATATAGATGAAGAAGAAAAAAAAGGAACAGTTAGTCTTCTAAGGAAAGTGTGGCTATTTACAGTGGGCTTGACCCTTGATTTTCTTCCAAACCAAGGGGCCTTTAGCCTCTTGTTTTCTCAATCTTAGATTTCAAATTGCATGCCATAAAATACAAAACCTGCTTTTACCTTTTTTGACATTTCAAAATTTTAAATGGATTTGTCTTTAGCGTTTTGACTTTTGATATATCTTGATAGTGAAAGATTAAAAGCCTATTTGTTTACATGTATTAACTAATATACGTATTAGCTAATCGTCGACTAAGATATCCTAATTGGTGCTTAGCTAATACTATGTATGGACGAACTATATATATATTAGGATATCCTAATATAATGTTCGGATAAACTTTGTTTAGAATATCCTATTATACAATGACTAAAAGACTTAAATATCTTTATATGTATTTTTTAATGATTTATATTTTTCTATACATAAATATACTTATTTAATGAATAGAAAAATTAATTTAATTGTTTAATGAAGTTAGCTCATGTCGTATTATAAACAGTGATTTACATATGATTATACAATATAAACATATCATGACGTATATGTATATATATATATATAGTGCTTTACATGTATTATGCGTTAACATGTGATTTTTGTAATCGTATTCGTGTCTTAACATGAACACACACCATATCTAATTGTGTTATGTACGCATTCGAAGATCCAAGTTATTCAATTATTTAACTCGAGGTCCGAGGTGCTGGAGTCGGGCCCAAAGTCGCCGGGTCCGTGACCCAAAGTTGCCAAATTCGAGCTCGAGATTGCCGGGTCCGCGACATGAAGTCGCCGGAGTTGGGCCCGAGCTCGCCGAATGCCGACCAGGGGTTACACGAGGCCGGCCCGATGTTGCCGGAGTCGGACATGGATCGCCGAAGTCGGACCGATGTCACCGGTGTCCGGCCTGAAGTCGGCGGAGTCATTATCTATTAGGTAAGTATAGGGGTATTTTGATTATTAATCAATGTATTAGCTAATGCATAGTTTTTATAAGGCTTAACTAATACATTTTATTATAGAAATGCAATATTTATGTATTAGTTAATACGAATACCAAATCATAACAAACAAAGTATTAATTAAGCTATATATTAATATATCATAATACATATATAATAAAGGGTTAATTGGTCAATTGCACCAATATGTTTTGCTCATTGCCAGATGCACAATATTGTTTTCTTATGTTGTCAAATATACCACTATCTTTTGAGATGTTGCTAGATGCACCATTATGTTAGTCCACTGTTAAGCAAGCATGCTACAGGTGCTGCCCTCCTGATGAGGGCCCCCCTAGGACCACCCCGCGGGAAACAAAAAATAAAAATAAAAATGTTAGTCCACTGTTAAATACTATGTACAAAATGACAATGATCACATGCACAATATATGGTTTTGTTGTAATATTTTTAATATTACCAAAATAAAATTTATTTCAATATTTTTAGAATTTTGTAGCTTATTTGTAATTTTTGTGATTTTTTTCTCTTTTTGTTTCTCTTTTTTTGTTTGTAATTTTTATTTTAGTTTATTGCCTAATTTTTAACATTTTAATTGTCATTCTATTATAGTGTTGTTGTCTGTTTCATGCCAACAACATGTGCATCATCAACATTTCAAAAGATAATAGTGCATTAGGCAACATATAGGGTGCATTGGACAACATAGCGAAACATGTTAGGTGCAATTTGCTAATTAATCCTATAATAAAACGCGCCTAAAAGAAAAGTACATTTGATATATCAACCATATAAAATATCACGCGACTCTAAAGCACGTCAACAAAAAACTCTTGGTTCAACTGGTTAGAATGTAAATCCTCTCTAGTAGAGAATAATTCTCACTTCTCTAAAAAAAACATTCTTGTTAGATATCATACTATCGGTGAAATTTTAATTTCATATTTTGGTTTTATTTTCCAAACTAATTTTTTTTGCCCAAAAAATGCATTTGGTCGGCAATTTTATTACGTTTAACCACCAATTTTTTTTTCGTAGGCAAAGCATATAAAACCTAAAATTTGTAGAATTATAACTTTTTTGTTTGGTATTACCTTTTACTGAAAGTTTCAATTAATCACACTGGATATATATTAAAGGATAGAGATTAAACCAAGCGCACGTCAGCAATATCAATGTGACCGATACTCGATATAAGAAGAGACTCCACAATAAAAATGTTTCAATTATCAGTTATTTTAAATGCACCAAAAAAGTTTAGAAATTCAATTAATTTAATTAATAACTATTATTATATCAAATATTATTATAATTATTTATACAACCCTGTAAATAATATGGTTTTTCGTAAGGTTTTAGCCGTAGGATACAATACAATATATAGCATGTATGTATAGCGACCGAGCTGTTCTCCCATAATTCTGTTTAATTACTGCATTTGACTCCAAATCACACATTAGGCCGGCAATGTCAGCTTAATTAATTAAATATTTAAGCGACTCTTGTTTGGCTAAATAAAAATTAAAAAATTAAGCGCCTCTTGAACCTCGTCCTCTATGATTAAAAAAATAATAATAAAAAAAAACCTCGTTCTCAAGCTTGGCCATATTAGGGACAGCACTCTCTCTAGCTTTTAACAAAAACTGCGTTTCTTATATTTGAAAAAGTTAAGTTAGGCTTATTTTCTTTTTTTTTTTTAAAAAAATTACGAAACTAAATTTTGTGTAGTCAATTGATACGACGGAAAAATTCATTGGCAAATAATCCTTAGCTTGAGGACCAAATGAGACTTAACATACAAAGTTAAAGCAACCAATCATCAGAGGTACTTTGATAGTCAGTCATTAGTGATTCGGTTAGTGCCAAAATTTCAATTACACTTATGGTTTCAGAAAAGACGAAATGAAACATTACACTCTTGATTTCACCATATCTTTCTTCTAATCATGAAGACATAATAATTATGAAAACAAAAAACAAATATGGAAGATCTGGCAGGCAGGCAAGCGAAGCTAACCAAAGAAAAAATATAGAGGGCCTCCCTCTTAACGAATCATCAATCCTTGTGCCGCCTGAGAAACATCCTCAGTTGCCTTGTTCGCTCGAATCGTGCTCATCACATTCACCACATTTCCCTGGATTATTATGAACAACCATCAAATTACATATAAAATCTCAAGGGCTCATTTTTTCAGTTTATCTTCTACCTTCCATGCAGCTAGTTTAGTCCGAACTTCTTCCCATTGTCGCTGACCAAACACCCTCTCACTGCAGCGACTGCTCTCATTGAAATTTAATTCATTAATTAATACACATAAAGAAAGAAACAGCTATTTAATTCTCTTCTTTATAACATCAAACTAAAATAACGCACCTTACTACGATAGCTTCATTCATTTGGTCAATCTTGCAATCCATCAACTTAGCAGCGATTGCCTTAACTACCCACAACTCGACCTCATCTTCATTAATCTGCAATACACTAATACATGACGACTACACAGACATTTGATGAAACACACCGTCTATATGAAGAACCAGCCTTTTTACCTGAAGGGTGTCCCTGATAGTTGCATATGGAATCTGACCAGATTCATCCAGACCCAGATCAACCAATGAGAGTAGCCGCATCTTGGTAACACAATCCTCATGAACAACACCTACAATATTATTATAGCAAGAAAATTAAGAGATGAATCAATCCTGCATTTGATCAAATTCCTACTTTTCAACTGTCCAGAGAAATTCACCATAGTTTTTCAGTAATGGAGAATTTGCAGTGTAAAATTCTTGGTAGGCTTCAAGCCTCTGGGTCAAAAAGATCTTCAAGAGCTGATATATCAAGGCATGCTCTGCATCATTCTCCAGTTGAGCTACAGCAGGCATGTCCAGTAAATCACACTGCAAGTATATCTCCAGATTAGATTATAATAGTTCATATGATGTCTCCAAATCAATACCAACTTTATCAATTTGAAAAGATTTGTTTAGTATTACACAAAAATACCACTTCACATCAAAATGATCCTATGAACACCAAAAGTCCATATAAGAAGTACCTGGAATACACTTGGAGCCTTAATGAATTCAATTATTGCTCGAACTGCTTCCTCCTTGGCCTCACTCATTGCTTGTGCATCTTCACCGGAGAAGGTGGCCAAGTATTTTGTCAAAAACTTGAATGAATCCTTTGATGCACTGTATAAAGGAAGATGAAGGAAAAAAAAAATCAAGTTGCATGGCTTAGGAGTTAAAGTACTACAGTCAAGACGCAACAATTTTGTTTGGATTCTCTTTTCTACCTTTTGCTTTCTCTAACTGCATTTGAGATGGAAAGAAAGAGCTCCCTCTGATCCTTCACATCAACATTCCACTCTTTCAAGAAGCTGTCTATCTTCTTCAAAGAAGACGCCAAATGTTCTACCACTTTCCCGTTTACGGCCAAAGTTACGGCTTTCAAGAACACATAAAACCGTCCATACGGGATAGTTAGGAGGTTGTATAGATTGAACAAGCTGGCAAACAAAAAAATTAGTGAGGAACATGTGTGAGTTAGTTCTAAATCTCAACAAAACAAAATGTTGAATGCAATCCAATTCCAATATTAC
The DNA here is from genome assembly GCA_036873135.1 of Clarkia xantiana subsp. parviflora. NCBI lineage: Eukaryota > Viridiplantae > Streptophyta > Magnoliopsida > Myrtales > Onagraceae > Clarkia > Clarkia xantiana. The sequence goes on from JAPTYO010000008.1 coordinate 38,452,248, forward strand.
ATCTTCAAACGGAGAGCAGGCTTGTCATTTGGTTGTTGAAGGATCTTTCCAGAGATGAGTTTTGTGATCTCAAGTATTTCTTCTGGATCCTCAGATTTCGTGACAAAATTGCAGATGACAGTAAAGACACACTCGAGATCTGGTGCACAAAAGAATAAGCACAGTTAAGGCAGGCAAACAATTGCTTCTTAAAGAGAGGCAGAGCTACAAGAATTTGCCAATTCACATACGAAAAGGGGAAAAAAGAGAGGGGAAAAAGATATAGATAGTATCAATTACCCTTGTCAGAAACTTTGGAGAAAATCACGTCGGCTGAAGTGAGCATCAATGACACCACATCGAACCATCTACCTCTAACCAACAAATCCTGAGCTTCACCACATAATCGGTCCACATGCGGCCCGGCTACCTGCAAATTTCAGACAAAACCTCCAACATCAGATTCTATTAAGTATGAACACTAACTGTCCTCGAAAGTTGAAACTTTATCCTCATTGAAAAAATTCGATAGCTCACTTATTCCTCTAATCTAGCATATATCAAACGCCAACGAAAAACGGGAACAAGGAGAATTCTTCACAACCACCAAAATACGAACTATACACTATTCTAAATTTCGATAACAGTTACACTGGAGCACATCCTAAATAAAATTAGCAACCCGATAGAGACTAAATACAATCTTTTATCCTTTTTTTTTTACAAAATACAATTTTTTATCTAGTAAAATAGAAAAATCCAAACTTTGTAGGGGTATATATCTGAGATGTAGAACCCTAGACCAACGATCTGAAGCGGAAGCAAGGCAAGCATGAGGGAAAATAGTACCTCGGGACCGGCGTCAGCCCAGGAGAGGTCGGCGGTGTAGCGGACGACGGCGAGAGCGGAATCTTCCTCGGAGGTGGGAACAATGGTCGTCATCTTCGCAGAGTTCCTTCGCTCTTCTGCTAGCCAACGAATCTCTGGACGCTGTTAGAATCCTCAGATTGGCGTTCTAGCGGTCAAGCAGCTGGAGTGGAAATCAAAAACCCTAGTAAGCAGGGACTGCATCTGGTGAAGGGCCTTCACCATAAAGGCCTTAAAAATCAAACTACGGTGCTTTAGAGTTACCGTACTTAATATTATAGTTCTAATTAATTTTCAGTTTTAGCGAATTATTTTTCTTGTAAATTGTAAACTGTAAATGATACGCACGCATTTTTTTTTTTATATATATTATATATATTTACATTGTTTTCGCATTCGGACCGGGAGCGTTAATTTTAAAGTCCTCCCCAAATGCGGCGTCTCCGATGGATTTCGACATCGGGTCGCCCACGGGAAACACAACTCGCTTTAACAATTGGTCCAACCAATCTTGGGTATGATACGCACGCATACAGCTGCTGGGTTCTCCTTCTTATATTTTTTATTTAATAAAAAATTATTATCATATTATTTTATTGGATATGAAATGCTACATAATTGCAGGTGACTGCCTAAACACTAACAAAATTATCAAATTATAAATTTTACATATTCAAAGTGAGTTTGAAAGAATTTATCATAAATAAATGCAATTCATTAATTTCATTTTTATCTAAAAAAATATTATAAAAATCAAATCTAATATTTTTTTAACATTTTTTTCATAGAAAAAACATATGTGTAAACACTCGATTTTGACTCGGATATAACGTCGTTACACATGACGCGTTATTTTCAGATGCGTCAAGTCAGGAAGTGTCAACAAGTGCATATTAGAGTAGTAAATAAATATATATTTGTAAAATATCTCAGATATATTCGAAATATATATATATATATATATATATATATATATATATATATATATATATATATATATATATATATATATATAATAATAATTATTTAGATATTATCTGTAAGATATTTATTTACATGTATTATCTCCTATTATTTATGAATAATTATCCGTAGGGTATTTATCTGATAGAATTATCTCTTAAATTATTTATCTCCTAATATTTATCGGTAATTATTTAGAAAATCTTATCTATAATATAGATTACCTTTACTATATAAATAGGGGTCAGTGTTATATGTAAAATGGGATACAACACAACAAAATATATATATATATATATATATATATATATATATATATATATATATATATATATTATTCTTTCGTGCATCTTTCTATCTCTCTCTCTCTCCTCTTCCTATTGAATTTCTCCCCGCCGAAAGCAGCAGCTCCACCGCCGGCCACTACTTCCAGCCCTCAGCTCCGCCTCCACCCTCAGCCACCTCATCGCTCCGCCCCATCTCATCCTCCATGACCACGACGCCTCCAGCCCAGCCCCTCTCCTTCGCTCGCTGTCATTGCACCGAGCTCATCGCCATCTCCGGTCGTAGTCTAAGGCACAACATAAGAAGTATCCTATTGAAAAATGTGAATTGTTCACTCTGACTTCGGTTGATGAATCAGTAACGGTTAAGCAAGCTTTGGAAGGTCCTCAATCAAAGGAATAGAGGAAAGCAATGGAGAAAGAGATAGCCTTTATGGAAGCCAATTATGTTTGGACGTTAGTTGATTTACCTGCTAAACGTAGAGCAATAAGGGCTAAGTGGGTTCTTAAATTGAAAATCACTGCTGATGGAAACGTCGAGCTATATAAAGCTCGACTAGCCGTTAAAGGGTATACCCCAACTCCACGGAGTGGATTTTGATGAGACTTACTCACCGATTGTGCGTTACACCATGATCCGGGCCATTTTAGCCTTGGTTGCTAGCCTCGATCTCGAGTTACACCAGATGGATGTTAAGACTGCCTTCTTTCATGGGAACTTGGAGGAAAAGATCTATATGGAGCAACCAGAGGGTTTCTTATCCCCTGAAAACGAACGTAAAGTTTTTAAACTCTAAAGATCGATCTATGGTCTTAAACAGTCGTCTCGGCAATGGTACCGCAGGTTCCACGAAGAAATCGTTGGTAAAGGATTCGTGAATCTTTACGAGGATGCATGCGTTTACACGAAGACATCAGGGTCAAAGTATGTTATCTTGACGTTGTAAGTCGATGATATACTGATTGCCGCAAACGATGTGAGTTACCTGAATGAATCAAAGTCATGGTTAGCATCTGTTTTTGAGATGAAAGACATGGATGAGGCCACATATATCCTTGGCATTATATGCTAGAGATCGTGGTGCTCGAAAATTATATCTTTCGCAGGAAGCCTATATCAACAAGTTGTTGAGAAGGTTCATTCTCTTTGATGCTAAACTTGTGGATACGCCGGTTGTGTTTGGGTGTGAATTGTCGAAGCGTGATGGCCCAAAGACCTGGCAGAGCGAGAAGAAATGGAAAGTGCAGAGTGCCTCAGTATGATAGGTAGTCTGATGTACGCTAGGCAATGCACTCGTCCTGACATATGTTTCGTAGTGGGTTTGGTAGCGCATTTCCAATCAAACCCCGAATATCAACATTTAAAAGAAAAAGCAGTCAAACTGATTATGAGATATCTGAAAGGTACGGCAGACTATGCTCTGTGATATGTGGGAAGTAAGCTCGAATTGATAAGATATAGTGACACCGACCAATGTGGTGATCTAGATTATCATAAATCCACCTTAGGAGGAGTGTTTCTCCTTGCCAATTGATGCAGCGTGATGGGGATATATGGGACAAAAACTCGTTGATTCTAGGCCGAGAATTTGTTAGATAGAGGGCACAAGAACTCGTTGATTCAGAAGAATGCCGAGGAACTGACGCATGATTGAGGAAAACCTCAATTTTTTCATATAAATTCAACTGAATGTAAACGACGGCTAAACATATCTTAAATACTGAAAACAAAATCCCTAGACCTATGTCAAAATCCGAAAGTTGCAAACAGACCCTAACAAAACCGATAAATTACAAAAAAAGACCCGAAGAAACATAAAACTGCAGTTTTGAACCCCCCTAAACGAAGGAATTTGGCCAAAAACGTCAAATCCATAGTTTACTATGTGTCTTGCTCAAAACTCCGTTTCTGCATGAAATAATGTATTCGCACGCCAAAATACGAAAAATCAAGATCTCCCACAGCATTCTCTCCGGGGAAGAGAAGATTCGCCCTCGAATCTTGCGCAAGGAAGACCAGTAATAGGAAGCAGGAAGAAGAACACACTCAGCCACAATATCATAAAAAATTTCACGTGAAGCGGTGTTCGAGTGTGGTCTGGGTGCCGAAGTTGGGGTTGATTTGCCTTGTGGCTTGTACCCAAAATCGGAGGTCAATAGGCCTTCGAATTCGCTCCTAGCAGACGGGGAGATGATGAATTCAGGATCACGGAAGGTGGGGTGATGGTTGATCATCAGTGTGACGTCTTCATCTTCAACGTACTCATCATAAATTTGATTATCAAGAACGACATCAGTTCTGGTATGATCTGGTGCCAGCCAATCAAGGAACGACATCGCACAGAATCTTCGGCTCTGATACCAATCAGATGCAGCGTGATGGAGTTAGATGGGACGAAAACTCGTTGATTCTAAGGGAATGCCGATAATTTGTTGGATAGATGTAAACACCTAATTTTGGTCCGCGCGTATCACGTTCAAAATGTCATATGTGATGCGTTAAAAAGGGAGGTATTTAAATATGGAAGGTCGCGAAGTTTCTAAAGATATGAGTGGCTTAAAATATGATAGTGTATATGCATTATTTATTGAAAAATATTCAGAAAATATATTATGTGTATTTATGGTGAAATACATAAATATATATGTATATTTTCGGAATATTAATTGCATATATTTTTCAGATTTTATTTTCCTAGTTTTGGGGTCCTAGTTTAGCTATAAATATGGTCATTTTACATATAAAAAAGAGATCATCCATAATAATAATACATCAGTTCTCGAAAACAGTGCGATTTTGTCTCATAGTGAATAAAGTTTTGTTTTTTTTTTTTTTTTCTGTTAGTCACGCCTGCCATCGGTGGTCAGGCACGCCCGCCGGAGAAGCTGCCGGCGCCGCCCTCGCCCGTTCGCCTGCCCTGCCGCACCGGAGTCATCGCTGTCCGCCCCGCCATCGTCACTGCAAAGCCCAGACGCCGACCACCACCAAGAGCGCCGCGCAGCCCTCTACCACCAAGAGCGCCGCCCGTTCGCAGCCACTGCCTAAGACGTCTGTTGCAGGCTGCGACCGCGTTCGGAGCCACCGTCCCCGCTGTCGACCTCCATCTTGCTGTGCCGTCCCACCGTGCCGTGACCTCCCACCAGCGGACAGCTCTCTCTCTCTCTCTCTCTCTCTCTCTCTCTCTCTCTCTCTCTCTCTCTCTCTCTCTCTCTCTCTCTCTCTCTCTCTCTCTCTCTCTCTCTCTCTCTCTCTCTCTCTCTCTCTCTCTCTCTCATCTCTTTATCTCCGGCCGACCTCTGCCCATTCACCACCCCTAGCAGCCTACCCGACTAGAGTCATCATCGTCCGCCCGGGTGCTGCTGCCGGACCACCGCTATCGTCGTCCTGCCGAGCTCTTCCCTGTCGTGACCTCTGCATCTTCTTCTTCAGGTTAGTCCCGCTCCAGATTTTTTATTATTAATTATTATTAATATTATTATTATTATTATTATTATTATTTTGATTTTCTGTTATTATTATTACTATTATTATTATTATAGTTATCATTATTATTATACCATGTTAATTAGTTAGTTTAGGTCTAAATTAATTAGAAAACGTGTTTTAATAAGTGTACGTGTATGACATGTAAATATTAAATTGTATCATGATTTTGAGCATGTTTATTTTTGTTAGGAGTTTTAGATGCTTAATAGTTTTTTTTTTAGTTTCTAGATTTAGGTTAATGATCGATAATATTTTTTGCATATCCTAAGTTTAATTAAATCCTGACGTCGTTAGATTAATCTGATAAAACATGAATTTAAAGAATAAAATTGGCAAATTAAGTGAATAGAGTATCGAAGGGTGTAATTAAAAACTGTTTAATTTTAATTCGTAATAGAACCCCTGAACTCGAATTTCTGATCGTAGACCGGATTTGTACCTAGGTGTTTAATTCGTTATTTGCTTGGGTAATTTAGGATTCTAGTTAGCCTAATAATTAACTAGTGGCGACTCTTTTCAAAATCCACGTTTTTCAAAATGTTAATCGCCTTAGGTCAGATTTTAGGTCTGACAATTTGGCGACTCTACTAGGGAATTTGTTAGAGGGTTCGGGCTCATTATATTCGCTTTTTGCCATGTTTGAATTTTGTAAATTTATTTGTATTTTATTTTAATTTCACTGATGTAACTTGTTTTTTGTGATTTCAGGTGTGGAGTTATTTTTTTATGATGACTAACTATTTTTTTTGTTGTATCATATATTATTTGAATTCGCACACACTCACTTTAGTGTAATGTCAAAAACGCCTAAAACCCAGGGTGACTAGGAATCCCGGAGTTTTAGTACGGTACGACCGGAGCGGCTGGGTCGCCGGTACAGCTCCGAAAAACTCTGCTCGCTTGTGAAGGTCCTATGATCCCTATGATGGGGAGAAGAAACCACCTTGTAGGGAACCTATCAGTGGAACCTACCTTGTAGAACAAAGCCACACATTTTTACCCCCTCTAACATGTCGTGTTTTATCCATGTTTTTTTCCATTATAAAGAGGTTATTAGGTAAACTGCAAGTTTTTTTCTAACTGTGTAACTTTATTTCTCATGCATTCATCTCATTGCATTAAAAAAAAAAAATCAACTAAGTAGTTAGTCATTTAGTTGTAGATTTTTTTTTTCAAATGTGCATTTCGTATGCATTATTTTTTTTTTTTAAATAAACCTCTTACCTGAATTTTTTATTTTAAACTTGCATTTCATACGCATTATTTAAAAAAAAAAAAAAATCTTCAGGTAAGTTGTAATTTTGGTTAGCGAGTCGTGTATGCATTGTTTAAAAAAACATTTTAGGAAAAATCGTAATTATTCATCTTTAGCTATTAGAACTTCTAATTTCGAACGTGCATTCCAGAAGCATCATTTAAAAAACATTATTATAATTGTTTTATTTTTAATAATCATCCAGTATGCATTAATTTTAAAAAAAAACATTTTAGATAAATCGTAAGCTCTTTTAGTTTTAAGGTTCATACGTTTTAAAAAATAACATTTTACCTGGATTTTTAATCAAGGAACGCATATCATATGCATTATTCTCGGAAAAAAACTTTCAGGTAAATTGTAGTATTTTTTAGATATAGAACTTTTATTTTTAAGTTTGCATCTTATTTTCGTGCATCTCATATGCATTATTTTCAAAAAAATCATTCAGGTAAATTGTAATTTTTCTTAGTTGTAGAACTTTCATTTATAAGTTTGCATCTTGAATTTATTTTTGTGCATTTCATATGCATCTTTTTCAAAAAAAAAAAAAAAAAAACTTTTCACCTGATTTTTAATTTTGAGCAACCAAGATGCATTGATATTTTTTTCCTCGTTAAAAAAAAAAAAAAAATCGTTTCAGATAACTTGTAAATTTTCTTAACTGTAGAACTTTCATTTCAAGTATGCATCTCATGTGCATTGCATGTGCATTGTTTTAGGAGCAATAATTTGTTGATAGACTGTACACATTCTTAGTCGTAGAACTTTTAAACATGCACCGCATTTGCGTTATTTTTTTAAAATACTTTACCTGAATTTTTCATTTCGTACATACATTCCATATGTATCATTCAGGTAAAAAGTTTGTAAGTTGTAAGTTTATTAGCAGTAGAACTTTAACTTTCGAGCATGCATGAGCATTAAAAGAAAACTCAAAGTGTCATTCGTTTTTATCCAAGGTGTATTGCACTTTTTCGGCAAGATCGTCATTTAAACATTCACATAAGCGAGCGTTTAATAAATGGGAGAGTTTATTCGAATTTGAGAAAATAGTTTAACTGTGCAGTTGAGTGCGACTATTCGAGTTTAAACAAAGGACGATATTTTTTTTTAAGCATCTGTCCTGCGTTCGAGCCAGATAGTGCACTCAGCGAACTCAGTGAACTCCACGATAGTGCAAAACACCTTAGATCATAAATTGTTATTCTTTATGAAAGTAATCAAAATTATGAAATGAATGACATTAGAGTTTTCAAAAAAAATCATGCATGATTTCTTATATTCTCTAGACTAATTTTTCATTCACTCTTTTCAGGTACTCTTGGTTAGGTATCTTGTACATATAAGTTCTGCCGGCTAAATGGGGCAACAAAAAAAAAAAGAACATGCGGCCATCGAGTTGCATGGAGAAAAAATTGCGCATTCGGGATACCACCTTAGATCATAAATTTTGATTCTTTATGAAAGTAATCAAAATTATGAAATGAATGACATTAGAGTTTTCAAAAAAAAAAAAAATCATGCATGATTTCTTATATTATCTAGACTGATTTTTCATTCACTCTTTTCAGGTACTCTTGGTTAGGTATCTTGTACATATAAGTTCTGCCGGCCAAATGGGGCAAAAAAAAAAAAGAGAAGAACATGCGACCATCGAGTTGCACGGAGAAAAAATTGCTCATTCAGGATTAGGCCTGTCAATTTAACCCGCGACCCGTAAATGACCCGGTCACGGGTCGGGTCCGGGTATGTATATTTTGGTAACGGGTTATTCACGGGTTGACTCGAAAATGACCTGTTCAAATCAGGTCGGGTACGGTTTAGCTATATGACCCGTGATCCGACCCATGACCCGTTCTGCTGCTAACATTTTGGGGTAATACCATTGTGGACTCTAGACTGGATGCTCTAATGTCACAGAGTAGTGCTTTGTCACGAAAGGCATACGTGCCGAAGAATTTGGTCATATGGGTAGCATGCTCCATCCAAAATTTTTTCATCTAAAACATTTTCCATACGTTTATGCAACTTTAATTAAGCTTACTATTATAGTCTAATTAAAAGTAGAAATTCAATTACATTTTAGCCTACAAATATCTGTGGAGGTCAAAGATTTAATTGACTAAATATTTGTATTTAAGTATATATATATAATGGATACGAGTGGAGAATGAATTTAACTAAATTTTGAAGAAGAATAAATGATGGGCACGGTAAGTTGTGATATTAGATTACTACTCATTAAGGCAATGGGATAGTTATTGATGTTAGTATTTGAATATTTCTAGTGAAGATACGCAACGTAGAAAAGACATGCTCGTTACGTACATTAATCATATTTTGGTAACGGGTCACAGGTCAAACACGGGTCAACCCGTGACCCGGGATCCCGGGTACGGGTCTGCGACCCTGACCCGTGGTGACCCCCGGGTCAATCACGGTCGGATCGTCGGTGACCCGCGGGTCACGGGTTACGGGTCACGGGTTGACCCGTTTTTACAGGCCTATCAGGATACCCAACACTCAGGTCTGATAAATTATACTTGATATTTCCTTGAAATTTGAGTGTCCCCTCTCTTTTCGCAGATCAGACGACCATTTCGACCGAGGTCACAACCACGTGAAACGTGATTGCTTCAGAGAAATTCCATGCTACCATGTGTGGAATTCATACGCGACCCCGAACCAAGCTGTACATCTGTTTTACGGCGAGGTCTAAACCGGTCGGTGGTAGCCAAGGGACATCTTCCGTTGAATTCAAGCACGACCGTAGATGAGAAAATATCAAAGAGATGAAGAAATCATTCAAAACGATCGATAATTCGATGACGATCGAATATGCTAATTATTATTGTCGATGTCTTCTATCGGAGGGTACTCAACCCAAGACATCGACACGATCAACATAGCTTGATTCGATCAGCCAAGTCCTTTTCCGAAAAGATGGAGCAGGAAAGTCGGAACATACAACATGTCCATTCACATATGGAGCAAACTATCATTAAAGATGTCGAGCACCCAGGTAAGAGAAGTTGTGATCATTTTTATCCCTGAAATTTGAGTTTTTCCTTACTTATTGTGCAGCTTGGATAATCATCCAAATCAAAGCCCTGAAGAGCACATCTCGTGCACAGCCCTTTGCTCGCCGACCATTCTTGTGCCAGCTGTCGAATTTATCCCAGATTACCTCGGGCGATATCTATGCCCAAATTTACCATTTGCGGATTACTGTGCCAAACTCAACACCATCTATGTGTGTTCATTAACCAGGACATTCATCTTGCATGCGACGAGCGTATCCCGATAGGTGCTAGCCATGGGGCATACCCAGACGAGATTGAACAATAGCCGGGGCACTTGAGAAGCCGATAGAAGAAATCATTGTCTATGTTATCCACTGATCAAGGGTCCATCCAGGGCGTCGACACGACCGACGTATTTTAAATTATCCTGATTTGGTCTGAATTAAAATAAAAGAAGACCAACATTAAATTATCCTAGATGGAAAAAAAAAAAAAAAAAATCCTAGATGGTCTTAGTCGGTGCTAGACCAATACCGTTTTTGCTCACCCCTAAAATTAAGGATAATATTTAGAGTGGCTTTGAGAACATATATAATATTGAGTTACTAATTGCTTTAAAGGTCGGCAAAAGATAGTCTGTGATGAGGTTCCATCTACCACACACTCTAGGATCCTAACAACGGCAAGGCCTTCAACTAGTAGCTAGGGAATCAGAACCTGATAGCAAGAACTGAATCTGAAGATTCTGAATGGAATCATCTTTATTACAACTAAAGACATGAGTGGAAAACGAATATCATCTCCACTCGTCTTCTGCAAATCTAAATAAACAATTCATTCATTAACAGCCAAATCTTGGGGCTACCTCCTCAATCTATGTTACAAAAAATAAACTAAAAAAATCGAAACAACAAATTTTACATTGCTACATACATCTACATATATTTATTTTACTAGTGTTAGCAGGAGGGAGGTTGAAGTTTCTTCAGCCGGTGCGCCACTTGCTTCATGGTTGGCCTCGTCGAGAGCGAATCCACCGTGCATACGACTGCCAGGTGTAAAACCTCGACCAGGTCATCATGCGGCCCCACCTCCCACAACCCGGAGGTGAAGAACTCTTTCGCCCGACCCTGCCTCAGCAGCATACAAGCCCATGCCACGATATTGAACCCGTTCCCGTACGACGAAAATGATGGATCTAGCGCTTTTTTATCTGATAGCAGCTCCAGAAGGACAACTCCGTAACTGTAAACATCCGCCTTGTCCGATACTCGACATGTCATCGCGTATTCCGGCGCCACGTATCCAAATGTTCCGGCAACTCCTGTGGTGGCATGTGTCTCGGATGTCCCAAGCAGCCTTGCGAGCCCAAAATCGGATAAATACGCATTGTGGTCATCATCCAACAGAATATTGCTTGGTTTCACGTCCCGGTGGAGGACACGCGGCACGCATTGGTCGTGGAGGTACGCTAGGGCTCGAGCGACGTCAAGGGCTATTTTATGTAGGACCCGCCAGTCGACTGGTCGGGTCGATCGGTCTTGGATGAACTTCTCAAGGTTGCCCCCCGGCAAGTAGTTGTAGATCAAGAACATCTCTGTTTCGCTCGCATGGTAGCCGATTAGGGTTACGAGGTTCGGGTGGCGGAGACGCCCTAGAGTTTTGATCTCTGCATGGAATTGCTGGACGCCTTGGAATCGGCCGACCGCGAGCCGCTTTATGGCTAAGAGTAGACCTTGGGAGATCTCAGCCTTGTAGGTGGCCCCAAATCCTCCACTTCCAATGCAATTGCTCGAATTAAAAAATGCAGTGGCTTGAACCACGGTCTCATACGTTAACTGGACGCCGATTTCCTCGAAAACTGTCACCTCCTTCTTGATCGACCCAAATTCCCCCCTCGAGGGCCACCGACGAGTGTAGACAAACAGGATGATGAGCAATATGAGGACTGAGACAATCGCAGAGGCCGACGCAATGGACGCGATCTCGATCGAGTTGAACGAGGTTTTACTGTTGTTCCCGACCGGGGGGGAGCCCACGGGGGACACGTTGTAGTTTTGTGGGTCCCCTGACGGAACTGATACCGAGTACATGCACTGGCTCGTGAAGTGGTTTCCTTGTACAGCATCGCACCGTAAGAGGTTGTTCATTGGCAGCGGGCCCGATAAGTTGTTGAAGGAGATATTGAACAATGTCAGTGCCGTCGTGTTTGTCAGACCTGACGGAAGCTGCCCTGATAACCTGTTGTTGTTTAGCAAAAGCATCCTCAGTTTCTTTAACCTTAATAAACCGCTAGGGATCTCCCCTGAGAGAGAATTCGAGGAAAGATCCAAACTTTGCAGAGACTCAAGCTGGCCGAAGCTAGACGGGATCGAACCGTTCAACTTATTACCCGCCAATGAAAGATACTCCAAATCCGTAATCCGACCAAGACTCGCCAGAATGGGACCCACCAATAAATTCCAACTCAAGTTTAAGGCAACAAGCTGCAGAATCTCGGGGATCAGGCCAGAAATCCGATTTCCGGATGCATCCAGAAGGATATTCGATCCACATGATGTTCCCAAACCCGATTGAACAATCGGGCCTGATATCTGGTTGTAGCTAACATTGACAAAAATCGAATCGAATCCATTGCAGTTTTTGAGTATCGTTCCTGAAAATGAACCACTTAGATTGTTCTCCCCAGCCAAAAATGCATATACAGTTTTCTTCTTGTTGTTACCTACCATGGTGGTGGGAATAGGTAAGGAAGAAAGGGTTCCATTGAAGGAATTATGTTGGAAATTGTGGAAAAACACGAAGGTATCATCGTCCATACAGAAGGAGAAACCGACTACAGCTTTACACAAAAGAGACCCCAAGTATGCATCAGAAGGGTTGTAATTTGGAGCACAGTTGCTGACTTGGAAGATTGGGAACTGACCTGAGAGAGAATTTCCACTGACGTCGAACAGAGACATACACGGCACCTGAATCTTTTCAGAGAGCTCGCCGCATAGCTTGTTTGAGCTCAAATCGAGGAATGATAACTTACCGCAGGCACTCAATTGGGTAGGGATAGATCCAGTGAAGTAATTCTGCCTCAAATTAACCATTTCCAGATTTAAACTCCAGTTGCTCGGGAGACTGCCCTCGAAATTGGTTCTTGGGGCCCAGAGGATCTTGAGATTAGGCAGGTTCGTGATAACAGACGGGAGATTCCCTTCGAAGTAGTTGAATTCATCGTTCATGGACTTAAGCTCTTCGAGGAATATGTTATTGCTGATGTTGAAGCCTTGGAGAGGATCGAGCAAGTTGGAGAGGACTAGAATGGATAGATTCGTGCAGTTTCCGAGTTCAACTGGTATAGGCCCACTGAGGGTGTTTCTTGAAACATCCAACACCTCGAGCCTCTGAAGCAGTCCGATTTCAGGTGGAAATCGTTCCTCCAACATGTTAGAATACAGCAAAAGAGATTTTAACCTTGAACAACTTCCAATTGTGCTCGGGATTTGGCCGCCCAAGAAATTGCCTGACAAATCCAAATGCTCAAGTTTTGCACAATTCTTTCCAATTTCTCTGGGAATGGATCCAGTAAATTGATTGAATGAGAGATACACAGCTTTAAACTGACCAATATATCGTGGGAGGCTTCCATTGAGGGAATTTCCAGCCAAATTCAGGACTTCCAAACTGACCAAATTCGACAAAGAACTAGGCAATTCCCCAGAAATGTTGTTGAAACCTAGATTAAGAACCTGCAAAGATTTCAGCCCCAAGAAATGTACTGGCATCGACCCAGAGAAAAGATTTCCTTCTAAATCAAGAACTTCGAGCTTCTGCATACTCCATATCTCTGATGGCAATTGACCGTAAAGTCCATTGAAGGGCAAGGTCAAAATTCTCAGCTCCGTGAGCTTAGCAATGGAAGGCAACAACTTGCCGACTAGTTTCCCATCACTAACCGTATAATTCCTTCTAAATCCATACCCGTAAATTGGAAACTGAGCAGAATCATCAAAAAAGAACAACCTCTCCGTACCTTTGGCGCCATCACCGGTAACGTTGATGCACGAAACCCTAGAATTGGAGTTGCAGGAAACACCAAACCAAGCGCTGCAGTGGTCGGAGCTCCAATTCCAGCTGGCTAGCAATCCAGAAGGATCGGAAAGGGAAGTTTTGAGCTCCAGCAGCACTGATTTGTCCAAATAGTCGGCCGGCGCCGCCGCGCGTGGACTAATGGGGCAGACACAGAAGAGAATCCAGCAGCTGATGATAGACGACGATTTAAACGGGAAGAAGCGCATCGTAGAAGAAAGAATCCTAGTGAGGAGGAGGGTTCAAGAATTGAGGCGACAGGCCCTCGAACCCTCGTCGTGAAGCCGAGGTAGTGTGCCCTAGTTCTAGAGAGAGAAAGGAGGAGAGTCCAACTGCGGTCTTTCAGAAACGCGTCTTGTGTTTCTTCTTCTTCCTCTTCTTCAGTCTTTCGCACTGTTTTTTTTTTCCTTCTTTATCTATTATTAATTATTGATCTATAATATTAACAAGGAAAAACTATCATTGGCCAAATAGAAAAATAAAGGAGATTTTTTTTTGGTACAGAAAGGAGATTGTATTTATATATATAATATACTAGATTCCAGCCGGAGCTACGCAGTATTGTCGTGATGATGAATCAAATCGACTACAATGACTATATGCATGCATGATTGACCCGACTCCGAGTATAATACGAGGTCATGATTGAACGAAGTTTTATGATGATACAATAATAGAACCTTATTACAAAACAATTAAATTAACCGATGTAATATAATGTTATAACATTTCAAAAATCATTAAAAGTTTAAATTTAAACGCTCTAAGGACCGGGAGCAACAATACCTACGAAATGGCTCCCGGTCCCTCGAGCTTTTAGATTTAAAATTTTAAGAATTTTTTTAAGTTATTATAACATTATGTTACATCATTTTTTTTTGTATTAATGTTCTATTATTGTATCATAATTAAAGTCTATTCAATCATGACATCGAAGTCATATTATATATTCGGAGTCGGATCATATCATGCCCTCACAAATGCACTAGGAGATTGTATATATATATATATATATATATATATATGTTAGCATATGGTGACGTGGCGCCGTAATTGATAGCCCGTTAATATATGTGGTTACCTAAAATAATTAGGTAAAGGGTTAAAGGTACTTTTGATACCACATGTTTGACCGAATGTGGCTTTTAGTACTGGATGTTTAGTTTTGTATACTTTTGGTACCAAACGTTTGAAAAAATGTGGCTTTTGGTACATCCGTTGGTAGGCTGTTAGTTTTGACCGTTAAATGACATGTGTAAGTCACGTGATCGACTCTAAACTTTTAATTTTGTTCAATTTAGTCCCTCAAATATATTCATAACTTTTATTTTGTTTAATTTAGTCCTAAAGCTTCAAAATCGAACCCAATTGGGACCTATCTCCAATTGGGTAAATTTGACCCAAATAGGGCTACTTCAATTGAATTCGATTGGTTTAATTGGGTCCGATTTTGAAGTGTTATGACTAAGCTAAACAAAATAAAAGTTATGATATATTTGAGGGACTAAACTGAACAAAATTAAAAGCTTAGAGTCGATCACGTGACTTGCACATGTCATTTAACGGCCAAAACAAACGGCCAACTAACGGATGTACCAAAAGCCACATTTTTTCAAAAGTTTGGTACCAAAAGTATACAAAACTAAACATCCAGTACTAAAAACCACATTCGGTCAAACATGTGGTATCAAAAGTACCTTTAACCCATAGGTAAATGTCACATTATGGCTAATTGGGCTCGACCCAATTCCCATGTGACATGGGAGGCCCAAAATTGGGTCTCCCCACCCACATAGGTCGGCGCCGAAAACTAGAAGGGAAGGGGGAGGATTTTCTCCTCCCCCACTATATAAAGAGGTCTTGGGGTCACCTCCAAAACACACATTGATCACAACTCCTCATAAGTTGGAGAAATTCCTTTCTCTCTATAGCAAAATTCGGTCGGCCCTCATACACCACCATTGGTGTGCCAAATTGCTTCCGAGCAATCAGTCCGAGGTTCTGTCCCCGTTGAAGAATCGATCAGAGGATTTGCTGTGGAGCTTCTACCGCGTAGGACTTCTTCTCACGAAGAACTTGTACGGGTTCCGACCGGAGGATCAGAACTCCCTCCACATCGTTCTTGGGCAGGAAAGCTATTGAGGTATGTGTACATTATTCCGCTGCGTAATTAGATTACTTACATGTACACGTTTAGCATTGCGTAGTATTACGTCTCTGTAATCCAACAGTGGTATCAGAGCTTATGTTAGGAGTTCTTGAAATTTTGATAAACTGATGTTCTTGAAAATTTTATAAAAACCGAAATTTTTATGATGAACACCATGAGTAATCCGAAATTTTTAAACAAATTTCATACGTTTGATCTTTAAAAACTTAAAATTTTCGGAATTTACATGTTTTTATAGATCAAAACCAAAAATTCATGTTTAAATTTGAGTTTGATGTTCATGATCTTCAAGAACACGATAAGTTTTATCAAGAACAATATTTGGATTCATGATCATAGTAGTGTTTGATCTTAAAATTTGACAATTTTTTCCAATTTTTGGTGTTATGGCCGAAACCCTAGATGAATTATTAGGTAAATTTTTTAATTTCTTGGGGTGCAAGTTGTTGTATTACGGGGACGTAATACTACGGAATGCTAAACGTGTACATGCAAGTAATCTAACTACGCAGCGGAATAGTGTACACATACCTTTTAGCTTTCCTGCCCAGGAACGTCGTGGAGGGAGTTCTGATCCTCCGGTCGGAACCACGTACAAGTTCTTCGTAAGAAGAAGTCCTACGCGATGTAAGCTCCACAACAAAGCTTCTGATCGATTCTTTAACGGGGACAGAACCTCAAACTAAGATGTGCACCGAAAATCTCAACTAAGGGGGTGAAAGGGTTTCTCTCAAGTTCCTCAATAGTTATCCAATAACATCAACATCTCAGTCTTCAGTCTTTGTCTCAGTCTCCGAATAGTTCATACGAGGTTTACCGTGCGAACGGCGGATACGACAGGCATCGTGCTACTCATCTGTTAGGAGTATTGTAGCGCCCGCAGAAAGTTGATTCCCTTTCGTAAATCAATCCTGTTAAAATAAAATATGTACCGTACTGTATCCTTGGTCAACTGATAATTCTCTAATTGCCCAGTTTTCCACATAGAAATACTTCTCCAGTGCATCCATTACAAGTGTTCACAACCTTCAACTAATATCCGGTTGGCGGCCACCTAGTGAACACAAGAATCAGTGAATTATAGGTGAACTTGACCATCCCTATCAATTATACCCTTAGTCTAACTCAACCGGTTTCCAAGATGTGGTCACTTGGCAGTTTTCTTTGGCTCTACGCTCGTACGCCGGGAAGCGAACATTGAGCTAGACCTTAGGTATAAGTTCTGAGTCCGTGAGGATAATTTGGATGCCTCTTCATAAGACATCCGGGATCAATCACACGCTCAAGGTGAAGAAGTATGCGCCCTTTGAATCACTAGGATTCTAGCTAACACAACCGAGCATGACCCCATGGTCGAACATGGCACGCGCAGTATGAAACACGTGTCGATAACACACCTAGACTAGCCAGGATTGAGATATGTCAATCATGCTATCGCATCTTTCATCTGGCCTTGAATGTGATTTTAATGATTGACTGGGTCCAACACGGCGATGTAAAAAATGAAGATTAAGTCATGCATTAAGCGTGACAAGGTTATCGTTTCGTTTAACCAGGTTTATCCCCTGGTTCTTAGCCAATCTTGTTGGGGTAGAGGTCCCCCTCTCCTTGCAAGATGATCGTGCCTGTGTGACGAGGCATGGTTCACATTCGACATAATTTTGGTGGAAGAGTTTTACCTCTTCCTACGACTTAGTTTATAGACCGTAAAATCCGATGTTATATTTCATTATGATGTCGATAGATCATATACTCAGTTTGCAATTCTTTTATTCAATTGAAATAATATTATTTCAAATGTCAAAATGTTATCACTTATACAAGCCACTTATTTAAGCCCTACGTAATCCAAGCAGTTTTACGTGCTTTTCGAAAATCATTATACGCAATGGCTTAGTCAATGGGTCCTCGGCCACTTTGTTGGTGATAAGTATTCTAAAGCGATTATGTTGTCTTCCAGAACATATTTAGCATAATTGTATTTTTCATTAATGTGTTTGGTTCTACTATGGTACTTTGGATTCTTAACTGCTGCAATGGCTGCCTGACTGTTGGAGTATACCTTGACGGGATTACTCTCTTTGCCAGTGCCAATCAATGCAGTAAGAAGCCTTTTCAGCCAGACTGCTTCTTGTGCGGTTTTAGAAAGGGAAACGAATTCTGATTCCATAGTGGAAAGCGCGACACATGATTGCTTTTTGCTTACCCATGATATGGCAGCATCAACAAGGAGGAAAACTTTCCCTGTGGTGGACTTACGATCGTTCGGATCGCCACCGTGGTCGGCGTCACTATAACCAGTCAATTCGATTTGCCTGCCCTTATAGCACAGAACGGCAGTACCTTTCAGATACCTTATAATTCATTTTACGGCCTTTAGATGTTGATAACTAGGATCTGATTGGAATCTTGCTACTAGGCCCACAACGTAGCAGATATTTGGTCGAGTACATAGCATGGCGTACATAAGAGTCCCTACCATGCTTAGGTACTCTGCCCCCTTTATCTGTTCACGCCGCTGCTGGTTTTTCGGTCCATCACGCTTTGACTGCGCGCACCCGAACACAACTGGCGTATCCACGGGTTTAGCATCGAGCATTTTGAATCTTTTCAACAGTTTGTTGATGTAATATTCTTGAGACAGACATAATGTCCGGGCGGCACGATCTCGGGCAATCTTAATGCCTAAGATGTACGTGGCCTCTCCCATGTCTTTCACCTCAAATGCTGACGTTAACCAGGACTTTGATTCATTCATGAAACTCACATTGTTTGCAGCAATGAGTATGTCATCCACGTATAAGGTTATGATGACATACTTAGACCCGGAGGTCTTGGTGTAAACGCAGGGATCCTCGTGAAGGTTCACAAATCCATTTCCGACGATTTCCTCGTGGAATCAGCGATACCATTGCCGAGACGATTGTTTAAGACCGTAAATAGATCTTTAGAGTTTGCAAACCTTTACGTTCTTTGCCAGGAGTAATAAAACCCTCTGGCTGCTCCATATAGATCTCTTCCTCCAGGTTTCCATGGAGAAATGCGGTGAATTATAAAATTTCACTTTCTAGCTCTGCGGTTAGAAGGTAAATCAACTGAAGACCAAAAATCGAATTCATTTTCATTTAGGAAATTTCATCCTCCATTGTTTTCCTCCATTCCTTCGTTTGAGGTCCTTCCAATGCTTGCTGAACCGTTACTGGTTCGTGAACTAACGTCTCACTTGATGAGATACTTCTTGAAAGAAGTTCGTTGCCTTCGACTATGTCTAGGCTCGATAATCCCATCTATAGTCTGATCGTTGCTCCTACTCGGAATAATGCTTCTTTTCGGAGCATAACTCCCACTGGGAACAATGGCGGTGCTAGAACTTTGATCTACAACTTTCTCAGGATGACCTCTCGGTCTCGGAATTTTAGCTCCGAGATGTATTCCTTGATTACTAGGATCGGGAACCAAGTTGGTCGTTTCCCTCCCACTAGGAATAATGGATAGTTGTGTTAGTTCAGCATTATGATTATCATGTTCGACTTGATTCACATTTTCATTTAGTGAGGATTATATGTGAGGGGGAGTGATCTCTCCCACTGGATTTATTATGAAGATGTCTCCATCATCATTTACCATATCTTTCACTTATGCTGTATCAATTCTCCCACTCGAAGTAACACTATAAGAAAACAAATTTTTAGTGAAGAACGTTTGTGGCCATATGATTATTAGTCACTAAAATTTAATAATATAATGTCAACATATGATTTTGGTCACAAAATTATGTGTCCGTGCGACTTTTCAGTGACCAACTAATATTTAGACACTAATTACATGTATGTTGTGTCCAAATTAATATCGTCACAAGTTTGTAGTAGCTAAACATAAGTCAATGATTGTGATTAGTGACTAAATATATATTTGACACATCCACTACTAATTATGTAATTATTTTAATTAGACACAAAATATATATGTAGCAGAAAGTAAACAATTGAAATCCAGCCCACTAATTTAATCTAGTCCAAAAAATATGCATATCCAAGATCCATCCCCATAATCGAAACTAGGCATTCGGGTTTTAACCGAAAAACGTGTTAAAACGCAAACCCTAAGAGCACTGTTTAGGATAAATTTAAAGTTCGAAAACATATTGGATTTAAAATTTGACGTCCTATTTTAGTGAACATTTTTTTAAAAATTTCCGAGAAATTTAAAAATCTGGTTCGGTCCAATTTAAAATCCGGTTCAAATCGGTCCGATTTTAAAGATCCGGTTTGGTCTGAAACGGTTTAATAAAATAAGATTGTGGTTCGGTTTATCACTCAAAACTGGTTAGGTTCAATTTAGTTACTACGGTCCGACCCGACCCGACTAGGTCGACCCGATTAAGAAAACCCGGATTGGTTTTATCCGTTCCGGTTTAGCAATTGGACCGGCCCATAAACCCTAGGATTCGGCCGAAATATGTCTTGTGGGCTAAGTAGGGTTTTAAAGTCCACTAAAAACTTAACTTAGCCACCAAGAAATATTAATTATTTAAAATAATTTCCAATATTGCTAATATATATATATATATAATTCAGCACACACACACATATTATTTATATATATATAAATATTGTCAAGATTCTATCAATCAACAATATATGTATATATATAAAATATTCGGCCCCTATGTATATATTTATTATTGTCAAATATATCTTTAGGGAATAAAATATGTAGACAATATATTTTCTTAATCTTTTATAGTAACTAAATCTATCAATATATATTATCCCTATCTTTATATATATATATAGATAGATAGTTAATATCTTTTACAATATTATATTATGAACCTATCCTTATTTCCAACTTATAGATATATAGTTACCTATTAATAAAATTTAAAAATGGCAACCTATATCTATTATAATTGGTGCCGAATTTTTAATTACTTAGGGGACAAGAAAATTATTTTTTTTACCTAAAATACCTCTAGGGTTTTCGGCACTAACATGCAAAGTTGGAAAAGTTGTCAAATTTTAAGATAAAACCCTAACTTGATCATGAATCCAAAAGGTGTTCTTGATAAAACTCATGGTGTTCTTGAAGATCATGAACATCAAACTTAAGTTCGAACAAAAAATTCGGTTTTGATCTATAAAAACATGTAAATTTCGAAAATTTCAAGTTTTTAAAGATCAAACACATGAAATTTACTTAAAAAATTCGGATTACTCATGGTGTTCATGAACATGAAAATTTCGGATTTTTTTTTAAAACTCATGAACATCAGTTTATCAAAAATTTAAGAACTCGTAACCATGATCTGATACCACTGTTGTATTACGGGGACGTAATACTACGAAATGCTAAACGTGTACATGCAAGTAATCTAATTACGCAGCGGAATAGTGTACACATACCTTTTAGCTTTCCTGCCCAGGAACGTCGTGGAGGGAGTTCTGATCCTCCGGTCGGAACCACGTACAAGTTCTTTGTAAGAAGAAGTCCTACGCGGTGTAAGCTCCACAACAAAGCCTCTGATCGATTCTTCAACGGGGACAGAACCTCGAACTAAGATGTGCACTGAAAATCTCAACTAAGGGGGTGAGAGGGTTTCTCTCAAGTTCCTCAATGGAGGTACTTATTATTAGATTGATATCTAAACCCCTTAGGTGAGTCCCCTATATATAGGATTGGTGGAGTGGACAAAAGTCCACTCCAACCAATGTGGGACAAGTTTCGGCCGAACCATGCTATTGAAGGGGGAGGCCCAATTTTAGGCCTCCCGTGTCTATTAGGGTTTGAGTTTGGCCCAATTACCCTAATGTGACAATTGCCTAATTAACTTATGTAATTTCTTTAGCATTAACGGGCTACCAATTACGGCGCCACGTCACCATATGCTAACACAAGTAAGTAAAATTCGGCCGGCCCTAGCATGTGGATATATTTGTTACCATATTTTAATTTTATTAAAATGAGACAATATATCTATAAATTGGAAAGTTAAGGAAATATTCACATTATATATTAAAATATATAAACTATCAATATATTTAGCTAAAATATTGGGATAAAGATATATTGATAGGATTTAGTTAATTAAAATGATTAAGAAAAATATTGTCAACATAAATTATAATCCCTAAAGATATATTTGACAATAATATATATATATATATGTATGGCCGAAATTATATATATATATATATATGTTTATATTGTTAACTGATTTACATCTTCTAGATAAAATCTTGACAATATTTATATATATGTTACTTAATTATTGTGCCAATATATATAATATTGAAAATTATTTTAAATAATTAATGTTTCTTGGTGGCTAAGTTATGTTTTTAGTGGATTTTAAAATCCTACTTAGCCCACAAGATATATTTTGGCCGAACCCTATGAGCTTGTTGGGCCAGTCCAATTTCTAAAACCGGAAACGGGTTAAACCAATCCGGGTTTTTCTTAATCGGGTCGACCTAGTCAGGTCGGGTCGGACCAAAGTAACTAAGTGAATCTAAACCGAATCGGTTTTGAGTGATGAACCGAACCACAATCTTATTTTATTGAAATGTTTCGGACCAAACCAAAATTTTAAAATCGGATCGACTCAGACCGGATTTTAAATTGGACCGAACAAAATTTTAAAATTTTTCAGAAATTCTAAATGTTCAATAAAATAGGTGTTAGCAAATGGTGACGTGGCACCGTAATTGGTAGCCCGTTAATATATGTGGTTACCTAAGATAATTAGGTAAATGTCACATTAGGGCTAATTAGGCCAGACCCAATTCCCATGTGACATGGGAGGCCCAAAATTGGGCCTCCCACCCACATAGCATAGTCGGCCGAAAACCTAATAGTAGGGAGGAGGATTTTCTCCTCCTCCCACTATATAAGGAGGTCTTGGGGTCACTTGTTAGCATATGGTGACGTGGCGCCGTAATTGGTAGCCCGTTAATATATGTGGTTACCTAAGATAATTAGGTATATGTCACATTAGGGCTAATTGGGCCAGACCTAATTCCCATGTGATATGGGAGGCCCAAAATTGGGCCTCCCCCACCACATAAGTCGGACGAAACCCTAGAAGGGAAGGGGGAGGATTTTCTCCACCCCCACTATATAAGGAGGTCTTGGGGTCACCTCCAAAACACACCTTGATCACAACCCCTCCTAAGTTGTGATTTGAGAGAAATCCCTTTCTCTCTATAGTGAGTTCGGCCGGCCCCATAAACACCACTATTGGTGTGCCAAATTGCTTCCGAGCATTCAGTCCGAGGTTCTGTCCCCGTTGAAGAATCGATAAGAGGATTTGCTGTGGAGCTTATACCGCGTAGGACTTCTTCTCACGAAGAACTTGTACGGGTTTCGACCGGAGGATCAGAATTCCCTCCACAACGTTCTTGGACAGGAAAGCTATTGAGGTATGTGTACATTATTCCGCTGCGCAATTAGTTTACTTACAAATACATGTCTAGCATTCTGTAGTATTACGTTCCCGTAATCCAACAGTGGTATCAGAGCTTGTGTTAGGAGTTCTTGAAATTTTGATAAACTAATGTTCTTGAAAATTCTATAAAAACCGAAATTTTTAAGATGAACACCATGAGTAATCCGAAAATTTTAAACAAATTTCCTATGTTTGATCTTTAAAAACTTAAAATTTTCGGAATTTACATGTTTTTATAGATCAAAACCGAAAATTCATGTTTAAATTTGAGTTTGATGTTCATGATCTTCAAGAACACGATAAGTTTTATCAAGAACAATATTTGGATTCATGATCATAGTAGTGTTTGATCTTAAAATTTGACAATTTTTTCAATTTTTGGTGTTACGGCCGAAACCCTAGGTTTTATTAGGTCAAATTTTTAATTTCTTGGGGTGCAAGTAAGTAAAGTTCGGCCGGCCTAACGTAATGGATATATTTGTTACCATATTTTAATTTTATTAAAAGGAGACAATATATCTATAAATTGGAAAGATAATGAAAGATTCACATTATATATTAAAATATATAAACTATCAATATATTTAGCTAAAATATAAGGATAAAGATATATTGATAGGATTTAGTTACTTAAAAGGATTAAGAAAAATATTGTCAACATATATTTTAATCCCTAAAGATATATTTGACAATAATAATAATATATATATATGTATAGCCGAAATTATATATATATATATATATATATATATATATATATATATATATATATATATATATATATATATATATATATATATATATATATATATATATGTTTATATTGTTAATTGATTTACATCTTCTAGATAAAATCTTGACAATATTTATATATATGTTACTTAATTATTGTGCCGATATATCTTTATACCAATATAAAATGTGAAAGTTGTCCTCACCCCCAAAAGGTACCCCTTGAACATTTTTATTTTTATTTTAATTTATTATAGATATATATACTATATTTAGTTCCCATATATTTTTATTTTATTATATATACATATACGTGTTATATTTAGTTCCCCTATTTTTATAAAATTTCCGATTTAGCCTTTTTATCTTTGAGACCCATCTATTTATCTTTACTATTACTAAAAAATCATTTATACATTTTGTTATTTTTAGTTTTTTAGGTCGCTTAATTGGTAGGTCACCGTAGTTATTATTAATTTCTCCATCAAATATACTTATCAATTAGAGTCAACATGCATTCAATAGGTGCAAATGTCAGGTAGATGCATTTTTTCATTCACTATATCACCGATTTAAGGATGTTCCGCTTGTTGACATTTTTGTATCAAATAAATTAGTCACTTGCTAACTCATATAACATATCAAATATGGATCAAACGTGGTTCTTGAAGTTTGACTTTACATATAACATGTTACTCAATGTTTGATACTTATTGACTCGAACTATCGATTTAGTTCTTGCGTTTGTAAATTCAATCATATTAGGTATCTCCTAATTGGTAGTTGAATAAATAGTTAAGTTGAATTCAAGTATAAACTTTAGACATTAGTGTTTTAAAAAATTGATAATTTAGTCTGTATAATATTTGAGTATTACTAAAAATTTCATCAGATAATTGCATTAATTTTTTTGTTAAGGTCGCTTAACTGACATATTACATTAGTTATAATTAAATTATTAATACAATATACCTATAAATTTGAGCCACCCATAAAGTAAGATATGTACTCAACTTGTGCAAACTTTGAGTACATGTTTGAGATTTTTCTCGTATCACATAGATCAGTCACTTGTCAAATCATATCAACTGTTAAAATATGGGTCAACCACGGTTCTTGAATTTTGATATTTTACGGATAACCTGGTACTCGTCGTCCAACATTTAGGGTCTCGAATCATTAATTTAGTTCTTCAGTATTTCAATTAAATCAAACTGTGTACAACCTAATTGGTAGTTAAATAAGTAATTGACATCAAATCAAGTATAAATTTTAGATTTTAATGAATTGAAATTTTCTTTAGCGTTAAATCAATTTTTGTTAGTATTATGATATAAAATTGCATGAAAAGTGTATAGTTACGTTTGTATAGGTCAAACTGCTCCACCGATGACTCTAAGTGGTTAATTACGGGCTTACATTCTTCACTACTCAAGTTGATAAATTAGATACAACTTTGTTGTTAATAACTCACATCATGCTCAATCCAACTCATTATTAGTTATAACAGTAAATTAGTATCGTAATTTAAAAAAAATAGTTAATTTTTTTTACTTAATTATCCTCTTCTATTTTTTCCGTTTTGAATTACTTTGTCGTTCTTTTCGATCAGATTCATTTCTCGCAACCTCTAAACTTGACCATGTATTAATTACATGTTAAAATATTAAAAAAATGAAGATAAATTATGTATTTTAAAACTTAGACGATTAATACGCGTGCAACGCACGCGTTAATAACTAGTATATATATATATATATATGCAATATTGGAAATTATTTTAAATAATTAATATTTCTTGGTGGCTAAGTTAAGTTTTTGGGCCGGTCCAATTTAAACCGGAACGGGTTAAACCAATCCGGTTTTTCTTAATCGGGTCGACCTAATCCGATCGGGTTAGACCAAAGTAACTAAGTGAATCTAAACCGAACCGGTTTCGAGTGATGAACCGAACCACAATCTTATTTTATTAAATCGTTTCGGACCAAACCAGATTTTTTTTTTAAATCGGACCGACTCAGACCGGATTTTAAATTGGACCGAACAAAATTTTAAATTTTTTTCGGAAATTTTAGATGTTCAATAAAATAGGATGTCAAATTTTAAATCCAAAATGTTTTCGAACTTTAAAAATTAACCTAAATAGTGCTCTTAGGGTTTACGTTTTAACACGTTTTCGGATAAAACCCTAATATCTGGTTACGATTATGGGGATGGATCTTGGATATGCATGTTTTTGGGACTGGATTAAATTAGTGGGCTGAATTGCAATTGTTTACTGTCTGCAAAATATATATATTAGAACTGTCGTCTTGACTTAGTCAAGCTAGCTAGATAATATATTGCGAGAATTGAGCTATGGGATTTAAATATATGGTTTGCGCAATAGGATAGACATGCTATGCTGATTGAAAGTGCCGAGAATCCATGTCTAGATATTTCGCATAATAAGATTGTAAGTATGAATTGCAAATCATACCCTAATATTTTCAAAACTGAAAATACCAGTCGCCAATTATGCATGATGTATGCGGAAGTTGCATGTTTTGACACGTATGCTAGAATGTTCAGGACTGAAAACATGTGATAATTTACTTTACGTAGAATTATGTATGCTAGGAACATTAGACGCATGACGCGTAAGCATGTTGTTTGGTTTGTTCGATGTTTATGGCATGATATAGTATTATGCATGCGTAAATTATCGGATAATATTTCAAAAATCAAAAGGGCCTTAGGAAAGCCAAGATCGTGTATGCTTATTTGAAAAGTCCCGTTCCTGTAATTTGCAATATAATAACCGTTTTCAAAAGACTGATCTATTAGATTGAACACGACGGTAGTGTGAACTCTTTCACGGACCCCCTTTCCTCGGTTTACTGGCGGTCGGTTTGGTCTAGATGACTGAGGGATCACTATTTGTTGTGTTCCATCTTAATAGATAATCAGATGTTTGAAATTCTTTCAAAATGTTATTGTCTTCCTGATTTGTATAATCATCAATGTGTGAGTAGGCTGAATTAGTGCGATTCGATATTACTCGCAATCTTGATGGTATTAATTATGATGAATAAATTTGGAGTGTGTGTTGAACTCTCTACTACGATTTCAAAAAGTAGGGAGGACAATTACAGATGAATATAGTAATCTGTATGATTTTGACAATGAGAAATGAATGTGACAATTTGTTTCCCCAAGAATTAGAGTAGGTTATTTGATGATCTGAACGCATATATGGTGATACATTCGACCATGGTAAAAGGGGGTTGGAGAAGACTTGAATTGAAACCAGACAATGTTACAGCTAAGTATCCCTTCGCATCTGCCTCGGTGGAAGCAAGGATGCAAACGCTAGAAATGTTTCGGTTGAATGTGATAGTCTTCTCTATTTTCATGGATGTTGGCGTAAAACCCGCATCAGATCTTAAGGATGAAAGGTCAACATGGAAATGATGTATATGGTTGTCTGATATTGACAGGACTCAATAACCTTGAGACTAATCAAGTACAGTAACCACAACAGTGAAAGGGAGACCTTATCTGCTCACCATAGTGAGATCGAAAGAAGTGAACCATGATCCGCATAGCAAGAAGAGAACTGGACCGAATAGGTCCTATACGATAATCTGGTGGATTAAACCCCGTTGATAAAGTGCGTCTCAAATACGCCTCGTAGGTCATGTGTATGAAGCTGTAAAATGTTTTATGCGGACACAAATCATTTGAAGTGATTCACTCGTAAATTTACTCAGATGAAATGTTCAACATGACTCAAATTTCTTGACTATATGTGCGACAATCATGGATCAGATATTCGAACTTCAGATCAAGTACTATACCATTGTCATTTATCGTTCGTTGTTCGTTACCAAAATTTTGGTTATTTTGAGATTCGGAGTTATTGAATAAAGTAATTGTTGCTCGATTTGAAGCTCAATTTTCTTATCAATTTAACGTATTGGTTAAATGAGAACGATCCGAAACGAAAATAAAAATAACATACCTACGAGTTAGAACCAAAATTTCGGCCAGGTAAAAGCGGTCGAATAAAACGAAACGATTCACATACTCCGTCATCTCAGTCAGGACAACTGAACTGAATAAACCCATCAATTGCGTAGCTAGATCGAAATATTTAGTTTTTCTTATTTGTTAATACTCCATTGAATGTAATTTTCCGTAATGATTGAACATGTTCGAAACCGATTGGATTAAATTAATTTGAATTTGGAAACGAAACGATTTAAAACCACGGGATAAAACTGGTTTAAAGGCGCCATGCGCGAGTATACCTCGAAAGATGGAACACATCGTTTCTAAGTACAAATTTAATAATGAAATGTTTTAATGAATGAATGCTGAATTTTCGTCTATGACCATTTATGGAATAACTCATTGATTACTTATACGAAAGTCAGAGGTACGCTTCAAAAGCTACCGTGAACTTGTATAATATCAACTATCGCATAGGCGAAAGCTTAAATACATAGCTCAAGAGGTGGATAAGTCTCTGAATGAGTTGACAAACGAAAGGAAGTAGTCAGTAAAATGACTCTCCCACTATAAGCCTTGAACGATAAGTCTGGCTGGACATTCATTTCAATAAAAACAATTCAAGAAACATAGTTTAAAATTACATAATGTTAGAGTTCAACAACTACGTTCCCTATGGGATGAAAATCAGTTGACTCACATAAAAGTAATATTATTTTCCGAATAATCTGTTGAACACGCTACCATAATTAGCTAAAAGAAATGATAAGGGTTGCACCTTGTCAGCTTGCGACATTAATTTGCGCATTAAACAAGTATTTGGATAAAAGAGTACAGACTACTCTCGAGTGATACATTTTTAATTAGCTTAAATTATGATGCCGTGGTCAAACATGAAACATTACAAAGCTTGATGACGAAATTCAACGCTTAGAAACAGACGAAGTCTTGATCGAACTGGAAAAGGATGACGATGAATCCAGGTCCCACTTACTTCGAGTGGGAGATTTGACACAGCACAAGTGAATGACATGGTAAATGATGATGGAAACATTATCATAGTAAATCTAGTGGGAGGGCTCACTCTCCCCCACAATCAAATCACTAATGTTGCTAATGCGAATCAAGTTGATACCTGATAATCAGGTCGCTGAACCGTTGGATGAAAATCCAATAATGACACAACTACCCATTGTTCCTAGTGGGAGTGGCACGACCAACTTGGTTCCAGATCCTAGTGATCAAGGAATTAATCTCGGAGGTAGAATTCCGAGACCAAGAGGACGTCCAAGGAAAGTTGTTAGTCAAGGTTCCAGCACTGCCATTATTCCCAGTGGGAGTGATGCTACGATAAGAAGCATTATTCCGAGTGGGAGTATCGATCAGACTCAAGATGGGATTAACGAGCCTAGACGTAGTCAAAGGCAACGAACTTCTCCCAAGAAGTATCCTATCAAAAGGGGTGATATTCTCACTCTAACGTCTGTTGACGAACCGGTAATGTTTAAGCAAGCGATGGAAGGACCTCAAGCAAAGGAATGGAGGAAGAGATCGCCTCAATGAAAGCCAATTCAGTTTGGTCTTTGGTTGATTTACCTGCTAAACGCAGAACTATAGTGGCAAAGTGGGTCTTGAAACTCAAACTCACTACTGATGGAGAAGTCGAGTGATACAAAGCCCGACTAGTTGCGAAAGGATATACCCAAATTCACGGAGTGGACGTTGATGAAACAAACTCACCGACTGTGCGTTACACCACAGTCAGGGCCATCCTTGCCCTTATTGCAAGCCTCGATCACGAGCCTGCATTAAATGGATGTTAAGACTGCATTTCTCCACGGAAACCTGGACGATGAGATCTATATGGAGCAGTCAGAGGGTTTCATTACTCCTGGTAAAGAACGTAAAAGTTTGCAAACTCCAAATATCTATCCCTGGTCTTAAACAATCGTCTCGGCAATAGTATAGCAGGTTCCACGAAGAAATCGCTGGAAACGGATTTGTGAACCTCCATGAGGATCCCTGCGTATACACTAAGACCTTCGGGTCTAAGTATGTCATCTTAACCTTATACGTGGATGACCAACTCATTGCTGAAAACGATGTGAGTTTTATGAAACAGTCAAAGTCCTGGTTGGCATCAGTATTCGAGATGAAAGACATGGGAGAGGCTACGTACATCTTAGGCATTAAAATCGCCAGAGATCGTGCCGCCTGGAGACTGTGTCTATCTCAAGAATCTCATATCAATAAATTGTTAAAGAGTTTCAGAATGTTGAATGCCAAACCCGTGGAAACGCCGGTAGTACTTGGGTGCGCGCTGTCAAAGCGTGATGGCCCGAAGAACCTGCAGGAGCGTGAACAGATGAAGAGTGGCGAGTATTTGAGCATGGTAGGAAGCTTAATGTACGCCATGCTCTGCACTCGTCCGGACATCTGTTACGCTGTGGGCCTAATAGCAAGATTCCATTCAGAATTTAGCTATCAACTTTTAAAGACCATAAAGCGAGTCATACAGGTACTGCCGACTACGTATTGTGCTATGAAGGCAGGAATATAGAATTGACCGGTTTCTGTGACGCCGACCATGGTGGCGAGCTGGATGATCGTAAGTCCACCACAGGAGGGTATTCCTCCTTGCTAATGCCACCATTTCATGGACGAGCAAGAAGCAATCATGGGTCGCGCTGTCTACGATATAATCGGAATTCGTTACCCTCTCCAAAACGCACAGGAAACGGTCTGGCTGAAAAGGCTTCTTACTGCATTGTTAGGCACTGACGAAATGAGAGTAAACCCGTAAAGGTATACTCCGAATGTTAGGCAGCCATTGCAGCAGTTAAGAATCCAAAGTACCATAGTAGGACCAAACACATCGATGTGAAATACAATTATGCTAAATCTGTTCTGGAAGACAATATAATCACTTTAGAATACTTGTCCACAGACAAAATGGTCGCGGGCCCATTAACTAAGCCATTACGTAGAGAGACTGTCGAAAAGAACGTAAAACTGCTTGGATTACGTAGGGCTTAATATGTGGCATGTATAAGTGATAGCATTTTGACTTTTGAAATAATATTTCGATTGAATAAAAGAATTGCAAATTGAGTATATGATTCATCGACGTCATAATGATAAATAACATCAAATTTTAAGGTTAATAAACTAAGTCGTAGGAAGAGGTAAAATTCATCCACCAAAATTATGTCGAATGTGAACCATGCCTCGTCACACATGCATGGTCATCTTGTAGGAGAGGGGAACCTCTACCACAACAAGATTGGCTAAGAACCAGGGGGATAAACCTGGTTAGACGAAACGATAACTTGGTCACGCTTATAGCATGACTTAATCTTCGTTTTGTTAATCGTCGTGTTGGACTCTGTCCATCATTAAAATCATATTCAGGGCTAGATGAAAGACTTTGCGATAGCATGATTTACATATCCCACCCCTGGCTTGTCCAGGTGTGCTATCGACGCGTGCTTCGTACTACGCGTTCCATGTTCGACCACAGTGTCATGCTCAGTTGTGCTAGCTAGAATCCTTGTGATTCAAAGGGCGTATATTTCTTCACCTTGAGCGTGTGATTGATCCCGGGTATCTTATGAAGAGGCACCCAAAGTATCCTCTTGGACTCAGAACTTATACCTAAGGTCTAGCTCAATGTTCGCTTCCCGGCGTACGAGCGTAGAGCCAAAGAAAACGGCCAAGTGACCACGTCTTGGAAACCGGCTGACTTAGACTAAGGGTATAAACTATGGGGATGGTCATGTTCATCTATAATTCACCGACTATTGTGTTCACAAGGTGGCCACCAACCGGATATATTAGTTGAAGGTTGTGAACACTTGTACGGATGCCCTGGAGAAGTATTCCTATGTGGAAAACTGGGCAATTGAAGAATTATCAGTTGACTAAGGATACAGTGAGGTACATATTTTATTTTTGACAGGATTGATTTACGAAAGGGAATCAACGTTCTGCGGGCGCTACAACACTCCTAACAGATGAGTAGCATGATGCCCGTCGTATCCGCCGGTCGCACGGAAAACCTCGTATGAACTATTCGGAGACGGAGACAATAACTGGAGACTGAAAAGTTGATGCTATTGGATGACAATACATTAATAGGCACCCTCCTATTCCGGCGAGTGGGAGCTGTTAGCAAAGGTGAGGTGGCGCCGTAATTGGTAGCGCGTTAATATATGTAGTTACCTAAGATAATTAGGTAAATGTCACATTAGGGCTAATTGGGCCAGACCTAATTCCCATGTGATATGGGAGGCCCAAAATTGGGCCTCCCCCACCACATAAGTCGGCCGAAACCCTAGAAGGGAAGGGGGAGATTTTCTCCTTCCCCACTATATAAGGAGGTCTTGGGGTCACCTCCAAAACACACCTTGATCACAACTCCTCCTAAGTTGTGATTTGAGAGAAATCCATTTCTCTCTATAGTGAGTTCGACCGGCCCAATAAACACCACTATTGGTGTGCCAAATTGCTTCCGAGCATTGAGTCCGAGGTTCTGTTCCCGTTGAAGATTTGATCAGTGGATTTGCTGTGGAGCTTATACCGCGTAGGACTTCTTCTCACGAAGAAATTGTACGGGTTCCGACCGGAGGATCAGAACTCCCTCCACAACGTTCTTGGGCAGGAAAGCTACTGAGGTATGTGTACATTATTCCGCTGCGCAATTAGATTACTTACAGGTACACGCTTAACATTCCGTAGTATTACGTCCCCGTAATCCAACATCACTCCCAAAAACACCTTGAGCACAACTCCTCCTATGTTGTGATTTGAGAGAAATCCCTTTCTCTCTATAGTGAGTTTCGCCCGGCCCCATAAACACCACTATTGATGTGTCAAATTGCTTCCGATCATTCAATCCGAGGTTCTGTTCCCGTTAAAGAATCGATAAGAGGATTTGCTGTGGAGCTTATACCGCGTAGGACTTCTTCTCACGAAGAACTTGTACGGGTTCCGACCGGAGGATCAGAACTCCCTCCACAATGTTCTTGGGCAGGAAAGTTATTGAGGTATGTGTACATTATTCCACTGCGTAATTAGATTACTTACAAGTACACGTTTAGCATTCCGTAGTATTACGTCCCCGTAATCCAACAGTGGTATCAGAGCTTGTGTTAGGAGTTCTTGAAATTTTGATAAACTGATCTTCTTGAAAATTTTATAAAAGCCGATATTTTTATAATGAACACCATGAGTAATCCGAAATTTTTAAACAAATTTCATATGTTTGATCTTTAAAAACTTAAAATTCTCGGAATTTACATGTTTTTATAGATCAAAACCGAAAATTCTTGTTTAAATTTAAGTTCGATGTTCATGATCTTCAAGAACACGATGAGTTTTATCAAGAACAATTTTTGGATTCATGATCATAGTAGTGTTTGATCTTAAAATTTGACAATTTTTCCAATTTTTGGTGTTATGGCTGAAACCCTAGGTGAATTATTAGGTAAATTTTTTAATTTCTTAGGGTGCAAGTAAGTAAAATTCGGTCGGCCCTAGCATATGGATATACATGTTACCATATTTTAATTTTAATAAAAGGAGACAATATATCTATAAATTGGAAAGATAAGGAAAAATTCACATTATATATTAAAATATATAAACTATCAATATATTTAGCTAAAAGATAGGTATAAAGATATATTGATAGGATTTGGTTACTTAAAAAGATTAAGAAGATATATTGTCTATATATTTTATCCCTAAATATATATTTGACAATAATTATATATATACATATATATATTTGGTCGAAAATTATATATATATTTATATTGTTAATTGATTTACATCTTAAAGATAGAATCTTGACAATATATATATATATATATATATATATATATATATATATATATATATATATATATATATATATATATATATATATATTAATAATATATAAGTGCCGAATTTTATATATATATTAGCAATATTGAAAAATATTTAAATAATTAATGTTTCTTGTGGGCTAAGTTAAGTTTTTAGTGGACTTTAAAACTCTATTTAGCCCAAAAGAAATGTTTCGGCCGAACCCTATGGGTTTATTGGGCCGGTCCAATTTGCAAAATCGGAACGGGTTAAACCAATCCGGGTTTTTCTTAATCGGGTCGACCTAGTCGGGTCAGGACGGACCAAAGTAACTAAGTGAATCTAAACCAAACCGGTTTCGAATGATGAACCGAACCACAATATTATTTTATTGAACCGTTTCGGACCAAATCAGATTTTTAAAATCGGATTGACTCAGATCGGATTTTTAAATTGGACCGAACCAAATTTTAAATTTTTAGAAATTTTAAATGTTCAATAAAATAAGATGTCAAATTTTAAATCCAAAATGTTTTTGAAACTTTAAAAGTTAACCTAAACAGTTCTCTTAGGGTTTACGTTTTAACACGTTTTTGGATAAAACCCTAATACCTAGTTACGATTATGGGGATGGATCTTAGATATGCATGTTTTTGGGACTTGATTAAATTAGTGGGCTGAATTACAATTGTTTACTTTCTGCAACATATATTAGAACTGTCGTCTTGACTTAGTCAAGCTAGCTGGATAATAAATTGCGAGCATTGAGCTCTGGGATTTAAATATATGGTATGCGCAATAGGATAGACATGCTATGCTGATTGAAATTGCTTAGAATCCATGTCTAGAAATTTCGCATGATTGATTGTAAGCATGAATTGCATGTCAGCCCCTCATATTTTCAAAACGTTTTTAAAACTGAAAATACCAGTCGCCAATTATGCATGATGTATGCGGAAGTTGCATGTTTTGACACGTATGCTAGAATGTTCATGAATGAAAGCATGTGGTAATTTACTTTAAGTAGAATTATGTATGCTAAGGAACATTAGACGCATGACACGTAAGCATGTTGTTTTGGTTTGTTCGATGTTTATGGCGTGATATAGTATTATGCATGCGTAAATTATCGGATAATTTTACAAAATAAAAAAGGGCCATGGGAAAGCCAAGATCGGGTATGCTTGTTTGAAAATTTTCGTTCCGGTAATTTGCAATATAATAACCGTTTTCAAAAGACCGATCTATTGGATTGAAGCCGACAATAGTGTGAACTCTTTCACAACACCCTCTTCCCTCGGTCTACTGGCGGTCGGTTTGGTTTAGTGACTGAATGATCATTATTTTTCGTATTCCATGTTAATAGATAATCCGATGTTTGCAATTCTGTTAAAATGTTATTTTCTTCCCGATTTGCATAATCATAAATGTGAAAGTTGGCTCAATTAGTGCGATTCGATATTACTCGCAATCTTAATGGTATTAATTATGATGAATAAAATTGGAGTGCGTGTTGAACTCTCCACTACGATTCCGAAAAGCGGAGAGGACAACTACGAATGAATATAGTAATCTGTATGATTTTGACAATGAGAAATGAATGTGAAAATTTGTTTCCCCAAGAATTAGAGTAGGTTCTTTGATGATCTGAACGCATATATGGTGATACATTCGACCTTGGTAAAAAGGGGTTGATGAAGACTTCAATTGAAACCAGACAAGCTATTTCCTTCGCATCCGCCTCGGTATGCAAACGCTAGAATATTTCGGTTGAAGGAGATGGTCTTCTCTCTTTTCATGGATGTCGGTGTAAAACCCGCATCTGATCTTCAGGATGAAAGGTCAACATGAAAATGATGTATATGGTTGTCTGATATTGACAAGACTCAATAATCGTGAATCAAATACAGTAACCACAGCAGTGAAAGGGAAACCTTATCTGCTCACCATAATGAGTTCGAAAGAAGTGAACCATGATCCGCATAGCAAGAAGAGAACTGGACTGAATAAGTCCTATAAAATAATCCGGTGGGTTAAACCCTGTTGATAAAGTGCATCTTAAGTACGCCTCGTAGGTCATGTGTATGAAACTGTAAAATGTTTTATACGGACAAAGATCATTTGAAGTGATTCACTCGTGAATTTACTCAGGCGAGATGTTCAACATGACTCAAAGTTCTTTACTATATGCGCCATAATCATGGATCAAATATGCAAACTTCAGATCAAGAACTATACCATTGTCATTTATCGTTCATTGTTCATTTCTAAAATTTTGGTTATTTTGAGATTCGAAGTTATTGAATAAAGTAATTTTTGCTCGATTCGAAGCTCAATTTTCTTATCAATTTAACGTCTCGGTTGAACGAGAAGGATCCGAAACGAAAATACAAACCTACGGGTTAGGACCAAAATTTCGGCCAGGTAAAACTGGACGAATAAAACGAAACAAATCACATACTCCGTCATCTCAGTCGGTACAACTGAACTGAACATACCCGTCAAATGCGTAGCTAGATCGAAAGATTTAGTAATTCTTATTTGTTAGTACTCCATTTAAAATGATTATTTGCATAATGATTAAACATGTTCAAAACCGATTAATTAAATTTGGAAACGAAACGATTTAAACCACGGGATAAAACTGGTTTTATGCGCCGTAGGCGCGTGTACCTCGAAAGACGGAACACATCATTTTGAAATACAAATTTAATAATGAAGTATTTTAATAAATGAATGCTGAATTTTCGTTTATAATCCTTTGGAAATAACTCATTGATGACTACTATAGTTAGAAGTATGCTTTAATGCTACTACGATCTAGTAGGACGTCAGCTACGGCATTAAAGCGAGAGCTTAAATGCATAGCCCATGAGGTGGATAAACCTCTGGATGAGTTAATAAACGAAATGAAGTAGTCAGTAAAATGACACTCCCACTATAGGTTTAACGAAAAGTTTGGCTAAGCAATCATATTATTAAATGCTTCGAGAAACATAGTTTAAAATTACATTATGTTAGAACTCAACATTAATTGTTCCTATGGAATGAAATTAAGTTGATTTCATATTAATGTAAAACTATGTTCCAATAAAATCGGTTGGAGCGTTACCTTAAAAGCTAAGAAATGATACGGATGAAACCTTATCATAAAGCAGCATTAATTTGCACATTAAACATGTATTTATCAAGAGTACGGTATACTCTTAAAGAATACAAGTTTAAGATTAGCTTGGATTAATGGTAACGTGGTCGAACATAACACATTATAGAAATTTGAGGATGGACTTCCAATACTTTGCGGAACTAAACAAACTAAAGTACTGATTGGATTAAAATGGATAACGGAGATTCTCAGGTCCCACTTCGAGTGGGAGAATGATATAGCATTAGTAAATGCATTAGTTAATGACATGGTAAATGATGATGAAAACTTCCTCATAATAAATCCAGTGGGAGGGCTCACTCCCCCTCACATAATCATCACTAAATGTTAATGCGAATCAAGTCGGACCTGATAATCATAATGCTGAACCATTGGATGAAAATCCAATAGTCATCGCAACTGCCCATTATTCATAGTGGGAGGAAACGACTAACTTGATTCCAGATCCTAGTGATCAATGAATAAATCTCGGAGGTAAAATCCTGAGACCAAGAGGTCATTCTAAGAAAGTTATAGACCAAAGTTCTAGCACCGCCATTGTTCCCAGTGGGAGTAATGCTCCGAGAAGAAGCATTATTCCGAGTGGGAGTAACGATAAGACTTAAGATGAGATTATCGAGCCTAGACTTAGTCTAAGGCAACGAACTTCTTTTAAAAAGTATCCCATCAAGTGAGACATTCGTTCACGAACCAGTGATGGTTCGGCAAGCATTGGAAAAACCTCAAGCGTTGGAATGGAGGAAAACAATGGAGGATGATAATGCCTAAATTAGAACGTATTCGGTTTTGGTCTTCAGTTGATTTACCTGCTAACCACACAACAGATGGAAAATTTGATTGGTGCAAAACTTGAACGATTGCGAAAGGATATACCAAAATTCACGGAGTGAACTTTGATGAAACATACTCACCAACTGTGCGTTACACCACAGTTAGGGCCATCCTTGCCCTTATTGCAAGCCTCGATCACGAGCCTGCATCAAATGGATGTTAAAGACCGCATTTCTCCATGGAAACCTGGAGGAAGAGATCTATATGGAGCAGCCAGAGGGTTTTATTACTCCTGGCAAAGAACGTAAAGTTTGCAAACTCCAAAGATCTATTTACGGTCTTGAACAATCGTCTCGACAATGGTATCGCAGATTCCACGAGGAAATCGTCGGAAACGGATTTGTGAACCTTCACGAGGATCCCTGCGTTTACAACAAGACCTCCGGGTCTAAGTATGTCATACTCATTGCTGCAAACAATGTGAGTTTCATGAACGAATCAAAGTCCTGGTTAGCATCAACATTTAGATGAAAGACATGGGAGAGGCCACGTACATCTTAGGCATTAAATTTGCCCGAGATCGTGCCGCCCGGAGATTCTGTCTGTCTCAAGAATCAGATATCAACAAACTGTTTTAAAGATTCATAATGCTCGATGCCAAACCCGTGGATACGCCGGTTGTGTTCGGGTGCGCGCTGTTAAAGCGTGATAGCCCGATGAACTAGCAGGAGCAAGAAAAGATGCAGTGTATCTAAGCATGGTAGGAAGTCTAATGTACGCCATGCTATGTACTCGACCGGACATCTGTTACGCTGTGGGCCTGGTAGCAAGATTCCAATCAGATCCTGGCTATCAACGTTTAAAGGCCGTAAAACGAATTATAAGAAATCTGAAAGGTAGTGCCGACTATATTATGTGCTATAAGGGCAGGCAAATCGAATTAACTGGTTATAGTAACGACGACCACGGTGGCGATCCGGACAATCATAAGTCCACCACAGGGGGAGTTTTCCTCCTTGCTAATGCTGCCATATCATGGGTAAGCAAGAAGCAATCTTGAGTCGTGCTTTCCACTATGGAATCAGAATTCGTTGCCCTTTCTAAAAATGCACAAGAAGCAGGCTGGCTGAAAAGGCTTCTTACTGCATTAATTGGCACTGACAAGAAGAGCAAACCTGTGAAGGTATACTTCGACAGTCAGGCAGCCATTGCAACAGTTAAGAATCCAAAGTACCATAGTAGGACCAAACACATTGATGTGAAATACAATTATGCCAAATCAGTTTTGGAAGACAGTATAATTCCGTTAGAATACTTGTCCACAGACAATATGGTCGCAGACCCATTAAATAAGCCATTACGTAGAGAAATTTTCGAAAAAGCACGTAAAACTGCTTGGATTACGTAGGGTTTAATAAGTGGCTTGTATGAGTGATGAATTTTTGAAATTTGAAATAATATTTCGATTGAATAAAAGAATCGAAAATTGAGTATATGATCTATCGACGTCATAATGATAAATAAACATCGGATTTTCTGGTCTATAAACTAAGTCGTAGGAAGAAGTAAAACTCTTCCACCAAAATTATGTTGGATGTGAACCTTGCCTCATCACACAGGCACAGTCATCTTGTAGGAGAGGGTGACCTCTACCACAACAAGATTGGCTAAGAACCAAGAAGATAAACCTGGTTAAACGAAACGATAACTTTGTCACGCTTAAAGCATAATTTAATCTTAGTTTTGTAAATCGCCGTGTTGGACTCTGTCCATCATTAAAATCACATTCAGGGCCAGATGAAAGACTCTGCGATAGCATGATTGACATATCCCACCACTGGCTTGTCCAGGTGTGCTATCGACGCGTGCTTCATACTACGCCAGCCATGTTCGACCAAGGGGTCATGCTCGGTTGTGCTAGCTAGAATCCTTGTGATTCAAAGGGCTCATACTTCTTCACCTTGAGCGTGTGATTGATCCCGGGTGTCTTATGAAGAGGCTTCCAAAGTATCCTCTTGGACTCAAAACTTATACATAAAGTCTAGCTCAGTGTTCGCTTCCCGGTGTACGAGCGTAGAGCCAAAGAAAACGCCCAAGTGACCCCGTCTTTGGAAACCGGTTGAGTTAGACCAAGGGTATAAGCGATTGGGATGGTCACGTTCATCTATAATTCACCGACTCTTGTGTTCACTAGGTGGCCACCAAACAGATATTAGTTGAAGGTTGTGAACACTTGTACGGATGCCCTGGAGAAGTATTCCTATGTGGAAAACTGGGCAATTGAAGAATTATCAGTTGACCAAGGATACAGTGAGGTACATATTTTATTTTTGACAGGATTGATTTACGAAAGGGAATCAACGTTCCGCGGGCGCTACAACACTCCTAACAGATGAGTAGCACGATGCCCGTCGTATCCGCCGGTCGCACGGAAAACCTCGTATGAACTATTCGGAGACAATAACTGGAGACTGTAAAGTTGATGCTATTGGATGACAATACATTAACAGGCACCCTCCTATTCCGGCGAGTGGGAGCTGTTAGCAAAGGTGACGTGGCGCCGTAATTGGTAGCCCGTTAATATATGTGGTTACCTAAGATAATTAGGTAAATGTCACATTATGGCTAATTGGGCCAGACCAATTCCCATGTGACATGGGAGGCCCAAAATTGGTCCTCCCACCCACATAGCATAGTCGGCTGAATCCCTAATAGTAGGGAGGAGGATTTTCTCCTCCTCCCACTATTTAAGGAGGTCTTGGTGTCACTCCCAAAACACAGCTTGATCACAACTCCTCATAAGTTGTGATTTGAGAGAAATCCCTTTCTCTCTATAGTGAGTTTCGGCCGGCCCCATAAACACCACTATTGGTGTGCCAAATTGCTTTCGACCATTCAGTCCGAGGTTCTGTCCCCGTTAAAGAATCGATCAGAGGATTTGCTGTGGTGCTTATACCGCGTAGGACTACTTCTCACGAAGAACTTGTATGGGTTCCGACCGGAGGATCAGAACTCCCTCCACAACGTTCTTGGGCAGGAAAGATATTGAGGTATGTGTACATTATTCCCCCGCGTAATTAGATTACTTACAAGTACACGTTTAGCATTCTGTAGTATTACGTCCCCGTAATTCAACAATATGATGTCAAATTTTAAATCCAAAATGTTTTCGAACTTTAAAAAGTTAACTTAAACATTGCTCTTAGGGTTTACGTTTTAACACGTTTTTGGATAAAACCCTAATACCTGGTTACGATTATGGGGATGGATCTCGGATATGCATGTTTTTGGGACTAGATTAAATTAGTGGGCTGAATTGCAATTGTTTACTTTCTGCAATATATATTAGAACTGTCGTCTTGACTTAGTCAAGCTAGCTGGATAATAAATTGCGAGCATTGAGCTCTGGGATTTAAATATATGGTATGCACAATAGGATAGACATGCTATGCTGATTGAAAGTGCCTAGAATCTATGTCTAGAAATTTTGCATGATTGATTGTAAGCATGAATTGCAAATCAGACCATAATATTTTCAAAACTGAAAATACCAGTCGCCAATTATGCATGATGTATGCGGAAGTTGCATGTTTTGACACGTATGCTAGAATGATCATGAATGAAAGCATGTGGTAATTTACTTTAAGTAGAATTATGTATGCTAAGGAACATTAGAAGCGTGACACGTAAGCATGTTGTTTTTGTTTCTTCGATGTTTGTGGCGTGATTGAGTATTATGCATGCGTAAATTATCGGATAATTTTACAAAATCAAAAAGGGCCATGGGAAAGCCAAGACCGAGTATGCTTGTTTGAAAATTCTCGTTCCGGTAATTTGCAAAATAATAACCGTTTTCAAAAGACTGATCTACTGGATTGAAGACGACAATGGTGTGAACTCTTTCATAACACCCCTTCTCTCGGTTTACTTGCAGTCGGTTTGGTTTAGTAACTGAAGGATCACTATTCGTCGTATTCCATTCTAATAGATATTCCGATGTTTGCAGTTCTGTCAAAATGTTTCCCAACCTTGAATTTTTATCAATGAATATATGGCATTATCATCTGAGCTATTAGTTGAGACAAATTATGACTCGTGGAGCAAACGCGTCGATACAATATTGGGAGGACATGGTCTAATTGACCACATTCAAATGACCATGAATTGCCCGAATGTCGGATTAACAAAGGATCTATGATGCTTTCTTTCTGAAATATGGAAGTGGCATGGCGGTTACACTGCACCCACTTATACCAACATTAGAAACCTATCTGAACAACAACAGTAAAAGCATACTTGAAAAAGTATGCGGTCTCCTTCGTTTATTCAAACCATTGGAAGATGACAGTCAATGGCTGAATGGGATAAAATTCAGGCCATATTAGGGATAATCCCGAAGTCTTGGAGAGCAACCAAGGCCATATTGACTGTTAGCAATTCCGTGCTTGATATTGCATCTGTCCTGAAACTAATCGAGATGGAAGAAACTCGATTAACTTCGGTGTCGAAAGAACCAAAAATGGCAGGATAAGCTGGCCGTAAGAAAAGGAAATTCAGGAACAAAGGAAAGAAACAACAGGCGGTCGACGGTAAAACGTTGACCACGCCTAAACAAGGCAGTCCTAGATTAAAATCTGAGATAGTATGCGGGAATTCCAGCCCACGCCTAATAAGCGATGGTGCAGGTTCAAGCAGATCGCACCCTGAAAAGGTATGCGACTTTGGTTATGTAGAGGAAACTTTAGTTTCCTCAACTGTCATGTTAACTGACTCAAATCCATCTTGGATTCTTGATTCAGCTGCAACGGACCACATAGCCAACGATAAAGAATTATTTGCCAAGTTTAGACAATTTCCGAAGGATTCTAAAATGATATTCATTGGCGACAACTCACAAGTTGAAGTCATAGGAATAGGGACTTGCAAATTGCCAATGGGCAATAGCAAATCCTTAATTCTTGAAAATTTCCTTTATGCTCCTAAAATCCGTAGGAATGTTGTTTCTGTTTCTGCTCTTATGAATAAGAACTTTGTTTTATCATTTGAGAGATCCTTGGTTCGCATAAATAAAAGTGATACTTTATTTGGATACGCCTTTTCTTATAACGGTCTATTTATCATGGATTTACATGGAAATGTAAATTCATATAGAATGTACGCAATGTCCTCCAGAAGCAGAAACTAACGCGACCGGATGGCATTCGCGGCTTGGACATATAGGCTACGACAGA
Source organism: Clarkia xantiana subsp. parviflora (assembly GCA_036873135.1). NCBI lineage: Eukaryota > Viridiplantae > Streptophyta > Magnoliopsida > Myrtales > Onagraceae > Clarkia > Clarkia xantiana. Next base: position 38,495,549 of record JAPTYO010000008.1, read on the forward strand.
GTTCAATCGTTAGCAAAACGTGGGCTTTTGCCCGGAACAAACAATGTGGTAAAACACACTTGTCATGACTGTCTAGCTGGAAAATCCACCCGTAAGCCATTCGGTGAAGCAAAACGAGCCGAATTTCTATTACAAATAATCCATTCAAACGTATGTGGACCAATGAACGTAACTGCTAGAAATGGAAAGCGATACTTCGTAACTATCATTGACGACTACACCCGATTCGTGTTTACTCATTTGATTACTCGTAAATCGTAAGCAATAGATTGCTTCAAAAGCTTTCTAAAGCTCGTAGAGAATCAACATGAGCGAAAGGTTAAAACCCTACGCACCGACAGATGTGGAGATTATCTCTCTAATGAGTTTGATAAGTTGTGCAAAGAAAGTGAGATCGCCCGTCAAACGACGATCCCCAACACACCACAGCAAAAAATGGTGTGGCTGAGCGTCGTACTCGAACTCTCCTTGACATGGTAAGAACCATGATGTCACAAGCACAATTACCAATTTCTTATTGGGGAGATGCGGTTCTTGCTGCTACTCGTGTAGTAAACCTTGTCCTATCAAAAGCAGTGAACACAACACTGTATGAACTCTGGACTGGTAGAGAGTTAAATCTCACTAAGCTGCGACCTTGGGGGTGCACGACTTACACACATACAACTGACAACCGTTTTGGCAAGTTAGGCCCCAGAGGACTCAAAAGTACCTTCATCAGATACTCTGAGAACTCAAAAGGTTATGTATTTGTGTCAGCCCTTGAGAATGGTAATGTGTACGAACATGAGTCTAGAGACGTCAGTTTTCTTGAGAACGAATTTCCATCGCTACGAGAAATAAAAACAGACGAAGTCTTGATCGAACTAGAACAAGATGACAATGATTCTCAGGTCCCACTTTCTTCGAGTGGGAGATTTGACACAGTAACAAGTGATTCGGTTAATGAGGATATAATCCCCATAATAAATCCAGTGGGAGGGCTCAGTCCCCCTAAGACAAATCACTATTGCTGGGAATGCGAATCAAGTAGAAACTGATAATCATGTCACACAACTACCTATTGTTCCCATAATTCCAAATGGGAGCGGATTGATCACTTCGGTTCCAGGTCCTAGCAATCAAAGAACTAATCTCGGAGGTGAAATCCCGAGACGAAGAGGTCCTCCTAGGAAAGTTGTCGCTCAAAGCTCCAGTACCGCCATTATTCCCAGTGGGAGTAGTGCTCCGATAAGAAGCATTATTTCTAGTGGGAGTATGGATCAGACTCAAAATGGGACAAATGAGCCTAGACGCAGTCAAAGGCAACAAAATTCTCCCAAGAAGTATCCCATTGAGAGAGGCGAGATTTTCACTCTCACGCCTGTTGATGAACTGGTAATGGTTAAACAAGTGATGGAAGGAACTCAAGCAAAAGAATGGAGAAAAGCAATGAAAGTAGAAATCGCCTCAACGAAAGCTAATTCGGTATGGTCCTTAGTTGATTTACCTGCTAACCACAGAGCAATAGGAGCTATGTGGGTTTTGAAACTCAAACTCACTGCTGATGGAGAAGTCGAGCGATACAAAGCTCGATTGGTTGCGAAAGGATATACCCAAATTCACGGAGTGGACTTTGATGAAACATACCCACCAACTGTGCGTTATACTACAGTTAGGGCCATCCTTGCCCTTGTTGCACGTCTCGATTTAGAGCCGCACCAAATGGATGTTAAGACCGCATTCCTCCAGGAAAACCTAGAGGAAGAGATCTATATGGAACAACCATTGGGTTTTATTACTCCTGGCAAAGAACGTAAAGTTTGCAAACTCCAAAGATCTATTTACGGTCTTAAACAATCGTCTCGGCAATGGTATCGCAGATTCCACGAGGAAATCGTCGGAAACGGATTTGTGAATCTTCACGAGGATCCCTGCGTTTACACCAAGACCTCCGGGTCTAAATATGTCATCATAACCTTATACGTGGACGGCATACTCATTTCTACGAACGATGTGAGTTTCATGAACAAATCAAAGTCCTGGTTATCATCAGCATTTGAGATGAAAGACATGGGAGAGGCCACGTACATCTTAGGCATTAAAATTGCCCGAGATCGTGCCGCCCGGAGATTGTGCATGTTTCAAAAATCATACATCAACTAACTGTTAAAAAGATTCAGAATGCTCGATGCCAAACCCGTGGATACGCCGGTTGTGTTCGGGTGCGCGCTGGCGAAGCGTGATGGCCCAAAAAACCAGCAGGAGCGTGAACAGATGAAGAATGCAGAGTACCTAAGCATGGAAGGAAGTCTAATGTACGCCATACTATGTACTCGGCCAGACATCTGTTACGCTGTGGGCCTAGTAGCAAGATTCCAATCAGATCTTGGCTATCAACATTTAAAGCCGTAAAACAAATTATAAGATATCTAAAAGGTACTGCCGACTATGTTTTGTGCTATAAGGGCAGGCGAATTGAATTGACTGGCTATAGTAACGCCGACCACGGTGGCGATCCGAATGATCGTAAGTCCACCACATGGGGAGTTTTCCTCCTTGCTGATGCTGCCATATCATGGGTAAGCAAGAAGCAATCTTGTGTCGCGCTTTCCACTATGAAATCAGAATTCGTTGCCCTTTCTAAAAACGCACAAGAAGCAGTTTGGCTGAAAATGCTTCTTACTGCATTAATTGGCACTGACAAGAAGAGCAAACCTGTGAAGGTATACTCTGACAGTCAGGCAGCCATTGCAGCAGTTAAGAATCCAAAGTACCATAGTAGGACCAAACACATTGATGTGAAATACAATTATGCCAAATCTGTTGTGGAAGACAATATAATCGCTTTAGAATACTTGTCCACAGACACTATGGTCGTAGAGAAATTTTCGAAAAGCACATAAAACTGCTTGGATTACGTAGGGCTTAATAAGTGGCTTGTATGAGTGATGGAATTTTGACATTTGAAATAATATTTCGATTGAATAAAAGAATTTCAAATTGAGTATATGATTTATCGACGTCATAATGATAAATAAACATCGGATTTTACGGTCTATAAACTAAGTCGTAGGAAGAAGTAAAAATCTTCCACTAAAATGATGTCGGATGTGAACCTTGCCTCGTCACACAGGCACGGTCTTCTTGTAGGAGAGGGGAACTTCTACCACAACAAGATTGACTAAGAACCAGGGGGATAAACCTGGTTAGATGAAACTATAACTTTGTCACGCTTACAAAATGACTTAATCTTTGTTTTGTAAATCGCCGTGTTAGACTCTGTCCATCATGAAAATCACGTTTAGGGCCAGATGAAAGATTCTGCGATAGAATGATTGACATATCCCATCCCCGGCTTGTCCAGGTGTGCTATCGACGCGTGCTTCATACTGCGCGTGGCATGTTTGACCACGGGTCATGCTCGGTTGTGCTAGTTAGAATCCTTGTGTTTCAAAGGGCGCATAGTTCTTCACCTTGAGCGTGTGATTGATCCCGGGTGTCTTATGAAGAGGCACCCAAAGTATCCTCTCGGACTCAGAACTTATACCTAAGGTCTGGCTCAATGTTTGCTTCCCTGCGTACGAGCGTAGTGCCAAAGAAAAAGGCCAAGTGACCACGTCTTTGGAAACCGGTTGAGTTAGACTAAGGGTATAAGCAATGGGGATGGTCATGTTCACCTATAATTCACCGACTCTTGTGTTCACTAGGTGGCCACCAACCGGATATTAGTAGAAGGTTGTGAACACTTGTACGGATGCCCTGGAGAAGTATTCCTATGTGGAAAACTGGGCAATTGGAGAATTATCAGTTGACCAAGGATACAGTGCGGTACATATTTTGTTTTTAACAGTATTGATTTACGACAGGGAAACAACGTTCTACGGGGCCTACAATACTCCTAACAGATGAGTAGCACGATGCGCGTCGTATCCGCCGGTTGCACGGCAAACCTCGTATGAACTATTCGGAGACGGAGACAATAACTGAACACTGAAATGTTGATGCTATTGGATGACTGTACATTAATAGGCACCCTCCCATTCCGGCGAGTGGGAGCTGTTAGCATATGGTGACGTGGCGCCGTAATTGGTAGCCCGTTAATATATGTGGTTACCTAAGATAATTCGGTAAATGTCACATTAGGGCTAATTGGGCTCGACCCAATTCCCATGTGAAATGAGAGGCCCAAAATTGGGCCTCCCCGCCCACATAGGTCGGCGCCGAACCCTAGAAGGGAAGGGTGAGGATTTTCTCCTCCTCCACTATATAAGGAGGTCTTGGTGTCACCTCCAAAACACACATTGATCACAACTCCTCCTAATTTGTGATTTGAGAGAAATCCCTTTCTCTCTATAGTGAGTTCGGTCGGCCCCATAAACACCACTATTGGTGTGCCAAATTGCTTCCGAGCATTCAGTCCGAGGTTCCGTCCCCGTTGAAGAATCGATCAGAGGATTTGCTGTGGAGCTTATACTGCGTAGGACTTCTTCTCACAAAGAACTTGTACGGGTTCCGACCGGAGGATCAGAACTCCCTCCACATCGTTCGTGGGCAGGAAAGCTATTGAGATGTGTATACATTATTCCGCTGCGTAATTAGATTACTTACATTTATACGTTTAGCATTCCGTAGTATTACGTTTCCGTAATCCAACAATATATATATATATATGTATGTATATAACATGCGAAAATTTTAAAATGTGGTGATGAATGATATATTTTTATGATATAAATTTTCATGAAATTAAATGTTATGTCTTTTTTCTTTTGTAGAAAAGAAAAAATAAATATTTTACTTTTTTGGGTTAATACGTTTGGTTACTTACGTTTGCTAGTGTGACTGTTTAGTTCAAACATGTATTTTTTAGTTACCTATGTTTGCAAATATGAGTGACTAAATGTAACAAGTTTGAACCATTTAATCACACTATAAAACGTAGGTAACTAAATTATCACGTAAAAAAAGTAAGCATTTGATCACATTGTGCAAACATAAGTAACTAAACAATGAATATTCTTGAAAAAAAAAGAAGAAGAAGCAAAGCCTACAATTTCAAAGACTTTTGCACGTGGTTCATTGACAGCTGTTATTTGAAAGATAATTTTGTTCTTTCAAATTTGATTATCAAAAAAATGCGGCATGTTTGGTTCGTGTGATAGAAAATAACAAATATGTACTATTAATATAATGTTATTTGGTTGACATGAAGAATATGGAATGATTTTAAATCCAATGTGTTTTTAGTTACTTACCTTACACTTTCATATTCTTTCTTCATCGTGTTTTTCGCCTTTATCATGTTCTTTTCCAAAATTCATGAAGTTTGCAAAAAAAAAAAAAAAAACCAATTTTTTTTTCTCAAAAAAATCAATATCAAACCCCGGATTCGAACATAGAGGTTGCTCTTAGAATTGATTACCATAGACGTTAATAGTTACCGTATAGTTATGAATACTAGATAGTTTTGTTACTTTTTTTTCAAATAAAGATTTATATCTTGACTTGGTAGGTTTTCTTTAATTTCCTAATATTGTAGTTCTGGAATGAATTCTTGGTACATACGGGTCATCCAAGGCAGTGATGCAGAGAAGTCGGACTGAGATATTTTTTATGAAATTTGTGTTAGAATATAGAGCATAAATAATACGAATCAAACCACATATACATGCTAGGTAAAATAATTACACATTGAAAAGGGTGCACATACCTAGCACGCGATTGTCAGACCTAAAATCAGACATATGGCGATAAGATTTTGAAAAGGTTCAATTTTGAAAGAGTCGCCACTAGTTAATTATAAGGCTAACTAGAACCCTAAACTACCTAAGTAAATAACGAATTAAAAACCTATGTATTAAATCGGTCTACGATCAGAAATTTAAGTTCGAGGGTTCTGTTACGAATTAAAAACATAAAATTTTTAACTACGCTCTTTCGGTACTCAATTTACTTATTTGCCAACTTTATTTTTTTAATACATGTTATATTAGACTAATTTAACAATGTCAAGATTTAATTAAGTTTATCATTGCAAAGATTATCAATTATTAACCTAATTCTAAAAAAACTAATTGTAATCTATAACTCATAATTTAGACGAGATTCCAAAATTAAATAACATGCTAAACACATACACAACCTAATATATATTCAACATACATACATTATTTACTCAATTAAATTTAATCAATCACATTTAAACTAATAATAATTAAATTTAATCAACTACTTTTAAACTATTCAGTCAAACATGATATAATAATAATAACAACAACAATAATAATAATAATAATATAATTGTTAGATTACAGGGAGTAATCACTACGGATACTAAATCACAGTACATGCTAGTAATAAAATTTACGCAGCAGAAGTTTCGCACATACATCAAACGATGTCCGTAGTCCCAAGATCCTTCTTCTAGGGAGTTCACGATCTTCTGATAGGCACCCGTAGAGGTTCTAGTTAAGGAAGCCCTACGCGGTATGTTCTCCACAGCAAAGCCTCTGATCGATGATGGGTTTGACTACAGCCGTTAGGCCCTATTAACGGTGAGGAAACGACAAACAGGCCCACCAGGCCCCAAATGAAGGTCAAGGTGACCTAGGAGAAGGGTCCCGACGAAGGGAGTCCCGATGATGAAAGGTCCCGACAGAGTTGGTCCCGATAGATGAGCTGGAAGCTCCCGATGAGAAGCCTTTAAGTAGGCCCCGATGACGAATCCCTGAGAACGATTGGCCCTGTCACGATGACGAGGGGCCCTGAGCGGTGACACAATGAGATAACTCTGGAGTCCCCGACGGGATTCGGGACTCGTTACCAGAGGATGAGGCCAGGATACGCGGGGCGTGGCCGAGATACGCGGAACGTGGTTAAGATACACGGAGCGTGGCCGAGATACGCGGGGCGTGGCCGAGATAAGCGAGATCATGGCCTAGATAGGCGGGATCACATCCGAGATACGCGGGATACGGGCTAACCACCCCCAACGGTTCACCAAGTACCTGAGGCATCTCTTCGCCTATAAAAAGGCAAGAGGTCACCTCAGAACACTTAGGTTGAATTACATACCCTTTGAGATTATTGCTTGCCAGTTCGTATTGGGCACTCATTTAAGCATCGGAGAGGGATTCTGGGTCACCGTCCGGTCTATCCCCTCTTGCAGGATTGCGTGGAGCGAAGGAGCTAGGATCGCCGTCAAAGTCCGTACCGGAGTTCCACCGTGATCCAACATTGGCGCCGTCTGTGAGAATCAAACAAAAAGCTGATATGCCTTCTACTCGATCGATGGCGGCTGGCAAGCACAGAAGACAGGGACAATCCGGTGGTTCCCGTCACCCCGCTGCAACAAATCTGGATTCAGTACCAGAACAGGAGGAAAACCAGAACCATCCCCCGGCTGAGCTCTCCCAGACAGGGGGGCACAATGAAGGTCCCGAAGACATTGCCGCTCAGCACCAGGGCAATAGGGGCCAAGAGGTTCCCCCAGCTACAGATTTGACAAGGGCCGTGGCAGAAGCCATGCCCATGTTTCTGGCAGCCGTGGAGGCTCTCTTGGATCGGAGAGAGGCCGCGAGGAGGCAAGAGGAGATGCCCCCGTTGGAAGAAGTGGCCCCACCAGCAGAGGTTCGGAACGCACAGGAAGCTCCGCCCCGAGGCCAGGACAGAAGTAGGGCATCCGGCCAGCCAGCGAGGTTCGTGGTTGATGGGCCAGGACCAGTACAGCACAGGACCATTCCCCTGAATGGTCCCATCACCCCCGACCAGGTGGTAAAAATCGTGAACATCTGCATGGGAGAACAGAAGCCGCTGGTGTCGGAGCTGAGGGATCGATCCACTCACCCCTTCGTCCCCCGACTCATCGACACCCTAGCCCCGCCTGGGCTAGGTATCCCCACGATAAAGGAGTACGATGGCGAAGGAGATCCAGTTCGTCATGTCCAGAAGCACCTCATGGCATGTCTGGGAAGAGCCCCGAATGAAGACATAGTGTGTACGCTGTTCCCGAACACACTTGGAGAAAGAGCCTTGACCTGGTTCTTTAGTCTGCCTCCAAGCTGCATCACTTGTTGGGCGGATATGCACAATCGGTTCATCCAGCAGTACCAGGGTCGGAGACGTCTGTTGAAGAGTGTGAGATCCCTGACCCAGGTGGTACAGAGGCCCGACGAATCGCTGGCACACTATTACCAGCGGTACACTGCCAGTGTGGCAGAGATTGATGAAGAGATCTCGGAGGGTGAGACCATTCGTACCTTCATTCGGAACTTAACGGCCCCCTACGGTTCCGACCTAATGCACAGTGTAGCTGAAAAAGCTGTGTGGAATATGGAGGCACTACAGAAGAGGGTAAAACGGCAAATCGATGTCCAGGAGTCAAAGATAGCCGCGGGAGAGTTGGAGCCCCCAAATTCGAACAGAGGGAAACAGTCGGTTAAACCTTTCGACGATCGTAAGTCAAAGGGTAAACCCGAAAGTAGTCGGAATCGAGGTCGCCCTGAGCGGAGGGACGATAGGCGTTCTTCAAGGAATGATAAGTGGGAGGAGCTTGACATTCCTCTCAACTGCTCCATGGCGGAGGTACTGACGGTCATGGAACGACAAGGCATCTCCAGGTACCCCCCAAAGAAGGACGGAGAATTCTCGGGATCTCGCACGGATCGCTACTGCCGGTTTCACCGCGCAAATGGTCACGACACCAATCATTGTCGGGAGCTGAAGAAGGAGATCGAAAAGCTGATCCAGAAGGGGAAGCTCAAGGAATTCGTCGGGGATAAGCGGTGTCGATCCCGCTCCCGGTCCCGATCGCGGCCCCGTTCCCGATCCCGCGATCGGTCACCAAAGAAGAAGAGAACCGACCCAGAGTCATCCGGTGCTTGCAAAGAGAGACGGGGCACTATCAATGTGATTCACGGAGGATTCGCTGCCGGAGGTGATACTTCATCCGCCCGAGAGGTTTATGCCTCTAGAATCCCTACGGCGGTGGTGCTGGGTAAGAGGTCCCGATCCTGGACCCTGAAGGAAGAAATGGTGATCTCCTTTTCGTCGGAGGATCTCATAGGCGTGGAAACTCCGCATGACGACGCCTTGGTCGTAACCTTGGATGTAGACGGGTTTGAAATGAAGCGAATTCTGATCGACGGGGGAAGCTCCTCCGATATCCTATTTATGGACGCGTTGGAGGCCATGGGAAAAACGAAGAAAGATCTGAAGGAGGCAAACTTCCCGATGGTCGGGTTCTCTGGCTCAACCTCCTATCCGCTAGGAGTAATCACCTTACCAGTGGAGTTTGGTAGTGGGTGGAAATCAGAAAGGAGGAACGTGGAGTTCGTGGTAGTTGATTCCGCGGGGACTTACAACGCGGTTATCAGGAGAACCACCATCAACCCCCTGATGGCGGTTGCCTCGACAGTACACCAGAAGATGAAGTTCCCGACCGACCATGGGGTCGGAGAATTCAAGGGTGACCAGGTAGCTTCCCGAAAATGCTACGTTAACGCCACTCGGAGGAGGAGACGAGAAGCCATGACTGTCCTCCAGACAGATACAGATCCTAGAGAGGAGTTTGGGCGTCCCGCCCCTGTAGAAGATCTAAAAGAAGTCGAGATTGACGGACCTCAGAGGAGGGTAAAAATCGGGTCTGCTTTGACCGAAAAAACAGCCCGAGAATTGATTGAGTTGCTGAAGGAGTTCAAGGAGCTGTTTGCCTGGTCCCCGAGCGATATGCCAGGAATCAGCCCCGATGTGATCGTACACGAGCTGAAGATAGATCCTGCGATCAAGCCTATCACGCAGAAAAGACGTCCGATGGGCACGGACAAGAAGATCGCGATCCAGTAGGAGGTGGGCGGGTTGCTCAATGCTGGGTTTATTAAAGAGCTCCGATTCCAAACTTGGGTTGCTAATCCAGTGCTGGTGAAGAAGACCAACGGGAAATGGCGAATGTGTGTGGATTTCCGCGACCTGAATAAGGCTTGCCCGAAGGACTGTTATCCACTCCCGAGAATCGACCAGCTGGTGGATGCCACGTCGGGACATGAGCTGTTGAGTTTCATGGATGCGTATTCAGGCTACAACCAGATCAAGATGGCCAAGGAAGACGCTCCCCACACTGCGTTCTACGCATATAGTGACATCTATCACTACGATGTCATGACTTTCGGGTTGATCAATGCTGGGGCAACCTACCAGCGGATGGTGAACAAGCTGTTCGGAGATATGCTGGTGAAGTCCCGACAAACCGAGGATCATGTGCACAACCTAACCATGGCGTTTGAGCGGATGAGGCTGCATCAAGTTCGCTTAAACCCGACGAAATGCGCTTTCGGAGTCCACTCAGGAAAATTTTTGGGCTTTATGGTAAGCCAGAGAGGAATTGAGGTGAATCCCGAGAAGCTGAGGGCGATCGAGGAGATGCAGTCTCCGATAAATCATCGGGAGGTACAAGTGCTGAATGGCCGACTAGCTGCAATGAATCGCTTCTTGTCCAAAGCCAGCGACCGATCAATGCCGTTTTTTGAAGTCCTGAGGGCCAACAAGAAATTTGAATGGACCGCCAAGTGTGAAGAGGCGTTCCAAGCACTCAAGCAGCACCTTCGCACCCTCCCGCCGTTGGCGAAACCGGTTCCAGGCGAGCCGCTCTACCTTTATTTGGCTGTTTCTGAATTTTCCATTAGCTCTGTGTTAGTAAATATTGTCGAGGGTAATCAAGTCCCAGTCTATTATGTAAGCAAGGCGTTTGCCAAGTCTGAATTGAACTATCCTGCCGTTGAGAAGTACCTCTTTGCGTTGATTATTACTGCTCGGAAGCTAAGGCCTTATTTCCACGCACACGAGATCACTGTGCTGACGAACCAGCCTTTGAAGCATTTTTTGAACCGACTGGATGCGTCGGGGAGATTAGTGAAATGGGCAGTAGAGCTTAGTGAGTTTCGCATACACTTCGCTCCAAGAACAGCCATTAAGGGCCAGGCATTGGCAGATTTCATAGCAGAATCTACAGCCCCCGATCTAGAAGAAGCGGGCTCTGTAGAGGGGGCAACCATGGAGGTCCCGATAGAAGAACAACCAGAGAGGGCAGAGCAATCAGAACAGTCAAACGAAGAAAATACCTGGGAAATGTACACGGATGGCTCCTCGAGTTCGGACGGATCAGGAGCGGGCTTTTTGTTGATACCACCGGGTGAAGGTGAACCGCTCCGATACGCCTTGGCTTTAACATTCAAGGCCACAAACAATGAAGCGGAATATGAAGCTCTTATCACGGGCCTGAAAATTGCTAAAGGCACTGGAGTCGATCACTTGAGAGTGAAGTGTGACGCAGCTTTAATCGTAAACCAGGTTCAAGGGCGATACGAAGCGAGGAGTCCGATAATGAAGAAATACTTACGCGAGGTGCAAGCCCTGAAGGAGAGCTTTAAAAGCTTCGATATCGAGGCAATCCCGAGGGAGGAAAACGTAGAGGCAGACGCCCTGAGCAAATTTGCCCTGGGGGCACCCTTAGAGGAAAATCGGAAGGTGCACTTCTTGGAGAAGGTGATCTTATCGACCATCGACCCGACGCAGGTGTGTACCATTGAGGCCAAATCGGAGGAGGAGCCCACTTGGATGACCCCGATAGTCGCGTACCTGACTACGGGGGCAGTCCCCGATGATAGGGTAGCAGCAGACAGGATACGCCGAATCGCGGCCAATTACGTGATGCTAGACGATCAGCTGTACAAGAAGGGCTGGTTCTCGACTCTGTACTTAAAGTGTGTGGCAGAACCCGATACAGATCGAATCCTGAAGGAGGTGCATGAAGGGGTCGCGGCTTATCATTAAAGAGCCCGATCCATTATGAGGAAGGTATTGAACTTGGGCTATTATTGGCCCACGATGAACAAGGAAGCAACGGCGTTGGTCCGATCCTGTGACGCGTGCCAGAGGTACGCCCCGAGTATCGTGGCTCCGGCCGCTAATCTGACATCCATCAAGAGCGCGTGGCCCTTCGCGCAGTGGGGCATCGACTTGGTGGGACCCCTTCAACAAGCACAAGGTCAATGTAAGTATTTACTTGTAGCAATCGATTATTTTTCGAAATGGATAGAGGCAAAGGCATTTGCCAGAACAACGGGGAACCAGATCGTCAAGTTCCTCCAGACCCACATTGTGTCCAGATACGGGATTCCTAAGGTGGTGATCAGCGACAATGGTCCACCGTTTAACGGCTCTCAGGTGAGGGATTATCTGGAGGAATTGAACATCGAGCATCGGACCGCCTCCGTACGCCATGCTCAGACTAATGGCCAGGTGGAATCAGTCAACAAAATCGTGATGGATGGCCTGAAGAAGAGGGTTTATGCCTTGAAGGGCAAGTGGCTGAACGAACTAGAAAACGTGCTTTGGGCAGTTAGAACGACACCCAAAAGATCAACGGGGGAGACTCCGTTTGGCCTTGTTTATGGCACGGAAGCTGTCGCCCCCGTGGAGGTAGCTGTGGCGTCCCATCGGATGAGATATTACGAGCCCCTGACGAACGATGAAATGAGACTTCTGGACTTGGACTTACTCGAAGAGAAGAGGCGGGAAGCCGATGAAGTCCAAGCTCGAATGCGTTTGGCGACGGCCAGGTACTACAATCGGCGAGTGAAGTCCCGACAGTTCTTCGTCGGGGAGCTGGTTTGGCGTCGCAACGAGTTCACCCTTTTGGATCGAATCAACAAGATGTCACCAAAATGGGAAGGACCTTATAAGGTCGTGGGGATGCCAGCTCCAAATGCGTACAAGTTGGAAGACCTCGATGGCAGAACGTTAAAGCATTCTTTTAGTGGCGAACACTTGAAGAAACACCATGCTTGAAGAAAGTCGCCTTAAGTGGTGCCCGAAAAAGTCGCCTTAAGTGGTGCCCGATGTAAAATCGCCTTAAGTGGTGTATGCTGTTTATCGTTTAATTCGATGTAAGCCAATTTTGTGCCGTCAATAAATAAAGAGGTTGCTTCCAGTCAGAGTTATCCTTAGATTTATTCTAAGTATCAAAAAGCCGCCTTAAGTGGTGCACGATATAAAGTCGCCTTGAGTGGTGCACGATACTAAGTCTCCTTGAGGGGTGCATAAGAATTAAGTCGTCTTAAGTGATGCACGATGTAAAGTCGCCTTCAGTGGTGCACGATATTAAGTCGCCTTAAGTGGCGCAAGTTGAAAAGTCGCCTTAAGTGGTGCACGATGTAAAGTCGCCTTCAGTGGTGCACGATATTAAGTCGCCTTAAGTGGCGCAAGTTGAAAAGTCGCCTTAAGTGGTGCACGATGTAAAGTCGCCTTCAGTGGTGCACGATATTAAGTCGCCTTAAGTGGCGCAAGTTGAAAAGTCGCCTTAAGTGGTGCACGATGTAAAGTCGCCTTCAGTGGTGCACGATATTAAGTCGCCTTAAGTGGCGCAAGTTGAAAAGTCGCCTTAAGTGGTGCACGATGTAAAGTCGCCTTCAGTGGTGCACGATATTAAGTCGCCTTAAGTGGCGCAAGTTGAAAAGTCGCCTTAAGTGGTGCACGATATTAAGTCGCCTTAAGTGGCGTAAGTTGAAAAGTCGCCTTAAGTGGTGCACGATGTAAAGTCGCCTTGAGTGGTGCACGAGAAAAGTCGCCTTGAGTGGTGCATGAGAAAAGTCGCCTTAAGTGGTGCACGATCCTTAGATTTATTCTAAGTACTGAAAAGTCGCCTTAGGTGGTGCACGATACCAAGTCGCCTTGAGGGGTGCATAAGAAAAGCCGCCTTCAGTGGTGCACGATATTAAGTCGCCTTAAGTGGCGCAAGTTGAAAAGTCGCCTTAAGTGGTGCACGATGAAAAGTCGTCTTAAGTGATGCACGAGATTAAGTCGTCTTAAGTGATGCATGTTTTCTTAGATTTATTCTAAGTACTGAAAAGTCGTCTTAAGTGATGCACGAGATTAAGTCGTCTTAAGTGATGCACGAGATTAAGTCGTCTTAAGTGATGCATGAGAAAAGTCGTCTTAAGTGATGCACGGGATTAAGCCGTCTTAAGTGGCGCGTGATTCTTAGATTTATTCCGAGTATTGAAAAGACGTCTTAAGTAGTGCATGATGGTAAGTCACCTTAAGTGGTGCAAGTATTGAAATCGTCTTAAATGATGTATGAGAATATCTTAAGTATCGAGGTTTCAACTTGAGAAAGTATAATAAAGCCATTGGGAGGAGTGCAATGAAAGAATCGGAACTAAGAAAGTATGACATCAATAGGGCTCGAAGGCCCGATTATTACAAAAGGAGAAGAATACAAAGATTCTAGCGATAAGCAGTTAGGCCTAATCCTGGTTAGCGGCATCAACGGGAACAGGGTCCGCAAGGTCTAGGGCAGAAGGCTCCACTGGGTCAGCCGTTGGAGGATTGGCTATCGGGGTCATGGGATCGAGGAGTTTCCGATGAAGAAGTAGCTCCTCTTCACTCTGAACTTGTGGTATGCATTTCCGGCCTTGAGCATCGGCTTCTCTGGTGGAAATGATATATCCTTCCCGGAGAGCTGCATCATAAGCAGTGCTGAAAATTTCGTTCAGAACATAGTCGAAGTTGAAAGGCTTCCTTCCCTCGAAACCAGATCCACCGCCTGAAATCAGCCATTGAAAGGGACGTTAGGTTTTTCCGGAAAATTGCAATCAAACTAAGCAAAGACGAAGGCGAACAATAAAGAAGAAACCCTTACCTGACATGATAATTGGAGGCTGGAAGAATGAACCTGACATTGCCGGAAAGATGGCCGAAGAAACACTAAGGTTTCAAGAGTTACAGTAAGCTTTCGAAAATTTGTAGATGATAAGAGGAAACTGTACCCTGGGTGAGGTTTTTATAGGCGAAGAGGACAGTCGAAGGGGCGCTTTAATCCGAACCGTCGAAGTTGAAGCGTTCTAATCTGGACAGTTGAGATGAAACGTGCGGGATGGTAGCAGGTGCAATGATGAAATAGCCTGAAAAGCACTTTTTCAGAAAAAGCAGGCACGGGTACTGATGACGTCACTTCATTATCTACTGCATTGGATGACTGGGGAACCGAGGAGTCCTCTTGGATTTGACAGATATCCACAAGGCATTGAGGAAACACGAACGAGAAGACTCACACTGGATGACTATGACAAGGGAAAGATCCCCGACTTCGACGTCGGAGGGTCGGAAGCTGAAAGACACGACGAACTAAAAGTCCCTCGTATCTTGGGGGCAAATGATGGGTTTGACTACAGCCGTTAGGCCCTATTAACAGTGAGGAAACGGCAAACAGGCCCACCAGGCCCCAAATGAAGGTCAAGGTGACCTAGGAGAAGGGTCCCGACGAAGGGAGTCCCGATGATGAAAGGTCCCGACAGAGTCGGTCCCGATAGATGAGCTGGAAGCTCCCGATGAGAAGCCTTTAAGTAGGCCCCGATGACGAATCCCTGAGAACGATTGGCCCTGTCACGATGACGAGGGGCCCCGAGCGGTGACACAATGAGATAACTCTGGAGTCCCCGACGGGAGTCGGGACTCGTTACCAGAGGATGAGGCCAGGATACGCGGGGCGTGGCCGAGATACGCGGAACGTGGTTAAGATACACGGAGCGTGGCCGAGATACGCGGGGCGTGGCCGAGATAAGCGAGATCATGGCCTAGATAGGCGGGATCACATCCGAGATACGCGGGATACGGGCTAACCACCCCCAACGGTTCACCAGGTACCTGAGGCATCTCTTCGCCTATAAAAAGGCAAGAGGTCACCTCAGAACACTTAGGTTGAATTACATACCCTTTGAGATTATTGCTTGCCAGTTCGTATTGCGCACTCATTTAAGCATCGGAGAGGGATTCTGGGTCACCGCCCGGTCTATCCCCTCTTGCAGGATTGCGTGGAGCGAAGGAGCTAGGATCGCCGTCAAAGTCCGTACCGGAGTTCCACCGTGATCCAACAATCGATTGTTGGCAATCTCTGGAGTGTTTACTAGAAAGCAAATTGGCAAACCCTTTGGTTTGTAGTGGTTCGGCCGAAACCCTTGTATAGGGTGGAGGTTTTTTCTCTCTAAAACATTCTAATGAGGAAATAGTGATTAACCCTAAAAATTGCCTAACACCATATATATATAGGAGGAGTAAAGTGGACAAAAGTCCACTTTACCCTCACTATAAGTTTCGGCCGGCCACATGTATAGGGAGGCCCAATTTTGGGCCTCTCGTGTCAACTGGGATTTAGGTCTGGCCAAATACCCTAATTTGACATTTACCCAATTAACTTAGGTAACATATACATATAATGTGCTTCCATTTACGGCGCTCATTACCATATGCTTACAACTCCCACTCGCCGGAATGGGAGGGTGCCTGTTAATGCATTGTCGTCCAAATCTGCATCAACATTCACTCCTTCGATCTGGTCCTTGCTACCGAACAGTTCATACGAGGTTTGCCGTGCGACCGACGGATACGACGGGCATCGTGCTACTCATCTGTTAGGAGAATTGTAGCGCCTGCAGAACGTTGATTCCTTTTTCTCTAATCAACCAGTTATAAACAACATTTATATAGTACCACGCTGTATCCTAGGTCAACTGATAATTCTCCTTCTGCCTAGTTTCCACATAAGAACACTTCTCCAAGGCATCCGTACAAGTATTCACAACCTTCAACTAATATTCGGTTGATGGCCACCTAGTGAATACAAGAGTTGGTGAATTACAGGTGAACTTGACCATCCCTATCGCTCATATCCTTAGTCAAACCCAATCGGTTTCCAAAGACGTGGTCACTGGGCCTTTTTGTTCAGGACTACGCTCGTACGCCGGGAAGCGAGCATTGAGCCTGACCTTAGATATGAGTTCTGAGTCTGTGAGGATACTTTAGGTGCCTCTTCATAAGGCTCCTGGGATCAATAAAACGCTCGAGGTGAAGAAGTTTGCGCCCGCCAGAATCACGAGGATTCCTTCCTATAAACGTTTTATAATTGTAGATTGGTTGGAGAGAATGATAGGAGCAAAGCTTTCAATATACTAAACATAATGAGAAGGTTTGCTTCACCATTACAATAGTGGAGGCTCCTTTATATAGGAGACATCATGGGCTAATATGAAAACCCTAGTAAACATTAGGGACTAGAATGTAAATACTAGAACTATGACAACTTAGCATAATTAGATATTAGTCCCCATACATATAATATCCCAATATTCCCCCATCTTTTCCTTCTTCTTCCTTCTTCAATCCGAAACGCATCACCAATCTTCAACAATTGAATCCCAAAAATCAATCTTCAAAACGGAGCTTCCAAACTCCAATCATCAACAAACAAAATATGAAGCCACATGCTCCAATCTTCAAACTTCAAGGCCACTGTGCTCTCAGAGGTGAACACCCACTTGTAGCAATAACACATGCTCTCAGAGGTGGTGAAAATTCACGTGTAACAACAATCGGGGTCTTCATCAAGCTCTCAGAGGTGAACACCCACTTGTAGCAATAACACATGCTCTCAGAGGTGGTGAAAATTCACGTGTAGTGATGACAGTTGCCACCTATGGTCCTTGAACTCCAATCCTCAACAATATGAGTTCCATCAAAATCCAACAAACAAAAGACGAAGCTCCAATGCTTCAATCTTCAACAACCCAATCAAAAGAGAAACACAATGCTCCAACATCTTTCCAATCAAAAGAGCAACATAATGCTCCACCACAATAAACCAAGGTACATTTAAACCCGGTCTTCACAAAACGGCCCCCGAAAATCCAATTTCGGAAAATGGCCCCAAATCTTCAAAACTGTCCTCAAAACAGCTCCATGCTCCAATCTTAAACAAAACAAGCTGAAATCCAGCAATCCAAGAACCAAAACAAGCTGAAAATGCTCAAATAATCCAGCTAGACATTTCATCGAACACCTTGTGTGCAAACCAGATTTTGTAACAAACAAGCTGAAAATTACAGCAAGATACCAATAGACCTTGGGAGAACCCTTTTGAGCCTGCAAACGAAACACCGACTCCAGATCCTACAATTTGAAACTAGACAATGCAGCTCGAACTGACATCACATTTATGAAATCGGGCTCAAATCATATTCGAGCTAAATGAGTGAACTTGTCATATACTCTGGCGGCTCAGACAGAATCAATTACACGTCCGTGGAACAACTCATTACTTAATACACGGTCAATTAACATGTGCAACGGAACTCACCATTGCCATCAATTAAATTGGTACAGACATTCTGGTGCCGCTTGGGGGAAATTCCACTTGCTTTAAGGGCGGCACCAAGTCCAGCTGGTCTTGTCCTGTGGTCAAATAAAAATAAGAACATGCAAGAGAATTTGACTTCCATGAAGTCCCCGCATAGCAACAGAGCACTTCTCTTCGCCATCACCTTGATGACTTGGTATTATGAATTCGATTGCAATACAATAGCGGAGCTGGTGGATGAATAAGATGCAGAGAGGGCAGCCACAAGATGATGGAGAGCCTCGGAGAAATACGAGAGAACAAGACAATATTGGTTTGAATCGAAAGATTGTAAATTTTGATTACGGGATATGATTCAGAGATCAATCAAACTGAAAAAAAAATCAAATCCACTAATCGGTGGCTCTGATACCAAAGCTTTCAATATACTAAACATAATGAGAAGGTTTGCTTCACCATTACAATAGTGGAGGCTCCTTTATATAGGAGACCTCATGGGCTAATATGAAAACCCTAGTAAACATTAGGGACTAGAATGTAAATACTAGAACTATGACAACTTAGCATAATTAGATATTAGTCCCCATACATATAATATCCCAATACTTCCTAGCACAACCGAGCTGTGATCCCGTGGTCGAACGTGGCACGCGTAGTTTGAAGCACGCGTTGATAGCATACCTGAACCTTTTGGGTTGACAGGAAAGGGATATGTCAATCATGCTATCACAGATTCTCATCTGGCCCAGAACGTGGTTTAATGACGAACGAAGTTCATCACGACGATATGCAAAACGAAGATCATGTCGAGTTACTTCGAAAATAGATAATCGTCTCGCTTAATAAGGTTTATCCCCCTGACCATTAGCCAGTCTTGCTTGGTAGAGGCCTCCCTCCACCGCAAGACTACCGTACCTGTGTGACTAGGTAAGGCCCACATTCGACATAGTTTGGCAGATGATTGCGTCCTCGTACGACTTAGTTTATAGACCGTAAATTTGATGCAATCAAAACATTATGATGTCGATTGATCATAAATTCAGTTGCAATTATTTCGTTACAAAATGTAACTTTCTAATATCAAAATGTTATCACAGATACATGCCTTTTCTAAACCCTACATAATCTAAGAAGTTTTACGTGCTTTTCGAATATCTCCCTGCGTAGTGGTTTAGTTAATGGGTCCGCAATCATATTATCAGTGGACAAGTATTCCATAGTGATTATATTGTCTTCTACCATAGATTTAACATAGAAATATTTCACATCAATGTATTTGGTCCTACTATAGTACTTCGGATTCTTAACTGCCGCAATGGCTGCTTGACTGTCAGAGAAGACCTTCATAGGTTTATTCTCGACATCGTCACCAAGCAGTGCAGTTAGAAGCCTTTAGAGCCAGACCGCTTCTTGTGCATTCTTAGAGAGAGCTACGAATTCTGCTTCCATCGTGGACAGCGCGACACATGTTTTCTTCTTGCTCGTCCATGAAATGGCGGCATTAGCAAGGAGAAATACTCCCCACGTGGTGGACATACGATCATCCGGATCGCCACCATGGTCGGCGTCACTGTAACCGGTCAATTCTAACTTTTTACCCTCATAGAACAATGCGTAGTCGGCAGTACCTTTCAGATAACGAATTATTCGTTTTACAACATTTAAATGTTGATAGCCAGGATTTGATTGAAAACGTGCTACTAGGCCCACGGCGTAACAGATATCCGGACGGGTGCATTGCATGGCGTACATCAAACTACCGACCGTGCTTAAATACTCTGCACCCTTCATCTGTTCACGCTCTGCCAGGTACTTGGGGCATATTCACACGTTTTGACAAAGCGCACCCAAATACCACCGGCGTATCCACGGGTTTGGCATCCTGTATACTGAATCTTTTCAACAGTTTGTTGATATAAGCTTCTTGAGATAGACACAATTTCCGGGTAGCTCAATCTCTAGCAATTTTAATGACTAAGATATACGTGGCCTCTCCCATGTCTTTTATCTCAAATACAGATGTTAATAAGGACTTTGACTTGTTCATAAAACATACGTCATTTGCGGCAATGAGTATGTCGTCCACGTATAAGGTTAAGATGACATACTTGGATCCGGAGGTCTTATAATACACACACGGATCCTCGTGAAGATTCATAAATCTGTTTCCTACGATTTCCTCGTGGAATTTGCGGTACCATTGCCGAGACGACTGTTTAAGACCGTAAATGGACCTTTGGAGTTTACAAACTTTACGTTCGTTACCAGGAGTAATGAAATCCTCTGGTTGCTCCATGTAGATCTCTTCCTCCAGGTTTCCGAGGAGGAATGCGGTCTTAATACTCATTTGGTGAGGTTCGAAATCGAGACCTGCGACCAGGACCATGAATGGCCCTTACCGTGGTCTTACGCATAGTTGGTGAGTTTGTTTCGTCAAAGTCCACTCCGTGAATTTAGGTACAGCCTTTCGCAATAAGTCGAGCTTTGTATCGCTCGACCTTTTCCATCAGTGGTGAGTCTTCTTTCAAGACTCACCGTATCCTTATGCCCCTGTGGTTAGTAGGTAAATCAACTATAGACTATAATGGCTTTCATTTAGGCGATAACTCTCATTTATTATTTTCCTCATTTCTTCACTTGAGGTCTTTCCAATACAGTCCAACAGTTGTTAGAGTGAGGTCATCACCCTTCCAGATGGGATACTTCATTGGAGAAGTTCGATGCCTTTGACTTTCGTCTAGGCTTGTTTATCCCGTCTTTGAGTCTTATCGTCTCTCCCACTCGGAATGATGCCTCTTATCAGAGCATTTCTTCCAATTGGGATCAATTCTCCCACTCGAAATAACGCTTCTTATCGGAGCATCACTTCCATTGGGTACAAGAGCAATGCTTGAACCATAACCAACAACTTTCCTTTGACGACTTCTCGGTCTCGGAGTTTTACTTCCAAGATAAATTCCTTGATCACTAGGATCTGGAACCAAGTTTTTCGGACCACTCCCACTGGGAACAATGGGTAGTATAGGTAGTTGTGGTAATCCTGGTTCACCATTACGGTAATCAGGTTCAACTTGATTCGTCCAATCAGCAACAGTGATTACATATGGTAGGTGTTTATTCCTCCCACTGGATTTATTATGAAAATGTTTCCATTATCATTTACCATGTCATTCACTTGAGTTGCTGGTTCAAATCTCTCCCACTCGAATTAAGTGGGACCTGATATCTGTAATATCTTGCTCCTGATTTGATCAAGACACATTATTCTGAAAACTTTCAATGCATCGGAAAATTCGTCCTCAAGTATGTAATGTTTACATGTTCGACCACGGTACCATGTCTTTAAGCTGTAAACATGTACTTTCAAAGAGTAGCTAACATACTCTTGTCCTAAATACGTGTTTGATGTGCAAATTAATTTCGCATGGTGATATGATTTAACTCATTATCATTCTTCAGCTTTTATGGCGTCGTGTTTTACCGATTTTAGTGGAACATAGTTTTACATGAATGTGAATCACTTCTCATCATCCCTTAGGGAACAGCTGATTAAGTGACTCCAACATTATGTTTATAAACTATGCTTCCAGAAGTGTGTGATTTGATTTGAATGCCTAGCCTAACTTGTCGTTCAAGGCGTATGGAAGTAAAATCGTTTAACCGACTTCATCCTTCTTCGTTTGTAAACTTATCTCATAGATTTTATCCCATCTCCGAACTGAGCATTTCAGGTTTTCACCTTATGCGTCAGTCGATACTTTTACAAGTTCGTGGTAGCTTTCCGAAGTCTACTTCTTACCGATGTAAATGTTATCAATAAGTTATTTCCGAAGGAATGCAGACGAAAATTCAGCACATCATCATTTAAACACTTTATTATTAAACTCATACTCTGAAACGATGTGTTCCCTTTTCGAGGTCCACTTGCGCGTAGCGCAATTTTACTGAAGTTTTAACCCTTGGTTAAATCGTTTCATTTCTGAATTTAATTCAATTTAATCCAATCGGTTTAAAACATGATTACCATTACATTTTATTTCATTCAATGGAGTATTAACAAATAAAGATATAAGTAATATATAAGCAATGCATCAAACAACTAATTAAGAGGATCGAATAGCTTGTGGAATGGTAATCAATACTATGACCGAGCATTTGTTACCTACTCAAAAACAAATGTTTCCTATATTTCAAGGAACATTATTATCATCATGTATCTTATACTGAAAATCAAGAAGAGGTTCATTTTCAAAGCAAATAAAGATAAAGTCTTTCATTCGATCTTTATATCTTCGGGGCAAGTTTCTCAGGTCTGTGCTTGTTCTCCTTCTCGGTTCTGTAATCCATAAAGACAAATTGAATTACTCTCGAGTATGAGGAGTCTTAGAAGAACTTATGAGGTTATCATTATTCTTCATCACGTACTTTGGGAGGATTGGTACAGGCAATAACAATGTGTCCTTTCACGCCACACTTAAAACAATGTTCGAGTTTCTTCTTTACGTGTCTGTTTTGCCTTTTCTTGCCTCCGAATTTCTTTCGCTTGAACTTCTTCTGCGGTTTTGGAGCTAAAGGCTTATTAGCCTTAATCTGAAGTCCCTTGCCTTTTCTCTTGCGCTTACCCTTTTGCTCAGCTGGATGCGAGGATGCAAAATGCATTTCCGTTCTCGGCTTTTCAGCCTTGAGACGATCCACTTCCAGCTCGAGATGGACTCGCACTTTCTCGAGGTCATCGAGTTGAGTGGCATGGGTAAGGTGCATTTTCATGATGTTC
This sequence comes from Clarkia xantiana subsp. parviflora, assembly GCA_036873135.1. NCBI lineage: Eukaryota > Viridiplantae > Streptophyta > Magnoliopsida > Myrtales > Onagraceae > Clarkia > Clarkia xantiana. Next base: position 38,518,489 of record JAPTYO010000008.1, read on the forward strand.
CAAGAGTCAGGCAAGGATCGGATCACGCATTAGACCTTTTGTTCGTCGGTCAGGATTTCTCCTGCCTCCTTGAGTTCAGCAAGCATGTTAGACATATGTCTAATATGCTCTTTCATTGTGTGCTTGGGATTCACCTTGTACGAGTCTAAAGCGATGTTTAACGACCGCTTCTGGGCTGTGGTGTAAACACCAAACCCTGCCTTAAGACCGTCCCACAGGTCCATGGCAGACTCATAGTGATCATATCCATAGAGTATGTCATCCTCAAGCAGTGACAACAATGCGGAACGAATTTCCTGGTCCTTTGCATCCCATTCATCATGGAATTTCTTCAGTTCGTCCGTGAGGTCTCCCTCCGGTCTGACTTTCTTTGAAGTCAAATGCTGAAAACCTCTCATTTCAGTAATTACCATCCTCGCGCGCTTATTCCAGTTCTTATAATTATTGCTGTTCAATATCACTCCCTTATTCATTTGGGAGATTACATTGCTGATCGCTGCCATGACTAACACATTGATGATTATGCAAGAAAAATCAGGGAGACAATAACATTTTGAGAAAGAATTGCATACACCAGATATCTATTAAGATTGAATCCGAAAAATAACGATTCCTCAGTCATCTAAACCAACCGACCACCAGTAAACCAATGGAAGATGGCTGTGAAAGAGTTCACATTACCGTCGTTTTCAATCCAATAGATCAGTCTTTAAAAACGGTTTTAATCGCAAATTACCGGAACGGGAATTTTAAACAAGCATACCCGATCTTGGCTTTCCCAAGGCCCTTATTATTTTGAAAAACATTCCGATGAATTCATTTATGCATATATAATTCTACTATTCATGTAAATTATCATACGCATGTAACATTCATCATACAAACCACATTCATGCTTACGCGTCATGCGTCTAATGTTTCGAGGAACTCATGCTTGCATACATAATTCTACTTCCAAGTAAATTATCAAATGCAACTACATCCTCAACATTCTAGCATACGTGTCAAATATGAAAATTCCACAACAATCATACATATTTGGCGACTGGTTTTCGATTTAAAATAATTTTAAACATTAGGGGCTGATTTGCAATTCATGTTTATATTCAATCACGCAACATTCTAGAAATGAATCCTAGGCATTTTTAACCATCACAGCATGTCTATCCTAGTGCGCATTCCATATATTTAACCAGGGCTTAGCCCACAATATGCAATATACAGCTAGTTTGACTCAGTCAAGACAACATTCATAATCATGCATATATATATAGAATAATAAACAATTTCAATTCAGCCCACTAATTATACCAGTCTAAAAAACATGTATCTCCGAGATCATCCCCATAATCGAAACAAGGCATAAATGTTTTACCGTTATGTAAATAACATTAAACCCTTGAGCACTGTGTAGGCCATTTTAGGTTCATAACATTTGGATTTTAAAACTTGACCAACCTATTTTAATTGACTTGAATTCGGTTTTAAAAATACGGTTCGGTTCAGTCAATTTCAGTCCGATTTGGTCCGGTTCGGTTCAGAAAATCCGGTTCGGGTACGATTCGGTTCGGTCCGATAATAAAAATCCGGTTCGGTCCGGTTTTAATTTTAAAATATGGTTCGATCCAAAGCGGTCCAAATAAAAAGGCGAGCAGCTTTTTCCACATCCTCAGGATCCGTTCCCAGACGAAGACGATCTCGAGGGGGAACAGAAGCATTCAACAAGTGAAGTGCCAGGTCGGAGCCAACGAATGAATGTCCCTCTTTGAGGGAATACCCCTGCAAAGATCGGAGAGGATCCCAATTCTTGCTTGGGTCCACAGCAGGATTCAACAACATATCCCAGTTGAAGGGAGGACCCTCGTAACTCGGAAAACTACCGGAAGATACCTCAGGAGGAGAAGATAACGAAGTTGGCTTATCAACTTGAGGTGAAGATTTTGAAGTCGAGGAAGAAGAGGAACTTCCTCCTTGTCTCTTCCTTCGCCAAGAATCGCCGCCCCTGTCCCGACTCGAGCGGCGAGCAATGCTTTTTGCCTTACCTTGGGAGGAGTATGGCGGGGAAGGTTCAACAGGAAGATTGGCGTCAACATCAATAGGAGTATCGAAAGAAGCCCCCCGATTAACTATCGGATCAGGGGCTGAGGAAGTACTCGCCATAATTGAAGAGATTGGGACCTCCTCCTTAGCTCGAAGGTGGTTCCGGAGAATCATCTTTATGAAGTCTGGAAAGAATAATCCACGCTGGTAAAAAGTCGTCGAAAAAGGGTATTCAATAAAAATAAAAATAAGAATCCCCTCAAAAGTACCTGAAGAAGGGGAATCGGCCATGGTCACCGGAGCTTACAGAAGACTTACAGAAGTTAACTCTAAGATGGAGTCAAAAATTAGACACTAAAAAAGAAGCAATGGTGGTATTTATACTAGAGCCTCTCCCCCAAAAGGAACAACTTCCCAAGGAAGCCTTCCCGAGGTCAGCCATCCATCGATGCACTTACTGACAGCTCCACCATTGTCGTACATCTGTCAAAAGATTAGTAGAATAACCCCCTAGCTTCCCAAGAAACCCTCAACGGTCGAAATTACCAAGTCAGACTCGCCTCGATAGTGGGATTCCAAAACTTTTGCGAGCCCAAGTCCTATAAAGATCAACAGTGTTCTCACCAAAGATTAGAGGTAATACTCGACTCAAGACCTCCCCTTTATAAATAAAGTTGACGACTTAAGTCTCGGGGGCAAGTGTTGGGTTATGATTAATTAAACTCGCCATTAAGCACAAGAGTCGAGTACGTTCAAAGGACAGGGAAAGAAGAGTCGTCGATCTTCCTGACTCTTCTTAACGAGATAAGGATGAAAGGTCGACGACAACTTATGAAAAATTTGACTTCCAAAGTACGACTGCCCGCCACTAGAAGAAACCTTCCTTCGAAGGTAAAGACAGGTGGCGACCTGCTTGTCACTATCATCAGAAGAAACCTTCCTTCGAAGGTAAAGACAGGTGGCGACCTGCTTATCATTATCATCAGAAGAAACCTTCCTTCGAAGGTAAAGACAGGTGGCGACCTGCTTGTCACTATCATCAGAAGAAACCTTCCTTCGAAGGTAAAGACATGTGGCGACCTGCTTATCATTATCATCAGAAGAAACCTTCCTTCGAAGGTAAAGACAAGTGGCGACCTGCTGGTCACTATCATCAGAAGAAACCTTCCTTCGAAGGTAAAGACAGGTGGCGACCTGCTTGTCACTATCATTAGAGGAAACCTTCCTCCGGAAGTAAACACAGGTGGCGACCTGCTTGTCACCTGCTTGACCGACTCTGAAGAGAAACCCCCCAAGGAGGGTAACCGCCATATAAAGTCGGTAACTTATCCCTATAAATAGGGACTATTTCTATTTTACTTGATATATATTAAGTCAGTTCTAAATACGTTTATATATTATTACTCTCAAATCCATTACTGACTTAAGCTTCAGAGTGGAATCAGGGGCCATCCCCACCCCTTTTTCAGGTTCTCGCCCCACATAACCTCTTAGAGGAAAACTTAGCGTGCGAGAGAGTTAAGTCCGAGGCGATACTTGGAAGTCCATTCCCCGAAGTTCAAGGTCACATCATTTTGATCTCAACAATGTCAATGACCATGATAACCATAGCAAAAATGTACTTGTACTCTTTCATAATAATTATAACCATAGATTATATCACTCACTTCAGGGAGTGCAAAATATTATCATTGTAATCAGTGTTATCAGAACCGGACCGGACCGGCGGTTCGAACCGGAACCGGACCCCTCTCCGGTCCGGTTTGAACATTTCCTGAGGATGTAAGTGAACCCGGTTCTGAAGGCCGGTTTTCTGCGAACCGGGCGGTTCTGAGAGAACCGGGCGGTTCGCAGGTCCGGACTTCTTCTTCATTAAAAAAAAAAAAAGAGGTTTTTAGACTTACCTGAAGAGGAGCTCCGCACCACCCACAGCGACTCAAGACAGGAGGAGTCCACCGGAGAGAGAGGGGGAAGGTGATAGAGCGAAGAGAGAGAGAGAGAATGTGAGGGGTAAGGGTTGTGAGTGAATGACTGAGACAAGAGAGGAAGAGGAGAGAGGAAGATGAGAGAGAGAGGAGAGAGAGAGGGATGATGAATTGAGGGGAATAGTAACGAAGGAGGGGGGATTTGGGGAGAGAGAAGAAGGAGGGGAGGAGAGAGAGAATGTGAGGTGGGACCGTGGGAGTGGAAGGAGCGGGGGAGGTTTTGGGGGAGAGAAGGAGAGGTGGGGTAAGGGAGATGAGTAAAGAGACTGTAAAGGAGATCAAACATTCGAACCGGGTCGGACCGGATGAACCGTGAACCGGTGCCATGACCGGTCCGATGTCCGGTCCGGTTCTGATAACACTGATTGTAATCATACACTATAATACTCACTTCACGGAGTATAATATAACATAAACTACAAAACTCACCCTTCAGCGAGTGAAGTATATAATCTTTATAATCATGAATTGCAACACTCGCTTCAGGGAGCGAAGTATATCTAGTGGGCGATGCGTATAATTTTGTTTACTATTTACATCTGTATATATTTAAGCATCGAGCACTTATGAGTTAAGCCAAACTGCTTTACATGATAAATCATGTGCTACACACTCTCATCAAGGAGTTGAGCAAGTCGATACATATAAATAATGCCATCAGTTTTTCAGAGAGTATCTGACATATTGTGCAATGTTGATATAAATCAAGTTTTGCAAAACCGATATATTGCTTTTATTTTTCATAGAAATCCGATCCAGCAATCGATCAATCATGTTAGACACTGTTTTTTTTTTCATCACACCATATGTATATATAATAAGCTTAACCAAATTAAAATTTAATAATAAAGCAGCTGGCTCTAAAAATTAATCCAATAAAGTAATATTATTAGTGATTTGTGCTTATCTTGGTGAAGAATCAATGTTCGCAATTTCTTCTCCAGCGAGCGCCGATCATCTATGGAGACTGAACATATTTGTTTGGTTTCGGCAAGCATCACCTTGTACCAATTAAATAAATCAACGACATTATTGATTAGCATATCAAATTATTAATAGAATTTTGTAAATTAAATCAACAAAGAAAAATTAATATAAGAACAAGAATCTCCCCTTTTAGTATAACAAACTTGGTTTTAGTTGTCGTTGTACATAATCTTGTATCTTCGGTGAAGCACTGTTAACAAAGATTTGGACTTGCTATATTGATCTTGATTGATTCCAGCGTTCTTTAAAAAAAAAAAAGCATACCTGGATCATAAAGATAACAATAGTTATAATATATAAACTATCGAAACAAAAATAATTCTAATCAACTAAATTTAATTATAGTATTCTTATCTCATCTCTTTCCGTGATTAGAAGCCACGGTTGTGCTCTTGTATCTGTATTAGTTGGAGAGCCTTCAAGAGACATGTGAGCAATGAAGTTAATGAGCAAGGCGAGCCATATCATGGAGTTATGGGGTGGACGGTTGCTGATCGAGGTGGTTATAGGTTGCTATGTAATCCTACGAAGTAAATTTTTTTTTCTGAGCAATTTCGTGCTGATAACTGTTGGATCACGGTTGGAACTCCGGTACGTTCTTGACGGAAGTCCGAACTCCTTCGCTCCAAGTAATCCTGCAAGAAGGGGATAGATCGGGCGGTGACCCAGAATCCTCTCCGATGCTTAAATGAGTATCTCGATGTAGGCAAGCAAGTGTCAGTATGTGTATGTATGAACGTATCAATCCTGAGGTAACTCCTTCCTTTATATAGGGGAGGAGTTACCCCAGTTACCTGCTGCGATAACTGCCGGGGGCAGTTAGCCCACGTTCCGTTTATCTCGGCCACTTGCCCACGTTCCGTCTTTTCCGGCCACTTCCCCACTATGTTGATAGTGGGCGTGTTTCTCAGCCTCATTCTCTGGTGGCAAGTCCCGACGCATGTCGGGGACTCCAGAGTTATCTCCTTTGGTCACCGCTCGGGGCCCCTCGTCATCGGGACAGGGCCAGTATTCTCAGGGATTCAATATCGGGGCCTACTCAAAGGCATATCATCGGGGCCTACTCAAAGGCATATCATCGGGGCCTACTTAAAGGCATATCATCGGGGCCTACTTAAAGGCATATCGTCGGGGGCGTTCAGCTCATATGTCGGGACCGACCTTGTCGGATCCCCTCGTATGGGTCTTCTAAGCCTCTTTTAGGGCCCAGTGGGCCTACTTCTCCGTTTAGTCGTCGTTAATGGGCCTAACGGCTATATCGAAACCCATCATTTGCCCCAAGACATGAGGGGCTTATAGTTCGTCGTGTCTTCCAACTCCGGACCTCCCGATATTCCGAGGATAACCACCAAATCCGAAAAGATTTCTCGATTACTCAACTATTAAATGCGATGGGTGATGAAGCGACGACTTGGGTGCCCGTGCCTGCTTTTCTGAAAAAGTGCTTTTTAGCTATTTTGTCTCTAGTGCCTCAACGAAGCGTTTCATCTTCAACGGTCCGGATTGCAACGTCTCTTTGGCTACCCTCTCTCCTATAAAACCCCAAATCTTGGCACTATTCAGTTCTCCTCTACCGTTTCATCCTCTTGTGATTTCAAAAGCTCAAGTTCTCCTTTCTAATTTTCGACCAGCACTCCGGCAGCCAGGATCTCCGGCCATCAAGATCATCTTCTCCTCTCCGCTTCAACATGTCTGGTAAGATTTCTCCTCCGATTCTGAAGAAACTGTTAGCATAGTTTTTCTTTTATCTTGATCAACTTACCCGGATTTTTCCAAGAATCAACTGTGCCTTTTCTTGCTCTGATCATTTTCCAGACGGTGAATCCAGTTCCGGGGGGAGGAAACCCTTCAAGTTCGATTATGCTTGCAATGAGATTTCAGAAACCGCCTATGATGCGGCTCTCCAGGAAGGGTGTATCACTTCCACCTGGGAGCCTCGATATCCCTATCCTCGCCCTTGCGTGCCGGGCGACCCTGTGGTCACTCGTCCCCAGGAAGGGGAGGTGTTTGTCTCCGCCGGGCAAGTATCGGCGGGGATCCGATTCCCCTTCTGTGGGGATATAGTCGAGATGTGTGAATATTACAAAACACATCCGACTACTTTCTCCCCCCACGCCATCCGTGTGTGGAATGCCTTCCGCGTCCTTTGCCTCCGCCAACAATGGCCCGATAGCCTCCGACTTTTCTGGACCTTCTATGGATTGAAGTGCAATGATGTCGGGGTCTGTGCCTTCTACCCGCGGATGCCTAAGTGGAGCAAGGCGCAGCTCTCCCGATGTAGCTGGACTGGTGACACATGGAAGGTCGCCAAAGGTCGGGGGCTCATCACCGACTCGGGGCCCGACAACAGCGGCTGGAAGAAGAATTACTTCTTCATCCGGAACAGCTCCATACCGTGGCCCCGATGGGAGGTTGGGGCAGACCCTCCTCCCGCTTTTCACACTTACTCCGAGGAGGATTTCTAGATTCTCCACTGTATCCAACTCTACCGCTGGGGGGATTCTTTCGCTCCCCTCGATGCCAACTCCATCGGGGAGCGGGACCTGGTTCTGACCGGGATCCGACTCCTTGATGTTGCTTCCGGGGGTCAACTCTTCGATGGCCCTTCCAACCTCGTTCCTTGGGTAATATTCTAATTGCACTTTCGTTTTCGTCTTTGCAGCTAAGAAGGTATCATTGCTGACCAATATCGTGCTTAAGCAGGCGGAGACCGATGCTGTCCAACGCCCTGCAAGGAAGAGGAAGTCCTCGAAGCGAGCTGCCTCCTCATCGGCACCTCCAACTTCGGAGCAGATCAAGCGGGCCCGGGTAGAGAAGATGGAGCAGGTCTTCAACACCCAAACTCCCGAAGAAGGTAAGCATCTCCGATTAGCAATGCGATTATACAGAAAACGTATTCCCAAGGAGTTAATCCCCTCCGATTAGAAAGCCAGAATCGAAGGTATCAACCGTATCCTGCAAGGAGAACACCCCGCGTTCTTAAAGCGGGTTACGACAATTATTACGGGAAGGACCAATATCTCTCCCGTCGCTTCATTTGGTGTAAGGATCCCGATCAACTTCCTGACTATCTTTCTGAAGCTTCTCATCCTCCAGCTGCAGGTCAATCGGGAGCTGGATCTTCAGCGGGGGCGCCACCCTCCGACGCCCGGGTCGGAGAGCCCCTCCTTTCCCTTCCTGCCCCGAGAGAGTCGGGGACTGAAGATGCCCCGACGGACGGTCAGTTCCGTCGGGTGGTTGACCTGGATGTTTCTCACTCTTCTGAGGAAGTGAGCGAGGGTCAGCCCCTGGTTCGTCGTCGGGGGGGGGGGGGGGGGGGGGGTGAGGCAGACCCCATTGGAGCCGACACCCGAAGGTCTGCCTCCATCTTCCCCGGCACAACAGCATTCGCCGGTCCTGAGCCTGACTCCTGAAGGGACGACGGGTTCTCACGGCGGCTCGGAGGCACGCACCTCCGACACTCAGTCCTCCATTCCTCCTCTCCCCTTAGACGGGAGTTTTTATCAGGTTTACACCCCCGACCAGGCGGCGGCTCCCTGGACCCCGATCGAGTCATTGCGGGGGGTCCTGCTGCGTCGGGACAATATATCACCGGAACTGGGTCTGCACCTGCTGGCAGGTTCAGTTCCGCCGTCTGTGAAGGTTCCACTCTCCTTGGCTCGGGAGGTCATCCACGCGGACATTCGCGATATGGCCGTTCGTCGTGTGGAGGTAAGGCCCCCTGTTTTTACACTTAGCATATAATGTAAAATATTGTCATGTACTAACATCTTCCTTTCTTTTCCACAGGAAATGGCGGACCAACACCGCTGTTTCGGGTACATCCTGGCCCTGGAGGAGCAGCGAGCCAAGGCGGCCCCCGAGGTCTTGGCCAAGCTCAAGGAGGATCTGGCTGCCTCCGAATCGTCAAGGGGTAAGTTGGTTAAGGAGCAGGCCCTCCTTAACCAGAAGACTCGGGACCTCCTGAGGCAGGTCCACGACTTTGAGCGGTTGCTGAAGCAGGAGCGTCAAAAGCTCAATGAAGAGCAGCAGGGGCGCACGGAGGATCGGGACAGGCTTGTCCTCGAGAAGAAGGCCCTTGAGGACGCCAAGGTGGGGCTGGAGGCTGAGAAGGTCCTTCTCACCAACCGGTCCCAACAGATGGAGCGAGAGATTGCCGAGTTCCCCGCCAAGCTGGCTGAAGCTGAGGCCAAGGGTCGGGAAGATTATCGGGGCTCCGAGGCTTTCCAAGTGGACGCGGTGAAGTTATGTACGGCGGAGGTGGAGACCACCTTGCTTAATGCTGTCGAGGAGCTCCATCTGGAGTATGGTGGTGCCATCGACTTCACCAAGTCTCAGACCCTCGCTTTCAACCTTTCCGAGGAGAGCGACGGGGCCAACACCCCCGAGGGGACTGCGGGTGCTGAAGGCACGGTGGAGCCTCCAAGTGCAGACCTCCCGACAACTGATCCCCCGATGATCGACCCTTCACCGGCTGACTTCCAAGAGTCCGATCCTCCCGCGGCCAATCTTCCAGGATCCGATCCTCCGATCGCGGAGCCTTCTGCCACAGACCTCGTAGACCCTGCTCCCCTCGACGCTGCCAAGGATCAAGCTTAATTGCTTTATTTTCGAATCCTTGTAATTTCCTTCTTTTGTCGTGAACCTTTCAGGCTTTTATAATATCAATCCCTTTTGGTCCCGATCATCGCTATACCACTTAAGGTGAATTACCTGCGCCACTTAAGGCGATTTGATCATACCACTTAGAGTGATTCGATACATCGCTTAAGACATTTTTCCCACGCCACTTAAGGCGATTTAATCGTACCGCTGCCACTTAAGGCAATCACACCACTTAAGGTAATTTAATCACGCCACTTAAGGCAATTTATCCACACCACTTAAGGCGATTTAATCGTGCCACTTAAGGCGAAACCACGCCACTTAAGGCGAAACCACGCCACTTAAGGCGATTTAACTACACCACTTAAGGCGATTTATCCACGCCACTTAAGGCGATTTAATCGGAAGCAACCTCTTTATTCATTGATGGCTCAAAACCTGTTTACATCGAATCAAAACGATAAACAACTTGCACCACTGAAGGCGACTTCGATAAACAACTTGCACCACTGAAGGCGACTTCGATAAATAACTTGCACCACTAAAGGCGACTTCGATAAACAACTTGCACCACTGAAGGCGACTTAATATAAAGCATGACATTTCTTCAAGTGTTCGCCACTGAAAGAATGCTTCAACACATTGCCATCGAGGTCTTCCAACTTATACGCATTTCGAGCTGGCATCCCCACGACCTTATAAGGTCCTTCCCATTTTGGTGACATCTTGTTGATCCGATCCAAAAGGGTAAATTCGTTTCGATGCCAGACCAGTTCCCCGACAAAGAACTGTCGAGACTTGACTCGTCGATTATAATATCGGGCCGTTGCCAAGCGCATCCGAGCCTGGGCCTCCTCGGCACTCCGCCTCTTCTCTTCGACCAAGTCCAAGTCCAGACGCCTCATTTCATCATTCGACAGAGGTTCGTAATACCTCGTCTGATGGGATGCCAAAGCTATTTCAACGGGAGCAACTGCTTCCGTGCCATAAACAAGGCCAAACGGAGTCTCCCCAGTCGATCTTTTGGGTGTTGTTCTAACAGCCCAAAGCACATTTTCCAGCTCATCCAGCCATTTGCCCTTCAAGGCATGGACCCTCTTCTTCAGGTCATCCATCACGATCTTGTTGGCTGATTCCACCCGTCCATTGGTTTGAGCATGATGGACAGAGGCTGTCCGATGCTCAATTTTCAGTTCCTCCAAGTACTCTTTCCACTGGGCCCCGTTAAACGGAGGAACTTGAGAATATGATTCCCCGTTGTCTTGGCCAACGCCTTAGCTTCTATCCACTTCGAGAAATAATCAATAGCCACGACTAAATATCGGCACTGACCTTTTGCAACTGGAAGGGGTCCCACCAAATCGATCCCCCATTGCGCGAAGGGCCAAGCACTCTTGATGGACGTCAGATCGGCAGCGGGAGCCACGATATTCGGGGCGTACCTCTGGCAAGCGTCACATGACCGGACTAGCATCGTTGCCTCCTTGTTCATCGAGGGCCAGTAATAGCCCAGGTTTAGCACTTTCCTCACGGTAGATCGAGCACCTTCATGACAGGCCAAGTATCCTTCGTGCACCTCCCTAAGGATCCGATCTGTGTCGGGCTCAGCCACACATTTCAAGTAAGGAGTTAAATACCCCTTTTTATACAGCTGATTGTCCACCATCACATAATTGGGCGCGATTCGGCGTAATTTGCCAGCTGCCACTTTATCATCGGGGACTGTCCCCGTAGTCAGGTACGCGGCTATCAGGGTCATCCATGTGGGCTCCTCCGATCCGATCTCAATGGCACATACCTCCGATTGATCGGTGGTTGACAAGATCACCTTCTCCAAGAAGTGCACCTTCCGACTTTCATCGAGGGGTGCCCCCAAGGCGAACATGCTCAGGGCATCTGCTTCCACATTATCCTACCTCGGGATCGCCTCAATATCGAAGCTCTTGAAACTCTCCTTCAAGGTTTGCACCTCCCGAAGGTACTTTTTCATCATCGGGCTCTTTGCTTCGTATCGTCCCTGGACTTGGTTCACAATCTGGCTAGCATCGCACTTCACCTTTAAGTGACCAACTCCCATGCCTTTGGCAATCTTGAGGCCGGTGATGAGAGCCTCATATTCAGCTTCATTATTGGTGGCCCTAAACGTCAAGGCCAAGGCATATCGAAAAGGCTCGCCTCCGCCTGGCGGTATCAGTACAAACCCTGCTCCCGATCCTTCTGAATTTGAGGAGCCATCGGTATACATCTCCCAAGTGTCTTCGTTATCGGGCTGTTCTGACTGCTCTGCTATCGGGACTTCCATGGTTGCCCCCTCTACAGGACCTGCTTCTTCTAGATCGGGGGCTGTAGACTCTGCTATGAAATCCGCCAACGCCTGGCCCTTAATATCCGTTCTCGGGGCAAAGTGAATGCGGAACTCACTAAGTTCGACTGCCCACTTCACTAATCTCCCCGACGCATCAGGTCTGTTCGAAAAATGTCTCAAGGGCTGATTCGTCAAAACAATAATCTCATGCGCATGGAAGTAAGGTCTCAGCTTCCAAGCAGTAACAATCAACGCATAAAGATACTTCTCAATGGCGGGATAATTTATTTCAGACTCTGCGAGTGCCTTGCTTACATAATAGACGGGGACTCGGTTACCCTCTACGACTTTCACTAAGACAGAGCTAACAGCAAATTCAGAAACAACCAAATACAGATAGAGTGGCTCGCCTTGAATGGGCTTCGCCAGCGGCGGGAGGGTGCAGAGGTGCTGCTTGAGTTCCTGGAACGCCTCTTACCACTTGGCAGTCCACTCAAACTTCTTGTTGGCCCTCAGCACTTCAAAGAACGGCATGGATCGATCACTTGCTTTGGACAGAAAGCGATTCATCGCGGCCAATCGGCCATTCAGCACCTGCACCTCCCAATGGTTCGTCGGGGACTTCATCTCCTCGATCGCCTTCAGCTTCTCAGGATTCACCTCAATTCCCCTCTGGCACACCATGAAGCCCAGAAACTTCCCTGAGTGCACTCCGAAGGCACACTTGGTCGGGTTCAAGCGAACTTGATGAAGCCTCATTCGCTCAAACGTTGTTGCTAAGTTGTGAACATGATCCTCGGCCTGTCGGAACTTCACCAGCATGTCGTCCACATAGGCCTCCATCGTTTTTCCCAGCATATCCCCGAACAGCTTGTTCACCATCCTCTGATAAGTTGCACCTGCATTGATCAGTCCAAAAGGCATGACATCATAGTGATAGATGTCACTATCAGCATAAAAAGCGGTGTGGGAGGCATCCTCCTTGGACATCTTGATCTGATTGTAGCCGAAGTAGGCATCCATTAAGCTCAGCAACTCATGTCCCGATGTGGCATCCACCAGCTGGTCGATCCTCGGGAGCGGATAGCAATCTTTCGGGCATGCTTTGTTCAGGTCGCGGAAATCAACACACATCCGCCACTTGCCATTGCTCTTCTTCACCAGGACTGGGTTTGCGACCCAGGTCTGGAATCGGAGCTCCTTAATAAATCCAGCATCGAGCAACCTGCCCACCTCCTGCTGGATCGCGATCTTCTTGTCGGCACCCATCGGGCGCCTTCTATGTGTAACCGGCTTGATCGCGGGGTCAATCTTCAGCTCATGAGTAATCACATCGGGGCTGATTCCTGGCATGTCGCTCGGGGACCAGGCAAACAGCTCCTTGAACTCCTTCAACAGATCAATCAATTCTCGGGCCGTCTCTTCAGTCAGAGCGGACCCGATTTTCACCTTCTTCTGAGGTCCATCAATCTCGACCTCCTTCAAATCCTCCATCGGGGTGGGACGCCCAAACTCCTCTAGGGGATCAGCATCAGTCTGGAAAACAGTCATAGCCTCCCGATTCCTCCTTCGAGTGGCATTGACGTAGCATTTCCTGGAGGCTATCTGATCGCCCTTGACTTCCCTGATTCCGTGGTCGGTCGGGAACTTCATCTTCTGATGGACAGTTGAAGCAATTGCCCCCAGCGGGTTGATGGTGGTCCTCCCGATAATTGCATTATAAGTCCCCGCGGACTCGACCACCACGAACTCCACGTTCCTCTTCTCCGACTTCCAGCCACTACCGAATTCAACCGGTAAAGTAATCATCTCCACTGGGTAAGAGGTAGAGCCAGAAAATCCGACCATCGGAAAGTCCGCAGGCTTCAAGTCCTTGGTTTTCCCCATGGCCTGCAGTGCATCCATGAACAAAATGTCGGAGGAGCTCCCTCCGTCTATCAGGATTCGCTTCATCTCGTACCCATCCACGTTTAGGGTCACGACCAAAGCATCATCGTGCGGGGTCTCCACACTTATCAGGTCCTCCGCTGAGAAGGGAATCACCATTTCTTCTTTCGGAGTCCAATTTCGGGCCCTCTTGCCCAGCACCACAGCAATGGGAATTCGAGAAGCATAGACCTCCTGAGATGCCGTGGTATCTCCTCTTGCAGCAAGTCCCCCATGAATCACATTAATGGTCCCCCGCTTCTCCTTGCGGGCATTGGAAGACTCAGGCGTATCCTTCTTCGGGGATCGACCGCGGGATCGGGAACGGGACCGCGCTCGGGACCGGGAACGGGATCGGCTCCGTCGCCCAGCCACAAATTCCTTGAGCTTTCCCTTCTGGATCAACTTCTCAATCTCCTTCTTCAACTCCCGACAATGGTTGGTGTCGTGACCGCTGGCACGATGAAAGCGACAATAACGATCGATGCGGGCTCCCATGAACTCTCCATCCTTCTTCGGGGGGTACCTAGTGATACCCTGTCGGTCCATCACCGCCAACACAGCACCCATGGAACAAATGAGAGGAGTGTAACGGTCCTCCCGTTTGTCCGACTTCGAGGGACGCTTGTCTTCCCTCCGATCGGGACGGCCTCGACCCCGACTGCTCTCGGGTTTATCTTTCCTCCTTCGATCGTCCGAGGGCTTGAACGACTGTTTCCCCTTGTTCAATTTCGGAGGATCAAGGTCTCCGGCAGCTATCTTCGACTCCTGTACGTCGATTTGTTGCTTCACCCTCTTCTGCAACGCCTCCATGTTCCACACAGCCTTCTCAGCCACGCTGTGCATCAGGTCGGAACCATATGGTGCTGTCAGGTTCCGAATGAAGGTGCGGATGGTCTCTCCCTCCGACATTTCCTCATCAATCTCGGCCACGCTAGCAGTGTACCTCTGGTAGTAATGCGCCAGAGACTCATCGGGCCTCTGTACCACCTCAGGAGAGGGACCTCGCGCTTTTCAGGAGACGCCGACGGCCCTGGTACTGCTGGATGAATCGATCATGCATCTGGGTCCAGGTAGAGATGCACCCTGGAGGAAGGCTGAAGAACCACGTCAGGGCTCTTTCACCAAGTGTGCCCGGGAACAGAACGCACACTATATCGTCATTCGGGGCTCTGCCTAGACAAGCCATGACATGCTTCTGGACATGGCGAACCGGATCTCCTTCGCCATCATACTCCTTGATTGTCGGGATACCAAGTCCTGGCGGGGCAATGGTGTTCACCAATCGGGGGACAAAGGGATGAGTGGATCGATCCCTCAGCTCCGACATCATCTTCTTCTGGTCTCCCATACAGATGTTCACAATCTTCACCACCTGGTCGGCGGTGATAGGACCACTAAGAGGGATGGTTCTATGTTGCACCGGTCCAGGCCCATCAATCACGAACTGCTCCGACTGAGCGGGCTCCTTGCCCTTGTCCTGGTGCTCGGGTTGGGCCTCCTGCCCGTCCCGATTCTCCCTCGGCGGAGGCGGAGGCAACTCCTCCTCCTTCTTCTTGGCGGCCTCCCTTTCCATGAGAGCCTCCATAGCTTCCAGGAATATTGGCATGGCATCCATCACAGCCTTTGCCAAGTCCGGCTTTGTAGGGGCACCCTGGTCGTTCCTCGGGATCTCTTCCCGGCTCTCCGACGAGTTTCGAATGGAATCCTCGCGATCATCATGATGCCCCCCTGTTTGGGAAACAGCAGGGGGAGGATCATTCCGATCAACAGTGCGCTCCGGCGGCCCTGAATTCAGAGTTCCAGCAGGATGGCGGGAACCGCCAGATTGTCCTTGCTTCTTCTTCTTCTTGCCAGCCATCGATTGGGTAGAAGCTATCTTTGCTTTTTGTTACGATTCCCACAGACGGCGCCAATGTTGCATCACGGTTGGAACTCCGGTACGTTCTTGACGGAAGTCCGAACTCCTTCGCTCCAAGTAATCCTGCAAGAAGGGGATAGACCGGGCGGTGACCCAGAATCCCTCTCCGATGCTTAAATGAGTATCTCGATGTAGGCAAGCAAGTGTCAGTATGTGTATGTATGAACGTATCAATCCTGAGGTAACTCCTTCCTTTATATATGGGAGGAGTTACCCCAGTTACCTGCTGCGATAACTGCTGGGGGCAGTTAGCCCACGTTCCGTTTATCTCGGCCACTTGCCCACGTTCCGTCTTTTCCGGCCACTTCCCCACTATGTTGATAGTGGGCGTGTTTCTCAGCCTCATTCTCTGGTGGCAAGTCCCGACGGATGACGGGGACTCCAGAGTTATCTCCTTTGGTCACCGCTCGGGGCCCCTCGTCATCGGGACAGGGCCAGTATTCTCAGGGATTCAATATCGGGGCCTACTCAAAGGCATATCATCGGGGCCTACTCAAAGGCATATCATCGGGGCCTACTTAAAGGCATATCATCGGGGCCTACTTACAGGCATATCGTCGGGGGCGTTCAGCTCATATGTCGGGACCGACCATGTCGGGTCCCCTCGTATGGGTCTTCTAAGCCTCTTTTGGGGCCCAGTGGGCCTACTTCGCTGTTTAGTCGTCGTTAATGGGCCTAACGGCTATATCGAAACCCATCAATAACGTGTTACAAAAGTAGAGAGGTAATAGAAGAGAGAACTTGATGATGATCTTATTATCACACATAGGGGCCCTTATATAGGGATTACATAGACTTGGAGAGGAAGTAAAATAAATATATGGAATTTCTAATTAAGGAAGATGGTATATACACATAATATTGAACATCCACATAATATATTCATAACAAATCGAAATTAATTTCATTTTCAAATGTATAATGCATACATAGAATTAATACACTCAATTAATTAATGATATGAAATTCAATATTAAGTCCTTATTATGTATTTATTTTTATATTTATTTTTACGATAAGTCTATTACACTATTGTCGGACCTAAAATCTGACCTAAGGCAAATTACGTTTTGAAAACACGAATTTTGTAGAGAGTCGCCACTAGTTAATTATTAGGATAACTAGAATCCTAAATTACCAAAGCGAATAATGAATTAAACACCTAAGTATAAAATCAGTCCACGATCAAAGATTCTAGTTCGGGGGTTCTATTGCGAATTAAAAATATATTTTTCAACTACGCCCTTCCGGTACTCAATTCACTCAATTTGCCAATTTATTTATTTAAATACAAGTTACATCATATTAGTCTAACGATGTCAATATTTAATCAAATTTTTACCCTATGCCAAAATAGTAACAAATATTAACATAAGTCTAAAAAAACTAATTATAACTTATAACTCCTAATTAAGATGAAATCTAAAACCCCAAAATTACTTAACATGCTTAAATACATACACAATCCAATATATACTCAATATATTATACATAATTCTTCGAACAATTTAAATATTCTACCCAACCAAACTTAACAAATTAATTAAATTACCTAATTAATAATAATAATGAAATAATAACGTAATAATAACATAATAATAATAATAGAAAAATAATAAAATAAAATAAAATGAGATGAAAAACTCACCTGGGGAAACTAACGATGACTACGATGGTCGAAGTCGAGCCGGCAAGGAAGAGGAGCGGACGGCGTGCCACTGGCGGAGCTCCGACCAGGTCAAGCAGGTATGAGGTGCGGTGTCAGCAGAGGGTGAACGGGGCAGATAAAGGAGCAGCACTGCAGCAGAGGTCGCGACGTAGGGTGGAGCGAGACGAGCCAGAGATCCGGCGTGGTCGAGAAGGTTATCGCGGGAGAGGGCAGCAGCAAGGGGCGAACGGCTGTGTCTGAAGAGAGGCCGCCGGCGTCTGGGATGGGAATCATCGGTGGCAGAGGATTAGGAGAGGGAGAGAGAGAGAGAGAGAGAGAGAGAGAGAGAGAGAGAGAGAGAGAGAGAGAGAGAGAGAGAGAGAGAGAGAGAGAGAGAGAGCGGCGGACGGTGGCCCCGGACGGAGCTGAGGTGCGGTCGGGCTGGGCAGGCGGGGGAATTCCGGTGGAGCAGGCGTGATGGTTGGTGGTCCGGCCACCGGCGCTGGGCTAGCACCGGCGGGAGGGGTGCTGGTCTTGGGGCTCTGGGCAACGATGGAGGAAAAAAAATTGCACAAAAAGACAAAATTTGCACAGGTTTCGAGACGAGTTTGTATTATTATTGCAGGTTTTTTCTGTGTGTCCATTACATTGTAAATTACCTCTATTTATACTAATATAGGCCTAAGCTAACTAGGAAATAAATATTACAGATTTATTCTAACCATAAATGTTAAATATTCAGAAAAAATACTCTAAATATTAAAGAAATATTATCAGCAATAAATACAAATAACTATCATAATTTAAGCTAGTCCTATCTTTAGAAACTTCGCGACCTTCCATATTTAAATATTTCCCCTTTTTTAACGCGTCACATATGACCTTTTGAACGTGTCACGCGCGGACCAAAATTAGGTGTTTACAGCTTGCCCCTCTTTGGGCTAATTCTCGTAGAACAAGTTCGAGGGGATTTGTCCAAAGACGAGTAAACACTAATTTTGGTTGGGAAGTATATCTTCTTTTGAGTCTTCGAATCTTCAAGGAAACTCCTGGCTTATTTCGGAAAGTGCAAAAAAGTAGAGCCTCTGTCGGCGGTGCCCCTGTTGGCTGTGCTTCCATTGGTAGTGCAGAAAAGTAAAGCCTCCAGTGGCGTGCGGAAAAGTAAAGCCTCGGTCGGCGATGCCCTTGTTGGTGGTGCCTCCGTTGGTGGTGCAGAAAGTAAAGCCTCCAGTGGCGCGCGGAAAATTAAAGCCTCCAGTGGCGTGCAGAAAAGTAAAGCCTCAGTTGGCGGTGCCCCTGTTGGCGGTGCCTCCGTTGGCGGTGCAGAAAGTGAAGCCTCCAGTGGCGTGCGAAAAAGTAAATCCTCCAGTGGCGTCCGGAAAAGTAAAGCCTCCAGTGGCGTGCAGTAAAGTAAAATCTTGATCGATGATGCCTCCAGTGGCGAGCGACAAGAAAAAGCCTCTAGTGGCATGCAATAAAGTAAAACCTTAATCGATGATGCCTCAAGTGGCGAGCGATAAGGAAAAGCCTCTAGTGGCGTGTATCGGAGAAGAGCCTCTAGTGGCGTGTATCGGAGAAGAGCCTGTAGTGGCGTCCGTCGGAGAAGAGCCTCTAGTGGCGTCCGTTGGAGAAGTGCCTCTAGTGGCGTCCGTTTGAGAAGAGCCTTTAGTGGCGTCCGTTGGAGAAGTGCCTCTAGTGGCGTCCGTTGGAGAAATGCCTCTAGTGGTGTGACTTGCGAAGGCTGAATACTTAAGGCTTCACTCGTCGGGGGTGACTCTCAGAAAGCTGGAAAACTTCAGATCCTGATTGTCGGTTGTGACTTGTAGGAACAGACTGTAACAGTCCTACCCATCCTTTGAGTGATGACCTGCGAGAGCAGACTGTAACTGTCCCGCTTGCCGTGAAGTTAACTCGTAGGAACAGACTGTAACAGTCCTACTCATCCTTGAATGGTGACTCGCGAGAGCAGACTGTAACCGTCCTGCTTGCCTGAAGTTGACTCGTAGGAACAGACTGTAACAGTCCTACTCATCCTTGAAATGCGACCTGCGAGAGCAGACTATAACCGTCTCGCTTGCCGTGAAGTTGACTCGTAGGCACAGACTGTAACAGTCCTACTCGTCCTTGAACGGTGACTCGCGAGAACAGACTGTAACCGTCTCGCTTGCCGTGAAGTTGACTTTGGAAGACGCTGTGTCGTAGAAAATACGTTTGCGCATGAGTATTTGTCCCTAATTTTTGCCTAAATTGCGCATGGTGCGAAAACTTAACGGGATCTTTCTCTCTTTTTTGTTTTTTGAGAATTTCTCTTTTTTCTCTCCTTTTGCCAAGGTCGATTGAGATATTTTCGACCGTGCCCCTCGGTTTTTTTTTCTCTCCTTTTGCCATGATTGCAATTTCTGAACTTGCAACCATGCATCTCATTTCCTGATTTTGCCTAGGCCGCCCTTTCGGGTTTTCAACCTAGCGGAAGCACTCTTTATTTGATAGCCGATTAAACGGTGGCTGTGACCCGTACTTTATTTTCCGCCTCGATGCGGGAGTATTAGTAGTCGTTTGGAGGGTGGCTGTGACCCTTTTCTCACCGTCTTCAATGTTGCGAGAGCTCTTTTGATTGTAGCCATTTGAAGTGTGGCTGTGGCCCTTCATTCCTCGTCTCTGATCCGGGAAACACTCTTTGTATGTAACCATTTTGAGGGAGGTTGTGGCCCTTTCACTTAATACCCGCCATCGATCTTCTGGGAGCGCTCTTTTGACTGTAGCGATTTAGAGGGACGACTGTGACCCTTTCTTTTATTTTCCCGCCCTCACCAGGTTCGCAGGATCACTCTTTTTTGTGTAGCCATTTTAAAGGGTGGCTGTGGCCCTTTTCTATTCTCCCGCCCTCACAGGGTTCGCGGGGTCACTCTTTTATTTGTAGCCGTTTGGAGGGTGGCTGTGGCCCTTTCACTTATTTCCCGCTTTCGATTTTGCGGGGGCGCTCTTTATCTGTTGCCGTTTCAGGGTGGCTGTGGCCCTTTCTTTGTAGTCGTTTTAGGGACGACTGAGACCCTTTTTATTTTTAGTTGATTTAGGGACAACTCTGACCCTTTTATTTATTCTCTGCTCTCATAAGATTCTCATGAACACTCTCTTTATTTTACTGTAGCCGAGTAAAGGGCGGCTGTGACCCTAAAGAAAAATGATGATTTTTTCAGCTTACCTTTTGCCATGACTGCCCCTGCGGGTTTTCAATCATGCCCCTCTCCCTATCTTTTTGCCTAGGTTGCCTAGCAGGAATTTCTCTCTCTTTTTTTTTTTTGCTTTCTTGCTTTTCTTCTTCTTTTTTTAAAAATAAATTTACCGAAAATAATTAACAACAATTATTTACATGCCCTTAGTGGCAGATTGAAAATTCCAAATACAAATGACCTTTTTGTTGATGATGACTCGAGTCAGAACAAGTTGATTGTGTCGACGTCTTGGGTTGAGTACCCTCCGATGGAAGACATCGACAATGATGATTTCTTCTCTCGACTTTTCATATGCTTGTTTATCGGCACATTCAACCTTCACGGGATTCTCGGTCCCTTTGAATAATCTCTTCATTTCTTGATAATTTCCCGTTTTTGAATATGCACGATCTTAACGGAGGATGCCCCATGGTTAGCACCCATCGGGTTAGGATTGTCACATACTGGATGAGTGATCTGGTTGAGGAATGCCGCATATAGTAGGTAAAGCTTCAGAGGTTTGGAACCTATCCGAAGTATCTGGGACAAACTCGGCGGTCGATATCAGAATGCAAGCAAAAGACCGCGTGCGAGATGTGCTCTTCAGGGGCTTTGATTTGGATGATTATCTAAGCTGAACAATGAGTAAGGAAAAATTTAAATTTCAGGGATAAAAATGATCACAACTTACCTGAAAAAACATTTTAGGAAAAATTGTAATTCCTAAAATTTTTTTTTACATGCGCGACGCGCTAACCAAAATCACAACTTACCTGAAGAGTTTTTTTAAGAAAAAAAATAATGCGTATGAAACGTAAGTTTGAAATTAAAAAAATATCAGGTAAGATGGTTTTAAAAAAAAAAAAAACAACGCATACAAAATGCATGTTCGGAAAGAAAATTACTCAATGACTAACTACTTAGCTGTAATTTTTTTTTTTTAAATGCAGTTAGACGAATGCATGAGAATAAAATTAACACAGTTTAAAAAAACTTACAGTTTTCCTGACAACTCTTTTTTACAACAAAAAACACGAATAAAACACAACATGTTAGAGAGTAAAAAATGTGTGGCTTTGCTCTATAAGGTAGGTTCCACTGATAGGTTCCCGGCAAGGTGGTTTCCTCCCTCCATCGTAGGGATCACGAGACCTTCACAAGCGAGTGGAGTTTTTCCGAGTCGTACCGGCGGCCCAGCCGCTCCGGTCGTACCGTACTAAACCTCCGGGGTTCCTAGTCGCCCTAGGTTTTTGGCGTTTTGGAGATTACACTAAATGGGTGTGTGCGAATTCAAACAACGCCACAAAAAAACGTTAGTTAATGACTCTAAAAATATGTACCTGTCACATAAAAAAAAAGTTAGAATGGTGAAAATAATAAAAAATAAAAACTCAAATAAATATGGCAATAAGCGAATATAATGAGCCCGAACCCTCAAATACGTCCCCAGCAGAGTCGCCAAATTGTTGGACCTAAAATCTGACCTAAGGCGAATTACGTTTTGAAAACACGAATTTTGTAGAGCCGCCACTAGTTAATTATTAGGATAACTAGAATCCTAAGCGAATAACGAATTAAACACCTAAGTATAAAATCAGTCCACGATCAGAGATTCTAGTTCGGGGGTTCTATTGCGAATTAAAAATATATTTTTCAACTACGCCCTTCCGGTACTCAATTCACTCAATTTGCCAATTTATTTATTTAAATACAAGTTACATCATATTAGTCTAACGATGTCAATATTTAATCAAATTTTTATCCTATGCCAAAATAGTATCAAATATTAACATAAGTCTGAAAAAACTAATTATAACTTATAACTCCTAATTAAGACGAAATCTAAAACCCCAAAATTACTTAACATGCTTAAATAGATACACAATTTAATATATACTCAACATATTATACATAATTATTCGAACAATTTAAATATTCTACCCAACCAAACTTAACAAACTAATTAAATTACCTAATTAATAATAATAATGAATTAATAACGTAATAATAACATAATAATAATAATAGAAAAATAATAAAATAAAATAAAATAAAATGAAATGAAAAATTCACCTGGGGAAACTAACGATGACCACGATGGTGGAAGTCGAGCCGGCAAGGAATAGGAGCGGACGGCGTGCCGCTGGCGGAGCTCCGACCAGGTCAAGCAGGTCTGAGGTGCGGTGTCAGCAGAGGGTGAACGGGGCGGATAAAGGAGCGGCATTGCAGCAGAGGTCACGACGTAGGGTGGAGCGAGACGAGCCAGAGCTCCGGCGTGGTCGAGAAGGTATCGCGGGAGAGGGCAGCAGCAAGGGGCGAACGGCTATGTCTGAGGAGAGGTCGCCGGCGTCTGGGATGGGAATCACCGGTGGCAGAGGATTTGGAGAGAGAGAGAGAGAGAGAGAGAGAGAGAGAGAGAGAGAGAGAGAGAGAGAGAGAGAGAGAGAGAGAGAGAGAGAGAGAGAGAGAGAGAGAGAGAGAGCGGCGGACGGTGGCCCCGGACGGAGTTGAGGTGCGGTCGGGCTGGGCAGGCGGGGGAATTCCGGTGGAGCAGGCGTGATTGTTGGTGGTCCGGCCACCGGAGCTGGGATAGCACTGGCGGGAGGGGTGCTGGTCTTGGGGCTCTTGGCAACGATGGAGAAAAAAAATTGCACAAAAAGACAAAATTTGCACAGGTTTCGAGACGAGTTTGTATTATTATTGCTGGTTTTTTCTGTTTGTCCATTACATTGTAAATAACCTCTATTTATACTAATATAGGCCTAAGCTAACTAGGAAATAAATATTACAGATTTATTCTAACCATAAATGTTAAATATTCAGAAAAAACACTATAAATATTCAACAAATATTATCAGCAATAAATACAAATAACTATCCTAATTTAAGCTAGTCCTATCTTTAGAAACTTCGTGACCTTCCATATTTAAATATTTCCCTTTTTTTAACGCGTCACATATGACCTTTTGAACGTGTCACGCGCATACCAAAATTAGGTGTTTACAACTAAAATGGTATAAAAATATGGATCAAGGAAAATGTGATGTAATAATGTCAAATTAAAGAACAATAAGGTAATTATAAAATAAATATGAGTTAATTAAATTAAATGTGTCATGTATTACAATAATAATCCTTTTTAACCTTTAAAATTAAGTTGAAAAATATTAATTAACATTATATTGTTACAATTTGCTAAAATTAATATGAGGATTCTAAATGTGTGTTTTAAGGTAATTTTGTAACTATAGATGTGTATTTTAGGATCAAGTGGTTTATGATTTAGGGAGGGTATGGTGATTTAGAGTATATATGTTTAGAGTATTGGTTATTGGTTTAGGGTATACTAGTTTATGATTTATGGTATAGTGTTCTAAGGCATGATGATTTAAAGTATAGTGATTTAGGGTATTGATTTATGGTTTATGGTATAGTAGTTTGTGATTTATGGTATTTTTATTTAAGTATGGTGATTTAGAGTATAGTGATTTAGGGTATTGGTAGTAGTTTATGGTTTATGATATATTGATTAAGGGTAAGGTGATTTATGATATATTGATTTAAGGTTTATTGATATATATGGTTAATTGGAATGTGATTTAGGGTATAGTTATTTAATGTACAGTTGTTTGTGGTTTATGGGTATATTGATTTGAGGGTTAAGAATATATGAAAGATCTGAACTATCACCCATGTTAACAGGAGAGGTCTGAAATTTAAAAAGTTAATAACGGAGGTCTGAAATTTCAGTTTTGTTGATAACAGCTGACACCGTTAGTTTTTTCCGTTAAAACTAACGGAAGATGGTTAGATGCTTGGCATGTGACCGGAAATAAAATAAATTTCCAAAAACGCCCTTCTATCAAGTGTGCCCCTCACATGCTTGAAGTGAAAAGACCAAAATGCCCTTGAAGCCACCACGGCTCCGGCGACCACCACTCGACTCCGGTGACCACCAACCAGCTCCGGCGACCACCACCGTACTCCGGCGACCACCACTAAGGCTCCAATTGGGCCCAAATCGGAGCCACCGGCCCCGATTGGACTCCGATCGGAGCCACCGGCCCCGATTGGGCTCCGACCAGAGCCACAGAGCTCCGATCGAAGCTTTTTTGGTTCCTATCGAAGTTCTTTTGCTGAAGTGGTGGCCGGAGCCGGGTAGCCAGAGCCGAGGTGGTGGTCGCCGGAGTCGGGTGGTGGTGGCCGGAGTCGGGTGGTGGTGGCCGGAGTTGGGTGGCGGTGGACGGAGCTGGGTGGTTTTAATTTGACTTTAGGGGTAAAATTGTCATTTCACATTTCCTTAAATAAGATATTAAATAGGGTTTATAGGTCTTTTGGTACTCTATGTTTGCCAACTTTTGGCTTTTGGTACCACATGTTTGATTTTGCCTATTTTTTGTACCATACGTTTGCCAATTGTATACTTTTGGTCCGACCGTTAGTTGACCGTCAGTTTGACCGTTAAATAGTCACGTGACTTGCACATGCCTAGCCCCAAATTTTAATTTTGTTCAATTTAGTCCTTAAATTTTTTGTCGTAACTTTTTATTTTCAGAATTTAGCCCTTAAACATTTTCAACCGCACCCTAGGACTAAATTGACATAGCCATGGTTAGACCTATGGCTAGGGTCTCCGAACCCGGACAACCCTAACCATGGTCCGACCTAACCATGGGTCGAACCATGGCTAGGTCAATTGGACCCAATTAGAAAATCTACCTAGCCATGGTCCGACCCATGGCTAGGTCGGACCATGGTTAGGGTCGCTCGGGTCCGGCAACCCTAGCCATGGTCCGACCTAGCCATGAGTCGAACCATTGCTAGGTCAATTTAGTCCTAGGGTGTGGTTGGAAATGTTTAAGGGCTAAATTGCAAAAATAAAAAGTTAGGATAAAAGATTTGAGGACTTAATTGAATAAAATTAAAATTTGGGGCTATGCATGTGCAAGTGACGTGACTATTTAACGGTCAAACTGACGGTCAACTAACGGTCGGACCAAAAGTATACAATTGGCAAACGTATGGTACCAAAAATAGGCAAAATCAAACATGTGGTACCAAAAGCCAAAAGTGGGCAAACATAAGGTACCAAATGACTTATAAACCCTATTAAATAAAACAAAATTTTAAAGGGGCAAAAATGTCATTTCACACAATTCTGTTAAATTTAACCCTAAAAATGGACGGAAAACCTCAAATCAACAAAATTGAAATTTCAGACCTCTGTTATTAACTTTTTAAATTTCAGACATCTCCCTTTAACATGGGTCATAGTTCAGACCTTTCATAGGTTCTTAACCCTTGATTTGATGTATATTTGTTTATGATTTATAGTTTATTGATTTAGAGTATAATATTTTATGGTTTACGGTATAATAATTTAAGTTAGCTTGGTTTATGGTTTAGGGTATAGTGGTTTATTGCTTTGACTCTATTTTGTAAAATGATATTGTTAGTATTTTATTGGATTTTTTAAATGATATTCCTTAGGGTATAGTATTTTATGGTTTTGGATATAGTGATTTCGGCTCAAATGATTAAGTATAAGGAGAAATTAACATCATATTGTTACCATTTTCTAAAATTAATATGAGATTCTAAATGCGTGTTTTAATATGAGATTATAAATGTGTATTAAGCCAAGTAGTTTATGGTTTAGGGTGTATTGATTTAGCGATACTAATGGTTTATGGAACACAAAATTAATTTTATTTACAAATGTAGAATATTATTGATATGAAATGCAACTTAAGTGCTTATTATGTATTTATTTTTACGATAAGTCTATTACACTAAAAAAAATGAAAATATGGATCAAAGAAAATGTGATGTAATAATGTCAAATTAAAGGACAATAAGTTAATTGTTGGCAAAAAAAAAAAGGACAATAAGTTAATTATAAAAAAAATAAGACTTAATTAAATTAAATGTGTGTCATGTATTACAACAATAAAAGTTATCACTTTTAAGGATAAAATTATTTAATTAACATCATATTGTTACTATTTCCTAAAATAAATACGGGATTCTAATTTTGTGTGTTATGGTAATTTTGTAAATATAGATGTATTTTAGGATAAAGTGGCTTATGGTATAATGATTTAAGGTATGGTGATTTATAGTATATATGTTCATGGATATTAATTTATGGTTTAAAGTATATTAGTTTATGATTTAGGGTATAGTCATTTATGATATATTTATTTAGGGTTATTGGTATATATGGTTTATGAGATTGTGATTTAGGGTATAGGGTATAGTCATTTATTATTATTATTATTATTATTATTAAAAAAAAAGAAGAAAAGAAACATAGTTTGCAATACATATATCAAACCAAATTCCTAGATGAAATTTTTATAATTGTATTTATATCGTTTACATTTATCAATATAGTTTATTGTCTTGAAATTTATTCTTAATGTTTGAGTAAATATATTTAAAATAAAAAATAGCACTATCGCCCGTGCTATGCACGGAAATGCAGATGAAGATTACAATTTTGGTACATCATTTTTATAGTAGAAATTCCATACAAAAGGTAAGTGTTATTAACGACAACGTAGGCGAGTGGTATTGCGCTCGGTCTGAACTAGTTACTTACGGTAGTGGTTTCGAAACACACTGAGGTCAAGTTTTAATTCAATAAAACAGCATATAATTTGGTTCGTGTATAAATCGAATCAAGGGGCGTTTCAAATACTGTTCATATCACGAATTTGCGACGGTGTAAAATAGACAAAAAAAAAAAACATGTTGGACAAAAAATCAAAAGTTGTCAAACATATACTACCAAAAGACGTATTAACCCAATAATCAATCTGGTAAAAAAAACTAATGAGCTTAAATCAAAAGAGAAGCTCATACATAGTCCGTACAACCGGAAGCCGATATGATTAACACATGAATTAATTAGCTAGCAGTTTGATGCTAAATTAATGTCTAGTTGGAAAAATTGGGGGGTTGTGAAGTGGTGGGTCACTTTAGAGACATAGAACATCTGAAGGAGCAGCAGGAGAAGCAGCAAAACCAACTTGTGAGCGTCCTCGTCTTGGATGGTGGAGGAGGACTCGATCTCTTCCGCTCGGATTGCTTGGGCCGTGAAACTGTCGTATGTTCCTGCTTTATTGCTTGCTCGCTCTTATTGGATACATTTTTTGTGTCTTGGCTTATCAATCTGATCATTGCATACATACATATATAATTCAGCATACTAATTATTATGAAATATTTTCCATTCTAAACAGGTTTTAAACCTGAAATCTCTCAGGTTATTAAACCACATATTGGATGATGAGAAATAATATATAGAATAGAATAGCAGAAAGAAATGACTGACATTGGGAATGCGAAAGAAGTGTTGCTAGCGGTACTTGCATCGGACAGTCTAGCCGCTATTTTGGGGTTACAGCAGTGGTCCTCCTCAAACTTGATGATTTCTTTGGGACACACCGCCACGTCAGAAGATACATTTTCCCTCTCAACCTCATCCACAGGCGGCAAGGTGGTGAAGGGCAGGTTAAAAACCTCGTCCAGCTTCATTAACTCTCCCGGTTTGTACACTAAGAATCCGTGATCTCGAGAGAAGCTATTATTCCCCATCCGTATACTAAACAATGACTCGTTTGAAGCCACGCTCCAATCGTTGTTGTTCCCCCCGCTGCTGAATATTGACGACGGGATTCGGTTCGGGTCGTAGGCCCCCTCCCAAGAATGAGTGGATGATACGTCCAGGGAAATGGTGTCCGAGTTATTGACTTCATTGTCGGTGATTGACAATTCTGATGAATCCGATGATGATGATGATGACGCTGAGCTAACTTCTCTTTCCACCAAGTGAGTCTCGTTGCATGCGGAATTAAACCGCACCCTTTGATGCTTACGCTTCTTCTTTCTTTCCTCTTCTCCGTCTCCCATCGTGCCCACCAAATCTTCCAATATCCGCCCCTTCAACTACTCTCTACTCCTACAACAAAAACCAAAAAAACATTATAACAGCAGAAGAAGAAGAAAAATAATACAATATCCGGTTGAAAACCCATGACTAACCTGAGACTCAACAAAAGATCCGGTTGAGACGTTGTCCGATTCTATAATCGGAGCTGATATCAACATGCCTGAACCAAGAAACCAAATTCCGACCAATTGAGAATCAACAAGAAAACTAGGGTTTTCTGTTAGATTTTTGGTCAATGGAAATGGAGGCGCAGAGATGATTTCGGTTTACGAGTGGAATTAAGCTGATCCAGTTGGCAACCAGAATCCAATGTCAAACATGGTAAACGGTCTTAACTGCCTTTTTCTTAAACTTGGTTAACAGAATCCAATCTCAGAGACCTTATTTTATTACTGCACTTACAATATCTCGTCCTTCAACTGTATCAACTTCCGTATTTTGTGATCCTTAAGTTTTGAATTTAGGATACTATATAAGGGCAGAATTGGGATTTTGGGAATTCTGTGATTTTATGATCTCGGACTTTCAAGTGTTGAATTTTAGCGCGTGAATAGTGTCCGGAGCAAAAAAAATTGCAATGCCATGCACTGCGCTTCTTTTCGGCCAAATTCTATCGTTTAGACGGTTAAAATCGCATTTTTGTATTTTTTTCAGGTCTTTGTAATATTTCGGTTTGTTTCTCGTTATTTCGGGTCTTTCCTAGGGTTAGGGTTTCCGTTTACAGTATTTAAGAGTCTATTAATCGTCGTTTGCATTCAGTTGAATTTTATATGAAAAAATCGAGTCAAACACTGCGTCAGATTTTCAATATTCCTTGAATCAACGAATTTTGTGCTTCCTATCCCCCATCACACTGCATGAGTACTATTGCCCCCGAATTAAGTTTTTTCTTCTAAAGAAAGGAACTTAATAGTTATTCCTCTCTTTCCATTAGAGGTGTAACTAGAAAAACGATTCCAGCCCAATATCGCTAAAAGTCTAAAAATTTGTCGCACGAGGGGTGTTTTCCCTCTCACTATCACTTGGTTACCAGAATGTCTACCAGGCTTTGAAAGCATTGATGCTCTTGGTCATGGGAACCACATGGTATTAGAGAGACGGATAGAAGACCAAAATTTTCGGAGGGATCTATATGCAATTTTTGGATGGATCTATCAGAATCGGTCCGGACCCCATCCGATTATGGGTCCTGTTTTCGGTTCTTACAGTTGGACCGTCTATTCAATTATTAGACTTCAAATTAGCATCTTCTCCCATCTTTACAGCTCCCACTCGAACTCTATTATATTAATCATCCACATCTAATCTCCACTCTCATCAATCTTCTCCCCCTCACATCAACCCTTCATTGTCTCCACTCTCATCAATCCCTTCTTCACTTCCATTGCATAGATATTTATTTTTGATTCATCCATCATAGTCAAAGGTATGGTTCATATCAAAGACGCGGATCTCGCCGTTCGACTATGGTGTGGAGATCACTTTTACTGCCGCCGACGCTTACGTGGCGGAATCAGTGGTGAATAAGCTCAATTCGAACAGGACTCGAGGCTCTGCGAGCTTCAAAATTAAGGTTTTGTCCTATATTTGATTCAGCTCAGGGTGGTGGCGGGCTAGGACGAGGCAAACCGATATGTGGTACAACGACATTGCAGTGGGGCTGTCGTCGTTGAGTAACGAAACAAGGAACTATCCCGGAGCTCGAAGTGCATCTTTGATCTTCTACTTCTAATCTCTATATATCAAGATTCTAAGAAACCCGGAACGTCTACGCATCTGGTTCCTTGTCGGTCCGCCAGCTAGTCTGGTCCGGTCTGATAATAAAGCTTTAATAAATACTAAACAAAAGTACAATACTCTTAAAAATTGCAAAAGTATGGTTGCTTTGGAATGATGGTAGCAAGTACCCTTGGCTACTCAGCTTTAGAAAACTTGCTATTTAATACCGCAGATTTTCTTACCGATTTTTCGATAAGGAACTAAATATCAATTTAATATTGATTCTGGCCAAATAAACGAAAAAAAACGTCTTAATACCAATTTCTGACCAAGTTTAAATACTGAAATGGTCGGTACTAAATATGGATGTAATAACTGATGATTACATACCGATTTTAAATACTGAAATCGGTAAGGAAATTCCTTTCCGATTCCTGACCGATTTTTAGCCGATTTATAAAAAGAAAATATTAAATACCAATTAGTGACTAAATTCTTTTAGAATGTTGTTTGTTTCTGCAATACTGAAACTCGTGTCAACAACTTTACTGAATAATCAGAGTAATTAGAGCAAACATACTAGTTGATGCAATTATATATTTTTTTTCTGTTGATTGCTAAGAAATATAATATTTTTTTGCTAAAATTTATACTTATTATGTCTGGAATACTTACAACGGAGTATCCAAATCAGTATTATCAGAATCAGACCTGCTCTGGTCTGCCAGTTCATTGAGGGGAGAAGCTGATCAGAGGGGATGGTGGGGTCAATGAGAGGGAGCTCCAAAAAATATGTTAAAGTTCGTCTAATTGTTTATTTTCCCGAGACGAAGATTCGTAGCTTCATGGATTCAGCTTGAAGAAGAAGAAATATAGAAAATAGTTGCATATGCTTGATTAAGATGAAGAAGAAATGTATAAAAAAGTTGCAGAGGTGTGAAATTATTCTTGGTAAGATGAAGAAGATGGTATGATATGATTCTCGCCGATGTGAGACGAAAAACCTAGCAAGCTGATGTCGATGGACCGTTTCTACTTCAGGTATGAGTGGATTATCTTGAATTGTTGCTTAGGGAAGCAAGAACCTTGGTACGGTGATGGCGTCACAATCAAGGATGGAAGACTTGTTTGATAAGTCGGAGTTGAACGCCACAGAACAATATGATAAGTTTTGTAGTTCTCAAAGAACCAAGAGAAAAAAATATCATCACAAAAGGTGAAATCAAAACTTGATTAATTTGGTCAACCCTTAAGGTGCCTTTTAAAAGACGGAAAAGAAAACTCTAATGACACCCATAATTGACTAAAAGAAACCCCAATGAACTTATCTAATAAGGCATGATGTTTTAAGCCAAATAGACTCTTAATGACCTAATTAAACTAACTCAAACAATTATACGCATGGACTAAACACCCAACACATAAGTTCAATTTAGTAATCGTAGAATAACACTTCAATAAACTAAACACAATGAATTATAAATAACATAAGTCTTGGGGAGTGTCTTAGATCTTTATGTCTATTTTTATTCGTCCATTTTCATCTCATGATCGCCTTGGGGCTGCTCACATCATTCTCCCCTTCTTCTAGAAGATTCGTCCCGAATGTTGCCTCGAGAATCTAATCTTGCCTTATGAAGAATAGGGAAATCTGCAATCCTCGTAAGTAGAGGTGGCCAATCTCTATGACAAAAAAAAACTAGCCTTGATGATCAGTGCCTCGAAGTAAAGCCGAACCCTTGGGAGCATTTTTAAATAAAGGTTCTTCATTGACATTTTCATGTAGTAATGGAAGCATATCATTCTGGTTGTTAATATGAAGATCTCCATACTCATCAAGGTCTTCATTACAAATCAGCCCTGAATGTTGCTCTAATATTATAGTAGATCATGTATAATTTGTACACAGAATGTCATGCAATATTGAATAGATTCATCATGTTATGCATCATGAATAGAGTCTTCATAGTTTGCATCTTCAATCAGATCCACAATATTCTCACATAGAGAAGGCAATGTATCATCGATTTCTTATTCTTCATAGGTTCAGTTTCAGAGCATATCACCACTACTTTCTTAACGCTTTCAGCAAACTTAACTTCACTAGGAGTTGAACAAGTATATGAGTTGCCTTGGGAAGCCTTGATAGTGGTGGTTGTCTTAGCCTCAGGTGTGGCCTTGGGAGCAATAATTGAATTTTCTTCTTGATGAAAACGTTGCAAGTATAGATTGCGGTTGTTGGGCTACACTTATTGAGGATAAGCTAATAGGAGGATAAGTATTCTAATGTGATCAATTTGACTTCGACCATACTTTTAGCATAATTATATTTCACATCAATGTGTTTCGTCCTACTATGGTACATAGGATTCTTAACTGCTGCAATCGCTGCTTGACTGTCAGAGTATACCTTCACATGCTTACTCCTGTCCTCGACGTCAAGCAATGCAGTTAAGAGCCTTTTAAGTCAAACTGCTCTTGTGCATTCTTAGAGAGGGATACAAATTCAGATTCCATCATAGACAGTGCGACACAATATTGCTTCTTGCTCTTCCATGAAATGGCGGCATTAGCAAGGATAAATACTCCTCCTGAGGTGGACTTACGATCATACGGATCGCCACCGTGGTTTGCGTCACCGAACCTAGTAAATTCTAATTTTCCACCCCCATAGTCCGTAGTCGGCAGTACCTTTTAGGCATCGAATAATTCGTTTTACAGCTTTTAAATGTTGATAGCCAGTGTCCGATTGGAATCGTGCTACTAAGCCCACATCGTAACAGATGTTTGGACGAGTGCATTGCATGGCGTACATTAGACTTCCAACCATAATATGATTCTCTGCACATTTCATCTGTTCACGCTCAGCCTGGTCTTTTGGGCCTTCGCGCTTTGACAACGTGCACCAAAACACAACCGGCGTATCCATGGTTTCGGCATCTTGTAACCTAAACCTTCTCAACAGTTTGTTGATATGGGATTCTTGAGAGAGACAAAGTTTACGAGAAACCTGATCCCTAGAAATGTTAATGCATAGGATGTACGTGGCTTCTCCCATGTCCTTCATCTCGAATACAGATGCCATCCAGGACTTTGATTCATTTAGGTAACTCACATCGTTCGCATAAATTATTATGTCATCCACATATAATGTCAAGATAATGTACTTCGACTCAGAGGTCTTAGTCTACACGCACGAATCCTCATGAAGATTCACGAATCTGTTTCCAACGATTTCCTCGTGGAACCTGCGGTACCATTGTCGAGACGATTGTTTAAGACCATAGATCGATCTTTGGAGTTTACAAACTTTACGTTCGTTTCTAGGGATTATGAAACCCTCTGGTTGCTCCATATAGATCTATTCCTCTAGGTTTCCGTGGAGGAATGCAGTCTTAACATCTATTTGGTGCAGCTCTAAATCAAGGCATGCGACCATGGCTAGAATGACCCGGACTGTGGTGTAACGCACTGTCGGTGAGTATGATCAAAGTCCACTCCGTGAAGTTGGGTATATCCTTTCGCAACGATTCGAGCTTTGTAGCGCCCGACATTTACATCAGCAATGAGTTTCAGTTTTAGAACCCACTTTGCCCCTATGGCTCTGCGGTTAGCAGGTAAATCAACTAAAGACCATATCGAATTGGCTTTCATAGAGGCGGTCTCTTCCTCCATTCATTCGCTTGAGGTCCTTCCAAAGTGCGTATGCGTCAACATCCTAGGAGGAGGGCAACACGTCATTCACAAACTAAGTATGGAGTCGTCAAGCGGAACACGCGTGCGTCGACGCATTGCGAGAGGAGGCAACACCTCCCGTTCAGAAACTAAAGATAGTAGCAACAAACATGGCATAGTGCGTTCATGCTTCGGCACGTTGACAGGAGGCGTAACAGCTCATCTCCAAATGCTAAGTGTAACTGCCATGATCGCGAGGACGCGTACGCGCGTGTCGACATACCAGTGTGAGATCTACTACTTCAAGATTAAGCGGCTATCATGTCTGCGCATCTCTAAGCGGCTATCATGTCCACACGTCTCCAAGCGGCTATCATATCCGCGCGTCTCGAAGTGGCTATCACGTCCACGTATCGCCAAACGTCCCGTATGTTGGCGCGAAACTCCAGCATATTTACAACCAAGCAGTGGTCGCAGAACGCGTTCAATATTGAAAGCTCCGGGTAGTGACAACGACATGGATAAGCACGTCGACTCGTCGACCCTTGTCTCATTTTCCAACAAGGCATGTTGCGTCGTCGACCTCTGACCTACATAACAAGATGCGTCGCCTCGTCGACCACAGATCTGTTCCCTACCTCAAAACAACAAGTAACAGTCGACCGAATACACCCTACCTTGGAAAGACTCAGTAACGATCTCGAGGTGTACCTTACTTCGAAAAATCTAAGTAAAAGTCAACACGAGACTCGACACCTCATGTCTGCAAAATAAACTAAGTCTGGATGTGTACTCTGGAAGATACGCTTTGACAAATCAACTTACAACGATGAACAACAACTTGATCAGCGCGTGTATACGCAACAGTCATCAATGCAAGCACCAAGCAACGAACACTCTCCCGATGGAGATAACTACATACCTACAGACTTGTTAGTTTCTATACATCACATAGTGAACATCCCATATGGGGGGCAACTCTCTGTTGACACGGGCCTCGTCCCGACACCTACGTGTTCTACACGACTATCTACGCATCTACACAATCTTACGCACACCTACATGATACTACACTTTTATTTAAGGTAATAAGTGTGAATATGACTATGGCACTAACACTTATACTTGCATATATCTTCTAATTAATGCAGGACTACAACATGTATGTTGACGTACAAGGAAAAATATCTAAGTGTTCAAGTGGACATAACACGCGCGACACGCGTCGAGTACGTACGTGACAAGCCACGCTCCCACATAATGCTATACCATTGTTTAAAGACTACAATATATGCTTCAACATTCTTGGGAAATTCTAAGTGTTCAAGATACTATATCACGCATGCTACGATCATGCATGCAACAAGCGACGCGCGCAATGAACACGCGTGCAGTAGTCATGTCCACGACGTGTGTTCCTATTAGTCAAGAGAAGATTAAATTAAACTTCTACTACAATCATGTTTATGATATCAAGTGGATGCGTGCGTGGGTTGACGACATGCTAGTCACTTTACTAGTATGGTCATGGGGCTAAACTAAGCAAATAAATATTTTCTAAGTGTTTCACCATGATAGCAATCGACAGGTAGCAAGCGTCAACTATCAAGAAATATTTTCTAAGTATTTTTCCATGATAGCAGACAACAGGTAGCAAGCGTCAACTATCAAGAAATATTTTCTAAGTGTTTTACCATGATAGCAGACGACAGGTAGCAAGCGTCAACTATCGAGAAATATTTTCTAAGTGTTTCACCATGATAGCAGATGACAGACGGCAGATGTCAAGTAGTAGTCATCGACTACCAAGAAATATTTTCTAAGTGTTACATCATGAGGGAGATAAAAATGATCAACTATCAACAATCAACATAAAAAATGATTGAACACTATCTACATCAAGGTGCAACATGTCAACAATGACCACCATACATGAGGGGTGTTGCGTCCTGGTTGAAATGGGTCGGATGGACGCGTTCGTCTAATTAGGTTGTTCGGGTTTTTGGGCTGACACCCTTCGCCTGGAAGAGGTATTCGCCTAATGCCGATGACGAGTGTTCGGTTTTACGCCGTGTCTCAGGAAAAGTCTGTGTCTCAGGAAATGGCTGTCTGGGCACGATTCTTAGCGTCTGGGCACATCTTACTCCTATTTCTCTTCCACACCTTAGCTGCGGGGCCCGTTCCTGCACAAAGGGCCAATACTAGCACGGAGAGGGGGGGGGGGGGTGGTGCTAGTGGAGCCCTCTCCGATGCTTAAGTCACGATTGGGCTAAAGGAAGAAAGATAACTCTAGAGAGAGAAAATATTTCTAGAGAGAAGTCAGAGCTCAAAATGCCAAAGTTGGGCAAATGAGAGGATGTGTGAAAATGGGTGGCCAAGGTCTCCTATTTATAGGCTACCTTGGGACCGGACCCGGTTTTGAAGCGGTTTGATGACGGTTCAAAGGCAAGCGGTAACCGTCATCAATATTGGCAATGCGCGAACTCGACTTCCCTATGCGTAACGGTAAACGCGTAATACCTATAGAGCAATCCGGACCTCGTCGAATTTGGGCAATTCGGCGAGGTCCGGCTTGCCGTGCAACCCGGACACGTGTACCACGCTTCCAGACCGTTTTGACCCTTAGGAGGCGTTTTCTAAACCGTGATGTGATTTTTGCGTGTTTACGAGGTCCGAAATATAAATATGAACCCAAATTGGACACATATCCATCACTTGCCCCCGAGTCAAGTAACGGTTTAAAACCTTTCTTGACTCTATTTTAAGTTAGGGTACATGTCCAATTTGAGCTTGACGCTAACCTTCCGGTTTTGATTGTTGGTTGGACGTAGAAGTCTTGATTTCATCCGTCCTTTGATTTTTTGACCGGGTGACTTTATTTCCTGTCATCGCGGTTAGTGCAATAGAGAATGCGCATATATAACGTGCAAACATGATTACCGCTAGGGATATAAGAGATTAGTAATATGTCATGCGGACATGCTATTTATCAACATGCATGTACAAGTAACGGTTATGGCAAGAACGTAATTACGTGATGCTAAAAATATAATCCGTATACCCTAAAATGACTTAGCGATTAATAAATCATGAATCATGCGATATGCAAACATGCATGTAAAATGATGGACTTGATACCCGTAGCACTAAATAATCATGCGCGTATAGATAAATACTTATAAAAGGGTGGAGTATACCGTAAGCACTTAGGCGTGGGTGTAGATGAATTACTCCTTCGATCCATATCATCAAGGAATCTTTTGGGATATGTGATTACACCAATCCCCAATCATTCTTCAGCTTTTTAGGAATTCATTCTTCATCCTTCTTTGCAGGTAATTGCCCCACCATTTTTAGAAACCATTTGCTTGTTCATAGTTTCTTCACCGCCGTAAACTTTAGGTGCATCCCGAAAGTTACGTGTTTGATTCTTGACTTGTTTTCAGAAATTGACACCACCAATCGACTCAGAACATCGCGAGGATTCCGGCGCCGCCTTCAGAATCGCCAGCCGACGCCGGACGCGCCCTCACGCGCCGTCGCGTGTGCGTCGCTTTGTCGGCGCGTGTAACCCACGCGCCGCCTTCCCGTGCTCCGTTCGCCGCGGTTTTTACCTTTCTGAAATCGTCTCGACGAGTGGAGTCCATTGTGAGGTAGTCTGAAAACTCGATTTTACAGATCAGCTTCGTCTTGATTTTTGGATGTTGCCATGTTGTTGTTCCTTTGAACTATTTGTCGTTGTTGTTGCATAGAGCTGCTCATTGGTGTTCGTATGTTGAATAATTTCTGGTTTGTTGTTGTTTCTATTGTCGTTAGTTCATGCCTTAGACAATTTTTTTACCTCCGTGCATAGTCGTGGTAAAATTCCCCAATTTGATATATTGCCCCCATGCCTTCGCGTAATGGCCTTTTGATCGGTACGTGTTGTTTTTCCCTTAACGGGTTTGTCGGTTTGTCGGAAGTTGCTAAACATCTTTGAGGGTAGTCGTTTGTTGCCTCGATGCCTTAGAAAAATATTTTTCCTAAGTGTTGTCGCGTTTGCTCTTCACGGTTCGTCACGTTAGTCGTACCACTTGCATGATAGTTTCTTGGGACGTTGGCCACTTTTGTTGCACGTATTGACTTTGCTATGTGCGTTGATTTTGCTTACACATATGTTGTTATGTGCATTGGCCCTTTATGATCGCATGAATTTGACGTGTAGACTTCTTGTTTGGTTCTTGCAGATTGTGAAGTCGCAGTAACCTTTTGTGGAACTCCTTTCTTTTTGATCGAATTGCCGCTATGAGTAAGTCCACCACTCCTCTATCGCAGACTCCTTTTAATTCTGACGTTGAGGATGACTCGGAAGTAGATTTGGTTACACAAGTAGATAGTGTTTTGAGCATTGATGAGGGCGTAGTTGCTGAGCCTTCTGCTGAGGCACCTCCCGTCGAAGAGACGGAAGTATTGGTTAGGTATTACACTAACCGTTTGGATAGGCCCTTGTTTGTACTGTATGCGAGTGCTTCTGGACTTGACCATCGCGTAGGGGCTGTTTACCCCTTTGATGTGCTTCGTAAGAGTAGTTTAGGAGATGCTACCCCTCCGCCTATGGACTTGTCCGTCGTTTATATATCTCATGTTAGGGAGGGTTTGCGCTTTCCTTATTGCCCTGACCTGATTGAGCTTTGTAGCGGTTATGGGATTTCCCCCTTAGACCTCGCGCCCAATGGAATTCGGGTATGGAATTGCTTTAGGGTGCTGTTTCACAGGCAGTCATGGCATTATTCTCCCACCATCTTTCGCTGCTTCTATCAGCTTAAGAGTCCGGACTCTGCGGGGTTGTGTAGCGTGAAAGTACGCTGGCCGAACTTGCAAGGTGATGGGTTTGAGGAACTTGGCCTTGGTGAAGCCAAGTGGGATTCCAGTCATCGATAGGTTGCCGCCGCGGATCGCTCTGCCGATCATTGCGGGCACGACTTGGGACGTCTAGTGTATTCGGAAACCTGATCTCGTGCTTGCTTTTCGAGAGCTCTCCTTGCTGGATAGGGAGGTGATAAAGCAGATATATCATTGTCAGCGATCGCGTGGTTTTACTTGTTCACTGCGCGCATCTAATCAGGAGTTGGTCGATGCATGGATTCATGTGCTCCCTTATGCGGCTTCGGTATGTTAAGCATTTTTATAACTTTTACCATGTTGCAATGTAGGTTGGTTTGACGGAAAAAGCTCGTCTTTGCAGACGGCAACCGCTCGCAGGATTGCTTCTAACGGAAGGATTGTTCCATCTCTTGCTCCCGGAGCATCGGCGGCTTCCGGGCATGGAAAAGGTAAACGGTTTGAATAAACAGTCTTCCTTGTACACTTTCTTAGTTTAGTTGTATTTTGATTGTAGCTTTGTGTGCTATTTGCAGGTCGCAAGACGCTTGTTACTGATCGCGTTGTTGCCACTCCTGATTCTGCCAAACGGTCCGCCGCTGGGACGCGTCCTGCGAGAAGTTCGAAGCGCCCGATGACTACTGTGACCGTTCCTACTCTTTCCTGCCATAAAGAGAAGGAAGTTGACGGTTGCATGGATGCGCTGTCTGCCCCCCGCTCGAAGGAGCGGCCCGAGGTTGAACGTGTTCTTCCTTCTGGTATGAGTTGAACACTTGTCTATGTGCTTTTGTGCACTTTGTTTTTGGTTTTTGTATAACTCTAGTTGGTTTTCATGTAGTGCTCCCGCCACTTGGACGTGCGGATCTGCTTCGTCCTTTGAAAGGTGATATTTCGGATGATAAGTGGATGCCGTATGCGACAGGTGATCTCACTTTCCCCAAGAGTTCCCGGCTTAGCATGCCAGAAGTTGGTGTGCGTGTTCTTCACCGATCCGCTCCTCCTGGTGATCGACTTGTTCGGCCATCGAGCGACGAGGAGGCGCGAACCATTGTTGAGAGATCACTGTCTAGATTCACACCAGTAAGTGTCTTTCTTTGCTTTGCTATGCTCGTTGTTTCCGAACATGTATGCTTATTGTCTTGTTGTTTTCAGGTTGTTTCTGATATGGTGCACATGGCCTCCTTCATGTTGGAACTTGTCCAGGAGAAGCATGCTATCGCCGATAAAGCTGCCGTTGTGTCTGGCGAGCTTAAGGAAGCTAAGGATGAAGTGCGCCGTCTTACTTTGAAGATGACGAATTTTGATGCCCGTTATGATTCTGATCATGCCCGCCTTGTTCAGCTTGAAGCTGAGAATGTTGCTATCCAGAAGGCGATTTCTGAAAATGCGGGCAACCACAAGGTTGCCTGTCGGAAGGTGCGCGAAGAGGCAATGAAGGCCGGCATTGAGGAGGGACTTGGAAAGTTCCCGACTACTCCTGAGTTTGACAGCGCGGTTACTGCTGCTGCTACGACGAAGGCCGCTCCTATGCTTAGCGAGTTTGCTGAAGACTTTGTTCGTCGGGTGAGCATTCTTGCTCCCGGCTTTCCCTTTAACAGGTTAGGGCCGTATGCGGAGTTTGCGGTTGGGCACGTTGCCGAGCTCCGTCGTTTGGATGCTGCAGCAGCTCATTTTGCCTATTGGTTTGGAGAAGATGGTGATGACACTAATGTGCAACTTCTGCCTGCTCCATCCAGTCCCGTCAGAGATGATGGCGTTCTTTGATTTGTGCCATGTTTATTGCTTTTGGATATGTTGAACTCGTTTATGAGTCTGTTTGCCCCCCGGCTTCTATGTTTGGAACCTTGTTGGAGTTGTTCCTTGGTTATTGCTTGTGACTTGTTCGCTTTGAACTATGTCGTTTGGACCTGCTTTATGCATAGCAGTTTGCATGATAACTCGTTAGTAATATTTCATACCGTTACCACTTGCTGTTTTTGTTGAATATGGATGACTAGTAACATAGTCGTAGTCTCCATAGCTGTGACGTTAGCCACTTCTTGGTTGATGACTTGAGATGTTCTCAAGATTGCTTGCATGATGCATTACGCATGTTTCCCTTCTTTCCTGAATAGCTTGCCGCTATATATGTTGTAACCTATTAAGTATTTCACGTATAGCGACTTTTCTTAACAAGTAGTGTAATTGGCGCGGGTACTTGGCACAAAGGCACTTGATACTGGCCTTTGATATTTGAAAGGTGTTATCTTGGCTAAGCAAGATACTAGTTTATACCGTCTCTTAGTTCCACTCTAAGGCGACGTTGTACAAGACTCGACTTGTAAATTTTATGAGTTTTGTAAACAGGGTGCGCGCCTGCCAGCATGTATCAAACCGCGTTGGGGAAGCATACGTAAAAACATTTTATTTTTTGTAAAAAAAAAAATAAAAAAATTTGTGATACATGATTCCTGCGTCCAGGGACCACGTAACACGTTTTGTAAATATTTATTGTGATGCATGATTTCCGCGTCCAGGAACCATGCAACACGCTTTGAAAATCTGTAGTACGGAATTGTCATCTAACAAGAGGACGTTTGCCGTAAAGTGTGAACCCTTAAGCAGGAATTCGTAGTACGGGATTGTCATCTAACAACAGGACGTTCGACGTAGAGTGTGAACCCTTAAGCAGGAATTCGTAGCACAGGATTGTCATCTAACAAGATGACGTTCGCCGTAAAGTGTGAACCCTTAAGCAGGAATTCGTAGCACGGGATTGTCATCTAACAAGAGGACGTTCGCCGTAAAGTGTGAACCCTTAAGTAGGAATTCGTAGCACGGGATTTTCATCTAACAAGAGGACGTTCGCCGTAAAGTGTGTACCCTTAAGCAGGAGTTCGTAGCACGGGATTGTCATCTAACAAGAGGACGTTCGCCGTAAAGTGTGAACCCTTAAGCAGGAATTCGTAGCACGGGATTGTCATCTAACAAGAGGACGTTCGCCGTAAAGTGTGAACCCTTAATAGGAGATACACACTTGTTGTAGCGTGGGGTCGTTGTCTAACAAGAGAACTTCCGCCGCTTATGGGGTGATCAGTCCCGTATTGTATTTGCCTGTCCTGTTCTGAATCCAGGGAATGGCGATGAACATGAGGATTTGCCTCTAACAAGAGATGTCACAGCATGTCATTTGTATTTCATCAATAGGACATTGTAGATAGAACGTCGTTAATATGACGTTTGAAGCAGGACGTCGTTGGTATGACGCTTTGAAGTAAAAGGTTGCAATTATGTCCTTGCAAATATGTTGTTGTAGCATCCTGACTTTGAATATATCTTGGGTTTAATTCCAAGTTGTTGATTCCTTGATGACGC
Organism: Clarkia xantiana subsp. parviflora; assembly: GCA_036873135.1. Taxonomy (NCBI): domain Eukaryota; kingdom Viridiplantae; phylum Streptophyta; class Magnoliopsida; order Myrtales; family Onagraceae; genus Clarkia; species Clarkia xantiana. The sequence continues at coordinate 38,560,683 of JAPTYO010000008.1, forward strand.
CTTTTGATATAGTCGTCAATATGAGTAAGTTGTTGTTGATGATAAGCGTTGTCATAACGCGTAGTAGATTTTTTGCTTGCACATAGCATAATATCTTGGATTGTTGATGTAGATAATAAGTGCGTAGTTTTGTTACTTCGCGTTTAATCCAAAATAGCATGCAAGACATAGATATGTACCTACAAAGGTAGATTGACTTCATTAGATACTTGCGCGTATTTACATTGTTTTTTCGAGAAGGCGTCAACCGATCATTCCTTCTTAAAACATGTAAAGAAACTAGATGCAATGATTCTAAAAACACTTAGAATAGAAATGCGCAAAGTAAACGGAAAGGTAGTTATTTCTCCCGTCTCTTTCATGGTTGGTTTGACGATGACGTCGCAGAGTCAGTTGCAACAAATCGTCTTAACGCGCCCAGCGCGATGCATTCTTCTATCTCCAATCTCAGTGGTAGACACTTGTTTGTGTTATGTCCCCAGGTTTTGTGGTATTTGCACCATTATTTAACGTTGTTGCCCAAGAAAGCAGCCTTTGGAACAAGTGGACTCGGGAGCTTGTTTTCGAGTAGGTCGTAAATGTCTTCAACAACCGTGTTTAGCGGTGTGAAGATGTTGTCCATATTGATGCTCGCACCTTCCTGTTTGTTTGTCTCAGCTTGAACTTCTTTGTCCCAAGTGAGGGGTGTACCCCACCTCAGTTCTTGTTCACACAAGTCTGCCGTCTCGAGCTTGTCTTTTAGATCTGCCATGGTCCTGGTTGTTCGCCATCCTTGCGTTATTCCGAAGAAAAGGAAGGATCTGGCGTTCATGTTTGCAAAGAACACGCTTATCACTTCCTCTCTTGTTGCTTTTGCCAAAGAGGCGTTGGCAGCGAATCTATTGAAGTAGTTCATGACTGGCTCGCCTTTACTCTGCTTGACGAGCCATATCTGGTTCCATGATGAGTATTGAACGTACTCTTGTGGATTCCAAACTATAATAGCTTGCTCATGCTTTCCACAATCAACAAATTTTTGCTTCTTGAAAGAATTCACCATCGCCACATGGAAATGCTGCTTTGCTCTTAGGGCGTTGACGTAACATCATATTGCGGATATCTGGTCGCCTAGTACTTCCCCGATCCCGTGGTCAGTAGGGAATTTCATCTTCTGATGGAGAGTAGAGGGCAAGATCACGTAAGGGTTGATCGTTAACGTTATAGGCCCCAAGAGAATCCACAACGACAAAAGTGACGTTGACGTGTAATGTTTTCCACCCTTGGCCTAGGATGATAGGAAGCGTGATCGTTCCCAGGGGGTATGTGGCTGCCCCGGCAAAGCTGACTAACGAGAAAGTTTCCGGAGTCAAGTCTTTAACTGATTTTCCCAGTTGCTCCAGGACTTTGACATGTAAAATGTCAGCAGAGCTTCCACCATCAATGAGAATTCTCTTCACATCATATCCGTCGATGTCCATGGTTATGACTAAAGCATCGTCGTGAGGGTAAACGATGTGCTTTAAGTCTTCCCTGGAAAATTGGATAACCACGTCGTCTTGTTCTGGTTGCTTGCGCTTTCCATATCTTGGCAATGTTACTGCTTGGGATGCATAAACGTCCCGAGCATTTGACACTTGTCCTCCGGCGGCAGGTCCCCCGTGGATGACATTGATAACACCTCGCTTGGCCGGCGGAGGGTTGTCGTTGACTTTCTCTTTGCCTTTGCTTCCTTTCTTGATGACTCTGCTTGAGTCTTCTTTGGGGGGCTGTCGCCTTGATCGACGAATTGCTTCAATTCGCCCTTGAGGACGAAGTTGTTAATGCGGAAACGTAGGCTGACACAGCTGTCCGTTTCGTGGCCGAAGACCCCGTGGTTTTTGCACCACTTGTCTTTGTCTTTCCCCAGCGGACCTTTTCTGAAATTGTTCGGCTCTTTCCACATGTTCGCATCCTTCATTTCCTTCAATATCACGGACAGAGGCGCATTCAATGGAATGCAGTCAGCGAGGTTTACTTCTCTTGGTTTCTGGAAATCTCCTTGAAAAGGCCTTTTCGGCTGAGGCTGCCAATTTCTTCCTTGCTGACCGCTTGAGGGCGGTTTTGCTTGATTCTGCTTTGGGTTTTCTTTCGCCATTGCAGCAGAGACTTTCGCCTTGTTCTGGCTCCTGAACCTTTCTAGGTCCACGTACTCTTTAACTCTTGCGGCTAACTCTTATAGAGTTTCAGCTGGGCGCTTTGCCATCTTTTTTGCTAAGGCGTAGCCTCTTCGTCCGAGGTTTCGGATGAATGCTCGTACTATCTCTCCTTCTGTTAGGTTCCCCTGAATATCAGAGATATTCTGGTTGAAGCGAACGTAATACTCAGCGAGAGATTCTTCATTTTGCTGTTGGACGTCGTCCAGAGCATTTGTTCCTTTCAGCAATGTGCGTTTGCCCATATATCGTTGAATGAACTTAGCCTTCAAGTTTGCCCATGAGGTGATGCTTCCGCATGGCAGCGAGAAGAACCAGTGTGCTGCTGTTCCGGCAAGAGTTTGTGAAAACGTCATTGCAAAGTGGTGTGGGTTCTTCGTTCTTCCTAGCAGAGAGGCCTCGTGCTTCTACACGTGTTCTACTGGATCTCCCTTTCCGCGATAGAGATCTCCTCCAATCCGGTACAGTGCGTCTGGGACGCGACTGTTTACAAGGTGGTCCACGAACGGATGCGATGCCTTTTCCTCAAGCACGTGCATACCCTTCATCTTTGCTTCTTTCATATTTTTCTCAACAATTTCTTCTAACATCTCGGCAGTAAACCCTTTTACAGGCGCATCATAATCCGTTGCAGGATTTCGCCAACCAGTGTTATGGTAGATGTCAGATTGATCTCTGCTTGTGGCCTTGAAGGGATCATCCTTCGTTGGCTGCTGTGAGCGGTGGTGTGGGGGTTGCCTTTCTGCATTCCTCCAATGACGGGCTCCTTGGGAAGGAGTGTATGAACGTGTGGCTTCATATCTTGCATGTTGGTCTCTGCCCTGGAATGGACCGCCTTGGCGGGTAGTGTCTTGCGACATTTTTCTTGTCTGCGCAGCGTGTTCCTGGGCGGTTGGAGGTGGTTGGGCCGCATATCCTTGATTTTTCAGTGACTCGCGGAATGCGAGTAATTCTTCCAGCGCAGCCATCATTGCTGGAGTAACCGTAGGCATCGGGTTTGCTCCCGTTCCTTGTTGTTCGCCTTACGGCTTTTTTGTATGAAATTCATCATCATCATGCATCTTTGGCTCAAAACCAGGTAGGGGTGAACGATGCTCGTCACTTGGTTCTTGGTGGTTGTGCTGTGCGTCGGGCACATCCTCGGTTGGCATGGATGAAGCTACGGAAGTAGCTCTCGGTATGTGGGAAGGTCCCGGCTGGCTTCTGACCTCCTGCTCTTTTGCTTGCCGGAGACTTCTTAGGACGTCCAGGCATTTTCCTTGCGTTTCTCGCGTTAACCTCTTCGGGAGGGTTGCGATCACTCGTCATGTCTTTGCGGTATGATAACTTTTGTTCGAATCCCGGAGACGGCGCCAAATGTTGCGTCCTGGTTGAAATGGGTCGGATGGACGCGTTCGTCTGATTGGGTTGTTCGGGTTTTTGGGCTGACACCCTTCGCCTGGAAGAGGTATTCGCCTAATGCCGATGACGAGTGTTCGGTTTTACGCTGTGCCTCAGGAAAAGTCTGTGTCTCAGGGAAAGTCTGTGTCTCAGGAAATGGCTGTCAGGGCACGAGTCTTAGCGTCTGGGCACATCTTACTCCTATTTCTCTTCCACACCTTAGCTGCGGGGCCCGTTCCTGCACAAAGGGCCAATACTAGCACGGAGAGGGGGGGTGGTGCTAGTGGAGCCCTCTCCGATGCTTAAGTCACGATTGGGCTAAAGGAAGAAAGATAACTCTAGAGAGAGAAAATATTTCTAGAGAGAAGTCAGAGCTCAAAATGCCTAAGTTGGGCAAATGAGAGGATGTGTGAAAATGGGTGGCCAAGGTCTCCTATTTATAGGCTACCTTGGGACCGGACCCGGTTTTGAAGCGGTTTGATGACGGTTCAAAGGCAAGCGGTAACCGTTGTTGGATCACGGTGGAACTCCAGTACGGATCTTGACGGCAATCCTAGCTCCTTCACTCCACGCAATCCTGCAAGAGGGGATAGACCGGGCGGTGACCCAGAATCCCTCTCCGATGCTTAAATGAGTCTCTCGTATGACTGGCAGGCAATAATCTCAAAAGGTATGTAATTTAACGTAAGTGATCTGAGGTGACCTCCTGCCTTTTTATAGGCAAAGAGGTGCCTCAGGTACCTGGCGAACCGTTAGGGGTGGTTAGCCCGTATCCCGCTTATCTCGTACACGATCTCGCGTATCTTAGCCATGCCCCGCGTATCTCGGCCACGATCCGTGTATCTTAACCACGTTCCGTATATTTCGGCCACGCCCCGCATATCTTGGCTTTATCCTCTGGTAACGAGTCCCGACTCCCGTCGGGGACTCCAGAGTTATCTCGTTGTGTCACCGCTCGGGGCCCCTCGTCATCGTGACAGGGCCAATCATTATCAGGGATTCATCATCGGGGCCTACTTAAAGGCTTCTCATCGGGAGCTTCTAGCTCCACCGTCAGGACCGACTCTGTCGGGACCCTGCTTCGTCGGGACTCCCTTCATCGGGACCCTTCTCCTAGGTCATCATGACCTTTACTCTGGGCCTGGTGGGCCTGTTTGCCGTTTCCTCGCCGTTAAAGGGCCTGACGGCTATAATCGGACCCATCATTTGCCCCCAAGACATGAGGGACTTTTAGTTCGTCGTGTCTTCCAACTCCCGATCTTTCCGATACTAGAGTCGGGGATCTTCTCCTTGGTTCAGTTACTTAAAGTCATCAGTCTTTTCCTCTACGTTTCCTCAGGGTTTTATGGATAACTGCTATATCCAAGGGTCTCTTCGGTTTTCTAGTGCATTAAATGCATCAGATGATGGAGTGACGTTTTCGACCCACGTGCCTGATTTTTCGCGCCTGTCCTTTTCTGAAAAGTGCTTTTCAGGCCGTTTCATCATTACGCCCGTTGTCCTTCTGCACGTTTCATCTCGACGGTCCAGATTAAGACCTTTCGAATTTGACGGCTCGGATCGAAGTGTCCTTTCAACTGTCTTCTTCGACTATAAAACCCTAGCCGCAGTCACAATTTAACTTTTACCGTCTTCGAATCCTCAAAAGCTCTCTGCGATTCTTCTGCAATTCCCAGCTCTGTACTTTCGAAAATCCTTGGAATCTTCTCCGATCATCTTTCCGGCGACACTTCGTTCATCTCTTTCAATCTCTACTCCACCATGTCTGGTAAGGAAACACTCTTCGTTGCTTGTTCGTCTTTTCCTTTTTAATTTCTTCCAGAATCCCACTGTATTTTCTTGCCCTGGTTGCTTTTCAGACAGCGGTTCCAGCTCCGAGGGGAGAAAACCTTTTAAATTTGACTATGCTCCGAATGAAATTTCCACCACTGCTTACAATGCAGCTCTCCGAGAGGGTTGCATCACCCTCACCTGGGAACCTCGCTTCCCGTATGATCGACATCGTCCCTCGAGTGACCCTGAGGTTACTCGTCCCCAGAAAGGGGAGGTATTTGTCTCTACGGGACAAATATCAGCGGGGATCAGGTTCCCCTTCTGTGGTAACCTGGTCGAGCTGTGCCAACATTACCAAACACACCCCACTACCTTTTCTCCTCATGCCATCCGCATCTGGAACGCCTTTCAAGTCCTTTGTCTCCGGACAGAAGTGGGTCTACAGCCTCCAACTCTTCAGGACCTTCTATGGGCTGAAATGCAACGAGGCGGGGGTTTGCGCCTTCTACCCTCGGATGCCCAAGTGGAGTAAGCAGCAGCTTGCCCGGCACGGTTGGACCAGTGACACCTGGAAGGTGGTCAAGGGTCGGGGACTCTTGATCGATACAGGGTCTGACAACAGTAGCTGGAAGAGGAGCTACTTCTTCATCCAACATTCTTCTATCCCTTGGCCTCGGTGGGAGGTGGCAGCAGACCCTCTGCCTGCTTTCCACTCCTATGCTGATGAGGACTTCGAGACTCTTCAATTGATCCAGCTTTATCGTTGGGGGAGTCTTACACTCCCCTTAACGCTAACTCTCTGGTGGAGCGGGACCTGGTGCATACTGGGGTCCGACTCCTTAGTATTGTCTCTGGGGGGCAGCTCTTCGACGGCCCTTCTAGCATGGTCCCTTGGGTAAAATTTCTGACTTTTTCTTCGTTTATTGTTTGCAGCCAAGAAGGTGTCTGTGCTGACCGATTTCTTCCTTAAGCAGGGGGAGACCGATGCTGTCCGCCCCTCGCGGAAGAGGAAGTCTGCCAAGAAGGCTGCTGCTGCCAGGTCGGGGTCTCCTTCAACGGAGCAGCCCAAGCGGCCGCGGGTGGATCTGGACCAACTCTTAGAGGTCCAGAATGCTGAAGAAGGTAAACGACTCCGACTCGCTATTAAATCGTATAAAAGGATGGTTCCGTCGGACTTGATTTCCTCGACCAAGGAGGGCCGAATTGCTGATGTCAAGAGGATCCTTCGAGGTGAAACTCCCCGGGTCTTGAAGGCAGGCTACTATCACTTCCGCGGGAAGGATCAATACGTCTCCCGACGTATCATTTGGTGTAAGAATCCCGATGAACTTCCTGACTACCTATCTGAAGCTCTTCATCCTCCAGGTGCAGGTCGCTCGGGAGCTTCCTCGGGTGCTGCAGCTCCTACAGATGCACCGCCTTTAGCGGGGGTGCCTCCCTCAGCTGGAGAGAAGGCACCATCTGGTGAACAGTTTCGCCAGGTGGAGACCCTGGACTCCTCCGAGGAGACCGGCGGGGTTGATCCCCCTCAGCAGCGTCGGAAGGCGGGGCAATCCCCCTTGAAACCAACCCCTCAGGAGCCGCTTCCTTCGTCTTCTCCACAGCAGCGGGAGCTCTCTCCCATCCATGACTTTTCTCCCTCTCCTGTCCGGGCTGAGACGGAGATGTGCCCTTCTCTTCCCCGTCCCATCTCTCCCATGGCTCTCGACAGGGACTTCTATAGGCCCTTCAACCCTTCGCAGGCCGATGCCCCCTGGGCTCCGATCCAGACGCTCCAGGGAGTCCCGCTCACACAAGGGGAACAGGACCAAGAGCTGGCCCTGCATCTTCTGGCGGGTTCCATCCTGCCTTCTATGCGACATCCGATTCACCTCAGTCGGACGCATATGGAGCGGGACGTCAGGGATATGGCTGTGCGCCGCGTCGAGGTGAAACTTCACTTTTTCCTTATTGATCAATAAAATCGAGTCTTTTGTCTTTCTAACACTTTTCTTTTTGACTGCAGGAGCTCGGGGATTACAACCGCCTCATCGGGTATGTCATTGCCTATGATGAGGCCCGGGAGCGGGACCGAGGAGTCCGCGAGCAGCTTCAGGCGGATCTCCAGGCCTCCCAGTCTTCGCGGGGGAAGCTGGCCAAAGGGCTGGCTGCCCTTAATGAGAAGATTCGGGGTCTTCAACAGCAGATTGCGGACTTCGAGGGGCTCTTGAGGCAAGAGCGGCAAGAGCGGGGGGCTCTCGTGGATCGGCTGACCCAGGAGAAGAAGGCCGCTGAGGACCAGCTGGTCCTCGAAAAGAAGGCTCGGGAGGAGCTGATCGCGGGGTTCCCGGCACGGCTGGCCGAAGCGGAGGCCAAGGGTCGGGAGGACTATCGGAAGTCGGAGGGCTTCCAGGCTGACGCCCTGAAGTTCTTCAGCGCGGAGGTGGAGAACACTCTCTTCAACGCCGTTGAGGAGCTCCACCTGGAGTACGGGGACGCCATCAATTTCGACAAGTCTCCTTCCCTCGCTCCCTTTGCGAAGAAATACTTTGCTCTTTCCGAGGAGAGTGATGGGGGGAGTACTCCGGCAGTTGTCGAGGATGCCTCTGAGCTTCCAAGTGCGGACGCCCCAATAGCCAATCCTCCCGAGGCCAATCCTGCGGACCCCTCTGCTGCTGCTGACAAGGACCAAGCTTGAATGTTTTTATCTCTCAGAGTCCTTGTATTTTCTTCTCTTGTGTCGTCGTCGGGCCTTCGAGCCCTTTATCAATATTAGACTCCTTTAGTTCCGATATTTTTGTTGTCTTTCGTCTTTCCCGACTATTCGACAACTTGCACCACCTAAGGCGACTTAACCTCGAGTGCGTCACTTAAGACGACTTAGTTCTTGACAGTCGAAACTCCGATACTTATGAATTTCCCAGACGTCCTCCTTGCGATTTAATAACTCGCACCACTTAAGGCGACTTAACCTCGAATGCATCACTTAAGACGACTTTAATCGTTACTTAGGATAATTCTAAAGGTCGCGCACCACTTAAGGTGACTTAATATTGCGCACCACTGAAGGCGACTTTTCATCGTGCACCACTGAAGGCGACTTTCATCGTGCACCACTGAAGGCGACTTTTATCGTGCACCACTGAAGGCGACTTTCACCGTGCACCACTGAAGGCGACTTTTATCGTGCACCACTGAAGGCGACTTTCACCGTGCACCACTGAAGGCGAATTTCATCGTGCACCACTGAAGGCGACTTTCTTCGTGCACCACTGAAGGCGACTTTCTTCGTGCACCACTGAAGGCGACTTTCTTCGTGCACCACTGGAGGCGACTTTCATCGTGCACCACTGAAGGCGACTTTTACCGTGCACCACTGAAGGCGACTTTCATCGTGCACCACTGAAGGCGACTTTCTTCGTGCACCACTGAAGGCGACTTTCATCGTGCACCACTGAAGGCGACTTTCTTCGTGCACCACTGAAGGCGACTTTCTTCGTGCACCACTGAAGGCGACTTTCATCGTGCACCACTGAAGGCGACTTTCACCGTGCACCACTGAAGGCGACTTTCATCGTGCACCACTGAAGGCGACTTTCTTCGTGCACCACTGAAGGCGACTTTCATCGTGCACCACTGAAGGCGACTTTCTTCGTGCACCACTGAAGGCGACTTTCTTCGTGCACCACTGAAGGCGACTTTTATACTTAACATAAATCTAAGGACAACTCTTGTTTGGAAGCAACCTCTTTATTTATTGGCATAAAATAGGTTTACATCGAATTAAACGATAAACAGCATACACCACTTAAGGCGATTTTACATCGGGCACCACCTAAGGCGACTTTATTGGGCACCACTTAAGGCGACTTTCTCGGGCACCACTTAAGGCGACTTTCTTCAAGCATGGTGTTTCTTCAAGTGTTCGCCACTGAGAATGCTTTATCGCTCTGCCATCGAGGTCTTCCAGATACTTCTTCTCCTGAGAGTCGTTAAACGGTGGGCCATTGTCACTGGTCACCACCTTAGGAATCCCATATTTGGACACGATGTGGGTTTGGAGGAACTTGACGATCTGATTCCCCGTTATTCTGGCTAATGCCTTCGCCTCTATCCATTTTGAAAAATAACCGATAACTACCAGTAAATACTTACATTGTCCTTGTGTTTGTGGAAGAGGTCCCACCAAGTCGATGCCCCACTGCGCGAAGGGCCCAGCGCTCTTGATGGATGTCAGGTTGGCAGCTGGGGCCACAATACTCGGGGCGTACCTCTGGCATGCGTCGCATGATCGGACCAACGCCGTTGCTTCTTTGCTCATCGTGGGCCAGTAATAGCCCAAGTTCAACATACGAGAAGCCTTTTCCAGGAAGTGCATCTTCCGATGGTTTATCGGAGACTGCATTTCCTTGATTGCCCTCAGTTTCTCTGGGTTAACTTCAATTCCTCTTTGGTTCATCCTGGAGCCCAAATACTTCCCTGAATGGACTTTAAAGGCGTACTTTGTCGGGTTCAAGCGAACTTGACGGAGCTTTATCCGCCCAAACGCCATGGTGAGGTTGTGCATGTGATCCTCAGTTTGTCGGGACTTCACCAGCATATCATCCACGTAGGCTTCCACGGTTTCTCCCAACATATCTTTCAGGTCTTTTATGGGGACGGAACATCCAAACTCTTCTCTGGGATCTGTGTCTGTCTGGAGGACAGTCATGGCCTCTCCCCTCCTCCTCCGGGTGGCATTAACATAGCATTTTCGGGAAGCCACCTGGTCACCTTTGACCTCCCCGACTCCGTGGTCGGTCGGGAACTTCATCTTCTGGTGCACAGTCGAGGCAACTGCCATTAGTGGATTGATGGTTGTTCTCCCGATAATAGCGTTGTAGGTCCCAGCAGAATCGACCACGACAAATTCCACGTTCCTCCTTTCTGACTTCCACCCGTTACCAAACTTTACTGGTAAGGTGATTACTCCCAACGGGTAGGAAGTTGAGCCAGAGAACCCGACCATCGGGAAGTTTGCCTCCTTCAGATCTTTCTTCGTCTTCCCCATGGTTTCCAACGCGTCCATGAATAGAATGTCGGAGGAGCTTCCTCCGTCAATCAGAATTCTCTTCATCTCGAACCCGTCTACATCCAGAGTTACTACTAAGGCATCGTCGTGCGGGGTCTCCACACCTATGAGGTCTTCCGACGAGAAGGAGATCACCATCTCTTCTTTCAAGGTCCAAGATCGGGACCTCTTACCCAGTACCACCGCAGTAGGAATCCTAGAGGCGTAAACCTCTCGAGCGGATGAGGTATCACCTCCAGCAGCAAATCCTCCATGAATCACATTGATGACTCGTCTTTCTTTGTGAACACCGGATGACTCTGGATCAGTTCTCTTTTTCTTCGGGGACCGATCGCGGGATCGGGAGCGAGACCGCGATCGGGACCGAGAGCGGGACCTGCATCGTTTGTCTCCAACAAACTCCTTGAGCTTTCCCTTCTGGATTAGCTTTTCAATCTCCTTCTTCAGCTCTCGACAGTGATTAGTGTCATGGCCATTTGCGCGGTGAAACCGACAATAGCGATCTGTGCGGGACCCCAGGAATTCTCCATCTTTCTTCGGGGGGTATCTGGAGATACCTTGTCGTTCCATGACTGTCAGCACTTCCGCCATGGAGCAGTTGAGAGGAATGTCGAGATCTTCCCTCTTATCCTTCCTTGGAGGACGTCTATCATTCCCCCGACCAGAGCGACCTCGGTCCCGACTATCTTCAGGTTTGCCTTTTGACTTACGATCGTCGAAAGGCTTGCTCGACTGCTTCCCTTTGTTCGATTTTGGGGGCTCCAGTTCTCCTGCGGCTATCTTCGACTCCTGGACATCGATCTGCCGCTTCACTCTCTTCTGTAATGCTTCCATATTCCACACAGGTTTCTCAGCCACGCTGTGCATTAGGTCGGAACCATAGGGGGCCGTCAGGTTCCGAATGAAGGTACGAATTGTTTCGCCCTCCGAGATCTCCTCGTCTATCTCCGCCACACTGGCCGTGTACCGCTGGTAGTAATGTGCCAGTGATTCGTCGGGCCTCTGTACCACCAGGGTGAGGGACCTCACACTCTTCAACAGACGTCGGCGACCCTGGTACTGTCGAATGAAACGGTCGTGCATGTCAGCCCAACAGGTGATGCAGCCTGGGGGCAGACTAAAGAACCAGGTCAGGGCTCTTTCTCCCAGTGTATTAGGGAACAGGGTACACACGATGTCCTCTGTCGGGGCTCTACCCAGACACGCCATAAGATGCTTCTGGACATGACGGACTGGATCTCCTTCTCCGTCATACTCTTTGATCTCAGGGATACCCAGCCCTGGCGGGGCGAGGGTGTCTATTAGGCGGGGAACGAAGGGATGAGTGGATCGATCCCTCAACTCCGACACCAGCGGCTTCTGTTCTCCCATACAGATGTTCACGATCTTTACCACTTGGTCGGGAGTGATGGGGCCATTCAGGGGAATGGTCCTGTGCTGAACTGGTCCTGGCCCATCAACCACGAACCTCTCCGGCTGACCGGTCATCTTACCTCCTTCCTGGCCCTGGGGTGGGGCTTCCTGTACGTTCCGACCCTCTGTTGGTAGGGTTGCTTCTTCCAGCGGGGGCATCTCCTCCTGCCTCCTTGTAACCTCCCTTCGGTCTAAGAGAGCCTCTACAGCCGCCAGGAACATGGGCATGGCCTCCGCCACGGCCCTTGTCAAATCTGCAGTCGGGGGGGCCTCCTGCCCCCTGTTATCCTGGTGTCGAGGGGCAACTTCTTCGGGATGCGATCCATTGTGCCCCCCTGTCTGGGAGAGTTCAGCCGGGGGATGATTCTGGTTTTCTCCTTGTTCTGGTACTGAATTCAGGTTTGTTGCAGCAGGGTGACGGGAACCACCAGATTGTCCCCTTCTGTTCTTGCCAGCCGCCATCGAGCGAGTAGAAGGCATATCAGCTTTTTGTTAGTCTCCCACAGACGGCGCCAATGTTGGATCACGGTGGAACTCCGGTACGGATCTTGACGGCAATCCTAGCTCCTTCACTCCACGCAATCCTGCAAGAGGGGATAGACCGGGCGGTGACCCAGAATCCCTCTCCGATGCTTAAATGAGTCTCTCGTATGACTGGCAGGCAATAATCTCAAAAGGTATGTAATTTAACGTAAGTGATCTGAGGTGACCTCCTGCCTTTTTATAGGCAAAGAGGTGCCTCAGGTACCTGGCGAACCGTTAGGGGTGGTTAGCCCGTATCCCGCTTATCTCGTACACGATCTCGCGTATCTTAGCCATGCCCCGCGTATCTCGGCCACGATCCGTGTATCTTAACCACGTTCCGTATATTTCGGCCACGCCCCGCATATCTTGGCTTTATCCTCTGGTAACGAGTCCCGAATCCCGTCGGGGACTCCAGAGTTATCTCGTTGTGTCACCGCTCGGGGCCCCTCGTCATCGTGATAGGGCCAATCATTATCAGGGATTCATCATCGGGGCCTACTTAAAGGCTTCTCATCGGGAGCTTCTAGCTCCACCGTCGGGACCGACTCTGTCGGGACCCTGCTTCGTCGGGACTCCCTTCATCGGGACCCTTCTCCTAGGTCATCATGACCTTTACTCTGGGCCTGGTGGGCCTGTTTTCCGTTTCCTCGCCGTTAAAGGGCCTGACGGCTATAATCGGACCCATCAACCGTCATCAATATTGGCAATGCGCGAACTCGAATTCCCTATGCGTAACGGTAATCGCGTAATACCCATAGAGCAATCCGGACCTCGTCGAATTTGGGCAATTCGGCGAGGTCCGGCTTGCCGTGCAACCCGGACGTCCGGTCCGGACGCGTGTACCACGCTTCCGGACCGTTTTGACCCTTAGGAGGCGTTTTCTTAACCGTGATGTGATTTTTGTCGTGTTTACGAGATCCGAAATATAAATACGAACCCGAATTGGACACATATCCATCAAGGGGAGTATTACTACTTACAATCATGTTTATAAATTTTCAGCACTTAGCCAAAATTTTGGCCGATTTGTGGAACTAACTTCTTGTAGGAATTTTAACAAACACCTTATGGGCACTCTAGAGTAATCAATTTCAAGAGACAATCAAGATCAAATTGGATCCAAACAAGGTTGCAAATGGTTTAACCATACCTGAAATTGAGCTCACCACCGAAAGCCGATTGGACCACCGTGAAAACCACCACCAAAGGCTGCCGAAAAATCCCCCCTCCGCCGTAGAAGTCACGCGCCGCCGCCGTGGATGTCACGCGCTGCCGCCCCAACCACCGTGAGCTGCCCCCGAGCTGCCACGACTCCTTGTCCTTGTTCCGTCGCCGTGATGGTGATTAAATGTGGCCGACCAATGTAATTAAGCACTCAAGTTTGCTACACCAAGGTTTCTTCTCCTTCAAGAAATGAGAGCAAAAACTACTAAGTGGGGAGACTTGACAAGTGAATGCTCTCTCTCATTGTTTGTACCTATGGGTAACCCTTGATCCCTCTCTATTTTTTACAAGTCCCTAATTGCATGATTAAGTGTTTTTACACCCTTGTTACAACCTACATCATTTTTAGACTCGACATATGCAATCATGCTCATATGTTGCATGTTCATGATTTATTTGTGATCATGTCATCTATATTAATCCATGATTCATATTTTCCTCATTTCATAATCAATTGCATGATTTTATTATCAATCAAATGTCATTGCATCATGCATGTCCATATTACTTTAAACGCGCCAGTTGCGCCCGCGTCGGACACGTCCATGTCTAACGCGTCTGCGACCACTGTATCCTTATACATGTCAACATCCATAAATATGATCACATGCATTTATAACTCTTCACATACATTTATTGTATATACGCATGTCCGCTACACTAACCCTGTCAGCAGATGTCAAAATACTCGCCAAGAAAAATTAAAGTTAGGCGAAATCAAGGCCCGCGTGCCCAATCGACGATCAATCAACCTCTGAGGTCAGCACTGAACCTAAATTGGGCATTTATCCTATCTTAAAATAGAGTCAAGCAAGGTTTGAACCATTACTTGACTCGGGGACAAGTGATGGATATCTGCCCAATTCGGGTTCGTATTTACATTTCGGACTTCGTAAACACGTCAAAATCACATAACTTGACAAAAACACGTTTCCGAGTATCAAAACGGTCCGGATGTGCGACACACGCGTCCGGACAGGACCTCCGGATTGCCTATGCAATCCGGAGGTCCGAGTTGCCTTGGCAATCCGGAGAGGTCCGGATTGCCCTAGACGACTCGGATCGCGCTAGGATCGTCCGAACCCGACGTGATCCGAGTCTTCGTCTGCAACGCGTGTGTTCCATTTGTGTTATCACACCAAGTTAGAGCTTTCTAATAGCCAACCTTGATCAAACCAGATGACAGTTCACACTTTCCTTTAAACCGGTGTCGAGCCGCACAAAAACCGGGATCGGTTCTAAGGTTGCCAATAATAAGGGACCTAGGCTACCCATTTGAGACTTTACATTCACTGGAGATTGCCTTAGGAGCTCTGACTTCTCTCTAACTTTATCTCTCTAGAATTCTCATTTAGGCATTGGAGAGGGCACAACCGGAACCCCCCCACCCTCCCTCTCCGTGCTGGTTACTGCCCCTGTGTGCTGGTTCGGACAACGTGCGTCAAGCAAGGAGTGCAAGTAGAAGAACCCGACACAGCGATCAACCTAAGGATTCGTCAAGTCCGTTACGTCAAGCGGGTTTGGACGAAACATGCACCCCCCCTTTCCGTGCTGGTTACTGCCCCTGTGTGCAGGTTCGGACAACGTGCGTCAAGCAAGGAGAGCAAGTAGAAGAACCTGACACAACGATCAACCTTAATATTCGTCAAGTCCGTTACATCAAGCGGGTTTGGACGAAACAGTAATTGATAATCTTTTCAATCACTCGTCCAAATTTGTCGTTAAATACGTTTTAAACTTACAAAATTACCAAAATACTTTTAAAATATCAAAATCAATACATAATAACTCTTACAAGTGTTATAATACTGTCTTGACTCGATTGAGACTCAACTCACCCACAACCGATTCTAGTTTAAATTGTAACATTTGCATAAGCAAATAAAGCTTATTTGTGGTACTTTAATATTTACTTAGTTAATATTGTTCATTTGAAAAGTATTTAACGACAATTTTGAATAAGCAATTAAAAAAAGTACAAATTATTATCGTTTTAAAACATATATTTTAAAAATAAAAATTAAGAAAATTGATAATCTTTTCGCAATTTTTTTTAATGCAAAACATACTCTATTTAAGAACTTTTTGAATCCGCCACTGAGAGTGATGGATAAATGTCCAATTCGGGTTCGTATTTATATTTCGGGCCTCGTAAACACGTCAAAATTACATCTCGGTTTGAAAAACGTCTCCTAAAGGGTCAAAACGGTCCGGAAATGCATTTACGCGCGTCCGGATTGCATTGCAACCCGGACCTCCGGGTTGCTTGCAATCCGGACCTCGCCGAATTGCCCAAATTTGATGAGGTCCGAATTGCATTGCGGGTATCGTGCGATTACCGTTTCCACGATTACCGTTACGTGTAGAGAAGTCAAGTTCGCGCATTACCAATATGGATGACGGTTACCGCTTGCTTTTGAACCGTCGTCAAACAGCTTTAAAACCGGGTCCGGTCCCAAGGAAGCCTATAAATAGGAGGCCTTGGCCACCCATTTTCACACATCCTCTCATTTGCCCAACTTTGGTATTTTGAGCTCTGACTTCTCTCTAGAAATATTCTCTCTCTAGAAATTACTCTTTTAGCCCTATAGTGACTTAAGCTTCGGAGAGGGCTCCGCTAGCATCACCCCCCCCCCCCCTCTCCGTGCTAGCATTGGTCCTTTGCGCAGGAATCGTCGCCCAGACATCCGGACTTGTGCACAGACCACCGCCTTCTGAGACTCAGACGTCCCCTTGAGACACAACCGCACTTCGAGACACAGACCTTTCCGGGATCAACCGAACACTCGTCAGTGGCACAACCTCTTCCAGACGAAGGGTTACCGCCCGAAAACCCACACAACCATACAAACAGAAGCGTCCCCACGACCCAATTCATCCCGGACGCAACATTGGCGCCGTCTACGTGATTCGAACAAACAAGCTACCATACCGCAAAATCATGACGAGTGATCGCAAACCTCCCGAAGAGGTGAACACAAGAAACATAAGGAAAAGGCCCGGACGTCCCAAGAAGTCCCCGACAAACAAAAGAACAGGAGGCCAAATGCCAGCTGGAAGTCAGTCGGGACCCTCCCACATTCCAAGAGCTACTTCCGTAGCTTCATCCTTGCCAACTGACAATGTGCCCGACGCACAGCATAGAGAACCAAGGAACGAGCATCACAACCTCCACCTGGTTTCGAGCCAGAGGTGAATGAAGAGGAATCTCAGACAGAAATGCCGCAAGGCTAACAAAGAACGGGAGCAAACCCAATGCCCACCGTTACTCCAGCGATGATGGCTGCGTTGGAAGAGTTACTCGCATTCCGTGAGTCTCTAAAAAACCAAGGATATGCTGCTCAACCACCTCCAACTAACCAAGAGCATGCCGCGCCAGCAAGAGAGGTGTCGCAAGACACTACTCACCACGGCAATCCTTCCCAGGACAGAAACCAACATGCAAGATATGAAGCTGCACGGTCATACACTCCTTCCCAAGGATCCCATCATTGGAGGAATGAAAGGCAGCCCCCATTCTACCACCCTCAGCACCCAACAAGGAATGATCCCTTCCAGGCCATGAGCAGAGATCAATCTGACATCTACCGCAACAATGGCCGGCAAAACCCTTCAACAGGTTACGCTGAGCCTGCAAAAGGATTTACTGCCGAGATGTTAGAAGAAATGGTGGAAGAGAAGATGAAGGAAGCAAAGATGAGGGGTATGCACGCTCTTGAAGAAAGGGCGTCACATCCGTTCGCTGACCACCTAGTGAACAGTCGTGTCCCAGACGCACTATATCGAATTGGAGGAGACCTCTACCGTGGAAAAGGAGATCCAGTAGAACACGTGCAAAAGCACGAGGCCTCTCTGCTAGGCAGAACAAAAAACCCGCATCACTTCGCAATGACTTTTTCACAAACTCTTGCTGGAACTACAGCACACTGGTTCTTCTCGCTGCCATGCGGAAGCATCACTTCATGGGCGGACCTGAAGGCTAAATTCATTCAACGATACATGGGCGAGCGCACATTGCTATAAGGGTCAGGTGCTCTGGACGACGTCCAACAACAAAACGAAGAATCTCTCGCCGACTACTACGTCCGTTTCAATCAGAATATCTCTGATATTCAGGGGAACCTGACGGAAGGAGAGATTGTCCGGGCATTCATTCGAAACCTCGGACGAAGAGGTTATGCCCTAGCAGAAAAAATGGCAAAGCGCCCAGCCGAAACCATGGAGGAGTTAGCTGCAAGAGTTAAGGAATACGTGGACCTCAAAAGGTTCAGAAGCCAGAACAAGGCAAAAATCTCTGCGGCAAAAGCAAAAGAAAATCTAAAGCAAAACCAACCAAAACCACACTCAGGTGGTCAACAAGGAAGAAATTGGCAGCCTCAGCCGAAAAGACCTTTTCAAGGAGACTTTCAGAAGCCAAAAGATGTAAATCTTGCCGACTGCATTCCTTTGAATGCCCCGCTATCCGTAATATTGAGAGAGATGAAGGACGCAAATATGTGGAAAGAGCCGAACAACTTCAGAAAAGGCCCGCTGGGGAGAGACAATGACAAGTGGTGTGAAAATCACCCTTCGGCCACGAGACAGACAGCTGTGTCAGTCTACGCTTCCGCATAAACAACTTCGTCCTCAAAGGGAAATTGAAGCAATTTGTCGATCAAGGCGAGAACCCCCCGAAAAAGGCTCAAGCAGAGTCATCAAAAAGAGGACACAAGGGAAAAGAGAAGGTCAATGACAACGCTCCGCCAGCTAAGCGAGGCGTAATCAACGTCATACACGGAGGACCTGCCGCCGGAGGACAAGTGTCTAATGCTCGGGACATTTATGCATCCCAAGCAGCTACATTGCCGAAATACGGAAAGCGCAAGCAACCGGAGCAAGAAGACGCGGTCATCCAATTTTCCAGGGAAGACTTAAAGCATATCGTTTACCCTCACGATGACGCTTTAGTCATAACCATGGACATTGACGGATACGATGTGAAAAGAATCCTTGTCGATGGTGGAAGCTCCGCTGACATCCTACATGTCAAAGTCCTAGAGCAACTGGGAAGATCTGTCAAAGACTTGACTCCGGGAACCTTCTCGCTAGTCAACTTCGCCGGAGCAGCTACACAACCCCTGGGTACAATCACGCTTCCTGTCATCCTTGGCCAAGGGTGGAGAGCATTGCATGTCAACGTCACCTTCATCGTTGTAGAATCCCTTGGGGCCTATAACGGAATTTTGGGACGAACAACGATCAACCCGTACGTGATCGTACCCTCCACTGTACACCAAAAGATGAAATTCCCTACGGACCATGGGATTGGGGAAGTGCTAGGCGACCAAATAACTGCAAGACGTTGTTACGTCAATGCCTTGAGAGCAAAGCACCAATTCCATGTGGCAATGATAAATTCCTTCAAAAGACAGAAAGTTGTTGATGAAAGAAAGGAGCAAGTGACGGAACAAGCTGTTACAGTTTGGAAGCCACAAGAATACATCCAGTATTCCCCATGGCACCAGATATGGCTCGTCAAGCAGGGAGAAGGCGAGCCAATCAGGGACTATTTCATCAGATTCGCTTCTAATGCCTCCTCGGCGAAAGCAACAAGAGAAGAAGTGATAAGCGTGTTCTATGCAAACATGAACGCCAGATATTTCCTTCTCTTCGGACGAACTCATGGATGGCGAACAACAAAAACCATGGCAGATATAAAGGATAAGCTTGAGACAGCAATCTTGTGCAAACAAGAATTGAGGTGGGGTACACCCCTCAGTTGGGACAAAGAAGTTCGAGCAAAAACGAACAAACAGGAAGGCGCAAGCATCGATATCGACAACATCTTCACACCGCTAAACACGGTTGCGGAAGACATTTACGTCAACCTACTTGAAAACAAGCTCCCAAGTCCACTTGTTCCCAGGACAGCTTTCTTGGGCAACAACATCAAGGAATGGTGCAAGTACCACAAAACTTGGGGGCACAACACAAACATGTGCCTACCACTAAGGGGGGAGATTGAAGAATGTATCGCGCTAGGTGCATTAAAGCGATTTGTTGCAACCAACTCCGCGACATCGTCATCAAACCAGCTATAATGAAGCGGGAGAAATAACTATCTTTCAGATTACTTTGCACATTTCCATTCCAAATGTTTCTAGTATAATCGCATTTACATATTTTAAGAAGGAATTATCAATTGACACCTTCTCGAAAAACAATACGTGCAAGTATCTAATAAAGTCAATCTACGTTTGTAGGTACATATCTATATCTTGCACGCTATTTTTGGATTAAACGCGAAGTAACAAAACTACGTGCTTATTATCTACATCAACAATCCAAGATATTATGCTATCAACAAGAATCTATAACGCGTTATGACAACGCTTATCATCAACAACAATTTACTCATATTGATGACTACATCAAAAGGCGTCATCATAGAATCAAAAACTTGAAGTTAAACTCAAGACATTTTCAAAGACAACATGCTACAAATACACATAGAGGATGATATTTGCACATCTACACCAACAAGGAGTTTATTTCTCCATTTATAAATTGACATCTATTTCAAGAAGGCGCCGACAACACAAAGCCGTTACGCTATGTGCACAATCAATTTACATAACGCAGTGACAACTTGCGGATTATCTACCAAGAAGGAACTTATAGAAATCCTCTACCTTTAAAATGACGATTATGATAAAGGCATCAACTACAGGCAATATCTTGGATTAACACCAAGATCTACTATAAAAAATAGCATGTTGTGGTATCCTCTTTTTTAAGAAAAACCCCATGTTTACTTCTAAAAAATGACATGTTGTGACATCTCTTATTAGAGACAAATCCTCATGTTCATAGCCATTCCCTGGATTCAGAACAGGATGGGCAAATATAATACGGGACTGATCACCCCACAAATGGCGGAAGTTCTCTGGTTAGACAACGACCCCACACTATAAAAAAAAGAATTCCTGTTTAGGGTTCACTCTTCATGGCGAACGTCCTCTGGTTAGACGACAATCCCATATTACGAATTCCTGTTTAGGGTTCACTCTTCATGGCGAACGTCCTTTGGTTAGACGACAATCCCATATTACGAATTCATGTTTAGGGTTCACTCTTCATGGCGAATGTCCTCTGGTTAGACGACAATCCCATATTACGAATTTCTGGTTAGGGTTCACTCTATACGGCAGAAGTCCTCTTGCTAGATGACAATTCCGTACTACAGATTTTCAAAACCGTGTTGCATGATTCCTGGACGCAGAAAACATGCATCACAATTCATATTCTCAAAAAGTGTTACATGGTCCCTGGACGCAGGAATCATGTATCACAAGTATTTTGTCAAATATTTTATGTATCAAACACTTTTTTCCAAATTTTTTTATCAAACAAGCTTTTTAGGGTTCACAAAACGCTCTTTCAAAACCCAAAAATGTTTTTACGTATGCTTCCCCAACGCGGGTTGATACACGCTGGCAGGTGCGCACCCTGTTCAAAACTCATAAAATTTACAAGTCGAGTCTTGTACAACGTCGCCTTAGAGTGGAACTAAGAGACGGTATAAACTAGTATCTTGCTCAAGCCAAGATAACACATTTCAAACATACTACTTGTTAAGTCGCTATACGCGAATCACTTGACAGGTTTCGACAGAAATAGCGACAAGCTATGCAGGAAGACGTACAACATGCATAACGCATCATGCAAACAATCTTGAATCAAAAGTGGCTATCGGTCACGATTGCGGGGACTACCGTTTACATTACTAGTCATCCACGTTCAGTAAACACAGTAAGCGATAACGGTATGAAATATTACTAATAAGTTATCATGCAAACTGCTATGTGTAAAGCAGGTTCAAACGACGTAGTTCAAAACGAACAACTCACAAGCAACAATCAAAGAACAACTCCAACAAGTTTCTAAACATAGAAGCCGCGGGGCAAGCGGACTCATAACGAGTTCAACATATCGAAAAGATGGCACAGATCAAAGAATGCCATCATCCCTGACAGGACTGGGCGGAACAGGCAGAAGTTGCACATTAGTGCCTCCACCATCTTCGCCAAACAAAAATGCAAACTGAGATGTTGCAGTATCCAAGCGACGGAGCTCGGCAACTTGCCCAACAGCAAACTCCGCATATGGCCCTAACTTGTCAAAAGGAAAACTGGGAGCAAGAATGCTCACCCTACGAACAAAGTCCTCAGCAAACTCGCTAAGCATAGGAGCGGCCTTTGCCGTAGCAGCAGCAGTAACCGCGCTGTCAAATCCAGGAGTAGAAGGGAACTTGCTAAGTCCCTCTTCAATGCCAGCCTTCATTTCTTCCTCGCGCACTTTCCGACAGGCAATCTTGTGTTTGCCCGCGTTGTCAGAAATGGCCTTCTCAATGGCAGTGTTCTCAGATTCAAGCTGAACAAGGCTGGCATGATCAGCATCATAACGAGCATCAAAGTCCGTCTTCTTCAACGAAAGACGGCGCACTTCGTCTTTAGCTTCCTGAAGCTCCTTGGACAAAGTGGCAGCTTTATCAGCAATGGCACGCCTCTCCTGGACAAGCTCCAGCATGAAGGAGGCCATGTGCACCACATCAGAAACAACCTGAAAACAAAGAAACAATAAGCATACATGTTCGAGAACAACGAACACAACAAAGCAAAAAAGTATACTCATTGGGGTGAATCCAGATAGCGATCTCTCAACGAAAGTTCGTGCCTCCTCGTCACTCGAGGGTTGGACAACTCGATCACCAGGAGGAATAGATCGATGAAGAACGCGCACGCCAACTTCCGGCATGCTCAGCTGGGAGTCCTTGGGAAAAGTAAGATCTCCTGCCACATATGGCATCCACTTACCATCTGAGATATCACCGTCCAAAGGACGAAGCAAATCCGCACGTCCAAGTGGCGGGATAACTACATGAAAACCAAGCAAAGTTATGCAAAAGCAAAAAATAAAGCGCACAAAAGCACACAATCAAGTGTTCAGCTTATACCAGAAGGAAGAGAACGTTCCACCTCGGACCGCTCCTTCGAGCGGGGGGCAGACAACGCATCCTCGCAACCGTCAACTTCCTTCCCTTTATGACAGGAAGGAGTAGGAACGGTCACAGTAGTCTTCGGACGCTTCGAACTGCTCGAAGAACGCGCCCCAGTGGTGGACCGTTTGGAAGAGTCAGGAACGGCAACAACGCGATCAGTAACAAGCGTCGTGCGACCTGCAAGTTACATGCAAAGTTACAACCCAACCAAGAAAGTACATAAGGAAGATTGCTTTTTTAAAACCATCTACCTTTTCCACGTCCAGAAGCCGCCGATGCTCCAGAAGCAAGAGGGGGAGCAATCCTTCCGCTAGAAGCAATCTTGCGAGCGGCCGCCGTCTGCAAAGACGAGCTTTTTCCGTCAAACCAACCTACAGTGCAACACGGTAAAAGTTATAAAAATGATTAACATACCGAAGCTGCAGAAGGGAGCACATGAATCCCAGCATCAACCAATTCCTGATCAGATGCACGCAACGAGCAAGTAAAGCCGCGTGATTGCTGACAGTGATATATCTGCTTTATCACCTCCCTATCCGACAAGGAGAGTTCCCGAAAAGCAGGCGCGGGATCAAATTTCCGAATATACTCGACATCCCAAGTCGTACCCACATCATGAGCAAAAAAGTAATGATGTCTCCAATGGTCGGCAGATCGATCCGCGGTGGCGACTAATCGGTAACTAGGATCCCACTTGGCTTCCCCAAGACCAAGTTCCTCAAAACCATCGCTCTGCAAGTTCGGCCAACGAACTTTCACACTGCACAATCCCGCTGAATCCGGGCTCTTAAGCTGGTAGAAGCAGCGAAAGAGGGTGCGGGAGTAACGCCAGGACTGCTTGTGAAGCAACACTCTGAAACAAGTCCATACTCGAATCCCGTTGGGCGCAAGATCTAAAGGGGAAATCCCATAACCGCTACAGAGCTCAATCAAGTCAGAGCAGTAGGGAAACCGTAAACCCTCTCTAACGTGAGATGTGTACACAACGGATAAATCTACGGGCGGATGAGTAGCATCTCCTAAACTACTATCATGGAGTATGTCAAAGGGGTAAACGGCCTCGGTACAAGCATCGAGTCCGGAAGGACTCGCATACAAGGTGAACAAGGATCTATCCAAGCGGTTAGTGTAATACCTAACCAACACCTCAGTCTCTCCAGCAGGAGACGCCCCAACAAAAGGACCAGCAGCTACACCCTCGTCGGTGTCTAAAACACTATCTACTGGTAAAACCGGGTCTACTTCCAAGTCGTCCTCTATATCAGAATTAAAGGGAGTCTGCGATAGAGGAGGGATAGACTTACTCATTGCAACAACTTGATCAAAAGGAAGGAAGCTCCGCAAGAAGTTACCACGACTCCACAATCTGCAAAAACCAAGCAGAAGTCAACGCGCGTAGCAAAAGTCAACGCGCATAGCAAAAGTCAACGCGCGTAGCGAAAGTCAACGCGCATAGCAAAAGTCAACGCACGTAGCAAAAGTCAACGCGCATAGCAAAAGTCAACGCACGTAGCAAAAGTCAACGCGCGTAGCAAAAGTCAACACGCGTATCAAAGCCGGCACATACAGTAAAAGGGATTAACGTCTTAAGAGGCTATCATGCAAACGGTGAATCTAATGGGACAAACCACAAGGATCAAATACGACGACACTTAAGGAAAATATTTTCCTAAGGCTTCAAAGGCAACAAAAGGCTACTCCTAAAGACGTTTGGCAATTCCCATCAACTAACGAACAC
Organism: Clarkia xantiana subsp. parviflora; assembly: GCA_036873135.1. Taxonomy (NCBI): domain Eukaryota; kingdom Viridiplantae; phylum Streptophyta; class Magnoliopsida; order Myrtales; family Onagraceae; genus Clarkia; species Clarkia xantiana. The sequence goes on from JAPTYO010000008.1 coordinate 38,584,997, forward strand.
ATCAAGGGGAAAAATTATGCATACCGGCCAAAAAGCCTCTACACAAAGGCACGGGGGCACTATGTCCAAATGGGGAATTCTACCTCAACTATCCACGGAAGTGAAAAATCGTCTAAGTCATGCACTAGCGGCGATAATAACGGCAACTAATCAGCAAATATTCGACATACAAGCACCAACAAGAAGTTCCATACGACAACAACGACAAATAGCTCAAACGAACAACAATACGACGACATTCGAAATCAAGTCGAAGCTGTCCTGTAAAATCAAATTTCCAGATTACCTCAAAACGTGACGAAAAGTATCACAATGGATTCCCCTCGTCGAGACGATTTCAGAAAGGTAAGGACCGCGACGAATGGAGCACGGGAAGGCGGCGCGTGGGCTACACGCGCCGGCAAGGCAAATCTCACGCGGCGGCGCGTGAGGGCGCGTCCAGCGTCTCCTGGCGATTCCGAAGGCGGCGCTGGAATCCTCGTGACAATCTGAGTCGATTGGTGGTGTCAATTTCTGAAAACAAGTCAAAGATCAAGCACGAAACTTTCGGGATATGTCTAAGCTTTACGACGGTGAAGAAGCTATGAACACACAAACAATTTCGGGAGATGATGAAAGAATTACCTGCAAAGAAGAAAGAATGATGAATTCCCAAGGTGCTGGAAGAATGGTTGGGGATTTGTGTAATTACATATCCCAAAAGATGCTTTGAGGATAAGGATTAAAGGAGTAACTCATCTACACTCATGCCTAAACACTTATGGTATACTCCATCCTCTCTTCTAAATATCTACTCCTACGTACATGATTATTTTGATATTGCACGTATCAAACCCGTCATTCTACACGTGTGTTTCCATATCGCATGATTCCTAATTTGATAATCGCTAAGTCGTTTTAGAAGTGTACGGTTCATATTTCTTGCATTGCGTAATTACGATCTTACCATGACCGTTACTTGTGCATGCACGTTAATAAAAGCATGTTCGCATGATGTATTACTAATTGCTTACGTCCCTAACGATAACCATACTCGCACGCTACGTATGCGCATTCTCTATTGCACTAACCGTGATAACAGGAAACAAAGTCATTCGGTCGGAAAATCAAAGGGCGGACGAAATCAAGACGTCTACGTCCAACCAGCGACTAAAACCGAAAGGTTAGCGTCAAACTCAAATTGGACACATATCCTAACTTAAAAATAGAGTCAAGAAAGGTTCTAAACCGTTACTTGACTCGGGGCAAGTGATGGATAAATGTCCAATTCGGGTTCGTATTTATATTTCGGGCCTCGTAAACACGTCCAAATTACATCTCGGTTTGAAAAACGTCTCCCAAAGGGTCAAAACGGTCCGGAAACGCATTTACGCGCGTCCGGATTGCATTGCAACCCGGACGTCCGGGTTGCTTGCAATCCGGACCTCGCCGAATTGCCCAAATTTGACGAGGTCCGGATTGCATTGCAGGTATCGTGCGATTATCGTTTCCACGATTACCGTTACGTGTAGAGAAGTCAAGTTCGCGCATTACCAATATGGATGACGTTACCGCTTGCTTTTGAACCGTCGTCAAACCGCTTTAAAACCGGGTCCGGTCCCAAGGAAGCCTACAAATAGGAGGCCTTGGCCACCCATTTTCACACATCATCTCATTTGCCCAACTTTGGTATTTTGAGCTCTGACTTCTCTCTAGAAATATTCTCTCTCTAGAAATTACTCTTTTAGCCCTATAGTGACTTAATCTTCGGAGAGGGCTCCGCTAGCATCACCCCCCCTCTCCGTGCTAGCATTGGTCCTTTGCGCAGGAATCGTCGCCCAGACATCCGGACTTGTGCACAGACCACCGCCTTCTGAGACTCAGACGTCCCCTTGAGACACAACCGCACTTCGAGACACAGACCTTTTCGGGATCAACCGAACACTCGTCAGTGGCACAACCTCTTTCAGACGAAGGGTTACCGCCCGAAAACCCGCACAACCATACAAACAGAAGCGTCCCACGACCCAATTCATCCCGGACGCAACAGAGAGCATTAGTTTAGTTTGATGGAAAAAAAAGGTTCAGTTTGACTAGTGAGAATGGGTAGCTGAGAAAATTAATATTGTGTTAAATAATAAAGGTAGAAATCTGCAAACTTGGCAAGCTGGTGATGCAGGTCGGTGTCCACAAATGGCAAATAATGTTCCTTCTTTTCTATTTTTATTCGTAAAAAGGTAATCGTTCTTTCTTTTTCATTTTTGAATTTTATTTTCATTCTAAGTATCACGATTTTCATTCAGTACGCATGTGTGTATACTAAGTATATATATATGTCACGACTCACATGAGTATGTCTAAAAATCTGATTATTTTTTCAAGGTTCTATTTTATGGTGCATGCTTTGAATGGCGCCCGAAAGTTGCACTGGCAATATATGCAAATTAGCGTTGCTGATGCAGTGTCGGTCCACATCTGACATATTTGTCTATATATCTATCCACCTTTCTACAATACTACTTCTTGAGTATATAATATAATAATAATAATATCGAGAACCTAGCTAGCTAGCTAGAAACAAAGCATTCCGGTGGTTTTCTTTTGTACACTGGTTCATGGGTCTCACGGCTGCAGCTTCATCAGCGGCGTCGATATCAACGAGGAAATGCAGCTTTAGAGCTTCGATCGCCGATGGGTTCCCCTCGTTTCTCCCCAAAGAAGTACAGAAAATCAAGGATCCTTTCACTCGCAGCTTGGCTCGCAGAATCGAGCGACTTCCAGTTGAGGTAAAGGTCGCACCTTTTTCTCAAATATATATTTCCCACATTTTCTTGACATGCTCCGCAAAATGTCTGCGTCTATGTTCAAGATCCTGCAATTGCGAGACGATATTCTTTCTTTGAGTTGTTTTTAGAGATTCTATCGCTTAATTTCCTCTTTGCTGTCGTTCTGCTTCTTGTTTTGACATAGATTATTGCATATACTGTAATAATTTTGAGTTTATAGTGCAGAAACATAAATATGACCCCAAATCTACTACTGTTTGGGTTGATTTTTGAAAATTTACTGTTACATGATTATGGTGGCAGATGGGGTTTTCAGAGACAATAATGAGTAGTTGCGTTCGGCCAAGGATTCAAAGCAAGTCGAGTCCAGTCGTTCTTCTCCATGGCTTCGACAGGTTCGATCAATCTATGACATGCTCGATTTCAATATAACAGTTAAAAAAACATTTCTTGCCTGTCTCTAAATTTGATGCATGTTTTGGTTTTGAAATTGACTTACAGTAACTGTTTGGAGTGGGGTGGGGCTTACCCATTGCTTGAAGGGTTGGATCTCGAGACTTGGGCGGTCGATATTCTTGGATGGGGATTCTCCGATTTAGGTACCGATGCTATTTTTTGTGGATTTGTATCTGCATTGGTAAATGATAATTCATATATCCATAAGCTGTTGTTATTTGCTTTGCTAGAAAGCCGTCCATCCTGCAGCGCATCGTCTAAGAGACGCCATCTCTATCAGGTATGATATAAGGATTGACAAATTTGTTTAAGTTATTGATATGTATAAACTGATTCGGGATTCCTTATCTTGTTGGTCAAGTTTTGGAAGACCCATATCAGAAAACCGATGATCTTAGTTGGCCCGAGCCTTGGAGCTGCTACTGCAGTTGATTTTGCTGCCAATCATCCTGAAGCTGTAAGTACATTCCTTCCTTGTATTTTCAGGGGTTTGGATTGCCGTAATACGAGGTTGAGTTGAGGGGAATGAGATATGGAGGGTGGGGTATGTGCAACAATGTGGTGGGTACTACTTTGTGTCTCACAGTATAGCAAACCAAACACCACCTTACTCAAGACACTATGCAACTACCTTAAGTAGATTGGCTTTTGAATCTATGTATATATATATCTAAAATGTTTCCCATATCTTCAAACCAAAGATTTTGTTTTTGTAGGTGGAAAAGTTGGTGTTGATCAATGCTAATGTCTATGCAGAAGGCACGACTCACTTGGCCAAACTACCCGACATTGTTGCCTATGCAGGGGTAGGCCATATTCTAGCTAGCCTATTTTGCGGATTCAGTGAAAAACTGTTCACTGTGTTTTTTGCACATGAAACAAAATTGTGGTCAACCACATCCATACTTGTTACGCTTTTCTTGTTATTGACTTAGTTGGTTGGTTTTATCCAGGTTTCGTTCTTGAGATTTATTCCATTAAGGTTCTGGGCAAACATGTTGGCCTTCAACGGGTTCTCCCCAGCTACATATGACCAAACAAATGTAAGCCGAAGAAGTTTTTCCACATTTTAAGGTGTTCAAAATTGAGTATCTCAACTAAGCCAGCACATAATAATGTCAATTGCGTTTAGATTGGCCGCCTGCATTGCCTAATGCCCTGGTGGAACGACGCCACCGTTAATTTCATGAAAAGTGGTGGCTACAATGTCATTTCCCAAATCAAAGAGGTATGGAGAATAATTATGTTAAGATGATGATTTTGAAGTTAACATTGCTACCGTGCGTGCAGGTAAAGCAGAAAGTCCTCATCATTTATGGGGAACGGGATCGGATAGTCAGCAATCGGCTCGCTGTGGTCAGCTAGCTTATCTAATTTCGTCTACTTATTGTTGTTTGAAATTAAAAAGCAGCGACGTTGAAACCACTTGTTACAGTAATAACTGTAAATTGTAAAATTTGCAGAAACTTCACTGCGAGCTATCGAATGCGATCTTGAGGCAAGCGCCTGGCTCGGGTCATCTCCCCCATGTTGATAGTCCTCGCACCTTTGCCAAGTTGATAGAAGGTTTTGTCCGAGACGGCCGATGTTGATATTGATATTGGTTCCAGATGCTCAGTCTCCTTGTATGGATGTAGAATATATATATATATATAAATCGGCAGAAGGCTTAGACAAGTTTCGTTTCATGGGATATTTGTTTAACTTCTCTAGATAATTTTGGTTGTCTTTTCTTTGAATAGGACCAGACCAAGATCCTGTCTGTGATGTATGATATTTTGTTAATTTATTATTATCATTATGAAAAAAATAAAAAATGTACGTACACAGAGACTAGAGTGACTCGGGCGTAATACTTGAAATGTGAGAATTGTAAATGGTGAATATGGGAAAGTCTACATGAATAATTTTTTTTAGGGTTAATTACCAAATTGCTGCTAACTGGATTTAACTTGAAAGTGCAATTCGCTAGCTGAACTTTTTTTTTTTAGCAAACGTGAAAGTGCAATTCGCTAGCTGAACTTATTTTTGGAGCAAACTGTAAGCTGAACTTTTGCTAGTGTGCAATTTGCTAGCTCCGTAATTTTTCCGTTAATTATGGACATAATATATTTTCTAAAAGTACTCTAAACTTCTACTATATAATTCTTAAATAACCTTAACTTTTATATAAAAAAATTATAAATCTCGAATATAATTTTAGAATAACATATATTATACAAAAAATATACATAAGTTAAATATATACAACCCCAAAGTTCAAAAAATAAATTAAATATTTTTTAAAAATTTTATGTCTTATATTTTTTTTAAATTGTTATAATAAATTATATTTTTGGGTATTTTTAAGCAACAATTTTTATAATATTTCTTAACATGTATAATTTGAAATTTTAATTTTATATAGATTATCATGTCATTATAATAAAACTTTAGGGTATTTTTGGCAATTTTTAAAAGTATTTTTCGTCCAAAACTAACGGAAAGATGGACGGAGCTAGTTTTTTTGCACAATATAGAATGTTCAGCTAGCAGTTTGTTTCAAATAAAAGTTTGGCTAGCAATTTGCACATTTATATAAAATTTAGCTACTAATTTAGTATTTAACCCTTTTTTATAGACACTAAGAGCATTCCCAATAGTCTGCCTTAGCATTACTTAACGTCTTATATGTTTCACATATACAATGATTTTTTCTTAGCATCTATATATATATATTAAAATTTAGAATGAGAGATAATAAGAGATGCAACCTGGAGCCGCCACATCAACAAGATAAACCAATTAGTAATTGCCACGTGAGCCTTTGTCAATAGGAGAGTGAAGGATGAGTGAGAGTCTCAATTGTTCTGTGTTTTCTACGGATGTAGCATTGATGCAGAGCTGGCTAGTGAAAAATTGGCTGATTTCCATATACAAAGAATCATGCATAATCAAATTTAATGATCTTCAATACTTTGACTACCAAGATACAAAGAATTGAGAATACCTAACGTTTTTTTGCAGATGCAAAGAATCGGGAATACGAGATACATATAATCAGATTTAAAGATCAAGTCTTTCATATGAATTACTTCAAATGGACATTTATTTTGAAATTATAAAATGCCCCGACGTACACCACCAACTTCATTCTCATTCTTTCCTCCTCCCCTCATCCAGTCTGACCTGACCATTCCACTCAAGAGCTCCGACACCGACGTACAACTCAGTCCCAAGAATTTCTGACTCAGTAAGTTCGTACATGACAAAACAGCCCTTCAATATATGCTTAATACATTTTAATTCTGTGATGTTGCCTTCTTCCTCCATCAATTAAAGTGCGAAGTAGCTGGAGGCGGAACTGATGGAGACCAGGGATGAGGGCTACCGGAGGGACGGTGTTGTCGGAGATGGAGGCAGGGGTTTAGAGTTCACATTGGAACGCCGCTTGTCACCAATGACACAACCCTTCAATGTTCACGATTCGTGCTTGCATGCGCCTGTGAAGCTCCAGCGACTATGATCCAAGATCAGTTGAGCAGATAGGTGGCGTCCACGCGACTGAATTTCTCAAATTCGCATCCGAAAACAGGGCTCGATTCGCGTCACTATAAGTGCCATTTGAGGAGGACAACGAGCTATACATCGCATACAACTTGGTGAAGCAAATAAATGCGAGAATCGAGATTGTCGATGGCTTTGGATGTAGAAACGGAAAATAAGAAATCGGCAATAGGAGTTGCTCAGTGTTTGGGGTTGAATTGGGGTTGCTGTGGCAAAATAGTGGCTGCGATGGAGACCTTGCTAATTGCTAGGGTGGTTATGCGAAAGAATTGTTGATTTGCCGTCCATTGATAATCCAAATTGAAAAATGCACACTCAAAGTGGGCATTTATGAAAGTGCCCCCTCTCGTAGATATCATCTACGGGAAGGCAGCTGCTGCCCACAGCAGCCTTTTTCACAGCAGCTGAAAAAGGCTGCTGCATAGCAGCCTTTTTTCAGCCAAATTTTTTTTTGTCGCCTTTTTTTTAAAAAAAAATATTTTAAGTTCAACTTAAAAAGGCTGCGGTTCATTTTTTTTTTTAAGTGAAGGAAGTAACATCTTCCAATATTAAACCAAGCTCTTATATCTATCATTAGTTTGTTATAATTATTAGAATAAAATGTATAACTCATCTTGAGTTAAAGACATATAATTGGAAATAATCATTTAGATGATAGGTTACTTAGATTATATGCCTATATATTGAACTTGTATTAGTTATTCAATTTGTCTCAATAAAAATTATCTTGAGAGTTCTTATTGAGTTCCAACAAGTGGTATCAGAGCCGATGGTTCGGCTGGGATAAGGCACGGTTTGGTGAATACCATGGATGGGCTAGTGATGCACAGAGACACATGTGTAGAGCATACAAGAGATGAATCCATATATTGCTTAGCAGGTGCAAAGCAAGGTGTTGGATCAGCGTATGACTCAGTGGCGTGGTGCAACTCTTTGGTAGTTCAGGAGAAACCCTATGGTCAGGACAGTAAACACGACTTGCAGCGTGGGTCCGAGTGGGAGTTTGATGCCTTCAATTGTGTACTAACACTACTAGAAAAAAGGTTATTAGTGACAACTTATTAGCGACGTGCATGAATTCCATCGCTAATAGTACAATTAAAGACGGGATATTCATCCCGTCGCTGTTAATTTGAGACTTTTAGCGACGGGCTTGAAAATCCCGTCGCTACTTATACTTATTAAAATAAAAACAAATAAATAAAACAAACCTCTCAGTAAGTGAAATAGTGATAGCTAGCTAGGCCCATTCATTTTTGGCCCAAAGATGGACATATCACTGGCCCCGTGAAAAACTTGAAACAATTATTAACCAAGGACATATCACTTTGCCATGTGGGCCTTGGCCCATTTGTAGTGTGTGAATGGCAATTTTACTTGCCAAACATGTTTTGGTATTATTGGAGTACCACATCGGCCAAGAATAGGTTTTTTGTCTAGTTTATATTGAGCTAGACTTGTTATACTAGTAACAACTTACTAGATGGAAGGCTCTCTCCATGCGCGCGGAAGGGGTGCAGTCGAGTGGATCGAATACCCACCCCGATAAGCTTTGGCTTGTGTGCGCGCCCGCGACGTGCGTACACGAATGTCGGTCTGAAAAGCTAGCCTTGAGAAATTTAATTTGTTTTATAATATATTTCGAGATTAATATGATGCGTTCAGGTTCTACAATCTGTTCTTTATTCATTCAGGTTCTACAATCTGTTCTTATATTGAATTTCTACCGTCGTCGTCGGCATCTCTATTAAAATCTTGTTGTGTTCAGGTATTGAGTTCGGTTCGGTCAAGCGTGTTTCGTGCATAACACGATTTGACGACACTGTTGAATCCTGGGAGGTGATCGCCCCGTGTTTAAACTTCTTTGCATAACCCGAGGGTGGAGTGGGGCGAAATTGCCTTTAAGGAGACCATGATCAGCACGGACCTTAGTATTAAAATCACGTTTTTCGTCTTTCTCGATTTTACGTGTAATTTCGGAGTTGTTAATATCTTGCATGATAATTTGATCTAATTATATGTAAGAACTCGAATTTTACTATTTACATTTAAGTCCCTGGAGTTTCAAATATTGCAAATTGATCCCTCAACTTTTGTGTTTTGCAGTTTTGACCCTGAAATTTGCCAACAGTCTTAAGGCAATTTTTTATATTGTTGATTATCAAGGTTGTTGTTGGATCTTAATTTTGAAACTAACGTTGTTGTTTATGCGTTTATCAGATATGGATCCAAACAACAACACATCTGTTCCCTTCTCTAGCGAGATAATTCCCGAGACGGAAGTGCCGAATCAGGGAACTGGAGGTGTACCTCCACCGACAACTGCTATCAACACCACTGCTGTCACCACCACCGCTGGTGTATGCACCAGACTGAATTTGCTTCCAGGCGGTGGTTCCAACTTTGCTGCTCCAGGTGCTAGTTCATCTCAAACTGTTCCTAATCTCGGATTCGGGAACTTTGCTGGAGCACCATTGGCCGGAGGAGTGGCCATGCTCTGTATTTTAACTTCCCTGGTGGAGAAACCAGAAAAGTTTGACGGGACGAACTTCAAGATATGGAGTGAGAAGATGAAGTATTATATCACCTTCCATAGCATGGAGAGATTCCTGACAGAAATGGCCCCGCCAATTGTCCCGGATGATGCCACATCCTTCCTGGCGTTAGAGGCGTGGAAGCATTCGGACTACCTGTGCAGGAACGCTATCATGAGCTGTCTTACCGACCCGCTGTATCATGTCTACAGCAGGACGACATCTTCAAGGGAGCTGTGGACGTCCATTAATTCAAAATACGAGCCTGAGGATGCTGGAAGGAAGAAATTCCTTGTTAGTAAACTGTTTGATTTTAAAATGGTTGATAACAAATTTGTGACGCAGCAGGTGAACGCGCTCTTAAGTCTGCTTCAGGAGATCCATGATGCGCATATGGCTTTTACCGAGTCATTCAAGGCGGCTGTGATTATGGAGAAGCTTCCCCCCAGTTGGGATTGGTTCAAGGGCTCCAGGTGCTAGTTCATCTCAAACTGTTCCTAATCTCGGATTCAGGAACTTTACTGGAGCACCATTCGCCGGAGGAGTGGCCATGCCCCGTATTTTAACTTCCCCGGTGGAGAAACCAGAAAAGTTTGACGGGACGAACTTCAAGATATGGAGTGAGAAGATGAAGTATTATATCACCTTCCATAGCATGGAGAGATTCCTGACAGAAATGGCCCCGCCAATTGTCCCAGATGATGCCACATCCTTCCTGGCGTTAGAGGCCTGGAAGCATTCGGACTACCGACCCGCTATCATGAGCTGTCATGAGCTGTCTTACCGACCCGCTGTATCATGTCTACAGCAGGACGACGTCTTCAAGGGAGATGTGGACGTCCATTAATTCAAAATACGAGTCGGAGGATGCTGGAAGGAAGAAATTCCTTGTTGGTAAACTGTTTGATTTTAAAATGGTTGATAACAAATCTGTGACGTAGCAGGTGAACGCGCTCTTAAGTCTGCTTCAGGAGATCCATGATGCACAGATGGCTTTTACCGAGTCATTCAAGGCGGCTGTGATTATGGAGAAGCTTCCCCCCAGTTGGGATTGGTTCAAGGGCTCCAGGTGCTAGTTCATCTCAAACTGTTCCTAATCTCGGATTCAGGAACTTTTCTGGAGCACCATTCGCCGGAGGAGTGGCCATGCCCCGTATTTTAACTTCCCCGGTGGAGAAACCAGAAAAGTTTGACGGGACGAATTTCAAGATATGGAGTGAGAAGATGAAGTATTATATCACCTTCTAGAGCATGGAGAAATTCCTGACAGAAACGGCCCCGCCAATTGTCCCAGATGATGCCACATCCTTCCTGGCGTTAGAGGCCTGAAACCATTCAGATTACCTGTGCAGGAACGCTATCATGAGCTGTCTTACCGACCCGCTGTATCATGTCTACAGCAAGACGACGTCTTCAAGGGAGCTGTGGACGTCCATTAATTCAAAATACGAGTCGAAGGATGCTGGAAGGAAGAAATTCCTTGTTAGTAAACTGTTTGATTTTAAAATGGTTGATAACAAATCTGTGATGCAGCAGGTGAACGCTCTCATAAGTCTGCTTCATGAGATCCATGATGCGCAGATGGCTTTTACCGAGTCATTCAAGGCTACTGTGATTATGGAGAAGCTTCCCCCCAGTTGGGATTGGTTCAAGGGCTATCTGAAGCATATGACAAAGGAGATGCCGGTGTCAGAGGTGGTCAGCAGGATCGCCACCCAGGAGGGTCTCCAGAAGAATGCCCAGGGAAATCCGGTCGGCCCAATGAGGACGATCAACTCGGCCAAGGCTAATGTGGTGGAGCACAACCAGGGTCCAAGCAAGCAGGGCTCTCGTGGAAGAGGAAAGAAGCCGCAAGACAAGGGGGTCAACCTAGGTCCGAAAGGCGGTGTTTCCAAGAAATCCAAAGGCGACCAATCTTCTAAGGGAGGCAAGGGACCTCGAGGAGGACAAGGCTCTCAAGCTCCACAACGTTTTCAAGGTAGCTGTTTCAATTGTGGCAAGATAGGCCACAAAGCTAATGAGTGCAGGTTCCCTAAGAATCATGAAGCCCACGTGGCGACGGTCACCGAGGACATAGAGGACCTGAACTTGATCGCGGTGGTGTCAGAGATCAATATGGCTGATTCCAACCCCAAGGAGTGGTGGGTGGACACTGGCGCCACTAAGCATGTCTGCTCGAACAAGACGGTGTTCTCAAGCTTGGAGGAGGTGGACACCGGAGAATCCCTGTTCATGGGAAACTCTGCCTCATCGGCGATTAAAGGCAGAGGAACGGTGGTGTTGAAGATGACTTCTGGCAAGGACGTTACCCTCACCAATGTGTTGTATGTTCCGGAAGAACTTGGTGTCTGGGGCCCTCTTGAACAGGCATGGTTTTCGTCTTGGGTTTGAGTCTGATAAGTTTGTACTTACTAAGAATAATATTTTCATTGGTAAGGGATATGAGAATGGAGGAATGTTTAAGCTCTCTGTAATGGCCATGGTGCACAAAAAGAACATGAATAAGAATGCTTCCTCTTCTGCTTACTTGCTTGAGTCTCCTAATTTATGGCATGGTAGGTTAGGACATGTTAATTTTGATTCTTTGCGAAAGTTAATTAACATGGAGCATATTCCTAAATTCAAAATAGATCAGGAACATAAATGAGAAGTTTGCGTTGGAGCGAAACTTACTCGGACTTCGTTTCACTCAGTCGAAAGATTTTCCGAACCTCTCGATCTAATACATAGTGATGTGACTTGAAATATGTACAAACACGTGGTGGAAATAAATACTTCATCACTTTCGTAGATGATAGTACGAAAATTTGCTATGTATACTTAATGAAAGGAAAAGATGAAGCAATTCAGAAATTCATGATCTACAAACAAGAAGTTGAGAATCAACTTAATAAGAAAATAAAAAAAGTTACGCAGTGACAGAAGAGGTGAGTATGAAGCTCCGTTTGCAGAATTTTGCGCTGAACATGGAATTGTCCATGAGGTCACTGCTCCGTTTTCACCTCAGTCAAATGGGGTTGCGGAAAGGAAAAATTGAACATTGAAGGAAATGATGAATTCATTGTTGATTAGTTCGGGGTTGCCCCAGAACATGTGGGGGGAAGCTATTTTGACTAGCAATTACCTTTTGAATAAGGTACCCCAAAAGAAGGAAGAGAAAACTCCGTTTGAATTGTGGAAATGGAGGAAATCTTCTTATAATCACCTTCGAATGTGGGGGTGTCTTGCCAAGGTAATGATACCTCTCCCGAAGAAGGTGCGAATAGGCCCAAAAACCGTTGATTGCATTTTCATTGGGTATGCTCAGCATAGTAATGCATATCGGTTTCTTGTGTATGAATCAAAGGTGTCTGATATACACAAAAATACGATTATGGAGTCAAGAAATGCATATTTCTTTGAAAATGTATTTCCGACTAAGTCCAGAGGAGAAGCAAGTTCTTCAAGATAACATATGAGACTATAGAGGAAAATAGTCAAGACCGAGAACATGAAGGGAATGTTGAGGTCGAGACCGAGGTTGAAACCGAGGTCGAGCCCAGAAGAAGTAAAAGGGCAAGGACTGAAAAGTCCTACGGTCCAGATTTTCTGACCTATATGCTTGAAGCTGAACCTCAGACTTACCAAGAAGTCGTAAACTCCTATGAGGGTCCTCTATGGAAAGAGGCAATAAACAGTGAAATCGAATCGATCTTGCAGAATCATACTTAGGAGCTAGTGGATCTTTCGCTCGGAAGCAAACTGCTAGGCTACAAGTGGATCTTTAAACGTAAAATGAAAGCAGATGGTTCGATTGATAAATATAAAGCCCGACTTGTCATCAAAGGATACAGACAAAAGGAAGGACTAGATTATTTTGATACATATTCTCCAACAACTAGAATCACATCCATAAGGATGGTAGTTGCGATTTCCGCATTGCGAAATCTAGAAGTACATCAAATGGATGTGAAAACGGCTTTCTTAAATGGAGATTTAGACGAAGAAATCTATATGGAACAACCTGAGGGTTTCTCTGCGCGAGGGCAGGAAAAGAAAGTCTGTAAGCTTGTCAAATCCCTGTATGGTCTAAAACAGGCGCCTAAACAATGGCATCATAAATTTGACAGCGTTATGATGGAAAAAGGTTTCAAAATAAATTAGTGTGACAAATGCATTTACGTGAAAGATACAGATATAGGTTATGTTATTTTGTGTCTTTACGTAGATGACATGCTTATCGTTGGAAGTGACGATGAGATGGTCCGGTCTACCAAACATATGTTGAGTTCAAGGTTCGATATGAAAGATATGGGCCTTGCCGATGTGATCCTTGGAATTAAAATCATAAGATCTTCGGAAGGTCTCGTTCTAAGTCAAAATCATTATAATGATAAGATTTTGGATAAGTTTAACAGAGATGACAAGAACGAGGTCAGTACCCCTATTAATACGAGTAAGTACTTTTCAAAGAATAAGGGGGAATCCATTTCCCAAATTGAGTACGCTCGAATTATTGGCAGTGTCATGTACTTAATGTCATGCACTAGACCAGATATCGCTCACGCGGTAAGTGTATTGAGTCGATATACGAGTAACCCTAGTATTAATCACTGGAACGGGGTAATCAGGTTACTTAGGTATCTGAGATATACTCGTAATCATGGTCTACATTACACTAGAAGTCCTTCTGTGATAGAGGGCTATAGTGATGCGAACTGGATATCCGATTCCAGAGACACGGACTCTTTGAGTACAAGTGGTTACGTTTTCACCTTAGGAGGTGCACCAGTGTCGTGGAAATCATCAAAGCTAACAGTCATAGCCAGATCCACGATGGAGTCTGAGTTTATTGCACTAGATAAATGTGCCGAAGAGGCAGAATGGCTACGCCATGTTCCGAGATGGCCAAAACTTGTGCCCGCTGATGGGTTTCGATATAGTCGTTAGGCCCATTAACGACGAGTAAACGGTGAAGTAGGCCCACTGGGCTCCAAAAGAAGCCTAGAGGGCCAATATGAGGGGTCCCGACAAGGTCGGTCCCGACATATGAGCTGAACGCTCCCGATGATATGCCTTTAAGTAGGCCCCGATGATATGCCTTTAAGTACGCCCCGATGATATGCCTTTAAGTAGGCCCCGACGATATGCCTTTGAGTAGGCCCCGATATTGAATCCCTGAGAATGTTGGCCCTGTCCCGATGACGAGGGGCCCCGAGCGGTGACCAAAAGAGATAACTCTGGAGTCCCCGACATCCGTCGGGACTTGCCACCAGAGGATGAGGCTGAGAAACACGCCCACTATCAACATAGTGGGGAAGTGGCCTGAAAAGACGGAACGTGGGCAAGTGGCCGAGATAAATGGAACGTGGGCTAACTGCCCCCGGCAGTTATCGCAACAGGTAACTGGGGTAACTCCTCCCCTATATAAAGGAAGGAGTTACCTCAGGATTGATACATTCACATTCACATACTGATATACTTGCCTACATCGAGATACTCATTTAAGCATCGGAGAGGGATTCAGGGTCACCGCCCGGTCTATCCTCTTCTTGCAGGATTACTTGGAGCAAAGGAGTTCGGACTTCCGTCAAGAACGTGCCGGAGTTCCAACCGTGATCCAACATTGGCGCCGTCTGTGGGAATCGTAACAAAAAGCAAAGATAACTTCTACCCGATCGATGGCTGGCAAGCAAAAGAAGAAACAAGGACAATCCGGCGGTTCCCGGCATCCTGCTGGAACTCTGAATTCAGGGCTGCCGGAGCGCACTGTTGATCGGAATGATCCTCCCCCTGCTGTTTCCCAAACAGGGGGGCATCACGATGATCACGAGGATTCCATTCGAAACTCGTCGGAGGGCAAAGAAGAGATCCCGAGGAGGGACCAGGATGCTCCGGCCAAGGTGGACTTGGTGAAGGCTGTGATGGATGCCATGCCGATATTCCTGGAGACTATGGTGGCTCTCCTGGACCGAAGGGAGGCTGCCAAGAAGAAGGAGGAAGAGTTGCCTCCGCCTCCGCCGAGGGAGAATCGGGACGGGCAGGAGGCCCAAACCGAGCACCAGGACATGGGCAAGGAGCCCGCTCAGTCGGAGCAGTTTGTGATTGATGGGCCTGGACCGGTGCAGCATAGGACCATCCCTCTTAATGGTCCTATCACCCCCGACCAGGTGGTGAAGATCGTGAACATCTGTATGGGGGACCAGAAGAAAATGATGTCGGAGCTGAGGGATCGATCCACTCATCCCTTTGTCCCCCGATTGGTGAACACCACTTCCCCGCCAGGACTTGGTATCCTGACAATCAAGGAGTATGATGGCGAGGGAGATCCAGTTCGCCATGTCCAGAAGCATGTTATGGCTTGTCTAGGCAGAGCCCCGAATGACGATATAGTGTGCGTTCTGTTCCCGGCCACACTTGGGGAGAGGGCCCTGACGTGGTTCTTCAGCCTTCCTCCAGGGTGCATCTCTACCTGGACCCAGATGCATGATCGTTTCATCCAGCAGTACCAGGGCCGTCGGCGTCTCCTGAAAAGCGTGAGGTCCCTGGCTGAGGTGGTACAAAGGCCCGATGAGTCGCTGGCGCACTATTACCAGAGGTACACCGCCAACGTGGCCGAGATTGATGAGGAGATGTCGGAGGGAGAGACCATCCGCACCTTCATTCGGAACATGACAGCTCTATACGGTTTCGACCTGATGCACAGCGTGGCTGAGAAGGCTGTGTGGAACATGGAGGCGCTGCAGAAGAGGGTAAAGCAGCAAATCGACGTACAGGAGTCGAACATAGCTGTCGGAGAGCTCGATCCTCCGAAATCGAACAAGGGGAAGCAGCTGTCCAAGCCATCGGACGATCGCAGAAGGAAGGACAAACCCGAGAGCAGTCGGGGTCGAGTCCGCTCTGATCGGAGGGAAGATAAGCGTCCCTCGAAGTCGGACAAGCGGGAGGACCGTTACACTCCTCTCATTTGCTCCATGGGTGCTATGTTGGCGGTGATGGACCGACAAGGTATCGCCAGGTACCCCCGAAGAAGGATGGAGAGTTCATGGGAGCCCGCACCGATCGTTATTGTCGTTTCCATCGCGCCAGCGGTCACGACACTAACCACTGTCGGGAGTTGAAGAAGGAGATTGAGAAGCTGATCCAGAGGGGGAAGCTCAAGGAATTTGTGGCTGGGCAACGGGGCCGATCCCGTTCCCGGTCCCGATCGCGGTCCCGTTCTTGATCCCGCGATCGGTCTCCGAAGAAGGAGAAGCCCAAGTCTTCCAATGCTCGCAAGGTGAAGCGGGGAACCATTAATGTGATCCATGGAGGATTTGCTGCAAGAGGTGACACCACGGCATCTCGAGAGGTCTATGCTTCTCGAATTCCTATTGCTCTGGTGCTGGGTAAGAGGGCCCGAACTTGGACTCCGAAGGAAGAAATGGTGATTCCCTTCTCAGCGGAAGACCTGATAGGTGTGGAGACCCCGCACGATGATGCTTTGGTCGTGACCCTGAACGTGGATGGGTACGAGATGAAGCGAATCTTGATAGATGGAGGGAGCTCCTCTGATATTTTGTTCATGGATGCGTTGGAGGCCATGGGAAAAACCAAGAAGGATCTGAAGCGTGCGGACTTCCCGATGGTCGGATTTTCTGGGTCTACCTCTTACCCGGTGGGGATGATTACCTTACGGTTGAGTTCGGTAGTGGCTGGAAGTCGGAGAAGAGGAATGTGGAGTTCGTGGTGGTCGAGTCTGCGGGGACTTACAATGCAATTATCGGGAGGACCACCATCAACCCGCTGGGGGCAGTTGCCTCAACTGTCCATCAGAAGATGAAGTTTCCGACCGACCACGGAGTCGGGGAGGTCCAGGTCGATCAGGTGGCCTCCAGGAAGTGCTATGTCAATGCCACTCGGAGGAGGAATCGGGAGGCAATGACTATTTTCCAAACTGATGCTGATCCCCGAGAGGAGTTTGGGCGTCCCGCCCCGATGGAGGATTTGAAGGAGGTCGAGATCGATGGACCTCAAAGGAAGGTGAAAATCGGATCCGCCCTGTCTGAGGAGACGGCCCAAGAACTGATCGATTTGTTGAAGGAGTTCAAGGAGCTGTTTGCCTGGTCCCCGAGCGACATGCCAGGAATCAGTCCCGACGTGATTACTCATGAGCTGAAGATTGACCCCGCAATCAAGCCGATTACACAGAAAAGGCGCCCGATGGGTGCCGACAAGAAGATCGCGATCCAGCAAGAGGTGGGCAGGTTGCTCGATGCTGGATTTATTAAGGAGCTCCGATTCCAGACCTAGGTCGCCAACCCAGTCCTGGTGAAGAAGAGCAATGGCAAGTGGCGGATGTGTGTTGATTTCCGCGACCTGAACAAAGCATGCCCAAAGGATTGCTATCCGCTCCCGATGATCGACCAGCTGGTGGATGCCACATCGGGACATGAGTTGCTGAGCTTTATGGATGCCCACACCGCTTTTTATGCTGATAGTGACATCTACCACTATGATGTCATGCCTTTTGGACTGATCAATGCAGGTGCAACTTATCAGAGGATGGTGAACAAGCTGTTCGGGGATATGCTAGGAAAAACGATGGAGGCCTATGTGGACGATATGCTGGTGAAGTCCCGACAGGCCGAGGATCATGTTCACAACTTTGCCACAGCGTTTGAGCGGATGAGGCTTCATCAAGTTCGCTTGAACCCGACCAAGTGTGCCTTCGGAGTGCACTCAGGGAAGTTTTTGGGCTTCGTGGTGAGCCAGAGGGGAATTGAGGTGAACCCTGAGAAGCTGAAGGCGATCGAGGAGATGAAGTCCCCGACGAACCATCGGGAGGTGCAGGTGCTGAATGGCCGATTGGCCGCGATGAATCGCTTCCTGTCCAAGGCATGCTACCGATCCATGCCGTTCTTTGAAGTGCTGAGGGCCAACAAGAAGTTTGAGTGGACTGCCAAGTGCGAAGAGGCGTTCCAGGCACTCAAGCAGCACCTCCGCACCCTCCCGCCGTTGGCAAAGCCCATTCCAGGCGAGCCACTCTATCTGTATTTGGTTGTTTCTGAATTTGCTGTTAGCTCTGTCTTAGTGAAAGTCGTAGAGGGTAACCAAGTCCCCTCTATTATGTAAGCAAGGCACTCGCCAAGTCTGAAATGAATTATCCCGCCGTTGAGAAGTATCTTTATGCGTTGATTGTTACTGCTCAGAAGCTGAGACCTTACTTCCATGCGCATGAGATTACTGTTTTGACGAATCAGCCCTTGAAACATTTTTTGAACCGACCTGATGCGTCGGGGAGATTAGTGAAATGGGCAGTTGAGCTTAGTGAGTTCCGCATTCACTTTGCTCCGAGAACGGCTATTAAGGGCCAGGCGTTGGCGGATTTCATAGCAGAGTCTACAGCCCCCGATCTAGAAGAAGCGGGCCCTGTAGAGGGGGCAACCATGGAAGTCCCTATGGCAGAGCAGTCAGAACAGCCCGATAATGAAGACATTTGGGAGATGTATACCGATGGCTCCTCAAATTCAGAAGGATTGGGAGCAGGGTTTGTACTGATACCGCCAGGTGGAGGCGAGCCCCTCCGATATGCCTTGGCCTTGACGTTTAGGGCCACCAACAATGAAGCTGAATATGAGGCTCTCATCACCGGCCTCAAGATTGCCAAAGGAACGGGAGTTGGTCACTTAAAGGTGAAGTGTGATGCTAGCCTGATTGTGAACCAAGTCCAGGGGCGGTACGAAGCAAAGAGCCCGATGATGAAAAAGTACCTTCGTGAGGTGAAAACCTTGAAGGAGAGTTTCAAGAGCTTCGATATTGAGGCGATTCCGAGGGAGGATAATGTGGAAGCAGATGCCTTGAGCAAGTTCGCCTTGGGGGCACCCCTCGATGAAAGTCGGAAGGTGCACTTCTTGGAGAAGGTGATCCATTCAACCACCGATCAATTGGAGGTATGTGCCATTGAGACCGGATCGGAGGAGCCCAGTTGGATGACCCCGATAGTCGTGTACCTGACTACGGGGGCAGTCCCCGATGATGATGATGAAGTAGCAGCTGGCAAATTACGCCGAATCGCGGCCAATTATGTGATGGTGGACAATCAGTTGTATAAAAGGGGGTATTTAACTCCTTACTTGAAATGTGTGGCTGAGCCCGACACAGATCAGATCCTTAGGGAGGTGCACGAAGGATACTCGGCTTGTCATGAAAGTGCCCAATCCATCGTGAGGAAAGTGCTGAACCTGGGCCATTACTGGCCCTCGATGAATAAGGAGGCAACGATGCTAGTCCGATCCTGTGACGCGTGCCAGAGATACGCCCCAAATATCGCGGCCCCAGCTGCCGATCTGACGTCCATCATGAGTGCTTGACCCTTCGCGCAATGGGGAATCGATTTGGTGGGACCCCTTCCAGTTGCAAAAGGTCAGTGCCGATATTTGATTGTGGCTATTGATTATTTCTCGAAGTGGATAGAAGCTAAGGCATTGGCCAAGACAACGGGGAATCATATCCTCAAATTCCTCCAGACCCATATCATATCCATATATGGGATCCCTAAGGTGTTGATCAGTGATAACGGCCCTCCGTTTAACGGGGCCCAGTGGAAGGAGTACCTGGAGGAACTGAAAATTGAGCATCGGACAGCCTCTGTCCATCACGCTCAAACCAATGGACAGGTGGAGTCAGCCAACAGAATCGTGATGGATGGCCTGAAGAAGAGGGTCCATGCCAAAAAGGGCAAATGGCTGGACGAGCTGGAAAATGTGCTTTGGGCTGTTAGAACAACACCCAAACGATCGACTGGGGAGACTCCGTTTGGCCTTGTTTATGGCACGGAAGCAGTTGCCCCCGTTGAAATAGCTGTGGCATCCCATCGGACGAGGTATTACGAACCTCTGTCGAATGATGAAATGAGGCGTCTGGACTTGGACTTGGTCGAAGAGAAGAGGCGGAATGCCGAGGAGGCCCAGGCTCGGATGCGCCTGGCAACAGCCCGATATTACAATCGGCGAGTCAAGTCTCGACAGTTCTTTGTCGGGGAACTGGTCTGGCGTCGGAACGAATTTACCCTTTTGGATCGGATCAACAAGATGTCGCCAAAATGGGAAGGACCTTATAAGGTCGTGGGGATGTCAGCTCGAAATGCGTATAAGTTGGAAGACCTCGATGGCAATGTGTTGAAGCATTCTTTCAGTGGTGAACACTTGAAGAAATGTCATGTCTGATATTAGTCGCCTTTAGTGGTGCAAGTTGTTTATCGTTTTGATTTGATATAAACAGGTTTTGAGCCATCAATGAATAAAGAGGTTGCTTCCGATTAAATCGCCTTAAGTGGTGTAGCTAAATCGCCTTAAGTGGCGTGGTTTCGCCTTAAGTGGCGCGGATAAATCGCCTTAAGTGGTGTAGCTAAATCGCCTTAAGTGGCGTGGTTTCGCCCTAAGTGGCGCGGATAAATCGCCTTAAGTGGTGTAGCTAAATCGCCTTAAGTGGCGTGGTTTCGCCTTAAGTGGCGCGGATAAATCGCCTTAAGTGGTGTAGCTAAATCGCCTTAAGTGGCGTGGTTTCGCCTTAAGTGGCGCGGATAAATCGCCTTAAGTGGTGTGGTGAAATTGCCTTAAATGGCATGGCTAAATCGCCTAAAGTGGTGTGGTTAAATTGCCTTAAGCGGCGTAGTTAAATCGCCTTAATTGGTGTGGTTAAAATGTCTTAGGTGACGTGTTGAATCACTCTAAGTGGTATGATCAAATCGCCTTAAGTGGCGTGGTTAATTCACCTTAAGGGGTGCAACGATAATCGGAACCAAAATGGATAGATATTATAAGGACCTGAAAGGTTCGCGACAAAAGAAGGAAATTACAAGGATTCGAAAATAAAAGCATTAAGCTTGGTCCTTGGCAGCATCGAGGGGAGCAGAGTCCACGAGGTCCGTGGCAGAAGGCTCCACGATCGGAGGATCGGATCCTGGAAGATTGGCCGCGGGAGGATCGGACCCTTGGAGGTCAGCCAGTGAAGGGTCGATTGTCGGGGGATCAGTTGTCGGGAGGTCTGTACTTGGAGGCTCCACCGTGCCTTCAGCACCCGCAGTCCCCTCGGGGGTGTTGGCCCCGTCGCTCTCCTCTGAAAGGCTGAAATACCTCTCCGCGAAGGGGGCGAGAGTCTGAGACTTGGTGAAGTCGATGGCACCGCCATACTCCAGATGGAGCTCCTCGACAACATTGAGCAAGGTGGTTTCCACCTCCCGCTTACAGAACTTCACCGCGTCCACTTGGAAATCCTCGGAGCCCTGATAATCTTCCCGACCCTTGGCCTCAGCCTCAGCTAGCTTGATGGGGAACTCAGCGATCTCCCGCTCCATCTGTTGGGACCGATTTGTGAGAAGGACCTTCTTAGCCTCCAGTCCCGCCTTGACGTCCTCAAGGGCCTTCTTCTCGAGGACGAGCTTGTCCCGATCCTCCGCGCGCCCCTGCTGCTCTTCCTTGAGCTTTTGTCACTCATGCTTCAGCAGCCGCTCGAAGTCGTGGACCTGCCTCAGGAGATCCAGAGTCTTCTGGTTAAGGAGGGCCTGCTCCTTAACCAGCTTACCCCTCGACGATTCGGAGGCAGCCAAGTCCTCCTCGAGCTTGGCCTAGACCTCGGGGACCGCCTTGGCTCGCTCCTGCTCCAGGGCCTCCTCCAGGGCCAGGATGTATCCGAAACAGCGGTGTTGGTCCGCCATTTCCTGTGAAAAAGAAAGGAAGAGGTTAGTACATGAGAATATTTTACCTTATATACTAAGTGTAAAAACAGGAAACCTTACCTCCACACGACGAACGGCCATTTCGCGAATGTCCGTGTGGATGTCCTCCCGAGCCAAGGAGAGCAGAAGCTTCAGAGATGGCGGAACTGAACCTGCCAGCAGGTGCAAACCCAGTTCCGGTGGTGCATCACCCCGACAGAGCAGGACCCCTTGCAGTGACTCGATCGGGGTCCAGGGAGTCGCCGCCTGGTCGGGGGTGTAAAGCTGATAGAAACTCCCGTCTAAGGGGAGAGGGGGAAGGAAGACCTGAACGTCGGAGGTGCGTGCCTCTGAGCCGCCATGAGACCCAGTCGTCCCTTCAGGAGTCAGGCTCAAGATCGGCGAATGCTGTTGTGGCGGGGAGGATGGAAGCAGCCCCTCGGGAGTCGGCTCCAACGGGGTCTGCCTCACCCCCCGACGACGAATCAGGGCCTGACCCTCGCTAGCCTCCTCAGAAGAATGAGAAACGTCCAGGTCAACCACCCGACGGAACTGACCGTCCGTCGGGGCATCTTCAGTCCCCGATCCTATCGGGGCAGGAAGTGAAAGGAGAGGCTCTCCGACCCGTGCGTCGGAGGGTGGCACCCCCGCTGAAGCTCCAGTTCCCGATTGACCTGCAGCTGGAGGATGAGAAGCTTCAGAAAGATAATCAGGGAGTTGATCGGGATCCTTACACCAAATGACGCGACGGGAGAGATACAGGTCTTTCCCGTAATAATTGTAATAACCCGCTTTAAGGATGCGGGGAGTTTCTCCTTGCAGGATACGGTTGATCCCTTCGATTCTGGCTTTCTTATCGGAGGGGATTAACTCCTCGGGAATACGCTTTCTGTATAATCGGATGGCTAATTGGAGCTGCTTACCTTCCTCGGGAGTCTGGGTGTTGAAGATCCTCTCCATCTTCGCCACCCGGGCCCGCTTGACCTCTTCCGCAGTTGGAGGTGCCGATGAGGAGGCGGCCCTCTTCGAGGACTTCCTCTTCCTTGTGGGGCGTTGGACGGCATCGGTCTCCGCCTGCTTAAGCACGATATTGGTCAGAAATGATACCTTCTTAGCTGCAAAGACGAAAACAAAGGTGCAGTTAGAACATTACCCAAGGAACGACATTGGAGGGGCCGTCGTAGAGTTGACCCCCGGAGGCAACATCGAGGAGACGGATCCCGGCCAGAACCAGATCCCGCTCCACGATGGAGTTGGCATCGAGGGGAGCGAAGGAATCCCCCCAGCGATAGAGTTGGATGCAGTGGAGAATCTGAAAATCCTACTCGGAGTAGGTATGATAAGCGGGGGGAGGGTCTGCTTCAACCTCCCATCGGGGCCACGGGATGGAGCTGTTCCGGATGAAGAAGTAATTCTTCTTCCAGCCGCTGTTGTCGGGCCCCGAGTCAGTGATGAGCCCCCGACCTTTGGCGACCTTCCAGGTGTCACCAGTCCAGCTACATCGGGAGAGCTGCGCCTTGCTCCACTTAGGCATCCGCGGGTAGAAGGCACATACCCCGACATCATTGCATTTCATTTCATAAAAGGTCTGGAAAAGTCGGAGGCTATAGGTCCATTGTTGGCGGAGGCAGAGGACACGGAAGGCATTCCACACACGGATGGCGTGGGGGGAAAAAGTAGTCGGATGTGTTTTGTAATATTCACACATCTCGACTAGATCCCCACAGAAAGGGAATCGGATCGCCGCCGATACTTGCCCGGTGGAGACAAATACCTCCCCTTCCCGGGGACGAGTGACCACAGGGTCGCCCGGGATGCGAGGGCGAGGATAGGGATATCGAGGCTCCCAGGTGGAAGTGATACATCCTTCCCGGAGAGCTGCATCGTAGGCGGTTTCCGAAATCTCATTACAACCATAATCAAACTTGAAGGGCTTTCTCCCCCCAGAACTGGATTCACCGTCTGGAAAGTAATCACGGCAAGAAAAGGCACAGTTGATTTTCGGAAAAGTCCGGGTAAGTTGATTGATATAAAAAGAAAAACTATGCTAACAAGTTTTTTCGGAATCGGAGGAGGAAATCTTACTAGACATGTTGAAGCGGGGAAGAGAAGATGATCCTGATGGTCAGAGATCCTGGTTGCCGGAGTGCTGATCAGAAATCAGAAAGGAGAGCTTGAGCTTTTGAAATCACAGAGGATGAAACGGTGGAGGAGAACTGAATAGTGCCAAGATTTGGGGTTTTATAGGAGAGAGGGTAGCCAAATAGACGTTGCAATCCGGACCGTTGAAGATGAAACGCTTCGTTGAGGCGCTAGCGACAAAACGGCTAAAAAGCGCTTTTTCAGAAAAAGCAGGCACGGGCACCCAAGTCGTCGCTTCATCACCCATCGCATTTAATAGTTGAGTAACCAAGAAATCTTTTCGGATTCGGTGGTTATCCTCGGAATATCGGGGAATCTTGGATGAGGAGATCCGCTTCAGAAGATCGTTTGTAAAGTTAAAAGCCTCCGATGCCAATATCGGGAGGTCCGGAGTTGGAAGACACGACGAACTGTAAGTCCCTCATGTCTTGGGGGCAAATGATGGGTTTCGATATAGCCGTTAGGCCCATTAACGACGAGTAAACGGTGAAGTAGGCCCACTGGGCTCCAAAATAAGCCTAGAGGGCCAATATGAGGGGTCCCGACAAGGTCGGTCCCGACATATGAGCTGAACGCTCCCGATGATATGCCTTTAAGTAGGCCCCGATGATATGCCTTTAAGTAGGCCCCGACGATATGCCTTTGAGTAGGCCCCGATATTGAATCCCTGAGAATGTTGGCCCTGTCCCGATGACGAGGGGCCCCGAGCGGTGACCAAAGGAGATAACTCTGGAGTCCCCGACATCCGTCGGGACTTGCCACCAGAGGATGAGGCCGAGAAACACGCCCACTATCAACATAGTGGGGAAGTGGCCTGAAAAGACGGAACGTGGGCTAACTGCCCCCGGCAGTTATCGCAACAGGTAACTGGGGTAACTCCTCCCCTATATAAAGGAAGGAGTTACCTCAGGATTGATACATTCACATTCACATACTGATATACTTGCCTACATCGAGATATTCATTTAAGAATCAGAGAGGGATTCTGGGTCTCCCCTTCTTGCAGGATTACTTGGAGCAAAGGAGTTCGGACTTCCGTCAAGAACGTGCCGGAGTTCCAACCGTGATCCAACACCCGCAATCTGCATTCACTGTGATTGTAAAGCCGCGATCGGCAGAGCACAAAATTTTATGTATAATGGAAAGTCAAGACATATTCGTCGAAGACATAGTTCCATAAGACAATTACTCTCTACCGGAATTATCACGATCGACTTTACAAGATCGGTTGATAATATTGCGGATCCGCTAACCAAAGGGTTAAACAGAGAGTTGTTTTGTCATGCATTAAAAGGAATGGGGCTAAAGCCCGAGTAGGAAACACTCTTGAGAAGGAAAACCCAACCATGATGACTGAAGAACTTGGTTCAATGGGACAACCTTATCACAAGGGTTAGTATGGTCATTGTGGGGGTCAAACCCCGAGCCCATTCCTATGATGCAAACAGTGATAAAGATGAGGTTAAGCTTTTGTCGTTATTGATACTCACAAGCAAAGCTTTTAATGATTCGTAAGGAGAACTCAGAGTCGTGATGATGCTCTTGAGACATAGTATCACCTATGCGAGTGAGAAGTGGGGCCGCTTCGAAAGGGATTGTTGAGGGCACAATTCTTAGAAACGCTTGCAGAACCAGGCACGTGATCCAGGGCCTAGGGATCACAGGGCGTGAACCGAACTATACTAGGAAAGTATCTGTGTGGGTTATGTCGTCATTTACACCAACGACAGTCGGTTCAAGGACATCGCGTCTACCGACCAGTCAGTAGAGAAGGCATGATCTCACAAGGGGTACGTTCAAATGGGTTACCCCTACATATCATTTGCAGGTATTGACCGTTGAACACAACTTTCGAGTCTAGAGCTACCGTTAGGTTTCAAATTTCCATTCACGTGGGGGATTGTTGGACAAGGCCTTGCTTTAAGCATTAAGCCATGTGGGCCTTGGCCCATTTGTAGTGTGTGAATGGCAATTTTACTTGCCAAGCATGTTTTGGTATTATTGGAGTACCACACCGGCCAAGAATAGATTTTTTGTCTAGTTTATATTGAGCTAGACTTGTTATACTAGAAACAACTTACTAGATGGAAGGCTCTCTCCACGCGCGCAGAAGGGGGGGTGCAGTTGAGTGGATCGAATACCCACCCCGGTAAGCTTGGCTTGTGTGTGTGCCTGCAACGTGCGTACACGAATGTCGGTCCGAAAAGCTAGCCTTGCGCGAGTCCGGTTTTGCTAAACCGAAGCGTGGTCTGTCCAGATACATTGAATCCGAAAATTTGTTTTTGGTAACAGTTAATTATGGACATAATATATTTCGAGATTAGTCTGATGTAATTAATGCGTCCAATTTTTGGACAGAATTGATGTCGAGAATATTCTGCTGAATCTCGAAATTAATGCAGAAGGAGCCTGTCTGCCCTATAGTACAACATCAATCCTTCACATTTGAAAACACCTCACAAATTCATTCTCTCATTTCTCTCTAAGTTTTCCTACCTCTCCGAGTTTATCTGCCACTGCGTTATCAGGTTATAGTATCTATTTATTTTATTCATTCAGGTTCTACAATCTGTTCTTATATTGAATTTAGGTCGTCGTCGTCGGCATCTCTATTAAAATCCTGTTGTGTTCATGTATTGAGTTCGGTTCGGTCAAGCGTGTTTCGTGCATAACACGATTTGACGACACTGTTGAATCCTGGTAGGTGATCGCCCCGTGTTTAAACTCCTTTGCATAACCCGATGGTGGAGTGGGGCGAAATTGCCTTAAGGAGACCGTGATCAGCACGGGCCTCAGTATTAAAATCACATTTTTCGTCTTTCTCGATTTTACGTGTAATTTCGGAGTTGTTAATATCTTGCATGATAATTTGATCTAATTATATGTAAGAACTCGAAATTTGACTATTTACATTTAAGTCCCTGGAGTTTCAAATATTGCAAATTGATCCCTCAACTTTTATGTTTTGCAGTTTTGACCCTGAAATTTGTCAACAATATATAATTAAATAATTAGTAAAAGAAGTTACTGAAATCGGCTCCACATTAAAAGAGTTATTTAACTCTCAAATCTCAATGCTCAACAAAGTTATTTAACTTTAAAGATTTATTAACACCAATACTAAGGTGAATATGAGCATAAATCTACATCTAGAATAAAACTTTTCATCCATCCCACGAAAAATATGAAAACCAAATGAACACCCACCAACAAAACAAAAGGCAACACAAAATAATATACTTACAGACTCTTCTTCTTCCTTTTCAACAGGGCCCTTTCGTAGAGATCTTCTTCCGTAGAAATTTTTTAGGACGAATACCGCATTGGCCAATTCCCATATCATGAGCAAGTGTATACGTACAATGGTCGAAAAGAAGATCCCATGTGTTTAAGAAGCCAAGATTCGATATTTTATATATAGAGGCAGAAAGTGAAACCAAGCATGTAGGGCTGAGCATGGGACGGATGGGCGGGCCTTTTCTAAAAAATGGCCCAAGCCCTAAAATTAGGGCCACTTAATGGCTGTCCCGAGCCCTATTCCGAGCCCTAACTAGTAGGAAAAAGCCCGCCCGCCACGGGTCTACAGGGACTAGGGACAAAAGGGACAAACCCAAATTCCCATCCAAGTTCAAAAAAAACAAAACCATACTCAATTTACTTAAACCATAACCAAACACAGAACAACAACAAAGTTCACCATAAAACAAAAAATCACTCAAACATTTTGCCACTTGTAAGAACACCAAGTTCAACACATAACTAGGTTCTCCAAAATAGTTCACCAATGACTCCAAAACTAAGTTTTACCAAGACTCTAACACAAAATCACCAACAATTCTGATATAACAAGTTATAAATACAAATCCAGATCAAATGGAATTTCAACCCGAGTCATCACTAAAAAGTTAACTTAACTAACTATAGTTTATAGCTGATTAGTTAGCAAAAAGGGACGGGACGGGTCTTTTGGGACTTCGTAAAAAAACCCTAGCCCTAGCCCTAGCCCTAGTTGAGAAGAAAAGTCCCGCCCATTAGGGCTTGGGCACATTTTTGGGACGGGCTTTTTGGGACGGGCTAGGGCGGGACGGGCGGGATTTTGAGCCTCTCGGGATATTTGCTCACCCCTACAAGCATGAATGGATAGGATTACGTGGTCATCTTAGAAATAATATATGTAAATAATATATGGCCAATAAACACTAATATATGTAAATAACTGTTGCCATTTAATACATTCTATTTTACTTCTTTTTTCTTTTCTTTTTGTGATTTCGTAGAAGTAATTTTTATATATTTTATTACCCTAATTATGTGTAAACATATAGTATCCATTATTTACTTTTATTATTATTATTATTATTATCTTTTAGTTATATTGTTTTGCCGTGATTTAGACATAGTTTTTGTAGATTTTGTTATTTATATATTATATTGTTGATTTGTTGTATTTTTTATACATGCCTTTATTTATGCAAGCACTTTAACCCTAAACCCTATTATATATAATATCTTTCGTATTATGCTTCCCCTAATTTTCTCTAATTATATATTAAGCTTCTATATATATATATAGTGATTACATGGCGGCATATGGTCTTCCGGAACCAAACTGTATAGAATTACTATTTAAATGGAAACTTTAAATTAATTTATTTCTTTAAATTGCGTAGAGACCAAAATAGAAGATAAAAATACTTCTTAATTTTCAATCAATTGTATCTAAATTATAGAACCCCAATTAAATTCCAACTAAATTAGGAAACGGTGACAGGACAAACGGTCCACGTGTCAGCTAGAGGACTTCCGATAGCGAATTATTATAATATAGTAGATAGATGCTTAAGTTTAAATACTTTGTAATAACAATTAACAAATATGAAACTTAAGATAACACATTATTATGTATATTAAACATTTAAAGATAAAAATACTATAAATGAAAAAATAGCAATTATTATAAATAGAACATTTCTATCATTGAGAATAAGTTATATAATATAAGTTATTTTATTTTCCCATTTTTAGGTTGTTATAAGTGACTTATAATTGTGACAATAAATTGTACAAATAACTGACAACAACGATTTTGTTATAAGGTTACGAATACCTGAATAAATAAGAGAATTAATTTTAAATATGTATTTTTAAATTATTTATTGGTGTGTTAATCATTGTCGAAATGATATTAATTTAGATATAAAATAAATTTTCATTTTAAGTTCTTATTAAGTTTTAACTGTTTTGTTAATTTAGATTACTTTATTTATTAATTAATCCATTAAAAAATAATTTAAAACTAATAATTAATTAACAACATATAAAATCAAATGAACACTCTAACTATTAAAATATTATTATATTAATTTGATATAATAATAACTGACCCGCGCAATGCGCGGGTGTTGCAGTCTAGTTACTTAAAAGACTTATATATATATATTTTATTTAAAGTATACAACAAGTTGTTATAATGGTTTTAATAACAATATTTAAGGGTAGGACCCGGCTATTAATCAATTCCGTAATTAATATATATATATATATATATATATATATAAAATAAGCAATTCTGTAATTAATGCTAATAGTTATTAGTGATTGTTTAGATTTCAATAATAAAATATATTTAAGAAATATGGTTAAGTAAAATGATTATAGATGTTCCAAGTAACAAAAAGATAGATAAATCTATTTGAAAAATAGAAAATAAACTAGAAATAATTTTTCTATAAATAAAATCTACAGTTTATATTTCTCCTTAATAAAAATATACTTTTTAATTATATATATATATATATATATATATATATATATATATATTTGGCATAAAATTATACGAAGTCGTTTTTAAAAATAATTTATGCATTTTTTTCTATTTTAAAATAAAAATAAGTAATATAATTTAATGATCTCCTTTGTGCTAGTCTGTAGGTCGAGAGCACCCACTTTCTATTGGGCTGCGGTTAGCCATCCCATAGTAAATCATACATTGTGACTCCTTACTGGCGACTTCCCAAACGGGCTCAAGCCCCAGTCAGCTCTGTCTCAAAGACCTTCCTCTGAGTGGATATGTGGAATTACGCTATGATGATCTAGAGAAACGTGTGGTTTCTGAACCCATTGAGATGACCCAAGAATTTCGCTATTTCAATTTTGCTAGTCCTTGGGAACAACGTAGTGACAGATAATTCAGAATCAGAATAGGTCCAGGGGACAAATCAATAGGAAATGCTATTTGCTTGGTAAGAAGTTGAATGAACTTCTATGAAATGAAAGAGTTTCACGGGAACTTCACCTTGCATTGTTCCTTACCATACAGAACTAGTCCTTTCTCCACTTGCGGGTATAGTAATAAAGGAGGCTTACGATCATGTAAAAGAGTTCTTCTATTGCGCTCCGGTAACCACAGGATGATCCACAAGAAAGGTGGCAGGATTTGAACCTATGGCCAGCCGGCCCCTGACCTGCTGGGTTGGGCAGCCGGGTTAGCACCCCTCGTCGCCTCTGTACCCGAAACAGATGCGCTGCGCTACCCAGCGCGTAACCTTGTCTCCCCAAACCGTCTCCTGGTGTTTCCATTACCAATCGCGGGTAATCCCCCGAAACTTCAAATGACCAAACAAGGTCCAACAACCAACCTTCTCGAGCGAGAGTTCCACGATCACGACCAGCAACAACTTGTTGGGAGTAGGGGCATCCAAGCTCGCCCAACCTAGTAAAGGGGCTTGGAGATAGAGGGTTTTCTGGGGGGGATACTGTTTCCAGGGTGGATTTTTTAGATCAAATTGGACTAGTTGGGTAGATAGAGGTGGTGAAATCTAACCTTTGCATCGATGTTTGACAGGGCGGGTCGCTTGAGTGTCAAAACCAAGTGGTGCTTGTTTTTCCTTGGCAACTCGAACCAGCGTATGGCCTTTCCTCCTTTGATGACTCCCAGTAGAGAAAGCCTCAATTTGTTGATGTGGATTGAAAGGGGGATGGACATAGATCCTTCCGCAATTCCGTTGTGGAAAGCGGACACTGTTGGCAGTTTCATAAAGAAGTTACATAGGGAGAGGTACGAAGGTTAGGCTACAGAGGTTTATCGGAAGTCGATCGCCTCTCCTTTTCAGTCGAGCCTTCCTATTGACATAGCCTTGGTGTTTGGCTCTGGGAACGGAGCTACAGATTGTTTATCTTGTTGCCAGAGTCCCCAGTGTTGAAGAGTCTCTCGGGGCACCTCCTCTATAGCATGCATGACAAAAGAAACTTGTTGTTTGAATCAACTTAGAAATTCTATTATATAAACGTTCCTCTACTTCGTAAACAACACATAGTTGCATTTTTCCACCTACGGGCCTTGTTGCCATAAGGTTAATGATTTACTCAACGAAATGTTAACCCTCAAGTATCTATCAATATGAGAGACTCGTTTAAAACCACTCTTGTCGCGACTTTCTCTTCATCGAGGAACATAAGTATGAGAAAGACGAGCTCTCTGCTAAGTGAAGACATGATTGGCCCTCCAATTCACAGTGACTCTCAATCACCTCGTTGATCTAAACCCTCGCAAACCAGCACCTGGTGTGAGATTTGCAGGAGAGAGCAGATCGGGAGGTTTCAGAAGCTTGCTCTCTCCGCACACTTGTGTACCTCTGTCTGTACCTGCGAACTCATTTCTCTCTCTCTTCCCATATTCAAATCAAAGGACGGTTTTGGGTACATTGGTCCCTTCGTCTCGTCACGACGTTTGCTAGCGAGCGAGTCTGTCCGGCAACAACAAGGGAGGTGCCTTCTCAGCAACTCGTGTAATGTCGTCCTATGTTATGTATGAGGTGATTGATCTCTATGGTTCTCGCCGAAGGAAATAAGTTACCGTTCTTCCCAGACCATTGAACCATACGAAGGTGGAGTTTTCACTTGTATTGTAGTCGGTCCGGAAGTTCGTTTCTGGCGACTAGCTTCTACCGCTAGCGCTTGGACTTGGAAGCAAGCTACAGCTACCTTGAATCAATCAGTGAATGAATGAAAAGGAACCGCTTACCGAGGAATAGAAAGGGAGGACAGGTTGGTTCGAGGACCCGTTGGTCAAAGGAAGGGGGGTACAGATTCCGGGACGGAGCCGTATGACGCGAGAGTGTCACGTACGGTTCCTTTAATAAGGGTGTGATACCACCACCTATCAGGCCCGACGAGCGGTCCACGGAGTTGCATCCCTACTCACCTGGTTTATGCACATCGCTCTCTCCAGGAGGTTGGCCGCCTATCCTAGATCTTCCCATTTTCAAAAAGATCTCGGGCTCGATCTGGTTTAGTATCAAGGTGATTCTCTTTTTGTTCCTATATATATGGGTCCGTGCAGCATTTCCACGATATAGTTATGATCAATTAATTGGACTTGGCCGGAAAGTGTTCTTGCCTCTATCATTAGCTCGGGTAGTCCCTGTTTCTGGTGTTTTAGTCAAATTTCAATGGCTCCCTTAATGTTGTGCGAGGGATTGCCCTCTTGAGTAATGGGAAGGGGAAGCGGGATAGGCCCCGAAGATTTCCGTTAAGAAGTTGGGGTTCAAAATCTTACTTGCTAAAAGCTCTGGCTGTCTGAATGTGGAATTTCATGCTGCCTCATTATGCCTACAATCTATCATTACAATCTTTCATATCTACCTTGAACAGATTTCGGACGAGTCAAAGGGGTGACCGATCCATGACAGCCAGTAAAACACAGAAGAGAGAGAGCACGCACAGACATGTCCCGAATTCCGCTCTTGAAGTTGTAGCTAGAACTTAAAGCAGCGAATTGTAACTTCAGCTTATGGAATTGGTTATTAACTAAGCATTATTTTAGGCAGGCAGCTTGCTTTTATGGCTCATGTATGAACAGCAAAACTCATGCAGATTGACCTGGATGATCCTAGGGGGGGGGGGGTATCAAACTCGTGAGAGAAAGACACCTTTCCTTTCGCTGAACGCAATCAATACAATTTATTGGTGACAGGACACCACTTCTTAAGAGGGATTGCCAATACAGGTCTAAAGTCCCCAGGTAATACTTGTCACTAGGTAAGTTCCCCCAACTCTTTTTTTCAATGCTTCGGGGAACAACATGTCGACGGAACAAAGAGGAAGAAGGCTCGATTCGTGGATTCGCTCTCAGCACTGCTAAAATAAAATAAGGGAAGCCTGCTTGCTTCTATAAAACCAGAAACTTTCATCCCTGGGCGGCTTGAGCCAATGCTAAGAAAAAATGCACAAAGCATTGCCATTGAGCCAGTTGTTGGGGAGTAGCCCGGGGTACTTGCTCTAATAAATAACTTTATCTCTTTGGCCCAATTAGGGGAGAGCGAGCTTCCTGAACTCCAGAAGTGGACGGATTACCCGAGGAGTTTTACCGTTGACGACAGCAGCGGGAATGGCTTTTCAAAAGCAGCTGCTAAGGACCACCAAGAAGTCCCGCAGCGGAATCCCCGGCCAATGCCTTTCATGAGCAGGATACGGTTTCCTGACGTGACTAATACTAAGAAAACTTATAGAAAAAAAAGTAGTTAAAGCAGGAGAAGAAAGAGCTATTGCAGTGGCAACGACTTCTTCCTAAGAGGAAAAGTAAAGGAAGCTAAAGTGAATTCTATCTTTCAACCCGTGCATACACCTTTTTGAGGTAGTTGTGGTAGTTCCATATATCTTATCTGAATCGCGGTCATGAAATGTAGGAAATCCAGTTCCAGCATCATCCTATGTTGATTAAGAAAAAGGCTTTGTCTCTTCCCTCAAGAGCTAAATCGACTGCAGATCAACGCAGCATCGCTTATTCCTCCAACGGCTTCTTCAACAATAGACAGAGCACCGGAGTCATTCAAAGAGCTAGCAATTCCTTTTTTCACACCCGGAGTGGAATTAGGGGATAGGACTTTGCCTGCTATCTTGATTGCTGCTACTTTGATTTCTCTGATCTTTCCCGGTGGAAGGTAAAAGGACTTTGGCTGTTCAAAGCAGAGAAGGTGATCTACGACCATCCTCTCTTCCTATCGCACCGAGAGCCTGAGCTTCTTCTATCACTCGATTCGGCTGTTGTGAAAATCGAAGGCGACCATAGGGAGGGCTTTGAACGAGGAAAGAAAGCAGCCTAACTATATGATAGCACCCAGTGTGCCACATTTGCTTCCTCAAACATCTATCACAGCTTCTTCAACACTACTTGGGAATCTCGCTTATTGCCTTTCGCCTAGTCTTTATTGCCTTGGCCTGGAGCCGGGTCAGCAAAAAGCATTTACGCCGGGTGTGGGATCTTTCACCCTCTCTACTAGCCTTTCCTCCAACTGTGGAAATTCCGGATCTTCCAAATGAAACTTCGATTACTCAAGCAATTCTTGGTCCCAGCTACCGACTGACGAGCAACAACATCAGCAACAGAAAGGACTAGCGCCTCTTCTTCCTTCACACCTTCAATCTGTCATGAGCCCAGAGGCATTCATTCTTCTCCTAGTCCTCGCTTTCCCACGCTTAGCACGCATACATGTGATTCTTCTTCCATCTCTTTTTATCTCCATTGGTAAAGGAAGACTAGCTAGAAAGAGAATTGGCTACTTTCTTCCTGAGAGTTCTATCCCTGTGCTGTGACTATTCACTCAACCTAAGGCTATCGAGAAGGGATTGATTCTATTCACAGACTGCTTTCCTTCTTGTCCACGCTTTGAAGGCTATGAGACAAATTCATAGTAAGCACAGCTCTTGCTTATCCCCTTGCCATCTATTCATGTTTGGCACTGAAGAATGAGGAAGGAACGAGCGATTTTTTTACTTTATTCGCCTTATCTTAAACAGTGTTGAGGCAAGAAAAAGATGACACGAACAATGAGATGAGAAGATGTCTTTGTGCCTGTATTTCACTGCGGTCAAGCTTCGGCATTATCTGTTTCCGAGGCAAACAAAGGTCATGTGAGGGATAGAACTGATTTGATCAAACACATGTTATCGATACCTTTTTTTTTCAAAGATAGGATTGGAAAATGGCTTTTTGCCTTATCAGAGTTTTCATTCAATTATTTACCACAACAATCGGTCAAAGGAAAGGTCTTAGCCTTATTTTTTATAAAAAAATAAGTCTTTCTTAGGAAAGCAGTTGCCCGATCAGGATGATGAAGAGGTCATTCGTTTGACCACAACTCCATGACAAATGTATTTCGATGGCTCTAGTACGCAAGGTGGCGCGGGAGCAGGTATTGCTTTCTTTTTTCTCTCTTAATGATCGTCTTTCTCACCATTCATGTCAGCTTCATTTTCCATGCACGAACAACGTAGCTGAGTATGAAACCTTCCTTATCGGATTAGAACTATCTGCGGCAATGGGCATGCGATCCATCCACATTAAGAAGGATGATTTTCAGCTAGTAGTGACAGAAGTCATCGCAGAGTATGAGGTAATATATGCAAAGCAGGAGCCATACACAAAAGGAGCCCTAGACTCGATTCCCCGAGTTTTATGAAATGTTGATTAACCATGTACCGAGAAGGGCCAATGTTGAGGCTAACACAGCGGCCCAGCTGGCTTCGCCGTTTGAGATATCCTAATCGGACAACTGAACAAACGAAAAAAGGACTATTCCAACAGCATTCCAGAAAACTTTTGACTGTCACATAATGGAACCAGAAGAGACCGGGCAGGAAGAGAATTCCACCTCTCGTCGGATACTTGTCCGATCCTTCTAAAGAAACTCCCAGGTCACTAAAACAACAAGCTTTGAATTATGCTTTGATTGACGTAATATTGTATCGGCGTGGAAAGGACGGATTGCTCCTCTGGTGTGTGAGTAAGCAAGAAGCCGAAAAAATGTTGTTTCAAGTCCATGATGGAATATACTAGGTGGATCACATCAAGCAGGCGTTGATCAGCGTTGGCTAATCAGAAGGCATGAGCGAAAAGGCAAAGGGAATTACATGGGACAAGATGCGATCGAGGTTGTGGGAGAAATTTTGACCCCCCTCCCCCCCCCCCCCCCCGACCGATCGATTAGACCCAAAGCTTGTTCCAAAGGTTTCACTTCGCTTTAAAGGATAAATAGAGGGGAGAGAAGCGTACAATAAAGCCCCTACTCCTACCGCAGAGTTCTACCAATTGTTTATTCGCAATGGCTTGAACGAATCCGACGAAGAATCCCTTGCTTGATCTTGAACAACCGATTCCTGTTTATTCGAGAACTGATTCTTCTATAGATGATAAAACAGCCAAAGACCCTATTGGGCATTCTCCGCCTATTCTTTTTTATTCATTCTCAAATTGTTTACATAGTGAAATTCCGCAGACAATTGTATAGGAAATAGTGCTAAATACATTTTACACTAGGGGTTTTACGATTACCCTTTCAAAGTCTTTACTCGTATTCCACCAACAACTCGCGTATCGTATAGAGCTTTATCCTATTCAAAGATCAGCCCTCTGGCCTCGGATGTCCATGTAAAGGACACGACGGGCATGTATACCTTCTTTAACTTCTATTAAGTCTCCATCTTTATCTGATCTGATCCGAACTCCGGAATCAGTCTGTCGGGATTTGTAGAGCGTTAGAACGCGTCTTCTGGTCCTCATGTGGATTCCCATCTGATTCATTAAAGCTTTGTTTTCTCAGTAAGAAGATCGCAGTCTGCTAGGATCTAGTCCATGAAAGAAAGACCTTTTCTGCTATAGAGCCAATATGATCATATGGATCCTTCCTTGAAAGAATCGCAAGAGTCAATTGCTTAATAAGCAAACAGGAAAAGCAAACAAAAAGGGTGGAGATCAATTAACACAAGGGAAGCCATCCATCGAGACCATATTCTCGATTCGTCTACACCAGACGAGGCGAGCTAATTAAGCTTATATAGCGGAGGCAGCTTAGCCAGTTCAACCAGTAATAAGAGTTTCAGTTAGGAGAGTTAGGCCAGTTCTTTATCCGCTCCATCTATCTATCCGGTTTATAGGATGAATTGAAACAAGCCAACCACAACTCAAAAGGCATAGGCCTTATATAGAAGAAGGTAGCCTTATCGAAAGAGTTGTTTTCCTAGCTTCACTTCCCTCTCATGCTATCTTTCATGAATCCTCGTATTGGGCTTTTAAGAATAGTTTACGAAAAGATATTCTCATAAAATATAATTTTAGATTACAATGTTTGATTGTGCTGCAATATGAAACGTAATGTTAAATCTGTTGGCATTTGGTGAATGGGCCGCCGTAATAGGAGCCCTTTAATATAATTCCAACACCTAAGTAACTAGGTAATGTCACAATAGAGATTTTTGGTCATGCCTAAAATTCCAATTGACACGAGAGGCCCAAAATTGGGCCTCCCCTTTACACTAATGTGGCCGGCCGAACTAGGGTTTCACCCTAGGTGGGTTTTAACCCACCTCCTCTATAAATAGAGAGTGTCATGGATTTATTCAGGGTTAACCACTTTACTCCTAAGTGTTGAGAAAAAAGAAATCCCTCCTCCCTGACACCATAGTTTCGGCCGAACCTATACTAGCAAGAAGGTGCCAAATTGCTTCGAGCAATTATCCCGGAGATCCATCATGCCGAAGAATTGAAAGAGGTTTTGCTGTGGAGACCATTCCGTGTAGGTGATTCCTTATCTAGAATCCTTACAGGAGCCATTCGGGGGACCGCGAACTGT
Source organism: Clarkia xantiana subsp. parviflora (assembly GCA_036873135.1). Lineage (NCBI taxonomy): Eukaryota > Viridiplantae > Streptophyta > Magnoliopsida > Myrtales > Onagraceae > Clarkia > Clarkia xantiana. Next base: position 38,622,744 of record JAPTYO010000008.1, read on the forward strand.
TAGCATATGGTGACGTGGCGCCGTAATAGGAGCCCGTTAATTAAGGGAATTACCTAAGTTAATTAGGTAATTGTCAATCTGGGCTAATTGAGCCAAATCCAATTACTAATTGACAAGGGAGGCCCAAAATTGGGCATTCCCCTTATACATGCAATTCGGCCGGCCACCCTATACTATATTGGTTGGAGTTGCCATTTGGCAACTCCACCATTACTATACATAGGGTGTCTGCTAAGGGTTTATTCACTCATTCATAATAACAAGGATCTCCATTGAGAACACTTGTTTCCCTTAGTTATATTTCGGCACCATCACATTTGGTCTGAGGTTCCATCTCCGTTGAAGAATCGATCAGAGGTCTTGTTGTGAAGCTACATCGTGTGGGACTTCTTCTAACGAAGAACTTGCACGTGGTTCCGCCGGAGGATCAGAACTCCATCCACATCGTTCTTGGGAAGGAAAGCTAAAAGGTATGTGTACTAATTCCGCTGCGTAGATTAGATTTCTTGCTAGTATACGTTTAGCATTCTGTAGTATTACGTCCCCGTAATCCAACAGTGGTATCAGAGCCTGTGTTAGAAGTTCTTAAAATTTTGATAAAATGATGTTCTTGATGTTCATAAAAACTGAATTTTTGATGTTCATGAACACCATGAAGAATCCGAAATTTTTAAGTAGATTTCGTGAGTTTGATCTTTAAAAAACTTAAAATTTTCAAATTTGCATGTTTTTCTAGATCAAAACCGAATTTTTCATGATCAATTTAAGTTTGATGTTCATGATCTTCAAGAACAACATGAGTTTTATCAAGAACAGGTTTTGGATTCATGATCAAGTTAGAGTTTGATCTTAAAATTTGACAACTTTTCCAATTTTCTTGTTAGTGCCGAAAATTTCTAGGGGTGTTTTAGGTAAAAAATTTAATTTTCTTTGCCACCAAGCAATTAAAAATTCGGCACAATCTATAATAGATATAGGTTGCCATTTTTAAATTTTATTAATAGGTAACTATATCTAGAAGTTGGAAATAAGGATAGGTTCTAATATAATATTGTAAAAGATATTAACTATCAATATATATGGATTAAAATAGGGTTAATATATATATTGATAGATTTAGTTACTATTAAACAATTAAGAAGATATATTGTCTACATATTTTAATCCCTAAAAGATATATTCGACAATATATATATATATATATATTTCGGCTGAAAATATATTAATATATATATTTATATTGTTGATTGATTTATATCTTAAAGATAGAATCCTGACAATATATATATATATATATATATATATATATATATATAATTCGGCCAAAATTGTATATTAATATATATTTATATTGTTGATTGATTTACATCTCAAAGATAGAATCTTAACAATATATATATATATATATATATATACATATACCGGATTTTTTTATATATATATATATATATATAAGCATTATTGGAAATTATTTTATATAATTAATAATTCTTGATGGCTAAGTTAAGTTTTATGGTGGATTTTAAAATCCTACTTAGCCTAAAGAATTATTTCGGCCGAACCCTAGGGTTCATGGGCCGGTCCAATTGCTAAACCGGATCGGGATAAACCTATCCGGGTTTTCTTAATCGGGTCGGTTCGGACCATATTAACTAAATTGAACCTAATCTAACCGGTTTTGAGTGATAAAACAAACCACTATCTTATTTTATTGAACCGTTTCGGACCAAACCGGGATTTTTAAAAACAGACCGAGTTGAACCGGATTTTAAAATTTGGACCGAACCTCTTTAAAATTTTCGGAAATTTTAAATTGTTCAATAAAATAGGATGTCAAATTTTAAATCCAAAATGTTTTCGAACTTTAAAATTAGCCTAAACAGTGCTCTTAGGGTTTGTGTTTTAATACACGGTTTCAATCAAAACCCTAATGCCTGGTTTCGATTATGGGGATGGATCTCGGACTTGCATGTTTTTGGGACTGGATTAAATTAGTGGGCTGATTTGCAATTGTTTATTTTCTGCATCATATATTTTGATATAATTAGAACTGTCGTCTTGACCTAGTCAAGCTAGCTGGAAATTATATTGCGAGCATTGAGCTCTGGGATTTAAATATATGGTTTGCGCAATAGGATAGACATGCTATGCTGATTGAAAGTGCCTACAATCCATGTCTAGAAATTCGCATGATTTATTGTAAGCATGAATTGCAAAACAACCCCTAATATTTTCAAAGCGTTTTATAAAACCGAAAACCAGTCGCCAATTATGCATGATGTGTGCGGATATTGCATGTTTTGACGCGTATGCTAGGATGTTCGCAATAGAACGGATGTGATAATTTACTTTACGTAGAATTATGTATGCTAGGAACATTAGACGCGTGACGCGTAAGCATGTTGTGTTCGATATTTATGGCATGGTATGATGATTTGCTAGATGTAGTATAATTATAAATATGGATGCGTAAATTATCGGATAATTTTACAAAATCATAAGGGCCTTAGGAAAGGCAAGATCGGGTATGCTTATTTGAAAATTCCCGTTCCGGTAATTTGCAATAGAATAACCATTTTCAAAAGACTGATCTATTAGATTGAAAACGACAATAGTGTGAATTCTTTCACGACACCCCCTTCCTCGGTTTACTGAAGGTTGGTTTGGTTTAGTGACTGGAGAATCACTATTCGTCGTATTCCATCATAATAGATAATCCGATGTTTGCAACTCTGTCAAAATTTTGTTCTCTTCCTAAACTTTGCATGATTGTCAATGTGTTAATATAGATGGCTGCAACTAGCAATGTCATTTCCCAGTTAAATAAGGGAATAAGATTGAATAGCGGTTATTATAAATATGGAATGAACGAGTTAAGATGATAATATCTGAAATAAGAGGTCTGGAGCATTTGACCACAAAACGAACTAGGCCTGAGGGAGACCTCACAGATGAGCAAAAGACATTCTATGATGAATGGGATGTCAAGGATCATGATGTTCGTTCCACCTTGCTCTCTATGCTGGAAGACGAGATCCTCTATAGGTTTGACCATTTGGGAAATGGTGTCTACACCATTGCCCAAAAGAGAGCGTTAAACATCGCTCTTGACACCTATAAGAAGAATCCCAAGCATACGATAAAAGATCATATTATGCATATGTGTAACTTGATCGCTGAGCTCAAGGAAGCAGGTGAAAACCTGTCTGAGGAACACAAATCAACTACATAATCCGCTCTTTACCCGACTTTTGGAATATCATGAAAATGAGCTTTACCCATGCTACCCATCTCGATACTCTCGAGAAGGTACAAGTTCATCTTGCGCTGGAGGAAGATAGAATCAAGGCTGAAAAGTCTAGATCTGAAATGCATATTGCATCCTCCGTTCCAACCGAACAAAAGGAGAAGCGCAAGAGAAAGGGAAAAAGCTCTCATAACAAAACTGAGAAGTTTGTGGCGAACAAATCCCAGAAGAAGTTTAAACGCAAACAATCTGGTGGTAAGAAAAAGCAAGCAAAGCAGACACGTAAAGAGAAAACTCGAACGTGTTTCAGGTGTGGCGTGAAAGGACACCTGGCTAATGCTTGCACTAATCCTCATAAGGTACGTAAAGAGAAAAGATGATAAAAATCATTCATTCTCTTTTGCTTATAATCACTCGAGAGTAATTCATTTTCTTTTGAATTACAAAACCGAGAAACAGAAGCAACGACCTGATCGAGGATGCCCCAGAAGAATGAAGATGGAATGAGAGATTCTTTATCTTTAGATTTGCTAAAACTTCTACTTTTATTTCTGTTTGAAAATACTCTTAAATAAGTTTCTTGGTGGAACACATTATTTTCCGAGTATTTAGTAATAGTTGAATTGAGTATTGAATTTATCATCGTTCGTTTTTATCCTATTCACGCTATTCAACACATTGCTCAAGCATCCTTATTTGTTAAAGTACTTCATTATAGTTTGTATCCCAAATAATGTGCATGTTTAAAACCGATCTTGCTTCTAAATTTGGAGACTAAAACGATTCTCAAAGCCACGGTTTTTAACCGGGTATGCGTGAGGCGCATGTCACCTCGAAAAACGAGACACATCGTTTTAGAATACAAATTTAATAATCAAGTATTTTTATGAATGCGGAATTTTCATTTGTAATTCTTCAGATATAACTCATTGATAACTACTTAGATTTTATGTAAGCCTTCCAGCTACTATAATCTAATTAGAATATCAACCATGGAATTAAAAGCGACAGCTTAAATGCATGGTCCATAAGATAGATAAATCTATGGATGAGTTAAATAAACGAAAAGAAGTAGTCGGTAAAACGACTCTCCCACCATTAGCCTTGAACGAAGAGTTTGGCTAAAAGTATACATTAAACACTTCAAGAAACATATTTCAGAATTACATAATGTTAGAGGTGCACATTAATTGTTCCTGCGGGATGAGATTAATTTAACTCACATTAATGTAAAACACTATGTTCTGACAAAATCGGTTAACACGTTACCATAAAAGCTAATGAATGATTCGGGTAAAACCTTATCACAAAGACGCATTAATTTGCGCATTACAAACGAGTATTCATTAAGTGTACGCACTACTCACGAAGAATACGAGTTTTAAAATTAGCTTGGAACAATGGTTTCGTGGATAAACATGACACATTATAAAGGTTTGAGGATGAATTTCCAACGCTTTGCAGAACGAAACAAGCTAGTACTGATTGAGTTAACAGATGGTTGATGGAGATTCTCAGGTCCCACTTACTTCGAGTGGGAGAATTGATGATTGATTTGGTAAATGATGATGGAAACGTCTTCATAATAAATCCAGTGAGAGGGCTCACTCCCCCTCACACATAATCATCACTAAATTTCAAAATGTGAATCAAGTCGGACATGATAATCATGATAATGAACTATTTCAACTACCCATTTTTTCCTAGTGGGAGTGGAATAACCAACTTCGTTCCAGATCCTAGTGATCGAGGAATACATCTCGGAGGTGAAAACCCGAGACCGAGAGGATATTCCAAGTAAGTTCAACCACCACCATTGTTCCCATTGGGAGTAATGCCCCGATAAGAAGCATTATTCTGAGTGGGAGTAACGATCAGACTAAAACATGGGATTAACGTGCCTAGACATAGTAAAAGGCATCGAACTTCTCTCGAGAAGTATCCCATCAAACGAGAAGTGTTAAACATCTTGATGTTCGTTCTTGAACCAGTGACGGTTCAGCAAGCAAAGGAAGGACCTCAAAACGATGGAATGAAGGAAAACAATGGAGGATGAAATTGCATAAATAAGAACTAATTCAGTTTTAGTCTTTAGTTGATTTATCTGTTAACCACAGAACTAGAAAGTGAAATCTTAGAATTCACTTATGGTGGAAATTTCGAGTGATGAAAAAATCAAATAATTGCGAAAGGATATACCCAAATTCACGGAGTGAACTTTGATAAAGACGGACTCACCGACTATGCGTTACACCATAGTCAGGGTCGTCCTTGCCAATGACTGCAAGTCTCGAACTCGAGCATGCATCAAATGGACATTAAGACCAAACCTCTCCAAGTAAAACAGGAGAAAGAGATCTATATGGAGCAGCCGGAGAGTTTCATTACTCCTGGCAAAGAACTCAAAGTTTGCTAACTCCAAAGATCTATATACGGTCTTAAACAATCGTCTCGGCAATGGTATCGCAGATTCCACGAGGAAATCGTTGGAAACGGATTCGTGAATCTTCACAAGGATCCCTGCGTATACACTAAGACCTCCGGGTCTAAGTATGTCATCATAAAACTATACGTAGATGATATACTCATTGCTGCGAACGATATGAGTTTCATGAATAAGTCAAAGTCCTGGTTAGCATCAGCATTCGAGATGAAAGACATGGGAGAGGCCACGTACATCTTAGGCATCAAAATTTCCCGAGATCGTGCCGCCCGGAGATTATGTCTATCTCAGGAATCATATATCAACAAACTGTTGAAAAGATTCAGAATGCTGGATGCTAAACCCGTGGATACGCCGGTTGTGTTCGGGTGCGCGCTATCGAAGTGTGATGACCCGAAAAACCAGCAGGAGCGTGAACAAATGAAGAATGCAGAGTATCTGAGCATGGTAGGGAGTCTAATGTAGGCCATGCTCTGTACTCGGCCAGACATCTGTTACGCTGTGGGCCTAGTAGCAAGATTCCAATCAGATCCTAGTTATCAACATCTAAAGGCCGTAAAACGAATTATCAGATATATGAAAGGTACTGTCGACTACGTTCTGTGCTATGAGGGCGATCGGCTCGAATTGACCGGTTATAGTGACGCCGACCACAGTGGCGTTCCAGATGATCGTAAATCCACCACAGAAGGAGTTTTCTTCCTTGCTAATGCTGCCATATCATGGGTAAGCAAGAAGCAATCTTCTGTCGCGCTTTCCACTATGGAATCAGAATTTGTTGCCCTCTCCAAAAACGAATAAGAAGCGGTCTGGCTGAAAAGGCTTCTTACTACATTAATTGGCACCGACAAGAAGAGTAAACCTGTGAAGGTGTACTCCGACAGTCAGGCGGCCAATGCGGCAGTTAAGAATCTAAAGTACCATAGTAGGACTAAACACATTGATTTGAAATACAATTATGCTAGGTCGGTTTTGGAAGACAACATAATCGCTTTAGAATACTTTCCTACAGACAATATGGTCGCAGACCCTTTAACTAAGCCGTTACGTAGGGAAATTTTTTGAAAAGCACGTAAAACTGCTTGGATTACGTAGGGCTTAAGCTGTGTGGCTTGTAAAAGTGATAACATTTTGACATTTGAAATTATGTTTCAATTGAATAAAAGAATTACAATTTGAGTTTATGATTTATCGACGTCATAATGATTAACAACATCAGATTTTACGGTTTATAAACTAAGTCGTAGGAAGAAGTAAAATTCTTCCACCAAAATTATGTTGAATGTGAACCTTGCCTCATCACACAGGCACGGTCATCTTATAAGGAGAGAGGGACCTCTATCATAACAATATTGGCTAAGAATCAGGGGGTAAACCTGATTAAGCAAAACGATAACACTCTCACGCTTAACAGCAAGACTTAATCTTCGTTTTGTAAATCGCCGAGTTGGACTTTGTCCATCACAATATCACATTCAAGGCCAGATGAGAGATTCTGCGATAGCATTATTGGCATATCTCATCCCTGGCTTTACCAGGTGTGCTATCGACGCGTGCTTCATACTGCGCGTGCCATATACGACCATGGGGTCATGCTCGGTTGTGCTAGCTAGAATCCTTGTGATTCAAAGGGCGCATACTTCTTCACCTTGAGCGTGTGATTGATCCATGATGTCTTATGAAGAGGCATCCAAAGTATCCTCATGGACTCAGAACTTATACCTAAGGTCTGGCTCAATACTCGCTTTCCGGCGTACGAGCGTAGTGCCAAATAAAACGGCCAAGTGACCACGTCTTGGAAACCGGTTGAGTCAGACTAAGGATATAAGCAATGGGGATGGTCAAGTTCACCTTTAATTCACCGACTCTCGTGTTCACTAGGTAGCCGCCAACAGGATATTAGTTGAAGGTTGTGAACACTTGTACGGATGCCCTGGAGAAGTATTCCTTTGTGGAAAACTGGGCAATTGGAGAATTAACAGTTGACCAAGGATACAGTGCAGTACATAGTTTTATTTCAAACATGTTTGGTTCATGAAAGGGAATCAACGTTCTGCGGGCGCTACAATACTCCTAACAAATGAGTAGCACGATGCCCGTCGTATCCGCTGGTCGCATGGCAAGTCTCGTATGAACTATTCGGAGACGGAGACGAAGACTGAAGACTGAGATGTTGATACTATTGCGTAACCGTATAGATTAACGAGCACCCTCCCATTCCGGCGAGTGGGAGCTGTTAGCATATGGTGACGTGGCGCCGTAATAGGAGCCCGTTAATTAAGGGAATTACCTAAGTTAATTAGGTAATTGTCAATCTGGGCTAATTGGGCCAAATCCAATTAGTAATTGACAAGGGAGGCCCAAAATTGGGCCTCCCCCTTATACATGCAATTCGGCCGGCCACCCTATACCACATTGGTTGGAGTTGCCTTTTGGCAACTCCACCAATACTATATATAGGGGTGTCTGCTAAGGGTTTATTCACTCATTCATAATAACAAGGATCTCCATTGAGAACACTTCTTTCCCTTAGTTAAATTTCGGCACCATCACATCTGGTCTAAGGTTCCATCTCCGTTGAAGAATCGATCAGAGGTCTTGTTGTGGAGCTACATCTTGTGAGACTTCTTCTAACGAAGAACTTGCACGTGGTTCCGACCGGAGGATCAGAACTACCTCCACATCGTTCTTGGGCAGGAAAGCTAAAAGGTATGTGTACTAATTCCGCTGCGTAGATTAGATTTCTTGCTAGTACACGTTTAGCATTCTGTTGTATTACGTCCCCGTAATCCAACATGAAGTCCCCTCAAGATCTTGGGTCTAGGGAAAGCTTAAAACTAGTATGTGTCCCTTTCCGCTCCGTAATTAGTTTACCTAGCATGTACACGTGTTTTAATCTGTAGTAACTATCCCCTGATTTCCATAAAAAATATAGTGTTTGGTATATTTTTTTAATGTACATTGTAAGTGACTTATTTACAATTATAAGATTATAATATTACTCTATTTGAGATTATACTATGTCCTAATATGCTAAAATTTAAACATGATTTATGAACTATTTTTTTTTTGGCCAAGAAGATTTATGAACTATTATTATTAATTAAAAAAAAGTGTTTTGGGGTTTAATATATATTGTCGATTCATGAACTATTAAATCATAGAAAACATTAAATCTTTATTTTCACTTTATATTAAAAATTTAATTGAAATATTTTTTTTCAATGTTTTGAGATAAGTTTGAATAAAAAATATCACTCGAAACAGTTTAATTATTTTAAACGAGCATCATAAATCATTATTCTTTAAAAATAAATAATAAGATGCACATAGTGGGAAAATAATTAAGATGCGCATATTTTTTTTTTAATAAAATTATTTCGAAAAAAAATCTCAAAAAAGCACACAACACTACATTAGTAATATTATTCTAGATCTTAGCTAGAATCAGTGGAAAATAAGATCGGGATCCTAGTTATGATCGATGAAGGGTAGTTTTAAATCGTTTGTAGGATTAGAATGAGGATCGTAAAATAACACAAAATTCTACGAATTATTTCACAATAATCTACTATTTTGTAAGTGAATAAATAACTCAACATAGTATCGAATCACCAAATTAGTATTCAAAAGCATGATATATATTAAATTAAGAAAGTTCTAAATAAACATTCAATTTCAACAAACAAAGTACTAAAAATCTGAAATTAGATCGAAGTTCAAACTTATAACTAATAATAATTAGGGATAAAGGTACTTTTCATACAACATGTTATCTGGCTTTTGGTACAAGATGTTTATTTTTATATACTTTTGGTACCAAATGTTTGAAAAAAATATGAATTTTGGAACGTCCGTTAGTCGGCCGTTAGTTTTGGCCGTTAAATGGCATGTGTAAGTCACGTGACCCACCCTAAACTTTTAATTTTGTTCAATTTAGTCCCTCAAATACATTACTGGCTTTTATTTTGTTTAATTTAGCCCTAAAATTTTAAAATCGAACCCAATTGACTTAGCAAGACCTAGCCTAGGGCTAGGTCCGACCCTGGGTCGGGGTCACCTTACATGGATGGTGATGTTTGGAGGCCTTACATGGAGAATTTCACATTTGGAGGCCTTACATGGCTGGTATTGTTTATTTGAGTGGTTGGTTCACTGGATTATCGGTGAAAACGTCTTCCATGAGGCTGACAAGGGGATGGTTGGTGGTGCAGATATTTAAGAACCGAAATATCAAGTTGACTGAACCATCAAGAACTGTTCACATTTGGTGAATGGGTTTCCATAAAATGAGCCTTTTAATATAAGCCAAACACCTAAGTAATTGGGTAATGTCACATTAGGGATTTTAGAATAGGCCTAAAATCTCAATTGACATGAAACGCCCAATATTAGCCCCCTCCTTGTTGGATATACACCCATTCTATCACGAATTGGGCCCTTTAAATAAGGTCACGTTCGATTATAATTCGACTTTGGAAAACGGACACCCAAGGCCTAAAAAACTTAGGCCAAAAAACATCTCGAGTGGCGAAACTACTCGGGAAGTCCCCGAGTGGCAAAAACCACTCGGGGGTACCCGAGCAAGAACGCTCGGGTAACCCGAGTGCCACACTAAGGGTACCCACCCGGGTATCCTCCTTCACCCGAACGAGTGTGAAACTCGTCCGGACCCTTTACCCAGGACGATATTTCGCCCGGGGCAGGCCCTTGGAGGTCATTTTTGGGACACTTAAGCTATTAAAAAAGAAAGTAGTTCTAAGGAGAATGCGATAGTAGCTCCCGTCGTCGAAGATAAAAATCCTCAACGTAAGAACCGAGCGCATACCCTATGGATACAACAAAACGATAACTTCAAAACACTACCCTCACACGAGTTTGGAGCAAACCTTCCCAAATTCCAAACCCCCCATATTCAAAATCCTAGCCACGCCTATTCAAACTGACTGGGGTCACCCCTAACCTACCTCACGAGCAAGTAAGAAAACTTCAAGGAAGTAGCACTCAACCATAGTAAATCAGGGAGCACATAGCAAACAAGTACCCCATGAAGAGGAGCAATAACACATCAGAAACCATCAACCACCCCATAAGATGTAATGCAAGCCACGAGCAACATACCCAAGAGTACATCCCAAAGTGCAGGGGGATCAAATGCTCACTACGGGAGCAAATACACATGCATGGATGATAAATAATCTTTAGGGGAAAGTCTATGATGCATATGCAAATATCACAAACGCTCACAAAAGGGGGGCACACAAAATAAACCCAACGCTACCTAATTAAGTCAATGGAGGAATCAAGCACCTACACCAAGCTATGTATCAACTAGCGGCATGGAAGGAACGACCAACTAATGACACCTCCAAATACGTACACGACTTCACCATCGGGATGGAGCAAAAGTAAAAAGAAAATAGACTATCAACATTCGCCGAAGCTAGATGCACGTCTCGCCATCAAGGGTACCCCTCGCAATTTTGCTCGTCCATTCGGATAAAGGTTCCCAAGTAGGAAAGAGGATTAGACACATCAAAATATGAAACACTTATAAGAAGAACTCAAGCAAAGCGTGGGTCAAACATCCCTTGCTCAGAACTCAAAGCATACCCACCACCAAGTGTAACACCGTTTTAGGGCTATATGGAAGAATCTCACAATCACAACCACCTCCACACACCAACTCAGGGGGAGAAAAATGCATAATGATATCGGGTAGATGTACAATCTCCACTAAAAGGAAAGCATCTCCTCAAATTACAGTAATGACGGAACTCATCAGCTCTAACGGGGACAACATCCAAACTTACAAGACAATACATTTTATCCCTACTCACACACTCGAGATGCGAAGCATTCTCACTATGTGAACAGCCTTATATATGAGCTACCAAGCGTAGCCAACACAAAGAGTATCCCTTTACATACAATAACGTGTCCACTACGGGGGCACTCATACATTCGTCAGTTAATAAGTGTAGCTAACATAAGGGTAAAAACCTACATGTAAGGATATCAAAATACTCACTACGGGAGTAATATTGCATGCATAAGATACCAAGTGTAGCCACTTCAAGGTCTAACCCCCCATGTCCGAAGCATGTCCACCACGGGGGCCACCACATATATACAACTCAATGTGTGCAGGTCACGAAGCGTGGTCAATACAAGGGCCAACCCCACTTATGGAGGTGCAAGATATGCATACCGCAAAAGCAATCCCAACACTAAACCACGAAGGCAAAGTCACCACTTGGAAGCTCCAAAATCAAATCTACAAAGTATATCTACAAGGGAAGCAGCCCCTTAACTTACACAAGGGGAATAACATTACGACATACATGAAGGGATAACCTTCTATCTATACACTTATGGAGACCCTTTTATACAAAAGGTAAGGGGAGAAGTATAAACCACTATCATTTCCATCTATATAAACTGAATTGCAGGGATAAGGTTGAAAAACCATGCTCACGCTCTCGCAAACAGAGTGCAACGCCGCTCCCGAAGCACATTACCAGTTCCAAGAACCCCAAAGGGAGGCCCCTAAAATGAGAGGATAGACCTAAAGGATAAGTAAAGAGAAAGAAAAATACCACGTTCCTCGAGCACTCGATGAAGGCCGGGATTGTCATAAAGGTACATTCCACAACTCGCTAGGGCGATACTCCGCGAAAATAGAGCCAAATAAAGGTTAAACTATTTCTTGAATCGGGGGCAGATGTTGGATATACGCCCAAGCTATCACGAATTGGGCCATTTAAATTAGGTCATATTCGATTATAATTCGATGCTTTGGAAAACAGACACCCGAGGCCTAAAAAACTTAGGTCCAAAAACACCCCGAGTGGAGAAACCCACTCGCGAAGACCCTGAGTGGTGAAATCCACCCGGGGGGTAACCGAGTGCTCCACTAGGGGTACCCACCCAGGTACCCCCCTTCATCTGGACGATTTTCACTCGTCCGAACCCTTTACCACAGACGATATTTCGCCCAGGGCTCGCCCTTGGAGGCCTTTTTTGGGACACTTAAGCTATAAATCTCACCTACGGTTGAACCGTGGTCAAATACACTATATTTACGGTTAACACCAATTTATATTACCAAACTGGCATAATCGGATCGGAAAAGCACTGGAACCGGAGTAGTTCAATAGGAACTATACAAATAGAGCTCTCCACCCCTCATCTCTCTCTAAGCTTACTTTATCACTCTAAGCCCATACTCATTTAAGCATAAGAACGGGCTTACCGGGAACCCCCCGGTGCCCATTTGTAGGCACTAAAGGCCAAAGGAGAGTGAGGATTCGAGAAGAGGAAGGAACTCGAAGAACGCGTGCAAACACCCTTTACATTAGATGGCCGACCGAATTACTTGTAGGGTTGAGGTAAGTTTTTCCCACCTCCTCTTATAAATATGGAGTGTTAGTGATTTATTCAAGGTTAATCACTTTACCTCCTTTGTGTTGAGACAAAAGAATTCCCTCTCCTAAACACCCTAGTTCGGCAGAAGGTTACACCTTGGAGGTTCCAAATTTCTTTGAGCAATTACCCGAGAGATCCATCCATGCGAGGAATCGACAAGAGGCTTTGCTGTTGAGACCATTCCGTGTAGGTGATTCCTTAACAAGAATCCTTACAGGATCCGTCCGGCGGACCGCGAACTCCCCTCAAGATCTTGGTTCTACGTAAAGCAAGAACTGGTATGTGTCTCTATTCCGCTGCGTAATTAGTTTACCTGGCATGTACACGTATTTTTGTCCATAGTAACTATCCCCTAAATCTCTACAGTGGTATCAGAGCCTATATTAGGGAGTTCTTGATTTTGATAAAATTGGTGTTCTTGAATTTTTTTGATAAAACTGATATTCATGAAATTGAGTATTTTTGGTAAAACTGATGTTCATGATTTTCAAGAAAAACGTGACATTTATCAAAATTAAACATAGGATTATTGATCTTGTAAAATTTGATTTTGAAATTTGACCACTAGCCCTAATCTTGAAGTTTCGCCCGAACCACCAGAGGAATTACAAAGTAAATTTTTTTATTTCTTAGGCCCCATGTAATCTAGGGTTTCGGCCGAACCTAGCAAATTTTTTAACAATTAATTGTTTTGGCCGAAATTTGCTAGTTGGATTAGGTCAAAGTTATGGCTAGATTCACATATAATTGTGATAATAACTTATCAATACATTCTAGCACAATATTAGGGATGTTAGATATTATTGATAGATTTAGTTGCCTAAAAGATTGAGAAAATATATTGTTGATAGATTTATGTCCCTAAATATAGAATCTTGACAGTATATATATATATGTGTGTGTGTGTGTGTATATATTGGAGCAAAAATTTGTATATAAATATATTGTGCAAATATTGGAAATTATACCTATAATTATTCTTACTTGGAGGAGAGGATAAGTTAAGTTTTTAGTTGATTTTAAAATCCTACTTAGCCAATAAGTGAGACATTCGGCCGAACCCTATAGGGTATTGGGCCAGTCCAATTTTGCACATACGGGTCGGGTCAACTAACCCGGAAGACCACGGGAACCCTAACCGGCCGAACCGGGTCGCGTTCCACTGGTCCAACCGGAGCGGGTCAACCAATATGTGTTTTCTCAATCGGTCCGACCCATCCGGGTCGGGTCGGACCGGGTAACTAATGGGTCGAACCAATCCGACCCGGTTTGAGTGAGGAACCGAACAGAATCTTATTTAACTGAACCGGATCTGTCTGACCGGTTTTCACCGGACCTGACCGGTCGGACCGAATTGACATGAACCAGATCGTTTTGGTCGGACCGACCCGATTCAACTGAAAATAGGATGGTCAAATTTTAAAATCCAAATATTTTCAAACTTTAATATTACTTACACAACGCTAATTAGTATGTAATTTTCACGTTTTAATCAAACTTGATAGGTTTTGCTGCACATTGGGTTTTCTCCCTCCCAAAAGAAAGTGTGGATTCATGGACATTCTTAAAGGCCAAGTTCATCCAACAATACATGGGAGAACGCAAGTTTCTGAAAGGATCGAATGTGCTGGATGATGTGCAACAACAGCATGACGAATCTTTGGCTAACTACTACATCTGTTTCAATTAGAATATTGCGGACATACAGAAGAATCTATCCGAGGGATCAATAATCAGGGCGTTCATTCAGAACTTAGGCCGCATAGGCTTCGCGCTAGGTGAGAAAATGTCGAAATGCCCGGCAGAGACTTTGGAAGATTTAGCCTCGAGGGTAAAGGAGTATGTGGACCTCGAAAGGTTCAGGAACAAAGCTAAGGAAAAGATGAACGCATTGCGCATCAAGGACAACAATAACAAGTCGTGACAACGAAAAAAATTCCAGGGGAACCAGCAGAACATGCAATGGCAGCAACAGCCGAAACGTCCGAATCAGGTCGATTTTCAACGACCAAGGGAGCTAAATGCTGCAAACCTCATCCCGTTGAACGCACCACTATCGGTAATCCTAAAGGAGATGAAGGAAACCAATCTCTGGAGAAAACCCAACAGCTGGTGAAAAGGCCCTCTCGGGGAAAGAAACATAAAAGTGGTGTGAAAACCACGAGGTATATGGTCATTACACCAATAGCTGTTTTGGCCTGAAAATGTGAATCAACAATGTGATTCAGAGGGGGGAGTTGAAGCACTTTGTTAACCAAGGTGACAACAACCCGAAAAGGATACAAGGAGAATCCTCAGCTAAAAACAAAGGAAAGGAGAAGGTGCATGATAACCCACTTCCTCCCTAGCGAGGCGTGATCAACGTCATTCACGGAGGACAAACTGTCGGGGGGCAAGGCTCGCATGCAATGAACGTTTATGCTTCGCAGGCAGAAACGCATCCTAATTATGTCAGAGGCCAAGGGGAGAACAAGAATACCTTGTCATCATGTTCTCCAAAGAAGACATGAAGCATATAGTCTACCCCCACGACAATGCACTGGTAATCACCATGCCAACTGCGAACTACGATGTCAGGCGAATCCTCGTTGGCGGAGGAAGCTCTGCAGATATCCTAAACATTAAGGTGCTGGAGCAGCTTGGAAAAACCAAAGCAGACTTATGTCTTGGAAGTTACCCCCTGATAAGCTTCGCTGGTGCAGTGACATACCCCTTGGGGACAATCACACTCCCACTAACACTAGACGAAGGATGGAAAAGGCTTGACATCAATATCAACTTCATAGTGGTTGAGACCTTGGGGAATACAACAGAATATTGGGGAGGACAACAATCAATCCGTATGAAATAGTGCCTTCAACTGCACATCAAAAGACGAAGTTCCCAATCGGGAATGGAATTGGAGAAATGTTGGGCGACCAAACTGTTGCACGTCAGTGCTATGTAAAGGCTCTAAGGCGTAAACAACAACTCTCTATTGTCATGATAAGGTTAGGAACAGTTGAAAGAGAAGGCACTCGACAAGTCGAGGAGGAGCGATACGAACAGGTTTTTGCGCTTGGATACATGGCAAACTACCAGCTAGTCCCAGCACTTCAAAGTGTCTGGGATGTCAAACAAGGAGATGAAGAGTCAACTTGGAACTACTTCAAGTGCTACGCGTTGAATGCTTCCTTAGTGAAGGCAAACAGGGAGGCAGTGATCAATGCGTTTTTCATGAACATGAACGCTCGTTCATTCCTCCTCTTCAGAAGAGTTTATGGCTGGAGGAAAACCCAGAAAATGAGTGATCTCAAAGAGAAGCTTGAAAGAGCAATTAACTGCAAGAAAGAACTGGGGTGGTGCAAACCACACACAAGCCAAGGGAAAGTTTTGCGCATACAAGCACAAGCAGGGTGGCAAGCAACAGCGCAAACCATACTTTCATTACTTTGAACATAAGAGTTGAAGAATTATACGTCAGAATCCTACAAAAAAAAAATTACCTCCCCAAGGCGAGACAATGCAAGCATTTCTCAGATGTAACTGACTGGTGCAAGTTCCACCGTACCTGGGGACATAGCACCAACGACTGGCTTACTCTGAGGATCGAAATCTAAGATATGATATCTCTTGGAGCGCTGCAGGGTCACGTGGCGCGCAACCACCCCGTCGCGTGAATAGACTGACTTGGGAGGCGACAAACACATCCCTCCCCACTACTGCGTTACTCATAACTTTAATCATCTACTTTCAGCTTTTTTTATCTAAGTAGTTTAAAACAGTTGTAGAACATTTACACATGGGTGATCAGTTGACCCCATTCGCAAAACATTGTAAATACCCCGCAGTACTAATGAAGTTAATGTATTCTCATAGGTACATTACTCTCATATACTCCCTACTATGGAATCACACCAAGTAGTGGAATCTACGCATATAATTTACATCAACAATACAAGCTATTACGCTAAACACAACAAACGACCTATATTATACGCCAACAACACGTCAACAACGAGCAATCAATACGCTCTTCTTTCTCTCTCGACATCTGTTAGGTCTATTCTAAACAACGACAACAACATATTACATCAGGGAAATTTTTCTAAGGATTATCTTAGTAACATGGTGTGACATCCCCAGCTCAGTGGAAGCCCGCGATTACAACAGCCATTCCTTGGGTTTTCAAAACAAGATGCGGTCATCTACAACGTGGCGCGACATCCTCTATGCGAGGGCAACCCCGCACTACTACATGGTGCGACATCCTCTATACGAGGGCAACCCCATGTCATCTTGCTGCTGACTATGAAACCCAGTACAAATTAGTAAACACCCGGGCGTGAGTTCACCCCCACATTACATGGCGCGACATGCTCCATGCGAGGGCAACCCCATGAAACATGGCGCGACATCCTCTATACGAGGGCAAGCCCATGGGAACCTACTACTAAACACAAGTAGCGTTCATTACTAAACACCCTTCTACGCCGGCAGGAGCGTATCCTGAGATCATCGTTATAGGCAATGCATAAAAAAACTCACCTAACCTACAAGTCGAGTCTTGTAAAACGTTACCTTGGACGTGAACAAGTAATGGACAAAAAACACTTCAATTTAGCAAGTCGTGTCTTGCCACAACGTCGCCTTGGAATGGTTCAAGAGACGGTAAAAACTAAAAGGCGTATCGCACGACCTATGTTTCGCCCCTTGGAATAACCAAGTTGAGGCGTATTAGCATCGCAAGGTAAGTACATGGAATAACCAAGGAACATCTTGCCTCAACGCTACAACGTGGGTGCCCAAGTAGCAGACATAAAACACATCCAAATTAGCAAGTCGTGTCTTGCCATAACGTCGCTTTGGAATGGCCCAAAAGAAGGTAAAAACTACAAGGCGTATTACACGACCTTTTTTCTGCCCCTTGGAATAACCAAGTGGTAGCACACTAGCATCGCAGGGTAAGTATATGGATTAGCCAGCAGAACGCCCTACAACAACGTTACGCGGGGTGTTCCCAACTAACGGATGGAAAAACGCACCAAATTAACAATTAGCGTCTTGTCACAACGTCGCCTTAGAGTGGACTAAGAGACGGTAAAAACTAAATTCTCGCCTCGTCGAGACGTCTCTCATATGTACGTGTAAGGGTCTTGCGCATTACAACCCACAAATGCCAAGTACCGGGATAAGGGTCTTGCGCATTACTATCCATAAATGCCAAGTATCATTGCAAATTCTTGCGCATTACTAACCGCGAAATACGACAAGCATACTACTCATCTACTAAACTCGCACCTATGTATTACGCCATGCCTTGGGATAACCAAGAGGGGCGCGCAAACGCAGGGACTCGCGTCTCCTTACTACAACTATGAATACTATATCCAATAAGAGGACGGGTCTCAACTCTACTCTACTATCCAAACCATATGGAAAACTACGATAACAAAGGTATGGAAGATTACTAATAAGTTATCATGTATTACTAAAATGTCTACGATAGGTCCATATGACAACGTCAAACATCAAAGCATAAGGATAAAAGGTTCAAGGGGACAACTCCCCAAACACAACCTCAACCCGACACGGGGAGCAAAACTATATACAATGGTCTGATAAGTAACCAACAACCAACCTGAAGCCACATCAGGCGCATCAACCCTACCAGATGGCTCTGCCACAACTGTTTGCTCACGTTTGTTCGTCGTGGGCCTCTCTTCTGTTGATGGGCTTCTCCTTCGTAGGTGGGCTTCTCCTTCCTGATCTTTTTCCTTGGTGGGCTTCTCCTTCTCGATCTTCTCTGTTTCCCTGCAAAAGGGGCACCGGGGGGTTCCCGGTAAGCCCACTCCGAAGCTTAAGTTAGTGAGAGCTTCTAGAGAGAGGGTGAGCTTAGAGAGAGAGTGAATACCTTCGAATGAGGGGATGAGCTCTCTATTTATAGAGTTTCTATCGGACCGCCCCGGTTCCTGTGGTTCTCTGGTCCGGCTGTGGAGGGTTCGTAATTATGGGTTGGGCTTGACCGTAATAAGGTGCCTTTGACCTTGGTTCGACCGTAGGTAAGTTCAATATAGTCAAGTGTTGGTGTGTAGCCCTTCAAGGGTAAGCCCCGGGCGAACTATCGTCCAGGGGTGGGGGTCCGGACGAGAGGGACTTATCCGGACGGAGGGGGGGGGGGGGGGTACCCGAAGGGGTACCCTTAGGGCCTTGCTCGTGTCCCGGGTGGTTTTTCCACTCGGGGTTTTCCCGAGTGGGTTTTACCACTCGGGATACTTTTTGGGCCCACCTCTTGGGCCAAATTGGTGAAGGCTTGGGCGTATATCCATCATTTGCCCCCGAGTCAAGGAATGGCTTTGCCTTTTCTTGACTCTATTTTTAGTGGAATATCGCCCAAGCGGTTAGAGTGACGTACCTTAGTGACGGTCCCGACCTCTGTCGAGTTCCCGAGATGCGTCGTGATTTTTCCCTTCCTTTTCTTTGAGAAGGTTTTTGGTGACCCCACTTTTATTGAGCGCTCGAGATGTGCTTCTATTTATAGACGAAAAAAATGCTTGTAATTTAATTTAAGCAAGTTCACGTAATAGTGTTCTTATGAGGGTAAGAATTACGAGCCTTGGTCTCGTTTTACTTATCCTTCGTACTGTGTCCCGTTGTTCGTCTCTCCTTTGGTGGAGTTTTTAGAAAAAATCCATAATATACACCTTAAAAGGCATATATTTGGATTTTAATTCATTTTTCAAATGCACTCTTCTTTCTCCTTCATTTTCAAGAGGATCTTCATCTTCTTCAACCTAGGTTTTCACCTTCTCCTCTATTCTCAATTCCTCCTCCCAAACTTCCAATTAAGTCATCACATTTCACATGGAGCTTAGATAGGTTTAATTTGGGGTGGGTTTTGCATCTTAATTTGTGGGTTGGACACTAGGGGGTGGTGGCTTTCCGGCGACGGGCGACGGACGGGGTCGGGGCGACGGGCAGCGGGTCTGCAGCTTGGTCGGGCCGACGGGCGGGGACGGGGTCGGGTCGACGGGGCTGTGACCTCCGGGCGGTGGCCTCCGGTGGCCCGGTGGTGTTCTTCTCCGGTTGGGTTTTCTTTGACCGGGTGAGTCGACTCGGTTTGGTTGATTTTCAGCTTGTTTTTTTTTTTTTTTTTTTTTTTTTCAGATTTGACCTTTTTGCCCCCCTTATATATTTGTCCTCCATTGATTGCTATATATAAAAGCTAATGCATTGCCATAGATACTTGAGTTGCTTTGTTATTTGCTCTTGATTTGAAGTAGAAGACTGTCTTTGTTGTTGAGCTTGGGATGTTTGAGGTGAGTATTGTATAGATATTGTCCCCTTAGGAACTTGGTAGGTGTTTGGTGTTTGGGTGCCTTGGTACCATGCCTAGGTCCCCTCTTTACTTGAGTAGATGATATATGCACTTATGTTGGGGGTGTAGTTCCTTCCTTTCATTTCCTTAAGCAATGCGGGGTGATGGTGTTTGTTCCCTTCTAGAGGTGCTTTTCATGAGGGAGTTCACGATCCTTCGGCCGGGACCCGTAGAGGTCCTTGTTAAAGAAGCCCTACGCGGTACAAGCTCCACAGCAAAGCCTCTGATCGATTCTTGGCACGGGGACAGATCTCTGGAGTGTTTGCTTAGAAAGCAAATTGGCACACCTTGGGTGAGGGGTTCGGCCGAAATACATTGGTGTGGGGTGGAGGGTTTTTCTCTCTAAAACACTCTAATGAGAGAATAGTGATTAACCCTAAAAATCCCCTAACACCATGTATTTATAGGACGAGCAATGTGGACAAAAGTCCACTTTGCCCACACCATTATTTCAGCCGGCCATGCATAGGGGAGGCCCATAATTTGGGCCTCTCATGTAAATTGGGATTTGGGTCTAGCCCAATTACCCTAATGTGAAATTTACCTAATTTCCTTAGGTAAACTATACATATTATGGGTACCAATTACGGCGCCTATCACCATATGCTTACAGCTCCCACTCGCCAGAATGAGAGGGTTCCTGTTAATGTATTGTCATCCAAATATGCATCAACATTTTACTCCTTCGATCTGCTCCTTGCTTCCGAATAGTTCATACGAGGTTTACCGTGCGACCGGCGAATACGACGGGCATCGTGCTACTCACCTGTTAGGAGTATGGTAGCGCCCGCGGAACGTTGATTCCCTTTTCTCCAATCAACCTGTTATAAACAATATTTATATTGTACCGCGCTGTATCCTAGGTCAACTTTTAATTCTCCTTTTGCCTAGTTTCCACATAGGAACACTTCTCCAAGGCATCCGTACAAGTATTCACAACCTTCAACTAATATCCGGTTGGTGGCTACCTAGTGAATATAAGAGTCGGTGAATTACAGGTGAACTTGACCATCCCCATCACTCATATCCTTAGTCAGACCCAACCGGTTTCCAAAGATGTGGTCACTGGGCCTTTTTGTTCAGCACTACGCTCGTACGCCGGGAAGCGAGCATTGGGCCTGACCTTAGATATGAGTTCCGAGTCCGTGAGGATACTTTAGGTGCCTCTTGATAAGGCTCCTGAGATCAATCACACGCTCGAGTAGAAGAAGTTTGCGCCCGCCAAAATCACGAGGATTCCTTCCTAGCACAACCGAGCTGTGACCCCGTGGTCGAACGTGGCACGCGCAATATGAAGCACGCGTTGATAGCATACCTGAACCTTTTGGGTTGACAGGAAAGGGATATGTCAATCATGCTATCACAGATTCTCATCTGGCCCAGAATGTGGTTAAATAATGACGAACGAAGTCATCACGGCGATATGCAAAGAAGATCGTGTCGAGTTACTTCGAAACTAGATAATCGTCTTGCTTAATCAGGTTTATCCCCCTGACTCTTAGCCAGTCTTGCTTGGTAGAGGCCTCTCTCCACCGCAAGAATACCGTACATGTGTGACTAGCTAAGGCCCACATTCGACATAGTTTGGCAGAGGATTGCGTCCTCCTACGACTTAGTTTATAGACCCTAAATCTGATGTAATAAAAAACATTATGACGTCGATTGATCATAAACTCAGTTGCAATTATTTCGCTTACAAAATGTAACTTTCTAATATCAAAATGTTATCAAAGATACGCCATTTCTAAACCCTACACAATCCAAGCAGTTTTACATGTTTTTCGAATATGTCTCTGCATAGTGGTTTAGTTAATGGGTCCGCAATCATATTATCAGTGGACAAGTATTCCATAGTGATTATATTGTCTACTACCATTAAAATTTAGCATGAAATTATTTCTCATCAATGTGTTTGGTCCTACTATGGTACTTCAGATTCTTAACTGCCGCAATGGCTGCTTGACTGTCAGAGAAAACCTTCACAGGTTTATTCTCAACATCACCACCAAGCAGTGCAGTTAGAAGCCTTTTGAGCCAGACCGCTTCATGTGCATTCTTAGAGAGAGAGCTATGAATTCTGATTCCATCGTGGACAGCGCGACTTAGGTTTGCTTCTTGCTTTTCCATGAAATGGCGGCATTAGCAAGGAGGAATGCTCCTCCTGTGGTGGACTTACGATCATCCGGATCGCCAACACGGTCGGCGTCAATGTAATCGGTCAATTCTAACTTCCTGCCCTCATAGCACAGTTCGTAGTCGGCAGTACCTTTTCAGATAACGAGTTACTCGTTTTATAGTCATTAAATGTTGATGCACAGGATCTGATAAGAAATGTGCTACTAGGCCTACGCCGTAGCAGATATCCGGACGGGTGCATTGCATGGCGTAGAACAAACTTCCGACCATGCTAAAACATCCTGCACCCTTTATCTATTTAATCTCTGCCAGGTTCTTGGGGCCATCACATTTTGACAGTGCGCACCCAAACAACATTGGTGTTTCCACGAATTTTGGCATCCTGTAATCTGAATCTTTTCAACAATTTGTTGATATAAGCTTCTTGAGATAGACATGATTTCCGGGTAGCTCGATCTCTGCCAGTCTCAATGTCTAAGATATACGTGGCCTCTCCCATGTCCTTCATCTCAAATACAGATGCCAACCAGGACTTTGACTTATTCATAAATCTCATGTCGTTTACAGCAATAAGTATGTCGTCCTTGCATAAGGTTAAGATGACATACTTAGACCCGAAGGTCTTATAATACACGCATGGATCCTTGTGAAGATTCATAAATCCGTTTCCTACAATTTCCTCGTGGAATTTGCGGTACCATTGCCGAGACGACTGTTTAAGACCGTAGATGGACCTTTGGAGTTTACAAAATTTACGTTCGTTACTAGGAGTAATGAAACTCTCCAGTTGCTCCATGCAGATCTCTTCCTCCAGGTTTCCGAGGAGGAATGCGGTCTTAATACTCATTTGGTGAGGTTCGTAACCGAAACCTACGACTTGGACCATGAATGGCCCTACACCATGGATTTACGCACAGGTGGTGAGTATGTTTTGTCAAAGTCCACTCCGTGAAGTTAGGTATAGCCTTTCGCAACGAGTCGAGCTATGTATCGCTCGACCTTTTCCATCAGTGGTGAGCCTTCTTTCAGGACTCACTCTATCCTTATGCCCCTGTGGTTAGCAGGTAAATCAACTTATTGAATGGCTTTCATTTAAGGCGATCTCTCTCATTTAATAATTTCCTCAATTTCTCCGCTTGAGGTCTTTCCAATGCATGTCGAAAGTCGATAGAGTGAGGTTATCACTCTTCCAGATGGGATACATCTTAGGAGAATTTCGACGCCTTTGACTTTCGTCTACGCTTGATTATCCCGTCTTTGAGTCTTAATGTCTCTCCCACTCGGAATAATGCCTCTTATCGGAGCATTTCTTCCAATTGGGATCAATTCTCCCACTCGAGATGATGCTTCTCATCAGAGCATCACTTCTATTGGGTACAAGAGGAGTGATTTAACCATAACCGACAACTTTCCTTATACGACTTCTCGGTCTCAGAACTTTACTTCCAAGATGAATTCCTTGATCACTAGGATCTGGAAACAAGTTTGTCGGATCACTCCCACTGGGAACAATGGGTAGTATAGGTAGTTGTGCCATCCCCTGTTTAGCATTACGGTAATCAGGTTCAACTTGATTCGTCTCAACAACAACAGTGATTTCGTGTGGAAGGAGTTTATTCCTCCCACTGAATTTATAATGAAAATGTCCCCATTATCATTTACCTTGTCATTCACTTGAGATGCTGGTTCAAATCTCCCCCACTCGAATTAAGTGGGACCTGATGTCAGTAATATCCTATTCAGTCTGATCAAGACTCTTTGTACTGAAACCGTCAATGCATTGGAAAATCCGTCCTCAAGTATGTAATGTCTCATGTTCGACCACGACACCATTTGTTAGCTGTAAACATGTACTTTCAAAGAGTAGTTCGCATACTCTTGTCCTAGATACGTGTTTAATGCGCAAATTAATGTCACATGGTGATATGATTTAACTCATTATCACTCTTCAGCTTTCATAGTGGCGTGATTTTACCGATTACAATGAAACATAGTTTTACATTAATGTGAATCATTTTCTCATCATCCCATAGGAAACGTGTGGCAAAATGACAACAACATTTATGTTTACAAACTATGCATATAGAAGTGTGTCATTTGATTTGAATGCTTAGCCTGACTTATCGTTCAAGGCGTACGGAAGGATAATCGTTTAACCGACTTCATCCTTCTTCGTTTGCTAACTTATTTCAGAGATTTTATCCCATCTCCGATCTGAGCATTTTAGGTTTTTTCACATTATGCGTCAGTCGATACTTTTACAAGGTCATAGTAGCTTTCGAAGCCTACTTTCTACCGATGTAAATGTTATCAATAAGTTATTTCCGAAGGAATGCAAACAAAAATTCAGCACAGCATTATTTAAACACTTCATTATTAAACTCATACTTTAAAACGATGTGTTCCTCTTTCGAGGTCCACTTGCGCGAGGCGCAACTTACCCCAGTTTAACCTTTGGTTAAATCGTTTCATTTCTAAATTTAATGCAATTTAATCCAATCGGTTTCGATCATGATTATCATCAAAAATATTTCATTCAATGGATTAATAATAATAAAGAAAGATATAAGCAATATACTTATAAGCAATGCATCAAACAACTAATTAAAAGGATCGAAAAGCTTGAGAAACGTTAATTAATACTTTCTCTGAGCATGGTTACATGCTCAAAATAAAATGTTTCCTGTATTTCAAGGAACATTATTAAGTATCATTTAAATTGAAGAATTTAGAAGAGGTTTATTAAGCAAAGCAAATAAAGATAAAGTCTTTCATTCAATCTTTATATCTTCGGAGCAAGCTCCTCAGGTTTGTGCTTGTTCTACTTCTCGGTTCTGTAATCCAAAAGGATGAATTGAATTACTCTCGAGTAAGAGGATTCCTAGAAGAATTTATGAGTTTATCATTATTCTTCAGCACGTACCTTGGGAGGGTTGGTACAAGCAACACCAAGGTGTCCTTTCACGCCACACCTAAAACACGTTCGAGTTTCCTCTTTACGTGTCTGTTTTATTTTGTCTTTCTTACCACCGAATTGCTTTCGCTTGAACTTCTTCTGAGGTTTTGGAGCTAAAGGCTTGTCAGCCATGACTTGGAGATTCTTTCCCTTCCTCTTGCGCTTACCCTTTTGCTCAGCTGGAACTGAGGATGCAATATGCATTTCCGCCCTATGCTTTTCAGCCTTTAGACGATCCTCTTCCAACTCGAGATGAACTCGCACTTTCTCGAGGTTATCGAGTTGAGTGGCATGGGTAAGGTGCATTTTCATGCTACTCCAAGAGTTAGGTAAGGATCGGATCACGCATTGGACTTTCTGTTCCTCCGTCAGGATTTCTCCTGCTTCATGTTAGACATATGTCTGATATGCTCCTTCATTGTATGCTTTGGATTCATTGTGTATGAGTCTAAAGCGATGTTTGACGATCCCTTCTGGGCAGTGGTGTAAACACCAAACCCTGCCTTAAGACCATCCCATAGGTCCTTGGCAGACTCATAGTGATCATACCGATAGAGTATGTCATCCTTAAGCAGTGACAGCAAGGCGGAACGGATCTACTTGTCCTTTGCATCCCATTCATCATGGGTTTTCTCCAGTTCAGCCGTGAGGTCTCCCTCTGGCCTGACTTTCTTCGTAGTCAAATGCTCCAAACCTCTCATTTCAGCAATTACCATCATCGCTCGCTTATTCCAGATCTTATAATTGTTGTTGTTCAATCTCACTCCCTTGTTCATTTGGGAGATTACATTGCTGATCGCAGCCACTGCTAACACTTTGATAATCATGCAAAAATTAGGTAGACAATAACATTTTGAGAAAGAATTGCATACATCAAATATCTATTAAGATTGAATCCGACAAATAATGATTCCTCGGTCATCTAAATCAACCGACCACCAGTAAACCAATGGAAGATGGTTGTGAAAGAGTTTACATTACTGCTGTTTTCAATCCAATAGATCAGTCTTTTAAAACGGTTTTAATCGCACATTACCGGAACGGGAATTTAAAACAAGCATATTCGATCTTGGCTTTCCCAAGGCCCTTTGTATTTTGGAAAATATTTCGATGAATTTACTCATGCATATATAATTCTACTAACCATGTAAATTATCATACGCAAGTAACATTTTTCAAACAAACCACACTCATGTTTACGTGTCATGCGTCTAATGTTCCGAGGAACTCATGCTTGCATACATAATTCTACTTCCAAGTAAATTATCAAATGCGGCTACATCCTCAACATTCTAGCATACGTGTCAAACATGAATCATTCACATCCATCATACATATTTGGCGACTGGTTTTCAATTTTAAAATCATTGTAAACATTAGGGGCTGATTTGCAATTCATGCTTATATTCAATTACGCAACATTCTAGACATGAATCCTAGGCATTTCCAACCATCACAGCATGTCTATCCTAGTGCGCATTCCATATATTTAACAAGGGTTCTGCCCACAACATGCAGTATCCAGCTAGCTTGACTATCTCAAGACAACATTTCTAATCATGCATTAATATATATATTTAATAATAAACAATTGCAATTCAGCCCTCTAATTAATCCAGTCCCAAAAACATGTATCTCCATCTATCCCCATAATCGAAACAAGACATAAAGGTTAGCAACCCTATGAGCACTGTGTAGTCCATTTAGAGGTTAAACAACATTTGAATTTTAATACTTGACCTCCCTATTTTAATTTACTTGAACTCAGTTTTGAAAACATGGTTCGATTCAGTCAATTTTAGTTCGTTTTGGTCCAGTTCTATTCAGTTCAGAAAATCCGGTTCAGCCCGGTCCGACAAATCCGGTTCGGTTTGGTCCGGTTTTAAATTTTAATATCTGGTTCGGTCCGAATCGGTCCAGTAAATTAGGGTTAGGTTCGGCTCGGTTCAACACAAAAAACCAGTTCGGTTAGATCCACTTAATTACCCCGGTTCGACCCGACCCGACTAGGTCGAACCGATTGAGAAAACCCGGTTCGATTTAAATCCGTCCCGGTTTGACATATTGGACCGGCCCAATAATTAAAATTTCAAAGGTTGGGCCGAAATGTTTACTTGTGGCCCAAGTAGGGTTTTAAAGTCCAAAAATATTTAACTTAGCCACCAAGTAACATTAATTACATAAAATAATTTCCAATATTAAATATATATATATATATATATATATATATATATTTCGGCCAAATTACTAACATATATATATATATTTATTGCCAAGATTATATCTATAAGATTAAATCAATCAACAATATAAATATATATATGTAAAAATTGTCACAATATATAATATATATATTTATTGTCAATATCTTAAATAGGGTAACAAATATAACGACAATATATTTTCTCAATCTTTTAGGCAATTAAATCTATCAATAATATCTTCAACCCTATTAAATATTTAGATATATTAATAGTTATATATATTTATATATATTAATGTGAATCTATCCTAATGTTCCTAATTATAGATATATCGTTACCTTAATTAAAAATTAAAATATGGTAAACAATATAATTTAAAAAAATTCGGCCGAAATATGTCCCTTGGTGATTAAGAAATTTAAAAATTTTACATTGTAATTCACTTAGGGTTTCGGCACTAACACTAAAATTGGGAACAAGTGGTCAAATTTTAATAAGATCTACAATCCAATGTCCGATTTTGATAAATATCATCTTTTTATTGAAGATCATGAACATAAAATTAACCATGAACATCATGAAAAATTCGAATTCTCCAACAACCCCAAAAACTCGATAAAATTTAAAAATTTCTTTTAAAATTTTCGGTTTTTAATTTTAAACTTCAAGAACACCAGTTTATTAAAATCATGAACTCCTAACACAGCCTCTGATAACACTGTTAAATTACGGGGAGTAATCACTACGGAAACTTAAAACAAGGTGATGGATATACGCCCAATTTGAACCCGTTGACTTCCAAACCTTTGTATTTTTATCATCCCATTAACGATTGTAAATCGAAACTTCAACCCGAACACTTTGTGAACACATCAACGGCTCGGACGAGGCCGGAGCGCTCGTCCGACCGGGGCAAACTCACCTAGGTGAGGTTGGGTGGCCACACCCGACCTCCCCTAGGAGAGATCGGGTCAGCCAACCCGATCTCTCCTAGGGGAGATCGGGTGGACCAACCCGATCTCTCCTAGGAGAGATCGGGTCGGCCAACCCGATCTCTCCTAGGAGGGATGGGGTTGGCCAACCCCATCCCCCCTAGGAGGGGTTGGGTGCCCTCACCCAACCCCTACCCTTGGGGGTCGGATTTCTTCCCCCCCAAGGGCCCCTGCGCTATTTTCGGACACCCACACTCGGTTCACGCCGCCTACCTTCTCCGTATCCTAAGGTCTTAATTACGTGCTTAAAGGTTAATTAATTGTGTTTAAGGGCTAACGATGTCATTAAGCCACCTTAATGACACCGTTGCCTATAAATACCCCACCTTCACAACTCATTTGATCATCTTGGCAATTTGGATTATTTTGCTCTGACATCTCTCTAGTTTATCTCTCTAAGAAGAATACTGACTTACGCATCGGAGAGGGTTCACCAGGCACCACCCCCCCCCCCCCTCCGTGTCTGGTACTGCCCCTTCTGCAGGGTAGAAGGAGAGAGGAAGAAAAGGAAGGAAGGAAAGAAGGAAGGACATAGGCTAAGACAGGGCAATTCAGGAATACCGGATCACACACATCCCCAGTAAGGAGTGAGATCAAAGCCGACCACCCGTTGACCTAGATCTCATAACCTAACACTTGGCGCCGTCTGTGGGCTTCGGACAGAAAGCCTGGCTATTACACGAGCTATGACGAACAGTAGGGTGTCCAGGCACCAACGCCCACCCGGGGGCAATGGGCGGAGAAGAGAACCCATACCCCCAGGGAGGCAGCCTAACCCTGGGAAGCAACCAATGCATCCAGAGCCCCAAGAAATACCACAGCCCCCTCAACAACAGAACAACCAGGAGGGAGGACCTTCACGCCCAGCTGGGGCTGAGTCCTCCACAGCCTCCACCCCCCGGGCAAGAAGGCCACAGAGAGAAAGAGAACAACAGGGAGTGCCTTCCCACAACACGGCACCCCCTGAGGGATACTATTATGAAGAGCAACCCCAAAGGTACCCGTATGGGATGCCGGCACAGAGAGATGGCAACCGCGCCCACACAGCGTATGCAAGGCCGGCATACACCCAAGGGACTTACACTGAAGCTCATGAGGAGGAGCAGATCCCAACAGAAGAGCACTACTCGCACCCTCGAGCAGGGCAACGAGAGGAACAAAGAAGATATTACCAGGAGCCACCCCCGGAGGGAAGGCAACAATTCGTGCCTCCTAGGCAACAGCAGAGCAACAGGGCTTACACCCCGCTTGGGGAGGAAAGACAAGCAAGACCTCCAAGGAGGCAAGGCTTCTATGAAGCACCCCAGCAGGCGTACCAAGGGTACTCCTACAGTCCATACCAGCATGGACAAGGGAACCCAGTAAGCCCAGTCTACAACTACAGTGGGTATCAGAGGGATTATATTCCGGCGCAGGTGATGATCACCCCGGAGGAGATAGAAGCCATGATAACCCGGAAATTGAATGAGTCAAAGAAACCCAGCCTGCATTGTCTAAGTGACAAGACAAACCACCCTTTCACAAGGGAGCTGGAGATGAACAGGGTGCCAGACTCCCTGCACACAGTGCAAATTGCAAAGTACAATGGGAAGGGAGACCCCCTAGAGCATATCCAACAACATGAGGCCTCCCTATTTGGGAGGACCACTGATGAAAGGTACAAGGCACTCTTATTCCCAAACACCCTATCAGGGGTGGCCTCACATTGGTTCTTCAGTCTACCCTCTGAAAGCATCCACTCATGGGAGCAGCTAAAAGCTAAGTTTCTGCAGAGATACCTAGGGGAGAGGAAACTCCTCAAGGGAACAGGCTCCATTGATGATGTGAAACAAGAATACGATGAATCCCTGGCCAGCTACTATACTAGGTTCAACCAGAATATTGCAGACATCCAGGGAGACATCACCGAAGGGGAGATTATACGAGCCTTCATCAGAAACTTAGGTCGCTTTGGGTCAACATTGGCTGAAAAGATGGCCAAAAAGCCAGCAAGCACCTTGGAGGAGCTCGCAGGAAGAGTTAAAACGCATATTGACCTTGAAAGGCACAGGGCAAGAAAGAAGGCCAAAATCCAGGCAGCCAAGGAAGATAATCAAAAGCCAAACAAAGGCAAGCCGCCCCAGGCACCGCAGCAAGCAAGGCAGCAGGAATGGCGTCCGCCACAGCAAAGAAACCAAATGGGTGAACCCTTAAAGGCTAGAGAAATAAACGTCATTAAGTTCATCCCATTGAACGCCACTCCAGCCACCGTACTTAGAGAGATGCGGAACCAAAAACTTTTGTCACCCCCTGCAAGGTGGAGAGCCCCAATGGTGGGAAATCACAAGGACAGATGGTGTGACAACCATGAGGCTTATGGTCACGACACAAATGAATGCTTTAGCCTAAAGCTAAGCATAAACAACATCGTCCAGAGGGGAGAACTGAAGCAATTCATAGACCATGGGGGCAACAGTATGCAACTAGGGCCACCACAGAAAGACAAGGGCAAGGGAAAGATAGACTACAACCCTCCACCCAACAAAAAAGGAGTCATAAATATGATACATGGAGGAGTAGCATCGGGTGGCCCAACTGCTAATGCAAGAGAGGTCTATGCATCCAAGCTAAGCTCAGTGCCAAGGTGGAGAAAAAGGCCAAGAGAAGGAGAAGAAGTGAAGATCGAGTTCTCGGAGAAGGACAAGAGCCACATCGTCTTTCCACATGACGATGCTCTAGTTATTACTTTAGATATTGACAATTTTGATGTAAAGAGAATTTTGGTGGATGGGGGCAGCTCAGCTGACCTCCTAAGCCTGAGAGTGTTGGAAGAGATAGGGAAAACCAAAGCAGACATCAAGCCAGTCAACTTCCCTCTAGTTGGCTTCTCAGGGGCAACAAGTTACCCCCTGGGGATGATAACCCTCCCAGTGACCATGGGCCAAGGATGGACCCAGCTGAAGGTAAATGTCAATTTCTTGGTGGTTGAAAGCCTGGGAGCCTACAATGGGATCCTAGGAAGGACAACCATAAACCCATATGAAATAGTGCCATCCACTGTTCACCAGAAGCTGAAGTACATCACGGAGAACGGGGTTGGAGAGGTCCTGGGTGATCAACGCACCGCAAGGCAATGCTACGTCAACTCAATGAGACGTGGATCACACGGGACAGACACAGTGGCTGTAGTCATGGTAGGGGCCAACCAGGACAGAAGAAGGAGGGGAAGGAGACAAAGGCAAGGAAGGAGGAGGAGTGGAGTGACACTCCGTTTGAGCAGGCAGTTTTTTCAAACAGTGCCTACAAGGAGACACAGGAGCAAGGCTGTGAAGGTGACATCCATACCTTGGCAACCAGACACCATAATAGGGAACAGAACAAGGAACTCCATCCTAAAAGGCTTCCGCTACATAGATGATATCAAGCAAATGCCGCGGGAGTCTATATCAAGCTATTTCCAGAGATTATTCAATTATGGTGCCAACATGGACATCACAAGGGGAGAAGCAGTAAGGGCATTCATTAGAAACATGCATCCAAACTCATTCGGGACCTATGGAGGGCTCTATGAGATGGTCATGACGAGCACAATGAGGGAGCTCAAGGCAAGGCTGGACAAGGCATTTGCACAGGAAGCGGAGCAGTTGGATGAAGTTCCGGAGAAAGGAAGAGACACTGACATATTGGGAGGATGTGTCAATTTCACATTCACACCCCTCACAATCAACATAGAAGAAATTTTCCACAAACACCTGAAGGAAGAGCTACCAACATGCAGGGAGGAAGGCAAGGCCTTCCTAGGAAGAGATGCACAGGGTTGGTGTGAGTACCATGGGACCTGGGGACATCAAACCAACAACTGCATGGTGTTGAAGGTGGAAGTGGAAGAAATAATTTACAATGGAGGCTTCAAGGAATACGTGGCAACAGACACAGTGACCACCCCATATCCTTAGTTTCATATTTAGTATTTTGCATGTTTCAGCTTTACAAGCTTTTCAAAAAAACAACCTTTGGAGAAGGAGAACTCACGAAGTTACTCCAACTCTACAACTATCTTTGATTCCTACAAAGGATGTCTTGGTGCACCAAGGCATCCCAAGTGTACAAAAACATGAATGCTCCTAAGGGAGTAGAAGTTACTCAAAAATATTTTCCAGTGAATGTAGTGGTATAATCACAAAGTTATCCTTACACAGATACGACTTCAAGTCAATGACAGGTTCGACGCCCCCAAGAGCGTATCTTGAGAGTAGTTATTACACTACGTCATTCGACGCCCCCAAGAGCGTATCTTGAGAGTAGTGTTCATACTACGACCTTCGACGCCCCCAAGAGCGTATCTTGAGAGTAGTTATTACACTACGAATTCGACGCACCAAGAGCGTATCTTGAGAGTGGTTTCCAAAAACTACGAACTTCGACGCCCCCAAGAGCGTATCTTGAGAGTAGTGTTCATACTACGACCTTCGACGCCCCCAAGAGCGTATCTTGAGAGTAGTTATTACACTACGAATTCGACGCACCAAGAGCGTATCTTGAGAGTGGTTTCCAAAAACTACGAATTCGACGCCCCCAGGAGCGTATCTTGAGGTAGATTTGCAACCTACCAGATTCGACGCCCCCAAGAGCGTATCTTGAGGTAGAAAAAACACTACCAGTTCGACGCCCCCAAGAGCGTATCTTGAGGTAGATTTCAACTACAAGTTCGACGCCCACCAGGAGCGTATCTTTGGTCTAACTTGAGCCCTCCGGGAGCCTATCCTGTGAAACGTTAAGTGCCGTCCGAGAGCCTGTCTCGTGAACAGATTTCGACGCCCACCAAGAGCGTATCTTTGGTCTAACAGTACAACGTATACCGTGTAAGGGGTATCAGAAGAGATCATCACACCATGCTTAGAAGGATACCATTCTTAGAAGGATACCATGCTTAGAAGGATACCATGCTCAGAAGGATACCATGAGAAAGAAATTTCTAAGTAAAGTAATGTGAAGAACAAGTAATGTTTTTTCTTTATGAAATGGCAGGTAAGACATGAAGGAAAGCACGAAAGAAAGACAAGTAAAGGAAACACATCAAGAGAAGAGCCCATAACCAAAGAGATATATACAAAAAGATGAGAAGCACTAATGTAAAGGCAAATGAACCACGTAGTCAACAACACAATGCGGCAAAGGAAAGTAACAACAAACACCATCACAATCTCAAAAGACACTCAACCCATACAAGGGGAGAAGGAGTGTAGTTATATATACAAGGATAGCATGAGATAAACACGTCAGTCAGAACCTTCAGGGGAGTCACCCTCACCCCCTGAAGCTGAACCGCCAGCGGAAATGGATGAAGAGGAGGAGTCTGAGGTACCAATCTCCACAGGTGTAGCATCCACCTGGGCAGGGGCAGGCTCGTCTGCAACGGCAGCCTGACCCATCAGAACAGTCACGTAGCCAGTGGCGTATGGCCCAAAGTCACCAAGGTCACCAAACGGGAACTGAGGATCAATGCGGAAAATGTGATCAACCAGATACTCACCGAACTGGTTCATCTCCTGAGTGAGACGCGCGCTATAATCGGCGGTGAAGGCAGAGGAGGCCTTGTACTCAGACACCGCGACAGCCCTCTCCTCCGCCCGACACTTAGCCTCCAACTTCCGCAACTCCTCAGAATGGAGCGACGCGGCAACCTCAGCTTCCCGGCGCAAACTGCCCACAGTAGTCTCAAGCAAGGACACCTGGTCCCGGAGCTCCTGCATCCTCAAATCAGATACACGCGCCTTCTCAGCAGCAGTGGCGACCTCCGCCTTGAGAGAGACCTGGCTGTCCTCAAGGGTCTTCTTCTCGTCAGATAACTCGAGCACGAGCGAGGACATGTTCACCATGTCAGACATACCCTAACAATTCAAACAAGGGATGAGTAACCGAAAGATAGCCATTATGAAAGTAATAAGAGGAAAGTAAGGAACAACTCACAGGTGCATAACGAGAAAGTACCCCTTGAACAAAGCGCCGAGTCTCCCCAGGAGACTTGGGCGGAGCAACACGATCGCCAGGGGGGATGGCGCCGCGGAGTACGCGGACGCCAACCTCAGGAGTCCGCAAGGAGGAGGTGCTATCGAGGTGGAACTCCTTCAGACCAGCGAAGGGAGTCCACTCAGACCCAATAACATCTTCATCAGTAAGACGTGCGAAATCCTTCCGACTTAAAGTCGGAGGCCCACCTACACAAGCAAAGCAAGTCAAAGAAGAATATAAACATAGAAGGATCAGCAACAAGGTAAAGATCATACCTGAGGACCGTGCCCTCGGCTGGGGGGCAGGGGAACCACCACCAGCAGGTCGCTTCCCTTTGTCAGCCAGGGAAGGCACCTCTTCGACCACCATCTCCTTATCACGAGATAGGGTCGGAGGACGAGCACTAGGCGAAGCAGGATCCACGGCCTTCTTTCTCTTAGCAGCCGAGGCCCCGGCCTCAGAATCAGATCTCCGCGGCTTGGACTTGGAAGGTCCAGAATCTCTGCCAACGGAGACGACCCTCTCGGTCACCAAGAGGGAGCGCCCTAGCAATATAAGAAAAGCAAGATAAGGAAAACACAGATTATACCATAAAGAAGCAAATAGGAGAAAGCATACCAGAGGCCCCAGCCTTCTTCCCAGGCAGGGGGGATTTCTTCAAAGCAGAACTAGAAGGAGCCTTCCTCTTGCTCAGATCAACAGGGGCTCCCTGCACGTTATAGGTTTTTCCATGAAACCAACCTACAAAGGAAGAGCAGAAGGTAAATAAAGATGGAAAGACCAAGTGACATACCGAACCCCCGGAGTCAGGAGTCAAACTGATCCCGGCCTCGTAAAGATCCGTCTCAGTCACTAAGGACACGGGGCAATATGACCGAGTCCTGTTGCTCTCGTGAATGATCTTCATAGTCTTCAAATCAACTGAGGAGAACTCTCCAAAAGCAGGCCAACCATCGGACCGATCCTCATTCAAGACCGACCAAGTGACGTATCGGTCCGTAATGAAGAAGTAATGCTTAGCCCAGTGACTGGCCGAATTGTCACTCCGGGTCACGAAGCGGAGGGAGGTATCCCACTCGACCCCACTCAACCCGAAATCAGCGAATCGGGGATCCTTGAAGGTCGGATGGCGAGTTACGAAACTCGCAAACCCCACCTTCGTCTGGTACTGGAACCGATAGAAGCATCGGAATAGAACGAGAGAGTACTTCCAGGAGTACCAATGGCACAATACCCGGAAGCCCACCCAGACACGGAGGGCACTGGGGGCAAGGTTCACAGGAGAAATCCTGAAGAACCTGCTCAACTCTATAAGCTCGTCACAGTAAGGCAACCTCAGCCCGAATCGGATCTGGGAAGGGTACACGGCGACCTTCCCTATAGGAGGCTCCGTCACCGTCTCGCGAGTATTCCCCAAGGAGGGGAGAAAAGGATACAGAGGCTCATCTAGGGGACAGATATCTCCTAGGGTAACATGTTCATTGTAATCGGACCTAGTGAGATGGTTCTCCGACAGGATAGCAAGACCTAAGGCAAAGGTAGCAGGAAACCCCAAAGCACGAATCAAATCTCGACTAACACCCCAATGAAGGTCACGGTACTAAGCTAGCAATAGGAAAGGAAATAATGCGACCAAAAAGGAAGAGAAAGGGAACTCACTCATCCTTCGGAGAATACGACGTCTCTGAAGAGTCTGTGTGCGCGGACACCACCAAGAATATAGTACCTGCCACGACACGACAAATATCAAGACAAGGAAAATTTCCGAAGAACCGGAAACACTCCGACACCCGACCAACGACAACAATCAAGGATCCAAAGACACCCGGCAAAGATAGTCAACATGAGTCAAAGACACCACGACAACCAAGTTGAATAATTTATCCGAGCCTAAGATCGGGTTTTGGAGAAAATTACCGTTATACCCCCCAACAAAAATCCACAACTACCAACGGCTATCTATGGCTATCCCACATTCAATTAAATTTCGGCAATCAAGCATCGACAATCAAGCATCGGCAATCAAGCATCGGCAATCAAATATCAACGATTCAAAAATCGACGTTTTACGCGGTAACGGAAAGGAAAGGAGCGGACCTTCGGAAAACCCGACCCGATGTGATAAACGGGTCCGGAATTCGAATTTCGAAGTCGGTCGGAATCAGCCTCTCGCCGGAGCCCCAATCCCGTCGTCGCCAGAGTCGTTCCCGGCCGTCTCTCCGTCGCCGGAATCCGTCCCAGACCTCGCCGGAGCTGCCTGGTCCCTCTATCGACGATCCCGGCCGGACCTGACGCTGCCACCACCGGAGACGAGTTCGCCGTCGAAAGCTCCGGACGCCGCCGCTCGCCTGGTCGTCGCTCCTCACCGGCCAAGAACCTGCCGCGTCGCCGTCCGTCAGTCGCCGGGAATCGAGCCGCCGTCTGGAGATGCTGGTCCACCGGTGGCCTTCGTCTGCACTAGTGACCACTTCTCGCCGGAGTTGCTGGTCGGATTTCTGCCTCTTGGTGGAAATTCCGGCCGGCCCTAACCTTGGGGGTGCTCTCCAACCTTTCTTGCTCTCTAAGGGTGAGTGAAGAGGGAAGATGGTGGCTATGGTGACTCTTGGAGGTATTTTTCTAACTCTCCTTTTTTATGTTAAAAGGATGATAGGGTTTTTTAGAGGGTTTTAATCACCACCATCCATCTATCCTTAAATAAAATCTAAGGGCCAAGGAAAAGCCATCATTTTTATCCCTTTCAACTATAGCTAGGTATATCTCCATATAGTTTTATTTTTGAGCATTCCACACTTAGGAAAATTTTTAGCCAAAACTAAATTTTTCCTCACCTAGATAGAATCTCGGCACGAATTTGAAGCATAAGTCATCTAGTTGCATTCGTATCACACCCCTGTGCAAGTGTGTATTTTTTTTGAGTATGCATCTATAGCAAGGATAAGTTTATTGCTCCCACCTCAGACGGACGCGTGCCTAGGCACACGTCCGCGCTACTCTGACGTTTACAATTCCTCTATCTCATAAGGCAGGGGGCAAAGTCAGAGGCACGCATCCATGGGTAAGTAGGCATTCAGACAAGAAGGTAAAATCCCGGTTTCAAATTGCGCGTGTCATACCATCCTGAAATAGAGTCAATCAAGGGTTAAGCCATTGGTTGACTCGGGGGCATGTGATGGATATACGCCCAATTTGAACCCGTTGACTTCCAAACCTTTGTATTTTTATCATCCCATTAACGATTGTAAATCGAAACTTCAACCCGAACACTTTGCGAACACATCAACGGCTCGGACGAGGCCGGAGCGCTCGTCCGACCGGGGCAAACTCACCTAGGTGAGGTTGGGTGGCCACACCCGACCTCCCCTAGGAGAGATCGGGTCAGCCAACCCGATCTCTCCTAGGGGAGATCGGGTGGACCAACCCGATCTCTCCTAGGAGAGATCGGGTTGGCCAACCCCATCCCCCCTAGGAGGGGTTGGGTGCCCTCACCCAACCCCTACCCTTGGGGGTCGGATTTCTTCCCCCCCAAGGGCCCCTGCGCTATTTTCGGACACCCACACTCGGTTCACGCCGCCTACCTTCTCCGTATCCTAAGGTCTTAATTACGTGCTTAAAGGTTAATTAATTGTGTTTAAGGGCTAACGATGTCATTAAGCCACCTTAATGACACCGTTGCCTATAAATACCCCACCTTCACAACTCATTTGATCATCTTGGCAATTTGGATTATTTTGCTCTGACATCTCTCTAGTTTATCTCTCTAAGAAGAATACTGACTTAGGCATCGGAGAGGGTTCACCAGGCACCACCCCCCCCCCCCCTCCGTGTCTGGTACTGCCCCTTCTGCAGGGTAGAAGGAGAGAGGAAGAAAAGGAAGGAAGGAAAGAAGGAAGGACATAGGCTAAGACAGGGCAATTTAGGAATACCGGATCACACACATCCCCAGTAAGGAGTGAGATCAAAGCCGACCACCCGTTGACCTAGATCTCATAACCTAACACAAGGTACATGCTAGTAATCAGAATTACGCAGCGGAAGATTCACACATATCTTTAAGATGATCCGTAGACCCAAGATCTTCTCAGAAGGGAGTTCACGATCCTCCGGTCGGGACCCGTAGAGGTTCTTGTTAGAGAAGCCCTACGCGGTACAAGCTCCACAGCAAAGCCTCTGATCGATTATTGGCACGGGGACAGATCTCTGAAGTGTTTGCTTAAGAAGGTCCTTAAGAAGAGGCAACGAAATTGAAGACGAAATTAAGAAGGTCTTTTGGATCTTGTTTTGATTTCAAAGGTAAAACTATCTTTTCAAAATCAAATTTATTTAATGGATCACGTGAAAGTTACACGCGTGACTTGCCATCCAATTTTGACGAAAAAATCGACTAGGGACTAACAAAAATCAGTTTTGAATCGTCAATTTGAGGAGGCGCGGGGTTCTAATACATAGAGGCAGCCACCCTGGCAACCTCGACTGGACCGACCAGGAAGTAGCAGCACCAGTCAGCCACCATTGCAGAACTCAATAACCATTACCATGCCAGCAGCTGCGCAGTCGAACAAAGATCTGGTACTGTCTACCCGATCACAAGTTGCTGCTAAGAGAATCACGCCTGTCAGTCTTTCAGTGGTTGCTTTTGTTTCCCCATCTATTACAACCTTTCCTGTGGGAAACCAAGTTGAGGACGAGGACACTGAAATGGAAGGTGCTTTGACTATCTCGAAACCGATCATTGAGGAAGTGGTGGAATGTCTCTCGCCGATACGGGAAGGCAATAATCCCCCGACAGCAACGGGGTTAAGCCCCATAATAAGCCGGTTATCGTTGAAGAGGAAAGTTGGGGATGAGGACGACATAGAATCATCGGAAAGGAAGAAGGGTAAAGCTCTCGTCATATTCCCGCAAGCGCAAGTGATGAGCGCACTGGGTCGTGGTAGAGGTCGTGGAAGACCGAGGGGAAGCCATGGTCGAAGGAGGATTTTGGCGCTTGGAGGACAGGCGTCAGCTGAAAATACGGGTTTTGGTGGTTGTCCTGAAACAGCCACACGGGGGCCATGAGTCTACTTTGTTGGAACTATCAGGGAATTAGGTCCGACCTGACGGTTTCTCACATTAAGGACCTCCGAGAATCGGTCGGAAGTGTGTGAGCGTGCTCGACGGGATGTTAGAATGCAACATGGAGAGTATGTTGAACCGGAGGGTTTATCGTGTGGTTTGGCTTTATGGTGGACTAATGATGTTAGTGTTTTCATCTTGTTTAAGTCAAAAAACATCATCGATTGTACCGTCCGTTGTGAAAGCACAGGTGTTATGTCGTATTTAACGTGTGTGTATGGGAATCCGATCTTTTCTAGAAGATTGGAAAATTGGAAAATGTTAATGCGTTTAGCAAGATGGCGTAGAGGCCCATGGATCTGTATAGGCGACTTTAATGAAATCCGAGCACACCATGAATAGAAGGGAGGGATTCATAAGGATCAAACTCGAATAGATTCTTTCAATGCCATGATTGACGGGGCGGGGCTTATGGATTTGAATTTCAAGGTGTTGGGTTATAAATAAACCCGACTATGTATGTACGTTCTTGGTCTATGGTGATTTCCTACAGGTGACAGGTCGAGTACGCTTTCAGGGCGAGGAGAAGAAGTCGACGACCTTTCTTGTTTATTCCAACCATTTGGAGATAAAAGGTCGACTACCAATCATGAAGAAGTCGACTTCTAAAGAATGACTGGTCGACTATGGAGACTTAGAGAATCTTCCAGAGGACAGGTGGCGACCTGCTTCCCACCGTCTCCAAGGGAAAACCTTCCCTCAAAGTAAAGACAGGTGGCGACCTGCTTCCCACCGTCTCCAAAGGAAAACCTTCCCCCGAAGTAAAGGCGAGATGGCGACCTGCTTGTCACCTGCTTCAGCCGCCTTAGGAAAGACTTCCCTCCTAAGTAAAAGTGAGGTGGCGACCTGCTTGTCACCAGCTGACTGACAACCGCTTCTATCAGCCAATCACAAAGGGTTGATTGCCGCCCCTAGGCAACCAATCAGAGGCCAGTAGCCGCCTCTACAAAGTCGGTAAACTCCCCTATAAATAGGGACCTATCTTATTCAATTAAATTAATCTGCTCTAAATACTTATATATTACACTCTCAAATACATTACTAACTTAAGCTTCGGAGTGGAATCAGGGGCCATCCCCACCCCTTTTTAGGTGCTCGACCTTAAAAGTCTCCCGAAGGAAATCAAGTCCTCGAGAGAGCTACATCCGAGGCGAAGCCTAGAAGTCCATTCCGTGAAGTTTGAGGCCACGTCATTTTGATCCCAACACAAGGGACCGATGTTCACTTGGTCAAATAACCGGCGGAATGGAATTTTAGTTAGGGAGAGGCTTGATAGAGGACTCATTAATACATAATGGCTGGAGCTCAATCCCAAGGCACAAGTCATACATGAACCATCTGTCGGCTCCGACCATAGCCCGATAGTGGTTGTTTTCGAATATGGTGATAAAAAAAGCCCACAGCGATTCTGGTTTGAGGATATGTGGACGGAGCATCAAGAGTGTGATCCGCTAGTTCAGACAACGTGGACCACACTAACAACAATGGGCGATGGAGACCAAATTGCTGTTGTAGAACGAAAATTGGCTAATTGCAAAAGGAGCCTCATCCCATGGAGAAAAGATCGGTTTGGAAACAACAGGAAGGAAATTAGGAGCATATATGAGCGTTTAAAACATATCCAACAAGGCACCGATGATGGAAATACGCCGTTAGAGGAAGACGAGTTAAGGAAAAGGCTCGGCGAATTGTGGAAACGAGAGGAAAATTATTGGAGGCAACGATCCAGAGTTAAATAGCTGAATTATGGGGATCGGAATTCAAAGTTCTTCCACATGACGACTATCGACAGGAGTAGAAGAAACAAGATCTTGCACCACCTAGTTGAACTCGGCCAGCCGCTAACTAGCGAGGAGGGGATCGGTCATGTTATGTCAAGTTTCTTCAAGAACCTCTTCACCTCGGCGGGTAACCGAGATTGGGGAGATGTACTCGACGTGATTCCCACACGGGTGGATGACCAAATGAATGCGCAACTGCTCCGGCCGGTTACGATGGAAGAAGTTAAATGCGCTACATTTGGCTTGGGTGGATCAAAAGCACCGGGCCCAGACGGATTCCCGGGTCTCTTTTTCCAACGTTAATGGGGAGTGGTGGGTCGTAACTTATTCAGTATGGCCGCGGCTTTCTTCGAGACGGGATCCTTCCCGTTATCTTTGGGCAGCACAGACTTAGTACTCATTCTGAAGGTCCCAAACCCAATAACTCCTAATGAGTTACGACCAATTAGCCTTTCCAACTTTGCGTACAAAATTATGTCAAATGTCATGGTGAACAACATGAAACCCCTCCTCACTGATTTGATCACCCCGTACCAAAGCGCCTTTCTGTCGGGAAGACTCATCCAGGACAACATTATTGTTGCTCATGAAGCTTTTAACTTCCTAAGAACGAGGGGGAGTGCGATACGTGAAGATTGCGCGGTCAAAGTGGATATGAATAAGGCATACGATAGAGTGGATGAGATTTCTTGCAAGCGGCTATGGTAGCAATGGGCTTTAACGACCGGTGGGTTTATATGATACACGCATGCATAGCAAATGTCGCATACCAGATTGTCATCAATGGCAAGCATACCAATCAATTTCGGCCCACCCGCGGGATTCGCCAAGGTGACCCACTCTCGCCTTACCTATTCATAATAATGGCGGATGTACTATCACAGATGATCTCTTATGAGGTTGAGAGAGGAAACTTGGAGAGTATTCGATTAAATAGGGGATGCCCACTCCTACACCACGTGTTCTACGCGGATGATTCCATATTTTTCATTCATGCGACAGAACAAAACGCTTCCTCCCTGAAGTGCATCGTAGATCGATACTGCATAGCCTCCGGTCAAGAGATGAACTTAGCGAAATCAAGCATATATTTCGGTTTGAATGTCGGGGATGACACAAAGAGAGTTGTACGGAATGCGTTGGGAGTTCAAGCCACGAGAAACCCGGGGAAATATTTGAGACTGTCAACGGTATAGGGTCGATCGAAAAAGGAGGCACTAGGCTTTTTAAAGGAGCGCATCACAGCCAAACTCCAGGGATGGAAATCTCTCCTATTGAACAATGCGGGACGTGAGGTCTTGATTAAATTGGTAGTCACTGCGATGCCGACATACACAATGAGCGTCTTCCTCTTACCAAAAACATGGTGTGCATAAATCAACTCTCTAATAGCTTGGTTTTGGTGAGTACAACGGGGAAACGAAAGGCGCATGCATTGGAGATCTTGGGATACCCTTACAAGGCTGAAGGCCAATAGTGGGCTTGGTTTCAAAGAACTCCAAACTTTCAATGTCACATTACTCACAAAAATGGCTAGGCGACTACTACATGACCCGACTGCTTATTGGGCTCGAATGTTGAAAGGACTATATTTCCCACATACAACGTTGCAAGACGCGAGGAAGGGTGCTCGGGCCTCATGGGGATGGACAAGTTTATTGGAGGGGAGAGATGTGCTAATGGAGAATGAGATGTGAAAAATAGGAGATGGTCGGAGCGTTGACATTTACGGGGACGCATGGGTCCCGAATATACATGGGTTCCGTATCTCCTTGCCTCGGCCTGTGACGCGTGAAAGGGATGATATGCAGGTCTCTTCTCTAATCAATGAAAACCTCAACTTGGACCTCCGAAGTCTACAACAAAATGTGTCGATTTCTGAGTTGCAAGCCATCTAGTCGATCCCTTTTCCTTCCGTATAGAAACCTGATTAGTTCA
The DNA here is from genome assembly GCA_036873135.1 of Clarkia xantiana subsp. parviflora. Lineage (NCBI taxonomy): Eukaryota > Viridiplantae > Streptophyta > Magnoliopsida > Myrtales > Onagraceae > Clarkia > Clarkia xantiana. The sequence continues at coordinate 38,666,329 of JAPTYO010000008.1, forward strand.
TTTGGCCGCATACCAGATCGAGAGCTGTGTAATTTAGCTCGGCCTATATTCAACTACGGGAATAGGGAAGTAATATCGGGGAATTTAGTACCGAAGTTCAATCAGGCTCATCTTTGAAGTGGAAATACATATGGGAAATGAAGACGGTGCCTAAGGTCCGTGAATTCATTTGGCGACTCCTCTCTAACGCACTGGCGGTCCGGGATAGCCTAAGTAGGCGTGGGATGAATATTGATACGAGATGCCCTTTTTGCAATGTGACCTAAACCGCGGAACACATGGCTTTTCAATTCGCATGGACTACACAAATTTGGTTTGCCACTGTAGCCGTTCGACCAACCGAGGTCGTAGTAGCGTCAATATTGAAGTTCTTCACTTGGGAAATGGAGGTTCCCGGATTATCGAAAAAGGACAAGCAGATTCGGTGGTCCCTAATTGGTATTACTTGCTGGGCGATTTGGAAGGAATGGTGTCGTGCCATACACACTGGAGAAATCCCGAACCCCGTCGCCACGTCCGTAAGGGTATTGCGTGACCATAATGAATTTTGGGCCGCACAATCACCCGTCTCACCACTATCTCACCCGGGCACTAACCAAGTTCACAACCTTGCTAGCTACTGGGAGCCGCCCCGCATGAAGTAGTGAAAATTAACTGTGATGCCTCCTATGATACACTGGCGAAACACGTGGGAATTGGTGTACTTGCTCGGGACGCGCACGGGAATCTCGTTGGGGGATGCAACCAATTTAAGAGCGGCTTGGGTGTTTTAGAGCTCGAAATAAAAGCGGTGGAGAAAGGAATCGAGCTTGCAATTGGACATGGATTGCTAGATATAATCATCGAGTCTGATTCGGCGGAGGTCGTTCAACAGTTGAAGGCCGAGATTGGGAGTTCCGACTGGAGGATTGCTACACAGGTTGCAAACGTCTTAGCCAGGATCGGCTCACTACGTAGTGTTGTGTGGTCTTGGATTCCGCGAAAAGTAAATGAATGTGCTAACTAGGTTGCCGTTCAATCCAGAAAGAGGTCGTGTTCTTTAAATTGGGTATGCGTACCCCCGCCCTCTCTTTTATCTTTACTTGTAAAGGATCAGGATGTTGCCCCACCTTGAATGTTTCCGTATGAATGAATGAATTATCTTTTGGCCAAAAAAATATAAAGGTGTATAATATACAAAAATCTTAAATATGTGCAATAATAATATTGATGCAAATATACGGGGCGATTTGAAAGTTTTCCCTTTTATTAAAATATACTTCCAGGAAATCTCAAAATAAATGTTTATTTTTTAGGGTTTAAAATCCTATAGGTACCTGAGTAAACATGGACTGAAAAATTGGTACATAAGATAATTTTTGTCACTTTAAGATAACTCAGAAGTCCAAACGGTTGCACCGTCAATTTACCCATCCATTATGGACCGAAAGTGATCATGTGCTTAGAGTGTGATCACTAGTGATACTTGATAATACAAATATACCATTTTCTTCTTCTTACAGAGATAATTTTTGTCACTTCCAAGTAGGGCTGTAAACGAGCCGAGTCGAGCCGAGTATCTTGCAAGCTCGACTCGACTCGACTCCTTTTACTCGAGTTCGAGCTCGAGCTCTAACTCGGACGAGCCTTAATTTTTCGAGCTCGAGCTCGAACTCGAGTCGGTGACATACTTGACGGATTCGAGCTCGGCTCGACTCGGCTCGATAAGGCTATATTTTTTCAATTAAATCGTAAACGACGCACCTTAGCTCGAGCTCGAACTCGACTCGATTAGGCTTTTGGCTCGAGCTCGAACTCGACTTGAACTCAATATAACATATGTAATATTATTATTTAAAGCTCGAAAAACTTGAGTTCGGACTCGAACTCGACTCGAATAGGCAAAATAAAAAAGCTCGATTAGGCTCGCGAGCCTCTCGAGTCGAGTACCAGTGAACTCGACTCGGCTTCAGAAAAAGCTCGACTCGAGCTCGACTCGACTCGAAATTTAGCGAGTCGAATTCGAATATCGACCGAGTCAATCTCGAGTAGCTTGACTCGTTTACACCCCTACTTTCAAGTACCTCAGAATTCTAAAGTGTTGCACTATCACTTTACTCATCCATTTTGTGTCTAATCTTCCAAAGCGCTTCTAATCTTCCTGTTATATTGTTGTTATAGACAACGCTTAATTAATAATTAGACGATTGAAACTCAACTCGTTCCTTTCATGCCATGTTGCACTCTTGTATAGTTGGGTTGCTCATCACCACTATCGAACTCTTAAACTTCAAGTATTTCCATACAACGCTTCATCCTATTCCTCACTTTAATTGCAATTTCGGAAGATCCGGGATCAAATATTAAACATCAAATGACCAAATTGAAAATAATTACACTTTTTAGGTTACCAAAATAGTAAAATCGATGATATGAGTCTTTATCCTTTTATCATGATTTAATTTACAATGAATTAGAATGGATATGATAATAAATAGCCCTAAAAATATTTTCATCTCTGATCTTTCATGTTTAGAAGAGTTTTCCTTAGTTTTCACAACACGCGTTGCAATCAAGGCGGATTCTTAAGGTCATGACACAAATCTACAACGTACATTAAATTGATGAATTCAACATACAACTTTCTACGATTATCGTGTCATATGTGAGTCATAGAACATACACAATATATATTGTGATGAAAAATGAGTGAGTGGTTAAATAATTTTGACAAGAAAGTTCACGAGATTTGAAAATAAAGTTTTTTTGGGACATGAAAGTTATGGTTTATGATTGGTGTATGTGGTTAAGAATTTTGATGATACGTTGATTAAGACCAAATACTATATATTGGAAAAGATAAGATAAACTAAATTATTAAACAAAGAATAATTAGCATGAATGTTAATTCTCTTTGGATCAACGTTCAGTTCAATTTGAAGTGTATATTCGAATTATTATTTTCTTGTATCAAAATTCGAACACTTCTACACTCAAGGACGTTTTAGACACATTCTTGATATTGCCCATTTAATTGGTTAACCACTTTGAATAATCCCTAAATTACTTCCTTTTTCTTCTCGACCATAATTATTTATCTGACGTGTCATATGGTGGAGCCAATAAGTTATTAATTTTTAAGTAGAACTAAAAGCATAAATGTGATCGCATATGCATGCATGAGCTCATCCATATGTATTAGTAAACGATTAATTCACTAAGCAGTGAAGAATTATATTTATATATCCATGAAAAATATTTCATTCATAGGAAATATATATAAAATATATACAAAACATATATAATATTGATACATAAATATAATTTACAAATTCAAAGTGATATTCCTAGACATGTTATATTAAATACATAAATGCAAGATGCCACAAATGGACAAATGGTTGATGAGCCTCCCTAAAATTTTGGTATTATGCAATTTAACCAAAAAAGTGTAATTATTTCGAATTTGGTCATTAAAAGTTTAATATTTTGACCCAAGATCTTCCAAGTTCCAACATTGTGATTAAAGTGATGGATAAGATGAAGCACCAGGAGGAAATACTCTAAGTTTAAAAGTTCAATAGTGATGATGAGCAATCCGACCGGGTTTAATAATAATTAAGTATTGGTTAAAACAACAATAAAACGACTATTATAAGTTTTTTTTTTTTTATCATTGTACCGAAAATGGACGATTAAAGTGACATTGCAAAACTTTGAAATTATGAGATACCTGAAAGTCACAAATATTATCCTAAGTAATACGAATAAGACATGAATATATTTTTTTCGTCAAGTGCTATTAGTAATCACGTGCTAGACACTTATCACTTTCTTTCCAAAAGGAATAGTTAAACTGATGGTGCAATAATTGGATTTCTAAAATACTTAAAGTCAAAATAATAATTTCAAGTACCAATTTGTCACATGTTTACTTTTTTTTTTTTTGGTAAAGTATGTCATTCATCAAACAAACAAGCGTACAACAACAAAATACAAAGTACAAACTACCGGGTACAACAACTAACTACTAAGTTTAAACAACATCAAGGAAAACAACTGAGACTAGAAAGGATAATCGGGTCTTCCGAACGACGTAGATTATTCAAAGCACTAAAAGGAGACAAAGCAGTACAAGAAGGTGATACCAAAAGTCTAACCAAAAGAAGTGAATCCGTCATAGTCTTCAATGAGTCAATCTCGTCGGAATATGCTGTTGCTAGTAGGAGTCCCGTTTTGCATGCTAACGTCTCAGCTAAAAGAGAAACAAGAAAAAGAAGGCCAATCCTACAAACGTTCGTCAATAGGTAAACTCGGTCACATATAACTACAACTTCAAGTGCGTGGATGACATGAAAGGTAAGAAAAGCCAACTTCCTAGGCTTGAACCTCAGAAGCTGCATAACAGAGGAATAAAACCAAACCCGTTACACCATCCTCGACTAGTGGAGTTGAGATTGAGGACTAGTAAAACAATCGAAGACCTGGAGAAGTGTACGAGCCCTGGGATAAAGCATAGGAGCCCCTAGAGATAAACAGTTGACCTCATCCAAATCCAAGGAACCCACCGCAGCAGAAGCCTTAGGAGGGACGTGGTTTGTAACTAGTACACGAAGCTCAGCTACGCAGGCATGGAGACATGAGGCCCCAAAATGGAAGCTCATGCATGGACCATCTCGGAGGATCAACGGATCCACGTGAGGGATCTGCGGTGGTGGCCTGGGGTTAAGCACGGGGTGGGCTCTGTTGTTATGAGGTTTGGAGTAGCAGCCGTGGCACCTGAAGCGCCTGGTGGCTCTCAAGCGTTCTTGATCATATGGACGGACTGGTGAAATCCTAGTGGCCTTGAAGATGAAAACGTCTATTAGGGAAAGAGGATCCCAAGAAAGGGCGCATCAGGTAGTAGACATAGGAGGGAAATCTGGGGGAGGGATGATACTTGAGCTGATAGGATGAGATAAAACTTCAGGCGACTGAAACCCTGGTGGAGTGTGAGGCGGTGGTCTGTTTTCCTGACCTGCCAAAGAACGGTGAAACCTATGCTGTCTCACAACTATCAGATGCGTGACAATAGGCTTTTGAAGGGCAGATAGGGGTGTGGAAGCCCCGTGGTTCAGTGATGGCTTTGATGTAGAAACTGTGGTTGTTGTGACTATGATGTGGCTTCTGTGGCGATCGAAGTACCAAAAGCGCCTTATGGTCCTAGATTTGACTTGATCATTTGTACAGACACACTGAGTCTTAGCATACCTGATTACGAAAGTTTTAATGGTGGCGGAAGGAGTCCAAACGGGGGCGATTCATATTGTGTATAGGGGGTGGATATCTGTTATAGAATGAGACTCGAACGGATCAGACGACCAGGCAATCGGGAGCTCCGGGTGGTAGCAAATCTGACTCTAGCGCGGTTATGGACTCCAGCAGGCCTAGTGGCCCTTAAATATGAAGAGAACGACAAGAGGAGGGGCCTGTTTAGGGGCTCTGCTGATGGAGGACAGGTAGGGGAAGCCCGACGGAGGGAAGCATGGTGGCGGGAAGGGCGGAGCACGATGGAACGGGGCGACCGACGCATGAAGAGCTGGCCCGTAGCAGACGATTTCGGAGCGTCGAAATATAAAGGTGTTCTTGGGTACCCCATGTCCAAGGTTCGACGATCTGGCATGGTGAGGGAAAGTCTGACTTCGGTAGTGATATGGATTGGTATGGTTCGGTGTGGTAGGTAATGGTGGGACGCCGAACCATACACAGCCGGATGCGTCGAAGTTAAATGAAGGTTAGCTAGGCAACATGTGGTGTAGAGGCAACGACGAAACGAGGGAGATACAATGATATTGTGGAGGGAAGAGAAGGATTGAGGAAAGGCAGCAACTGGACGATTAGAGACAGCAGTAATGAACGCAAAGTAGCTGCTCGAGCAGCGAAAAAGATGTGTAGGCGGCATAAATTTTTTTTTTTTAAATAACTAGAGTTTTGATATATTTAAGAGAGAAATTGCTAATTCCTCAGTGAAAGCAGTTTAGGGGGTTTAGAGTTTACACATGTTTACTCAAAGACATAAATAATTTTAAACTCATTTTTTCTAATGAAAACAAAATATATTTTTTGGCCAAAATGAAAATAAATTACTTCAAACCGTGGATTTTCCCACCACATGGCGGCTGGGAGGGAGAAAAACGTTTACAAATAATATAATAATATTGAAAAGAGAACCAATAAATAATTTCATCCGAACAAAAACAAAAACAAGAACATATTTTATTTTAATTATAGATACATACAAAATGAAAAATCTCCAAGTCTCAATTCACACGATCCGTAAAAGCGACTGGATTCTGCATATTCCAATTTCCAGTCGCCACTTTCTTTCTTCTTCAAATCCCAAGCAAGTAGCAAGCAACTACCAAAACAAAAAAAAAAGTCCCAAGTAAGTAACTACGCGGCGACGTTCCCAAAGTACCCCTACTTCTTTATTTTTGACCGTTTGATTTTCCTAACCTCTATATCGGACCGGTTCGAACTTACGTTCCAGGAGCATGATAATGACGACGCAGAACACCGGGTCAGAGCCAGCTTAGGGAAACACCGAGCCTGAGGTTAGGTTCGGATAACTTATATTTTACGATTTTTTTTTTTTTTTTTTTTCTGTAGTTACCCGGTTCGTAGAAACTACTATAGAGTGCAAAGCTCTCTCACGCTTTATGTATCGTCGATGGCTTCATCTTCTTCTTCAGCAGCTCCGGTCTGAAAATCAGCACAAGTTTCTCACTCTAGAGAAAGGAGATAGGAAGTGCAGAATTCGAGGAACTATAACTGAGCTTGAAGATAGTGGCAGTGTGGTCTACTGAACCTTCGTCCAATCTATTTCGTATAAGCGACGACTGACGGATAACCCTACAGTAATCGGTCGGATCAACTGTATGCACTCAGTACGTTAAATTCCTTAATCACTGCGAGCGTCGGTAGCTCGGTTACTTGCAATTCAGCTCAACCTGTTGATTTTAGCTTCATTTTTGGTGCTGAGATTTGTGATTGCTTCTTTGAATCTGTAATTTCAGTTTCCTCCGGCGTTTTCAGCTTTCAATTGGTCTTTTTTGGTGAATGGTCTGAATGTTGTGGATAATTAAGGGGTTCGTGTTTTCTTCGTTTGTGGTGTTTCTAGGGTTTTTTCCTGAGAATTCTTTTAGCTTACTCCATCCTTTTAATTCGTTGCAGGACATGTATTCCTCATTCTCGAGGGTCTCACTGTCGTTAATTGCTGAACTTGCATTATTCATGACTCTGTTGCTTTACTGTAGTTTTAGGACCAAGAAAAGTCCCAATTTTTGTGTGATTAGAAAAGGAGCTTCTGATAGATTGAAGATGTGAAATGTATTTCGTAAATCTTAATTGGATGGATGACTTTTAGGCTTTAGCTAGATTTTGCAGCAGTAGGTTAGTTCATGCATTGCAGTGAGTAATAAATCCTGATTCCAAGGGATGAACCAATTTTGATTGACTTTTATTTGCAGGCCTGGCAGTGACCTGAAGCTCATGAAGAGGTTTCTTCGTGATCTACTGTAATCAGTGATAGAGGGATGTGGATTTCCGTCTGATGCTGTGTCTCACCTTAAAGCGCTTCTGATTCTACCTCAGTTAGTTCTTGAGTTTGTGTTATTTTCTTCCTTTAGATGGCTATGTCCATGTATGCATATGCAGAGTCCTCATTTTGATGATGAGTTTCTAGTGTACTGCATGCCTTTTTGCTTGCATGTGGGAATTTATCTGGCAGAAAAAGCACAACGGTTGATAGAAAGCCTTGATATGAAGAGCTGAGTACCTAGTCACTGTACTGTTGTTTGTGGATAAAAGGTGGCATCTTATTGGCATTTTTGGGATCCCATAGAAGTGCATCATGCCACAGTCTAGATATACTGATATTCAGTTGCTGCAGCAACAATTAATGCTCAAGCAGCTTCAAGAACTTCAGAGACAGCAGCAGCTTCCTCAGTCTTGTGATATAAGGCAGCAAAACAATGTGAGTCATCCCTTTTCAGCTGCTAAAAAATCTGTTAGGGACCTTTCTCAAGTGCCCTTAATGAATGGGACACCTGTCCATGATATATCCAAGCTGTTTACTAGCTGGGACCAACAATCTGCTTCTGCCATTGTTCATGGATGGCAAAACCGAGTGGGTTCATCAGTTGAGCAAGGTCAGGTCTTGCATGAATCAGGCTTCCTGTCTCAGCATTTGGGTGCATCAGGTGGAAGTCCTGTTGCTAGTTCAAGAAGTAGTGAGAATCATGGCAGTCATTTGAGAGGAATTTCTCCTGAGACTGCTAATTTGTTTGCTAGGAGTAGTGATTCCCATCCACCAACAATGACTAATCAATTTCTTGGGGGTCAACTTCCTATATCCTCCGAGCAGGTTTGCATGTCTGGAGGAGCTTACATGGATGAGGAGGGATGTCTGGTCCAGAACATGTTTGAAAATAAAAATTGTAACAGTGGACCACCTCAAGGGATTCTTCAACCATTTAATGATCTCCAAACAAGTGCGGCCTTGCAGGACTATAATTGGAAGCAAGACCAAACTTGCTGGTCGCAAAACCTGCAGCAAGAACCAACTCAGGTGGGATGTTCTCAGGAGCTTGATCCACTTGAAAGGAAGATTCTTTTCAGTTCAGATGACAACTTTTGGGATGCTTCTGGGAGGAAAAGTGGAGGATTTGGAAGTTTATTTGAAGCTGCGGATTCTTTTCCATCTCTCCAGAGTGGAAGCTGGAGTGCTCTTATGCAATCTGCTGTTGCAGAAACATCCAGCGGTGATACTGGCTTGACCGAGGAGTGGAATGGCTTGACTGTTCAAAATGCGGATAATTCAACATCTAATCAGCCTTCAGTTGTGGATAGTGGGAACCAACCCTCAAGGTGGGCGGATGCCAACTCTCAAAGCAGCCTCTCTATAAGTTCAAAACAGATCCATGCATTTACTAGTGTGAGCTCGGGACTCCCTGTTATTCAGCACTCTCCTATGCAAGAAATTCAGAACAAGAGGTCGGATACCCTTGCTGGTCAATGGTTGGATCATAATTCTCAAGAACTCCCACAATTTAATGCTTCCTCCACTCAATATTATGAGCATCCACAAGTGAAGATAAATCAGCCATCAGTTAGTAGTCCACACATCAATCTGATGTCATCACATGCTCAAGAACAAGGTAATTTACTGAATCTTAATGAATGAAGTACTTAAGAACTGAATACAATTTAGTAAATGATGGACATTTTTATGCAGGTGAGGAATATAAAGCCACTTGCAAGGCAGAAAGTGGAAACAGTGCATGGTGGCATGGAGATAATGTCAGTGCACTACAAAATTGGAGAATGGCTGAAGGATCAGGCCAGATGTGCTCTGCAACTGGCAATCTTCTGCTAAAGCAGGAAGATTCCAAAAATATGCGTTTATCTAATTCTCATAACTTTGATGTGGTGCATCATGTTGCCAACCAAAAAGATTATGGACAACCTAATTTCTCCAGCCAGCTTGATATTCCTATGTTAGAGAAGGAAAATGATTGTGCAGATAGAACCTCAGGTCAAGTTGGTGGTACAGATTCGTTGCTAATTTCTAGTGAGGCAGCCAATGAGATGTGCAGTATGAGCAATGTGAGGGATAGATTCACTGGTCATGATCAACAGTATACAGGGCAGTTGAAGTTTTTTGGTACTGCTTCAAACATTATTAACATCTCTAAGGTAATACTGTTTATAACTTAAAATTTCTTTTTTATATTACTGGATCTGATTATGCCAAAATAATAATTTGATGGCCTCATTCTCTTGTTACAGGAAACTGTGCCTTATGATGGAGGAAACCTGACAAAATCATATCAAATTCCTTCTGCAGAAGACCACAAGTCTAAGATCTCTTCTCTCCCTGACGGACCAGTGGGTTCCGGTAAAATCAACATTACAGACCTGAGAAGGTAATTTTGTCGATTGAAATTATGACATAGTGCAACTTGGCCATCTCCATTATTTTTGTCTACAATGAGTCTAGTTTAGTGTTGTGCCACCATATTTATGTGCTTCTTGTGGAAGATATTCTATTCTGTTCATTTTGAATAATATAATTTTTTTTTTTAATTTGCTTTCCTAGTTTGGCGGAGAGGGACTGGGCGCAAGCCACAAATCACCTCCTTGAGAAGGTAAAAAGGAACATAATATTTTTTAGACAAAAATCCTTGTGAAATATTCTCATTCGTTTGGTGGTATCATAGGTGGCAAATGAAGTTGATGGGCGGCAAACAAAGCTGCGATCAAAGAGAAGAATCATCTTGACCACACAGCTAATGCAGCAACTTCTTCGAGCTCCACCTGCATGGACCCTTTCAGTGAATGCTGCTTTGACCTATGACTGTCTCACATACATTGTCGCTAAAACTGCACTCACCGATGCTTCTGCACTTACAGAGTGCCCTAACAGTAACAAGTAAATCCAATCCCCCATATTTTTGTAAAAATATATTGATGATGTTGAATACTTTGATTAACTGTTGTGAATTTATTCCAGGATTTCCGAAAATGTTGAAGTTTACTTGGAAAATGGCCCTGCAAAACTTGTGGAAGACATGAGTAGCAAAATGAGAATTCTTGAAGATAACATAGCAAGGTTACCAGCTAGACAAATTAATTTTGCTACTTAATTAATAGGGAAATTGGGGGAAATGCTTAGTTAGATAACTTTTGTTCAATGCAGATTAGAGAAGAGATCATCACTAGTTTCAGACATGAAGTTGGAGGTACAAGAGCTGGAAAGGTACAGGGTGACAAACCGGTTTGCCACATTCCATGTTCGTCCACAACAAACAAGTAGTGGAGGTACACTAAAACCGAATCCTCAAAGGCATGTTGTTGGAAGTCTAATGGCTGAAATGCCTCCTGAGCTTCAATGTTTGCCCCTGTAACTGCAGCATATATAAATTAGTCAGGAAAGTTGCATCAGACACCTGGAATTAAGATAGGCCAGTAATTTTGCCTCTTTTCTATGATGTATGTATGTATGTGTATATGTGGAATTAAGATCTGATTCGCTCCTTTTTATAACAAGTTGATTCTTCAGTGGTGTGTGTAGTTAAGTTTAAGGTAGTTGAAGTTTGGCAAATCGGACAATGCCATTTCTGTTATATAGATTTTGTGTTTCTTTGCCTGGAAATACACACGTGGACCTACCTGACTTTGATTTGATTCTGATGGTCTGTGTTGCTTGTATTATAGTAGTGGACTGACTAGAAGACAAATGATGCCTTTTCTGCGAGATTGAGTATCAAAGTTTGTCTTTTTTCTTGAAAAGACAAAAAAACAAGTCATGGAGATGCCACGTGAGAATATGTCATCCATCCATACTATTCGGCAAAGAATAAATAAAGAAAAGAATCTTGGAAAATAGCCAGGTGGTCGTGTGACTAGGTGACGTACTCTATCATGGCATCCAATGGATTAAATACAACTATAAACTGCTGCTATATATCCAATTATCTTGTTTTGGAAATTATTGACGAAATGGATTTTTCACCCAAATATAGAAATACTAAGTACGAGACTCTCTTATTCATGTACGGCGCTTAACAGGACAATCATTCGTATCCTCTATACTCTGTTTATAAATAATTAACTTAATTAGAAAAAAATTTACTTTTTAAATGTACACACTCATCTGGTACTTACCTTTTTGCTATATATGAATTATGAGATTATAGTCATTTTGGTACTTGAGATAATAAAGGAAGACAAATTGGTACCCGAAATAATTTTTCCGACTTTTTGGTACTTGAGAAGACCAAAGGTTACTCCATCTATAATGTCGTTAGTTTTGGATGGAAAAGGTCACGTGGGTCGCACGAACTAGTATTGGCAGCAAAATAAGAGGTTTATTGACTTGAACTGACTAAAATACCCTTCTAGTGTCATTTGGATAAATGTTGCAATGTGGTCACGTATGATTTGTCTAACTAGTGCAACACAGTACACGGAATATGTTAAACCGTTATAATACGTAATTCAAGTAAAACAATTAATCCATGATTTGTATTTTTTTGACCAAACAAGTGCATTATATAAGCACACAACAAAATGAGGATTTCAACCGTGAACCCAATCAACTGTATCCTACTCAAAGTGGACAAAATAATCTGTCCAATGAATATTCTTTCATATCTTTAATCCCAACTTGGTCAGGCACGGTCGTTGTTGTCGTAAAGGAAAGGCAATCCATATTGATTCTGTGATAATATTGTAGTCTGAGATCCATCCAGCTCGTGTTTGGTAGAAGCGAGCGGGAATGGAGTTTTCACTGGAAAATGTAGTAGCCAACCATAATCAATAGATAGCTAGCTAGCTACTTCATCATACTTCTTCCCATAGGCACCCACCTGTTGGCAGCATATATAATTAATTGGTCTGTCTGGGGATGGAAATTTCTGAATAGCTTCCCAAAGAAAGGCTGATACCAATCATCTTCACGTTGTCCTTCAAATCAAAACAAACATCCCTTCCCTTCCCTTCCCTTCCCTTCATCCGATGATAGAGATTATCAGTGAATCCTCCTTTGACACTATCTTATCCCCTAAACCTCAAATTCTCGATTTACTGAGGAATCACGGTCTTGAGATTTAGCATTTTCCCCTTGTCTCGATTTACAAATCCCTATATATACTCTTTCATTTCCCTCATTTGAAGGTTAAGCTCTCCCTCTCTCTAAAAACTATTATGTTCATTTATCTTTCTACAACTGAAACTTACTTAGGTATCGAAGCACCGGGACAGTCATACTGACAGTGGAGCAGGTAGAGGCAATAGTAGCAAAGAAACTCAAGGACTCAAAGAGAAGAGCAATGCAAAAGTTGCGCGATCACCCATTCACCCCAGAACTACTAAAAACAATCCTCCCACAGGAAGTGGCTCCAATACCAATACCAGACTATGAAAGAAGGGGGATCAAATTCAACATATCCAGAAGCATGAATCATCCCCCCTCAACACACTACTTTTCCTGACCACCCACACGGGTAATGCATCATACTGGTTCTTCGTCCTTCTAGAAGCATCTATAGCTTCATGGATGGACCTGAAGGACAAGTTCATACAACACTATTTGGGAGAAAGACAACTACTTAAGAGAGACTCAGCACTTGCTAATGTTAATCAAGGGTATCATGAGAGCCTCGCAAGTTATTACACAAGATTTAACCAAAACATAGTGGATATAGCAACAGAGCTATTAGAGGGAGAGTCATACGGTCTTTCATAAGGAATTTGGAAAGGATGGGAGCGTCACTCTCAGAAAACGTTGAAGTTACCCCTGTGCAAACAATGGAAGAACTAGCTGAGTGAGTAAAGGCCTACATCGACCTAGAAAGGTCTACGACAAACCGCCAAGCCAAGAGGGTAGCAACAATGCAAAACAAAAAGGTAGGAAAAGCTGGGAAAAACAAGCAACCTCAAGGCCCCCCAATACAAAAAACACAGGAGTGGAGATTCCAGGGAGGAATTCGGATTAATGAGCCACAAAGACAGAAGAGCATACACACCATTACATTCACCCCCTAACACGGGAACACTCTATAATCCTGCAAGAAATGAAGAAGCTAAAGCTATTGATGTGCCTCAGATATTGAAACACGGACTTGGCTGGATTAAGGTAACATAAACGGAAATGATGAGAAGGGTGGATAGTGGTACCGTTCACCAATGCTTGATAATATAACTCACCACAAGCAAAGACGTCCGGGTTTGATTCGCCACACTCAAGGTGGGGGATAAGAATTAGATAGGTTTCGCCACTAACCAATCAAATTTCTTAGATAAGAAGAGGGGGTGCACAAAGGCAATAATTTCATTCATCAAAGGTGTTGGAAATAACATAATAGTAGATCTTATATAAGGCTCTTTACAACAAAAACGAAATTGAAACTAGAATTGGCTAACTCGTGGATGGGGAGCAGCCTTTATTGGAAAACAAATACTAGAAGACATAAGCAAATCAATTTAGAACCCAAGTCTCAAGGTTGGTTGGTTGTTAGGCGGATTAGCATTGAATGCTAATTGACTTGAGTGTGTCTTGGGGCCTTCTTGCATCTGCATCAGCATTTTGGGCCCTCCATTGGCCATGTTTTGACTTGGGCCCTGGATCGAGTGGTTGGGCCACCATTTTGAATTGTAGGAGAAACACTTGGCCTTGGGTTCGAAGAACCGTCATCTTGGAGAACATCATCCTCCCCATGTTGGAAAGGATTTGACCTCAAATCCAGATCTTCGATGTCTTTTAAATACAGTGCCAAGTCTTTCACATTGAAAGTAACAGACACATTATAGTCATCGGGCAGCTCAACCTTGTATGCATTGTCATTCACCTTCTTAATCACACGGAAAAGACCATCTGATCTTGGCATCAACTTGTTCTTACACATGTTTGGAAATCTATCATTTCAAAGATGAATCCACACGATCTCACCTGGATGGAAATAGATTTGTTTCCTCCTCTTGTTGGCAGCTTGAGCGTTGTTGGGATCAAATGTTCATTGGCTCTAGCTTTCGGGAATAGATTTCAGGATATCACCTTGGATCACTCTCTTAGGTATCTATCTCGACCTCACATGGAACTCAGTTTCTTTTGCAGATTTTCCGGTGGCGTCAACCTGTAAAGGGGGTGGGTATTTTCCTTGATTGCACTCCATAGCTAAAGTCAGTAATGGAATATGAGAATAATACTGAAAATTATATCTGAATTATTGAAAATATTCAAGGATATTTATAGGTGAAGCTTTTATGGACTTTAGATGGCGGAGGCTTCACTCTAATTGGTCGTTCAATGACGGCGACCGCCTTTTCTGATTGGCTAAAGGAGACAATGATGAATCAGCAAGTGACAAGTAGGTTACTGTTGGAATATGATTGTGAAGACGAGCCAATACATACGAGTCGAGAGCATATAAGTCTAGACTCATAAAAGATGTCGACGACTAATCACATTTAAAATGTGAAAACAAGAGAAGATAGTCGACACCAAATATTGGGAAGGTCGACGACTAAGGTCTTCAAAGATTGGCGACCAATCAGCTCCAAACTCTCCCTCTTAAGGCAATAGTCGAGTCGAGAGCCAAATACTATTGAAGAAACATTCCTTCTAAGGAAAGGACAAATGGCAACCTACTTGCCGCCTTAGAGAAAAACCTTCCTCTAAAGGAATGGACAGATGGCGATCTGCTTCGCCCGCCAGAAGAAAGCCTTCCTAGCTAAGGAAAGATGAGGCGGCGACCAGCTTGTCACCTGCTGACACCAACTCTGGACAGAAACCCTCCCAAGAGGGTAGCCGCCATTTGAAGTCGGTACTTTCCTCCTATAAATAGGAGAACACTTTCATTATTTACTTACTTACATACACATAATTTTATAAGTATTCTCTAAAATTCCATTACTGACTTAAGCTTCGGAGTGAAATTATGGGCCATCCCCACCCCTTTTCAGGTCCTCGCCTACTACAAGCATCTAAAGGAAACTAAGTCCCCCTGAGGTCGACACAGACACCTAAACGAGCTAGCCACAGGAGAGATCTCAAAATCCATAACCAAAAGCTTCAGGCCACGTCATTTTAATCCCAACATTTGGCACCGTCTGTGGGAAAGGTGATCAAAAAGTCATGGCTCCCAACAAAAATACTAAGAAGACATCGACAGTGGTGGAAGAAGTAGCCTAATCTCAGAAAGATCCCACCACTTCAAAGCCAACAAATGATGAAAACCCTCCTCGAAACAACGGTGCTCTGGAAGAAGAACAACCTCTCCACTCTGATCCGCCCCTGATACAGTGGATCTAGAGGCAGGAGTGAGGGCGACACCTACCATTGTCCCCCAAGAAGTGATGGCTGCATTCATAGCCTTCTGGAACCAGGATCAAGCAGGAAACATCCCCGACAACAAGGAGCCAACTAGAGAAGTCTCCCATAAAGAAGATGTGGCCTCCAGCGCAAAGATCGACGAGGTCAACCTTCCGGAGAATGAAGCTCACAAGAATTCCAAGACCGACAAAGCAACAAAAGAACCTGTCTTATTTACTATAGGATAGGTAGAAGAATTACTCGAGAAGAAGAGAAGGGGGGGCAAGCGACATGCTAGACGTTCGAGATCATACCTCTCACTCTTTCTCCAACAGACTCTTTGATACTCGAGTTCCTCCACAAGTCTTCGCGAGGAACATCGATGACTATACTGGCGAAGGAGATCCTGTTCCCCACATCAACGCTCATAACTCATCTCTATTGGGGAGAGGGGCAACACCAGATCACTACGCGGTTCTCTTCCCGACGACTCTTAAAGAAGAAGCCTCCACACGGTTCCATGTCTCCCCGACAATTCTATAAATTCATGGGAAGAATTGAAGGCCAAGTTCATCGAGGGGCATATCAGCCAAAGGCAACGCCTAAAAAGCATGGACTTTCTGGACAAAATTGAACAAGGTCTCGATGAGACCTTGGCCATTTATTACACCAGATACCATAAAATACTTCAGCAATTGAACGAAGATGCCACTGATGGCGAGCTGATACGGACTTTCTGGAGTGGTCAAAGAATCCAGAGTCAAGCTCTGAAAGATAGCATGGTGATGAAACCCGTGAGAAAGATTGACGCCCTCGCCATCAAAGTCAAGAAGTATATCGACTTGGAAAGGTCACATGAGAAATCACCCGCGGATATCAAAAAACAAGCCATCCCCGTTAATTTAGAGGAGACATTTGCTTCTTGACCTCCAAAAAGAGAGGAAAGACGATACGAGGACTTCCGACAAGGAAATCGCTAGAGCTGGAAAAGGGATACCAATCCTTACTTAGCAAGGTATACTCCTCTTACACATAACATCTCCGTGGTACTTCAAGAGATGGAGAAGCTCAGATTAGATGACCCGCCTCCGATAAAGAAGAGTCCGATGGGATCTCGAATAAACAACTACTGTCGTTATCATCGGATTAAGGGACACGACACCAAAGAGTGCCTCGCCCTGAAACAAGATATTGAGGCTCTCATACAGAGGGGCAAACTATTGAAATTCATAGAGAATCCCTTCAAATCCCCAAGAAAGCGAAGTCGTAGCCCCCCCGAGAGCTTCCCGTTCTCCTCCACACAACAATCTTGCCCCCTACCCGAAGAGGAACAGTAAGTGTCATCGCAGGAGGGTTTGCATCGAGAGGTGAGACTAGTGCAGCTAGAGAAGTATACACCACTCAGATCCCAAAGGAAGAAAATGGAAAAGGGCATCAAGAAGTCGATCCTGTGATCATAAGTTTCACAGCGGATGATCTCATGATGGTACCTCAACCACATGATGACGCCTTAGTGATGGATATACACCCGATTGGACCTCATTGAGGCTCATCCAGTTTCCAAACACGACTAAAAACCTATCCGGCTAATACCCAACTAGTCCGCCGCAAGACTAGTAGTCCCGCATGAGGTGCCGGACTCGTAGTCTGGCATGAGACGAGGCGCCGGACTAGTAGTCCTGCGGAAACGCCGGACTAGCCCGGCAAAATAGGGCCGACGTATCCCGATAATCGGCCACTTGGATCCGGGTAACACCAACAAACACCAGAACATCCACACGACCGAACTATACATCCCCAACCTAAGGGCATACCGTTTCTCCCTATCCCCATAGGGAATATTCCGCGGACCCTACAACCCTCCAGCGGGCCCCACGCGGCCAAATCCCAAAACCCTATAAATACCCCTTCTTATCCTTCATTCAAGGTAAGTGATTCTAAGAGCTCTGACATCTCTCTACTTTATCTCTCTAAAACCGAGTTCTTACTTAAGCATCAGAGAGGGTTCGCCGGAAACCACCCCCATTCGGCGCAATCCTTCTTGCAGGTTCACGGGAGCATAAGGAGAAGGCGAGCACACCCACAGATCAAGACCTCGAAGGCGCACTCTACGGACGAACCTCGACGGGCTTAATCCAACATTGGCTCCGTCTGTACAACTCGAACAAAAACCCGCTGTAAACACTTAATTTTGGACCACGCGTGACTCGCGTGATGTGTGGCGCACCTAAATGAGGAAATGTCTAAATTTGGCAAGTCGCGAAGCTTCCAAAGATGCTCAGAGCAATATTAGGATAGTTATATGTATTTATTGCAGTGTATATTTTCTGAATATTTGTATTAAGTATTTAGAATATTTAGAGTATATTAGGAGAATATATCAGTGTAATTTACTGCTAATTAGACTAGGTCTAAGTACTATATATAGGGGTCTAATCTATAATTAATGAGGGGACCAAAAAAGAAAAAGGAACAAGTATTTTGGAGTAGCCGTGGCTTGGGAAGTACTACGACTTCAAATTTTTTTATTTGCTAGACATAGATTGACTGGTTCTTGTTTGTCAATTTGCGTTAATTGATTATTATTATTGTTGTTAGCAATAGAATAATGTTGATCATCGTCACAGGCATCATCCACTAAAATTGATTCATCCGAAGCTTGGAGTCTTCCAATGTTGTTTCTTAATTGTTTATATATTTGTTAAACTATAACTTTCATCTATTATCATGTAGTATTATCATTACTATTGTTATTCTAAATTTTAATTCATCTTTTTCCGTCAGATAGAGGACATAACCATCGCGTTCACCCGTCTATCCTCCATCCCAGTCATCGTCATCATCCCGTTGGGATCAGACTAGTCATCGACCATCATCAAACTCTATGGCGGCTTCCCCTGACCGCTCATCTGATTCCAGCCAGCCTCACCATCGTCAGTCAAACAACCGGCCATCAACTTCCGCTTTTCCCGAGCCCGCCATCGCCGCTCGTGAGCTCCATGACACAGACCTCGCCTCCGATCATCTTCCTTTTTTTCAACTCCAGCAATTAAGTTGGCCATTGAAGCTCTATCCCGGTATCTATCCTGCCATCCCTCGATGATGCCCAACGCCATCGCTGCTCGCGAGCCCCGGACACTGACCACCGCTCGCTACCCTCGTTACCTCCCCCTGTCTCTTAAGTCCTTTCATTTTTTTTTCTAAATTCTAAGTCCTGACATTGCAAAAGAATTCGCAGGTCATGTTTGAGATTTTGCTTTAAGCCGTTCCTCCGCCTGTGGTGCCGAACCTCTCCTCGGAATCAGATGGTTGTTCGACTGCTGCTCCGACCACTATCGTATCGCCGCTGCTCGATTCGTCCCCCGGTCGTTCTCGACACAGACCACCCGATTCCGACCACAGCCAGCAGCCACTATCCGCGGCGCCTATCATCCCTCCATTCGAGTCGCACCTCCTTCATCGCCAGACGCCCTTCGTCGTCGGTTAAAAAAACTAAAGACAATAAATGGCTAGGTGAGAGATGATCGGTACGTTTTGTCTTGTATCATGAATTGTAATCCCTTAATTCATCAACCAGCATCCTTTTATTTATTTTCTTTTTTTTTATTCATTTATATATTTTCCTTTGCTTTAAGTTGTACGGGATAGTAGAAATAACGCATATGTATAGTGGTAATGCAATTGTATAGATATTATATTCTTTTACATGGTTTTTTAACATCTGATGTAAAGTTTTTCTTACATATATATTTATATATAGAAAAAAAACTCATATATGGCAAATAATTAGTGAATTGAGTACCGAAAGGGCGAATGTAAATATCATTTTTTTATTTTCGTAATTGAACCCCCGAATCTGAATTTCTGATCGTAGACCATTTTTATACCTGGGTGTATAATTCGTTATTCGCTTAGGCAATATAGGATTCTATTTAGCCTAATAATTAACTAGTGGCGACTCCTTTTCAAAATCCACGTTTTCAAAACGTAATCGCCTTAAGTCTGATTTTTAGGGTTTGACACCCGCGTACAAAAACAAAAGAGAAAAGAAGGTAACATTATACTTCATTCATGGTGGATTCAGTTCAGGAGGCGAATCATCCGAAGGACGAGAAACATACGCCCTAGATGTAAGCATATGGTGATGGGCGTCGTAATTGGTAGCCCATAATATGTATAATTTACCGAATGAACTTGGCTAAATGTCACATTAGGGTAATTGGGCTAGACCCAAATCCCAATTGACATGAGAGGCCCAAAATTGGGCCTCCCTATAAATGCTAGTCCTACTTTTTGGAGTGTATTTTGGTCTCTGCTTATGCCTCCAAAGATTAAGATGTTTGTTTGGAAGGGTTGCAATGGAGGCTTAGCCCTAGGGCTAAACCTTCAAAGACGTATTGCCTCAATTGGCCCCTTTTGCCCATTTTGTCACACTGATTTGGAATCCTGAAACCATGTTATGTGGATGTGTCCTTTTGGTGCTAGGATTTGGCTTGCTAGACCTTTAGGTGTATTATCTTCTAAGCTACCTATATCTTCTGTGATGGATTGGCTTGAGTGGAAGGACAATTTTTTTCTTTCAAAGATTCAAAGAAGGAAATTGTTATCCCCAGAAATGTATTGTGTTATGGACTATTTGGTTAGCTAGGAATAGGGTGGTGTTCAAATCACGAAAATTAGATATACAGCATATTGTCTCCTCGATGATATATCTATTTGCTGATTTGGATTCCTTATATGCTAACAATGCAGGCACCACAACAGGGAGGGCCATCCACAATGCCTCCCCAGCCACCTCCCCATCAGTAGAACTGGGACAAACACACCATCTATGGAGGCTCATCATAGATGGTGCTGTAGATACTGAGTCTTCTAAGATCATAGGTGCTGCAATTTTGGCTGATGAAATGGGATGTTTCCAAGGGGTGTCTGTTGTTCGACTTGCTGGTTCTGATCCTCTGTTAGCTGAGGCGGTGGCGGCTAGAGCAGGTCTTGTTATGGCCCAAAGATTTGCTTCTCTTCCAATCCTGTTGGTGACAGACTCAGATCTCCTAGTGAAGGCTATCAACAACCCAAGGAATGCTCCTGCAGTACTTCATGGTGTTATTTCAGATATTTCCTGTCTTTTGGTCTCTTTTAATGCTTGTTCTTTATCTAAGGTTTCCAGAACTTTTGTTAGTCCAGCACATGATCTAGCGAAGAGATCTCTTTTGTTAAGTTGCTTTGGATGCTGGTTTTATCCGAATTACCCCATAGTTCTGTTTGTTGTTTAGGGGTGGTTCGGTTTAGTTTGAATGTTTGTAGTTGTGCTGTGTGTGTGGTTTCTGGTTTTCTATAAAATGGGCTTATTACTAAAAAAAAAAAAAAAAGAGAGATAGGCGGTGGGGGCTTATGTTAGTTATTATATATATATATATAGTAGTTGATTAGGTTGATCAACGTGGAGTATTCTTCCTAGGGGCACATGTAACCAACAGAGGAGCCGTGAGTCTTCGTAGGGTTAGAATCTATAGAGAGTAACGTTAGTTGTGCGAGGGTTTTGGTAGTCACCAGTTTAGACGAGAGTTTATGTGTAATTAGAGTGCTGTGTGTTAAGGTCTCTACATGTATTGTGAGAGTGAGTGCTCTATGTAGTCTATTCTTGTAACCCTCTGTTGTTGATTGTGTTAGTGAAGTGGTGCTCCTCCTTTGCCTGTGGATGTAGGTCACGTTGACCGAACCACGTTAAATCTTGTGTTCTATATTGCTTTCTTTTAATCCGTTTATGAGTGTAGAGAGTATCGATCCTAGCAACTAGTATCAGAGCTAAGGAGATTCAACACGATCACTGAAGATGGAGATGTCGAAGGCTGAAATAGAGAAATTCGATGGAAACGATTTCGGTTTATGGAAGATGCAGATTGAAGATTTTCTGTACCAGAAGAATCTGTACGAACCCTTGTTTGGGGAGAAGCCGGAGTCCATGACGGAGCAGCAGTGGAAGCTCAAGGATCGACAAGCCCTAGGGCTGATCCGATTGTGTTTGTCCAGGAACGTTGCGTTTACAATCGTCAAGGAAACATCGACGACAGGTGTGCTGAAGGTGTTGGCGAACATGTACGAGAAACCATCGGCGATGTTAAGGTATATCTAATGCGTAGATTGTTCAATTTACAGATGGTTGAAGGTGGTTCTGTTGCTGAACATATTAATGCATTTAATATGATTGTTTCACAACTGAGTTCTGTTGAGATAAATTTTGAGGATGAGGTTAAAGCTTTGATTTTGATGTCATCTTTGCCCGAGTCGTGGGATACTATTGTTTCCGCAGTTAGTAGTTCCCATGGATATGAGAAGCTGAAGTTTGATAAAATCCGAGATGTTGTTCTTAGCGAAAGCATTTGCAAAAGAGAAATTGATGAGTCATCAGGAAGTGCTCTCAATGTTGACAGAAGGGAGAGTAATTCAAAGGGTCAAAATCAGTATGGATGCTCAAAATCAAGAAATTGAGGAATACCACAAGGATCATGTTGGAATTGTAGTGAAAGAGGCCACTATCGATCTGATTGTCCGAACCAAAGAAGAAGAATCACGAACCTGACAATGATAGTGATTCTGTGAACTCAACAGAAGACATTGGAGACGCGTTAACCCTCAGTGTGGATAACTCAATTGAATCCTGAATTTTGGATACTGGAGCATCGTTTCATTCGTCTCCGAGCAAGAAATTGTTCCGAAATTTCAAGTCAAGAAAGTTTGGAAAAGTGTATCTTGCTGACAACAAAGTGTTGGAGATCGAATGGAAGGGGAATGTCTGCATTCACACTTCAGCAGGAAATCAGTGGACATTGAAAGATGTCAGGTACATTCCTGGTCTCAAGAAGAATCTGATCTCGGTTGGTCAGTTGGATATCACAGGTTATGCAGCAGAGTTTGTGAAAGGTTCGTGGAAGATCAAGAAGGGTGCTATGGTTGTAGCACAGAGCCTTAAATCTGGAACACTGTACACCACTGAAAGGTTTGTAAACGCGGCTGCTATTCAGAAGAGTGCGTCCAGACAGATGAGTGTTAAAGGAATGAAGACGGTGGTGAAGAAATGAGATTTAGAGGCCCAAGTATGTTGACAAGAGACTCTGTGAAAGTTGTGTTACGGGGAAGAAGAAACGATTCAGTTTCGCGAAGACCCCAAGGGAGCTAGAGATCAAGTCAGAAGTAGATCCAGTAACACCTAGGCAGGTGTTGAGGAGATCATCCAGGACCAACGGGCCAACATACAGGTATTCACCTTTGTTACACTACCTGTTGTTGACGGATGATGATATGGGATGACATACTGTCTTGAAAAAGGTGGAGTTGGAGGTTGATTGCTCTTCTGGTCAGAAAGAACATGTTGTTTCTACTCCAGATCGGTTAGTCCGGGATAGGGACAGGAGACAAGTCAAGTTTGAAGATTTGGAGGCATGTTGCCTCAGTGTAGCGAAAGCTGAGACCGGGCAACGTTTGAGCTCGGTTAGGATCTTGCGGAGATCTGGTTAGGCCCGTTGGGGGCCTTGGCAAAGGAGGTAGTGGACCATGGAGCATGCAAGTCAAGGTGGAGCTATGAAGAATACAAATCAAGGTGGAGCTTTGGAAAATTCAAGACAAAGGTGGAGATTTGTTGGGTTGTCTTGAATTAGAGTAATTAAGCCCATTAGGTTATATATATATATATATATATATATATATTAGTTGCTTGATAATCAGTATATATATTATATATATAATGTGGCGGTGTGTATATATATATATAGATAGAGAGATAAGCGGTGGGGGCTTATGTTAGTTATATATATATAGTAGTTGATTAGGTTAATCAACGTGGAGTAGTCTTCCTAGGGGCACATGTAACCAACAGAGGAGTCGTGAGTCTTCGTAGGGTTACAATCAACAGAGAGTAACGTGAGTTGTGTGAGGGTTTTGGTAGTTGCCAGTTTAGACGAGAGTTTATGTGTAATTAGAGTGTTGTGTGTTAAGGTCTCTACATGTATTGTGAGAGTGAGTGCTCTATGTGGTCTTGTCTTGTAACCCTTCGGTGTTGATTGTGTTAGTGAAGTGGTGATCTTCCTTTGCTCGTGGATGTAGGTCGCGTTGACTGAATCACGTTAAATCTTGTGTTCTTTATTGCTTTCTTTTAATCCGTTTGTGAGTGTTGAGAGTATCGATCCTAGTAACTAGTATCAGAGGTAAGGAAATTCAACACGATCACTGAAGATGGAGATGTCGAAGGCTGAAATAGAGAAGTTCGATGGAAACGATTTCGGTTTATGGAAGATGTAGATTGAAGATTTTCTGTACTAGAAGAATCTGTACAAACCCTTGTTTGGGAAGACGCTGGAGTCCATGACGGAGCAGCAGTGGAAACTCAAGGATCGACAAGCCCTGGGGCTGATCCGATTGTGTCTGTCCAGGAACGTTGCGTTTAACATCGTCAAGGAAACATCAACGACAGGTGTGCTGAAGGTGTTGGCGAACATGTACGAGAAACCATCGACGATGAAAAAGGTATATCTAATGCGTAGATTGTTCAATTTACAGATGGTTGAAGGTGGTTCTGTTGCTAAACATATTAATGCCTTTAATATAATGTTTCGCAACTGAGTTCTGTTGAGATAAATTTTGAGGATGAGGTTAAAGCTTTGATTTTGATGTCATCTCTGCCCGAGTCATGGGATACTGTTGTTTCCGCAGTTAGTAGTTCCCGTGGATCTGAGAAGCTGAATTTTGATGAAATCCGAGATGTTGTTCTTAGCGAAAGCATTCGCAAAAGAGAAATTGATGAGTCATCAGGAAGTGCTCTCAATGTTGACAGAAGGGGAGAGTAATTCAAAGGGTCAAAATCAGCATGGATGCACTACAAGAAATTTGGTCTATAGCTACGGTTGCTATTGCGACGACATTGTATTATCGCTATATATCGTGTATATTGCGACGACTTACACCTTTAGTCGCATACTATTTACAAATAATGAGACATCATCGCAATATTCAATCGCGACGAAAAGTCATCGCAATAAAAAAAAAGTGTTGCGACGAAGAGAAATCTTTTGCAAGGACCGCGTATTCTCGCAACATAATGAGTTTATTGCGATGATTTGTAATATCCGTTTGCGACGAAGGATTCTCGCAATAGTAATTTCCAGCCAAAATTTTGGCGCAAAAAATTCGAAAAAACCAACTGCGACGACACATAATCTATTACGATGACCGCATATCATCGCTATAAAATGAGTTTATTGCAAGGATGTTGAATATCCAATTGCGACGACCGATTCTCGCAATAACAATATTTCTACAAAGTATTTGGCGCCAATTATCTATATGAAAATAATTGTGAAAATGCTAAATCTATAGCGAGGATCTTATTTCGTTGGAATAGAATGTATTTATTGCGATGATATGTAATATCTAATTGCGACGAATGCTTCTCGCAATACAAATTTCCCACCAAAATTGTGACGACGCGTAATTTATTGCCAAACCTCATATCATCGCAATAGAATGAGTTTATTGTTAGTATTTAGAATATCCAATTGCGATGACAGGTTCTCGCGATAACAATTTTTCCACGACAAAATTGGCACCAATTACCTATGAGAAAACAACTGCGAAGAAATTGAAAATTTAATACCTTATTCCTTAAACCTTAAACTCCAAGCCTTAAATTTTAATACTATATAACTTAAATTCTAAACCTTAAACCTTGATACCCTAAACCTTAAAACTTAATACCATAAACCTTAAACTCTAAATCATTAAACTTTAATTTCTAAACCTTAAAGTTTAATACCATATACCTTAAATTCTAAACATTAAAACATCAATACCCTAAACCTTAAATTATAAATCTTAAAACATTAATAACTGAAACCTTAAAATCTTAAACTCTAAATCACAAAACCTTAAATGTTAAACTCAAAACGTTAAATTTTTAACATTACAAATCTTAATCTCTAAACCTTAAAACATTAATAATCTAAACCTTAATGATTGTATCAGTTTATTATATTCCTAACGTACCCTCGTTTATTGGTTTGTTTTGCCGAAGAATCATTTACTATTTTTTATAAACGCCATTTACTAATATGTTTGTTGACCATGAACATTGTTTATTAATTAGACTGTATAACTTCCACAACTTGTCAAAATAGCTTATTTAAATCTTAAAAAATTATACTTATTAAAGAAACTATAAATATTTATAAAAGAAAAACTAAAATACATCATTTTCACACAGATCATTCAAACTATTCATTATTTAGTATTACATATTTACTAATTATATAGTAACTTTCTATGTATCATCCTATCGAATAGTTAAAAAATTTGCATATAATATTTTAAATAATGTACATAAAAATTAAAAAGTCCAACATAATCATTTCAAAATATGCACCTTAGTAGTTTTTGTTTTAAAATTCCACCCTAACTTTCGTGATAGAGTAGATTATGAAACATTTATTATTTTCATGATTAAACTGCAGTATAAGCACATATATATTATAATTTTCGCTTAATGGATTTAAGAAATAAAGTACACTAAATAAAATATAATACATAAATTTATTATAGAAAACTAATAAAAATACATAATTAACAAAATAGTTTCAATATAATTAATTTATTTATTAAAAAACTAACTTAATTTAGAAGTTTTATATTTATTAATTTTTAGTATATTCTAAATAATAAATTGTAAATAAAACTCTAAATTTTTAATTTTTAAATCCTATATATAGAGTTTTACAACATTTTTTTTGTGACTTTCATGTGTCGGTTTAATTAAAAAAATAAGTATGTAAAATTGGAAATAAAAAAGAGAGAGAGAAAGTGATGACAATACAATCTGCTCAAGTTTATTTGCTATATGTTCTTCTATTGGCAGTCTGCAATCAAACTGATATTGTGACCCAAATTAGTAAGTAAAAATAGCTTTATCATAAAAATATATCTATTTAATTAGTTTCTATTTCAGGTTATTGAAGAAATCTTTTTCTTCCCTAAATAATGAAATTTAGTGTACAGATATATATACTATCCTTCAGATGCCCTCCTGCGCCCCCACTCGCCAAACATGACGACTCCACCAAATTCCTTCTAATTAGGATGACTTCTATCGGCTTATGTACATGACGAGGTGTTTTGTCTTCTCAAGCTACAAATCCGAACATGCTTCTACGCTAGAGGACTCGTATCGTCTTCTCAAGGTACGAAATCTGAACTTCTCTTTGGAATTAGGAATGTGTAGTGTTTGTCTTGCTTCGAGACTGAATTGTCTGTGTGTTTATGAATGTTGTTGTATGAAGCTTTACATATGGTCATTATTTTTTTTTTTAAAGAAGAATATGTAAATAATTAACGAATTAACAAAATTTCAAATATATTCAAACATAGTTCATATATAAATTAAAGTTAATGAAAACATCAAGAATAAGTTTAAGAATGAATTTTAATAAGTGTATATGAAAACTTTATAATACAATATCATGTTAGTCTAAATCGTTTTTTTTCTTCCTTTTTTGCCAAATTAGTCTAAATCGATAGCAATATAAATATTATTAAGCTTTCAATTAAAAAAATTATATTAATTAATTAATTCCTAATAACAAACGGTAGTAAGAATTGTTAGTAACTCAATATTTAATACTATACTTTTTTTTTTTTTTGCCAAACAGTTTTTAATTTGAAATTACCTTTTTTTTTCAAATTTGAATTTATCTTAATACATGCAAACTATTTTTTTTTTCATTTCATCATTATTTAATACAACAATACTATAATTATTTAATTATGCTCTTGTGATTTGTCCCTTCACTTACATAACTTGTTTAACACAAGACAATAATAGTTGTTAGTAATTTAATATTTAAAAGTTTGTTGATTATAAATTAAAATTAAATTTAAATAGGAAAAGTAGATATTACATTTTGTCATTAATTGATACAATACAGTCATAATTAAATAATCTCAATTAGGCTCTTAATGTAATTTAGTTATCAAATTTACTATTGTTATTAGTATACGTCATTGCCATAATTATTTCTAATTATGGTATTATTTGAATTTTCTTAATTAGAATCTCAATTTTAATTATTTGTTTTTTCCCAAAAAAAAATTTTGGCTATCTGCTTTTTCCCAATAATTTTAATTATTATTAACTTCAATACATTTTTTTTATGGTAATGAATCGCAGGTCATAAATATTCAATGTTCTACACTTAACTCTAACTTTTTTTTTTTTTTTTATGTTTTACCACATTAATTATAGTGACATGAATTTAGATTTTTTTTTGCCACAGAGTCCATGTTGTCAAATTTGTTATTCCACACTTAAGTCAAACTTTTTTACATTTTTCCACACTAAAAAACACCACATTAATTATAGTGACATGAATTTAAATTTTTTTGCCACATAATCCAGGTTATCAAAATTTTTAAATATATAACTTACTAAAAAAATTTAGAATGTAAATTTTTATATTGATTTTATGAATGTCCAAATCCAGATTTTAATTTTCAGTTTAAATTAGAGCCTTAATTAAATTTCATAATTTTAACAAAAAATAACACCTAAAGAGAAAAATGGAAATATATTTTAATAACTTTTATTTAGAGCTACAAATAAATATATCGTTTTATAATACATCATTTATTAAAATATTTAACTCTACAAATATATCTGTAATATATTCAAGTGTGTTTTTTTTCAACGTACAAATGATATATATTACGTAAAAATGACGTGAAAAAATTATTGCACCTACAAATTAAATTTCGTGCGAAATAATATGAAAGATGACTATAATGAATGTGAAATTGATTACAACTGATATAATTACGGAAAACTACTAATAAAGTTTATTGTTTTTTTTTTCCAAACAATACTACATAATAATAATAATAAGGAAAAAAAGTTTGATACTTATATATACAATTATGGAAATTACTAATAAAAGTTAATTGTAATACATTAAGTGTGATTTTATTTTTAAACAATGCTACATTGTAAAAAGGAAAAAAAAACTTGATTCTTATATCTACAAATTAATTTTTGTGAGAAAGAAAGGGAAATAATATAATGAATAGGAAATTGATTACAATTAATAGAATAAATAAGATATTACTAGTAAGGTTTATTTATTCAATACTTTTGTAGAATGGATTTCTATAAATGAGATGACCATGACTATGTGCCCACAATCAAAAATGTTAAGGAAGTAAGAAAAGATAATAAGGTTTCCTATCAAGGCGGTTAGGTAAGAGTTCATCACTAATATGTGTGCATGTAAGTTGTTAACTTGGCATTCATTGTTTCTCCATCTTACAGACTGTTTTTTAATGCACTTGCGGCTACTTTCAACACATCTGCTCCAGTTGGAGGATATATTTTCCATAGATGTTGATCTCGAATATGTTCTAGCGACACCGCTCCAGACATCTCTATGTTAGTTGCATTTTTGGTATTTGGACATTTTATTTCATAATAGACTTATATGTATGCATGTAATTAGATTATAATAACGTCGAATAAAGTAGATTATATGGGTATACTAGACCTAATTATTTTTAATTGTTGTTTTTTTTTATAATATTAGTCATTTTAATTATGTAATTATATTTGTATTATTTCAAATTATCTGTACTATATAAATATTTATATTGCGACGATATATCGTTGTAACAGATTTTAAAATTTATTGTTGCGACGATATGTCAAAATTTATCGTTGCAATAAAACTATCACTCGTCGCAATTAAGTGAATAAAAATTATGGAAAATACTGTATCACGATAATTTTATGTTTTTACTGTCACAAATGAATTAAGAGATCCACGCAATATATAATATTTGTTAGATGTGTCGTCGCAATAGAGTTATTAAATACCGGCGATAGGAGACCAATTGTGACAATAATCTCAAATTTGTCGTCGCAATAGAATTACTAAATCCTCGCAGTATGTACCTGTTGCGATAATATATTTATGTGTATCAGCGCAGTAGAGCTATCAAATCCTTGCAATAGAGTTACTAATTGCGGCGATAACTTTAAATTTCTCGTTGCAACATAATTGATAAATCCTCTCAATACATGTACCTACTGCAACAATAATTTAAAATTTTTCATCGTAACAGAGTTAGCAAATCCCCGCAATAAATAGATCAATTGCGATAAGTAATCTCGCAGATGTGTTGATAATCGTCCTCGCAATAGAGTACACCCTATTGCGATGACAGCTGATTTTGTCGCAATAAGGACCTATTGCTAGGGGTCTATAGTGACGAAGCTATTGCGATGATTTGTCGTCGCAACATAGATATAACGACGATTTTTGGGGTTATTGCGACGATTTTGGTCATCGCAATAATCTGTAATTCTTGTAGTGATGCTCAAAATCAAGAAACAGAGGAATACCACAAGGATCGTGTTGGAAATGTAGTGAAAGAAGCCACTATCGATCTGATTGTCCGAACCAATGAAGAAGAATCACGAATCTTACAATAATAGTGATTCTGTGAACTCAACAGAAGACATTGGGGACGCGTTAACCCTCAGTGTGGATAGCTCAATTGAATCCTTAATTTTGGATACCGGAGCATCGTTTCATTCGTCTCCGAGCAAGAAGTTGTTCCGAAATTTCAAGTCAGGAATGTTTGGAAAAGTGTATCTTGCTGACAACAAAGTGTTGGAGATCGAATGGAAGGGGAATGTCTGCATTCACACTTCAGCAGGAAATCAGTGGACATTGAAAGATGTCAGGTACATTCCTGGTCTCAAGAAGAATCTGATCTCGGTTGGTCAGTTGGATATCACAGGTTATGCAGCAGAGTTTGTGAAAGGTTCGTGGAAGATCAAGAAGGGTGCTATAGTTGTAGCACAGAGCCTTAAATCTGGAACACTGTACACCACTGAAAGGTTTGTAAACGCGGCTGCTATTCAGAAGAGTGCGTCCAGACATATGAGTGTTAAAGGAATGAAGACGGTGGTGAAGAAATGAGATTTAGAAGCCCAAAGTATGTTGACAAGAGACTCTGTGAAAGTTGTGTTACGGGGAAGAAGAAACGATTCAGTTTCGCGAAGACCCCAAGGGAGCTAGAGATCAAGTCAGAAGTAGATCCAGTAACACCTAGGCAGGTGTTGAGGAGATCATCCAGGACCAACGGGCCAACATACAGGTATTCACCTTCGTTACACTACCTGTTGTTGACGGATGATGATATGGGATGACATACTGTCTTGAAAAAGGTGGAGTTGGAGGTTGATTATTCTTCTGGTCAGAAAGAACATGTTGTTTCTACTCCAGATCGGTTAGTCCGGGATAGGGACAGGAGACAAGTCAAGTTTGAAGATTTGGAGGCATGTTGCCTCAGTGTAGCGAAAGCTGAGACCGGGCAACGTTTGAGCTCTCTCTCTCTGGTGGAACCACACTTCTTTGGTAGTGACATCACCACATATCCTTGAACTCTCAGACTGAAGACCTCTTATATTCTTTAAGGCCCGAGAGCCGTTACGTGATGACGATCGTGGTACAGTTGTAACCACGACGTGAGAGTCCGTAATAGTATTGTATCTTTGGTCTTTCGTGATTATAGAGCACCGCTCTAATACCACTTGTCACACACCTGAATTTTTTATGCTCCTAGCAGAATTGACCAACGTGATCTAACCCTCTGAAGGTTGGATCAACCGTCTCTTACCCCCCCAAGCTCTTTCTTGATAGTCTAACTTCATGCGAACTTAGACAGTAGATGCCTCCTCTACATCAAGAATGGGTCGTTGTTAGAGGTCTTGCTCCTAAGAGCAGCTTGACTGGTTTTCAGCCTGCCCTATCCATAAACGGGAGAGTAGTATTTGCTACCACACATTATTTGATAATACCAGGTATAGAGAAAATCTGTCGTATACCAATAGACGACGCTTTAAATGGGGTGGAGGCTCCACATCTGTCACGAATCTGGTGGAATGGAAATTCCCAACACGTGACACATGAATCGTGGTCTCTTAGGCTCGTTTTTCTTGACATTTATGATATATTAAATACATATATTAGTTAATAATGTATTTGGTAGTAATAAATATTACACATTGACTACTACCAAATAATAAATCTCAATTATGATGATCCCGACCGGAGTCCGGCAACCTTCGTTCAAACTACGGTCGGAATCCGATGACCGAGTCTGACTCTGTTAACCGGTAAACAATATATTAACTATATAGTTGTTCCATCCAAGCATTATATATGTCATTAAATTATTATAAATTAGGATATCTTATTGGATACATATATATAGTTAATACAAGCAGAAGCTTAGAGCTTCACTTGTCTGCCATGAATCCAAGTGAAAGGAATGGCAGGTCCAGTATCCTTGATCCTCTGTTGAGCTCTGTCTTCAATTTTTCGAAATCTAAGATGTAAATCACACACATACTCCTGAGCTCTTCTACCCTTGTCCGACAATCCTCCACTCAGTTTCTCCACATTCCATCTCCCAATCAAGAAGTCCAATATATCAATGTAATCCTTGGCAGTGTAAACTCCAAGACGCTGGGCGACAGAAGAGAAATGGTGAAAGAGGTGATGGTCATGGCCATCGAACATGAAATGAGCAGGCATTCTAATTCTTTGCCTCATCATGTCTGCGAATGCCACCATAGTTTCATCGGGATCCACTTCAAACAGCTTCTCCACAATCTTGGAGTAGGCCACTTCGTGACGCTTCTCGTCGGAGGCAATGATGCCACAAATCTGAGCCAACTTCAAGTCACCCTGCTGCCTAGCTAATCTAGCAGTGTTACCGTGTGATATGTATGTTGCTCTCTCTTGGAACGAAGTGTATATAAACCCTCGATACGGGCTGTTTTCAGTCCCTATATCCTGCATCAGCAAAAGTATCAAATCATCATTACTTGTGTGGCGTGATATAATAATACGCATGCATTTATATAAAAGCTTTAAAATTGATTTTAGGGTTAAGAATATAATCACAAACTCATATTTGCACCATATTACTTTTAGGCGTTATAAGTTTCGTTTTCGTTTATTTTTTTTATTTTTTTGTGTGTGTTAAATTTGATGAATTTTGGTCAAATGTCTCCATAAAATTCAACAACAAAAGCGTACATCTACTTTCTTTTAATTATATTAACTAGTGTGTGCATATAGTGAAAATAAAGAACTTATACAAAATTGAGATTCAATATAAATTGACATAAATATCATGAATTGAAGAAAATTCTTATCTAACTCCGTCAAATTTAAAATATAAACAAATAGACTGAAAACTAAAAAACAACGAAAACGAAACCTGAGACTAGGGGTGTAAATGAGTCAAGCTACTCGTGAGCTACTTGAGATCGGCTAATTCGATATTCGAATTCGACTCGGTTAATTTCGATTTGAGTCAAGCTTTTCAGATAGCCAAGTCGAGTACGAGTTCAGCGGTACCCGACTCGAGAGGCTCGTGACCCTATTCGAGCTTTTTTGCTCTGTCTATTCGAGTCGAGTTCGAGTTTATTTGAACTTTACATAATATTATATATATATATGTATATTCAATTCAAGTCGAGTCGAGCTCGAGCCAAAAGACTAATCGAGTCGAGTTCAAGCTTGTGCTAAGGTGCACCATTTATGGTTTAACTGAAGTTTAAATTTATCGAGCCGAGTCGAGCAAAACTCGAACTCGTTGTCGATTATGGAATTGAGTCGAACTAGAGCTTGAAAAATTTAAGTTCGGTCGAGCTAAAAAAAAAAGTAACAATTGTTGGAACGGTGCAAATGCGTGATTATCTATCTAATTTATGAGTAAAAGAGGAGAGGAGAGATATATTAGTTTAGACTACCATTCCGGAAGCAATCAAATACTGAATGGTCTTCTCGATGTGCCTCATGTCGACTCGTCCCGTTAAATAGAGATACTTATTAAGCAGATCACCGTGACGATTCTCCTCAGCAGTCCAGGCGCGGATCCAAGTAGCCCAAGGAGTGGGGCTGAAAGCGGTTTCATCCCTAACCCCGTGGAAGGTATTAAGCATGGTTTGATACGTAGGGAGAGCTTCTTCGGTTATCATGTCACCCACCAAAACAACAAAATAATCATCTGGAATCTCCTTTGCTCTCTCCCTCAGTTCCCCAACTTGTTCATCGAACCCATCCGACGCCCCATCCGGCAGGAAATCTTGGGGCTGCCACGACTTGTCAACCTCTTTCAGGTGAACCAATACATTCTCCTTCGCCCACCCCTCCAACGATTTCAACACCTCCACCTTTTCTGGAGGCATGCAGCAGTGTACACCATCTGAAAATGGATTCTTCACTTTCCTGCACCTAATAATCTCACTTCATAGACCACAATGCAGCATGTCCTAACTATATACGATACAATCTAATTATTAAATTCAAGAAATTAATTTAAGGAATAAATCAACTTCATATACCTACCTCATCATGACCCTAGATGATCCTATAAGACGGGCGGTGGACATACCCATGAAAGATCCGACTGTACGAGGATTGAGCATCGATGATGAAGAAAGAGCCGTGCCACCAGTCACCACCGGATTATTCATCAACTTCAATGCCATTATATATTACTACTTAGTACTTAATATACACCCATATATATATATATACCATACCATACCAACAAAAAAATATGTCTATATGTACAGAGAGTTGTGCTGCAGTCTCCAAAGAGAGTAAATCACATTTGTGTGATCTAGCCTTGGAGCAGAAGCAAGTCTAGCTAGCTAACACACGCAACTACTCTACCAATAGCTAGCTAGTGTACATACTGATGCCACAAGTTAATTTGACCAATCACCATCCCTAAATCCAACCCAAACAATATGCTTAAGCTAGCTAATTGTAGGCGCTCTAGTTTACCCCTTACTTGCGTCTCCATTTTTGCATTCCATTCGGCATTGTACGTTGTTAGGTATTTATAAGCATTCATACACTACAAGAAAAATCGGTTTTACCTACCGCAGAATTGCTGACCGAGCCGCCGGTCGGGAATGTACTGTCGTTTTCCAACCGGATTAAGTCTGATTCGAGCGAAAAAGTGCTCCTGGCCTTTTACTGACTAACATTTCCGACCTATAATCCCGCTAAGCAAGTTGTGCGAACGAAATCGAAAATACCCACCGGTAGTTGACGCTCCTTGCTCGGACGGAGATTCCTTTACGTAAGTCCGACCGATATACACCTCAACCATGTCCAAACGATTTCCTTACAGGCATTTTAACAGGGCGCCAGTTTTCGGCCTATTAAACAGTGTGTTCGCTACAGCCCCAGTAAACGCATTGACACATTCCATGGTTATGCAGACACATCTATTAACATTATTCAAACAATAAAAATTTAAATGTATGGTGTGTGGCTGTTGAAGTCATTTCCGGGTTGTATTTTGTTGTACTTTAATTGCATGTATGAATTAACATAAGTACAAAGCTGATGACAATGTTCCAACGCCATGTCAACGCACATTTGATCATTTACTAAACACGCTAAACGACTTGTTTAACCCTACAGAACCGTCAACATAAGGACAATAACAACACAACATTCAAGATTGTCTTAACAGAATAAACAAAACTCAAGCATAAAAAAAAGAGTTCAGAAAAAAAAAATTATCATTGTTAAGGCATTAAAAAAAAATAGTAATTTCATTCAAGCATCATCATCTTAATCGGCTGTCCGTCCGTCGTCAACGTCCTCATCGTCATCTCCATCTTCTGACTCATCCTCTCCACCATCAGGCTGTTCATCCGCTCCGCCATGTATCATCTTTTTAATCGCCTTGACCTCTCTCTCCATTGAACCTAAACGTTTGGAAATGGTCTGAAGTGTGTCCAACACACCCGCCAAGGTCGAACCCGAAATGGGTTTCTTCGGCATTTTCTTCGCATTCGACCGCACAACTTTATTGGTGTCTGGATCCACTTCTATTCCCATGAGCCGCAGACCCTTCCCATCGTACTGAGCAATGTGTACCGCATGTACGTCTTTCAGAATAGGGATTTGGAAGTGTTTGTGTTGGCATTTGGAGATTGGGCCGCCGTAACAGAATATATATACAATCAAAGATAGAAGCAAAACAATTGAATAAATTAATATTAAAAAGTTGGCACCGACATGAATAGTAACGTGGGAGTTCCTACTAGTAGGCACTGTCCCACTTCACTATTCACTCGATAATGGCAAAACGGTAATATTAGTAATCCTAGTCACGCCTAGTGGCGCCTAGTCAGCGTCTAGTGGAAAAAAATGGAACTAGTAACTC
The DNA here is from genome assembly GCA_036873135.1 of Clarkia xantiana subsp. parviflora. Classification (NCBI taxonomy): domain Eukaryota; kingdom Viridiplantae; phylum Streptophyta; class Magnoliopsida; order Myrtales; family Onagraceae; genus Clarkia; species Clarkia xantiana. Next base: position 38,702,459 of record JAPTYO010000008.1, read on the forward strand.
CCATTTTGGAACAAGGCCCTCCCATTGGAAAGGCAAGTTCCTATATAATCATTACCAGTAGGGACCAACAATAAATGACACTAGGCACTAGGAACTCTCTACAATGATCTATATATAAAATAATTATAATGAGTTAAACACAATATTGACACATAAGTTTTTGGCTCACTTAGTTGTCAAAAAGAGATCATTCTATTGGTTGGTAACTTTTTTAAGTGACAAATTGCTCAACTTCACTGTCATTTAGACATCAAGAAGCTCTAAGATTACGCCAATGTATCTCATTGATTCTCACGGAACGTTTTATTTGTCACAACCGTTTTTCAACCACCAAAACTGATATGATTCTCGCAGATGTTAGACGAAACCCCTTGTAAGATGATGTCGCTGTACTGTTTCTACTTCAGATATGGGTGGATGAACCTTGAATCGTTGCTTGGGAAGCAAGAACCTTGGTACGGTGATGACGCCACAATCAAGGATGGATGACTTGATTGATAAGTTGGATTCGGACGCCACAGAACAATCTGATAAGTTCAAGAGTTCTCAAAGAACCAAGAGAAGAAAATTCCTCACAATAATACTGAATTCAAACTTGTTAGCATATGGTGACGTGGCGATGTAATTGGTAGCCCATTAATGCTAAGGAAATTACCTAAGTTAATTAAGTAATTGTCACATTAGGGTAATTGGGCCAAACCCAATCCCTAATTGACATGGGAGGCCCAATTTTGGGCCTCCCCCTTAATAGCATAGGTTCGGCCGAAACTAGTCCCACATTGGTTGGAGTGGACTTTTGTCCTCTCCACCAATCCTATATATAGGGGACTCACCTAAGGGGTTTATACATCATTCATAATAAGAAGTACCTCCATTGAGGAACTTTAGAGAAACCCTCTCACCCCCTTAGTTAAGATTTTCGGCACATCTTAGTCCGAGGTTCTGTCCCCGTTGAAGAATCGATCAGAGGCTTTGTTGTGGAGCTTACACCGCATAGGACTTCTTCTTACGAAGAACTTGTATGTGGTTCCGACAGGAGGATCAGAACTCCTCCACGACGTTCTTAGGCAGGAAAGCTAAAAGGTATGTGTACACTATTCCGCTGCGTAGTTAGATTACTTGCATGTACACGTTTAGCATTCCGTAGTATTACGTCCCCGTAATCCAACAGTGGTATCAGAGCATGGTTAGGAGTTCTTAAATTTTTGATAAACTGATGTTCTTGAGTTTTTGAAAAATCCGAAATTTTCATGTTCATGAACACTATGAGAAATCCGAAATTTTTAAATAAATTTCATGTGTTTGATCTTTATAAACTTAAAATTTTCCAAATTTACATGTTTGTATAGATCAAAATCGAATTTTATGTTCGAATTTAATTTTTATGTTCATAATCTTCAAGAACACTAGAGTTTTATCAAGAACACCTTTTGGATTCATGATCAAGTTAGGGTTTGATCTTAAAATTTGACAACTTTTCCAACTTTGCATGTTTGTGCCGAAAACCCTAGGGGTATTTTAGGTAAAAAATTAATTTTCTTGGCCCCCAAGTAATAAAAAATTCGGCACCAATTATAATAGATATAGGTTGCCATTTTTAAATTTTATTAATAGGTAACTATATATCTATAAGTTGGAAATAAGGATAGATTCATAATATAATATTGTAAAAGATATTAACTATCAATATATATAGTTAAAGATAGGGTTAATATATATTGATAGATTTAGTTGTTATAAAAGATTAAGAAAATATATTGTCTACATATTTTAATCCCTAAAGAAGATATATTTGACAATAATAAATATATATATATATGTATGCCGAATATTTTATGTATATATATCTATTGTTGATTGATTTACATCTTATAGATAGAATCTTGACAATATTTATATATATATATATATATATATATATATACATATATATATATATATATATATATATATATATATATATATATATATATATATGACGAATTATATATATATATTAGCAAAATTGGAAATTATTTTAAATAATTAATATTTCTAGAATGACGAACATATCTGCTGAAGAATCAGGCGATGGTTTAAACTGCTGAAAATCAAGCAAAGTGTTTTTTCCTTTTTCAAACTGCTGAAAATCTGTTATAGTGTTTGATAATCAGCCATGGTTTAAATGTTTGCAGGACACAATTGGAAAGTATTCACTGAATCGTGATCTTCTTCATGTGTGTTCTTCCTCCGCTGCATACCACTCTCCTGTGAGGTACCTTCTCTCATACAGCTGTGTGTAGCTATGGATCGTAGTTGGATGAAACGTCGGTATGATGAAACTAGTTTCACTTTTGAGTTTGAAAGAGGGGTGGAGTATTTCCTTGATTTTGCTTTTTCAAACCCTTCCTTTGTTAGTGAAAATCAGATTAAGTGTCCTTGCCGCCTTTGTAAAAACTTACGCCATCATAACCGAGATATTGTTCGTAAACACCTTTATGAACAAGGGTTTCTTGAGGATTATGATCACTGGGTTTCGCATGGAGAGCCAATTAGTACAGAAACACCTTTAAGTACAGAATCCAGTAATCCATATACACAAATGGTGATGCAAGCATTTAGTCCAGAGTTTGATAATGATTCAACAATTGATGAGCCTAATCCTGAGACATCTAATTTCTATTCTCTGCTGAATGATGCTGATGAACCAATTTGGGAGGGTTGTAAGAAGCATACCAAGGTATCAGCCATGTCACAGTTATTGAATTTTGATGGATATACGCCCAATTTGAACCCGTTGACTTCCGAACCGTTGTATTTTTATCGTCCCATTTATGATTGCAAATCGAAACTTCAACCCGGACACTTCGCGAGAACATCGACGGCTCGGACGGGGCCGAAGCGCCCGTCCGACAGAGGCGAACTCACCTAGGTGAGGTTGGGTGGCCACACCCGACCTCCCCTAGGGGAGATCGGGTCAGCCGACCCGATCTCCCCTAGGGGAGATCGGGTTGGCCAACCCGATCTCTCCTAGGAGAGATCGGGTCGGCCAACCCGATCCCTCCTAGGAGGGATGGGGTTGGCCAACCCCACCCTCCCTAGGAGGGGTTGGGTGTCCTCACCCAACCCCTACCCTTGGGGATCGGATTTCTCCCCCCCAAGGGCCCCGACACCATCTTCAGACTCCCATGTTCGGTCCACTCCGCCTACCTCCTCCGAATCCTAAGGTCTTAATTATGTGCTTAAAGGTTAATTAATTGTGTTTAAAGGCTAACGATGTCATTAAGCCACCTTAATGACACCGTTGCCTATAAATACCCCACCTTCACAACTCATTTGATCATCTTGGCCATTTGGACAATTTAGCTCTGACATCTCTCTAGCTTTATCTCTCTAAAACCGTACTGACTTAGGCATCGGAGAGGGTTCATCAGGCACCACCCCCCCCTCTGTGCCTGGTATTGCCCCTCTTGCAGGGTAGCAAGGAGAAGAGAGCCAAGGAAGCAGAAGAGCATAGAGCAGTAGGACAAGCCCCAGGGGTAAGAAGTACAAGCCTCAGGAGGTCAGAAGGAGAGAAGGAAATGAGGTCAGAAGGAGAGAAGGAAAGGAGGTCAGAAGGAGAGAAGGAAATGAGGTCAAAAGGAGAGAAGAGAAGGACATATATCAGAACGACTACCCCAAGGAAGCAGAAGGGCATGTATCAGAATGACTAGTCCTAGGAGCAGTGAACCCGACATTTCATTAGTGGGAGATAAATTCTAGATTGACGACCCGTTGACCTAGACTTTATAACCTAACAAATTTGAAGTAGGAATGTAATATGAGTGATAAAGGATTTGATAGACTTCTATCTACTATGAAGGACATGCTTCCTGAAAATGATAGGTTACCTAGCAGCTTTTATGAGACGAAGAAAATGATGAAAAAGTTGTGGCTTAAATATGAAAAGATTGATGTTTGTTTTAATAATTGCATGTTGTTCTATAAAGATGATGTGCACAAGGTCAAATGTTCTGTGTGTGGACATGATCGGTTTAAGTCAGAAAAATCAACAAAAATGGCAAGAAGAAGGGCGTTCCCTACAAAATACTGCGTTATTTACCATTAACCCCAAGATTTCAGCGTCTTTACATGTCCGAAAAAACAGCTAAACACATGACATGGCATGCTTCTCACCATATAGTCAAGAGGGTCATATGGCACACCCTTCAGATGGTGAGGCATGGAAACACTTTGACCGAATTCATCCTTCATTTGCATCTGATTCAAGAAACATCATAATTGGCTTATGCACGGATGGATTCAACCCTTTTGGACAATATGGGAAGCAATATAGTTGTTGGCCAGTAATTATTGCTGTGTATAATTTACCCCCTTGGTTGTGCATGAAAAGTCCATACATGTTCATGAGTTTAGTCATCCCAGGTCCAAATAGTCCAGTTAAGGAGTTGGATGTGTTTTTAAGACCTTTGATAGATGAATTGAAAATGTTATGGAGTGTTGGGGTAGAAACTTATGATATATCAAGAAAACAATACTTTAATATGAAAGTGGCTCTCATGTGGACAATTAGTGATTTTCCAGCTTATGCTATGTTATCTGGGTGGAGTACACATGGTCGATTAGCATGTCCGTATTGTATGGAACGTACTAAGTCATTTAGACTTGATCGTGGGAGCAAGACGTCATTTTTTGATTGTACTCGTCAGTTTCTACCTTTAAACCACCCGTTCCGGAAACAAAAGGAAAATTTTAAGAAGGGTGTTATGGAGAAGGATGGGCCACCTCCTAGATTAAGTGGAGAAGAAATGTGGGAAAGAGTTTGTAGTTTTCCTGACATTCGGTTCGGAAAATCTTATGAAAAAGAACGCATTGTTGGATTTGGAAAAGAGCATAATTGGGTGAAAAGAAGTATTTTTTGGGAATTGCCCTATTGGCGTACAAATTTGGTCCGTCACAATCTTGATGTGATGCATATTGAGAAAAATTTATTTGAGAATATCTACAACATAGTGATGGATGTCAAGGAAAGAAGTAAAGACAATCCAAATGCAAGAGAAGACTTGAAAAAGTACTGCAAGAGACCGGAGTTGGAATTGATATTTGAAAATGGCAAGGTCATGAAACCTAAAGCTTCTTACACATTAAGTAAGGAACAACAAGGGGCTGTCTGTGAATGGCTAAGAGAGTTGAAATTTCCGGACGGTTACGCGTCAAATATTTCACGTTGTGTGAAGAAAAATGGCTCTTGTTCTAAGGGTTTTAAAAGTCATGATTGTCATGTGTTTATGGAGAGACTGCTTTCTGTTGCTATACGGGATATGGTTCCAAATTCTGTGTGGGATGCTTTGACCGAGATCAGTTACTTTTTTAGAGACATATGTTCAACCACACTTAGGGTGCAACACATGGAAGCACTTGAGAAGAACATTGTTGAAATACTGTGCAAGTTGGAGAAAATATTCCTGCCTTCATTTTTTGATTCTATGGAGCACTTAGCTATTCATTTACCTTATGAGGCTAGAGTAGGAGGACCCGTGCAATATCGATGGATGTTTCCATTTGAGAGGTAAACCCATTTTTCCTTAGTATAAATCGCATTTAGTCTAGTTTTCAATAACGATTATGTTCTTATTGCATGATTCTTAATTATTTCATTTTTTAGATTTTTAAAGGAGCTGAAAAAAAAGTGTGCGAAATAAGGCTCAGGTCGAAGGCTCTATTTGTGAGGCTTACCTCATAAAAGAAGTTTCTACATTCTGCTCATTTTACTTTGAGCCAAGTGTTCAAACGAAGTTCACTAGTGTACCAAGGAATGATGATGGTGGAGTTCTGGACTTGAATGGGTGCCTATCTATTTTTCGCCATCCTGGTAGATCATTTGGTCCTGATTTACCTAAGATACGACCATCCGATGTGGAGTTGAAAACTGCACATACTTATGTTCTATTGAATACCATAGAAATTGCACCATTTTCCGAGTAAGTTCCTTTACATTTAATTATGTTACCGTTTATTAGATTATAAAGTATATGACACAAAAATATAATTTGTACTTGTAGGAGATTTGATAACCACATTCGACAATTAAGGCCAGAGATAAATGAAGAATCATTAGATCAATTGCGTGCATCTGATTTTGCTGATTGGTTGAAAACACTTGTAAGTTGACTGAATTTTCTGATTGACTGATTGAAGAATCATTAGAATTTTCTAATTCTCATGTCGTCTTATTTTCTCATAGGTGACAGATGGAAGTGAAAAAGTGGATAAAAAAATCTTGACGATTGCTTTGGGTCCATCAACTTTTGTGATATGCTACAAAGCATATTTCACTAATGGTTTTAAATTCCACACAAAAGAATATGGTGAAGGAAAATGCACAATGAACAGTGGTCTTTGTGTGAAGGGAAGTAATTACAATGAAGAAGAGTGTGATTATTATGGCAAGCTAGTTGACATTTGGGAGCTGGAGTATTTGGGCAATGAGTGCAAAGTTGTTCTCTTTAAATGTGATTGGTATGATACGGAGAGAGGCATCAAAGTTCATCCTCGTCATGGTACTATTGAAATTAATCATCGGTCAAGATTGGCAACAAACTCTCCTTTTGTGTTAGCTCAACAAGTTCAACAAGTTTATTATTTGAGTTATCCATCAAAAAACAGAGAGAGAAGAGACTGGTGGGTTGTGTGTAAAACCAGAGCAAGAAGTAGATATGAAATTCCTTTGAGTGAAGATGTAGCTCAGGAAGTTGTAGCTCAAGAAGATTCCACTCTCATAAATGATGGATTTTATCAAGAAGAAGAAGATGTGACGGCAGTTGTGGCTACTATTGATATAGGGCTTGAACTTGACAACTCGGAGACACTTGTTGATAAAGATCATATGGATGTATTAGATATTGATCAAGTTCATGGGTTGAAACAAAGAAGTGAACATGATGATGATGGTGGGGATGAGGATGAGGATAGGGATGATGATGAGGATGCGGATGAGGATGAGTATGAGGACGAGGATGAGTATGAGGACGAGGATGGTGATTAAACATCTGATTAAGGTACCTGAGTCCATGTTGAGTATTATGCTGAGTATTGTATTTGTTAGGATTAAGGTTTGCAGCCATTTATGCAGTGGAAGCATAATGTTGCTGTCTTTGGTTTTCAGGTATGACAGTGTTCAAGGTTCAGGACTCGAAGACTCTTCTTTTTGGCTCAAAGCCTGTTGCTGTCTTTGGTTTCAGGTAACTTAATATTTGATTTAATCGTTGATGAGTTTTCATAACAATTAGGACTGTTTGAAAATGAAATGCATTGTTCTTACTCTTAGGAACACTGAGGAAATCCCATGGGGTGAGGCTGGTGCTGACTACGTCGTTGAGTCAACTGGAGTTTTCACTGCTGCTCAATGTTTTTTTTACACATTTGCTTCTTGTGGTTTTGAAATCAAGATAATATCATTTATTTAGCAATTGAAAACTGAGTTAACCTTCCTAAGTTTTAATTGATGCGTTGGCTGCTTATATAGAGCTCTTAGTAATTGAACAAGAGTTGTCTCCCCAATGTTTTTCTGTTCTGTTATTTGGCATTCTTGGTTTGCTGTTCAACTCTCTGGTTAATATGATAGGGTGGTGCCAAGAAGGTCATCATCTCTGCTCCGCAGCCGTAAATAGGTTCATTTTCTATTCCTCAAAGTTCCTCTCTTTTGAATGACTACCTGGAAGGATTAAATTTTATTCCTATAGATTGTTGAAAAGAGTTCCTGCATACCTTCCCCAACCCCTTGTTCTGTAAATTTATGCAGATTTCCACCAATGCTGTTAAATGTTGATATATCCTCATTCTTAATGCAGATGGTTGAAGGATGAAAAGAACTTAACTGTCTTTGTGGAACCACGAGTGAGAGAAGAACTTCTATCTGAGTCATGCTTCTTCAATTTTGTGCAAACCTGGCAACATGGTATGCAAAATCTGTCCTTTGGGTATATACTACACACAGACATTAACCTTGTTGTAACACATGGTGCTGACAAATTGTTTGTCTGTTCTTCATCCTTCCCCAAAGAATCAAAATGGTTCCTTATACCCGTTCGACTTTAAAGATCAGACATTTAGAAATTTAGAAAGAAATCCTTAGTTCTGAATTTTGGGGAATTTAATTGACAGTCTCGATGTATTTCAGAGGTCTAGTTCCACCAATTGTCCCATTTTCCTTGGTGTCGTTAGGTTTCAGAGGTTTTTGAGTTCAGAGGTCCAGTTCCACCAAGTCCGACCGCTTCTCTCCGGCCACAGGTAATTAACCCTTAATGTCCTGATCACAGGTTTTTGATTTTTACATTAAAACCCTAATAATTTCGAAAATTGAGGGGAGGAGCCCTATAGTATTTTGAAAATTGTTTTCTTTTCAAAATTGTCTTTAAGCCCAATATATTTCAGACGACCCATATATTTCCATCTAACTTATTGTTAGTAATTCAGCTTGTTACAAAGCCCGAAACTGAGAATTACTTTTCTTTTTTTTTTTTATATATAAAGAGAATTACTGCGCACGCCTCATAAATATCAGTCTCTCTCCACAGTGACTTCTCAGCTTCTCCAGGACACTCTCTACTGAGTGTCTTCTCAGATTCATCGGTCAGTCTCAACTGAAGCGCCTTCTCAGCTTCATCACTCTCTACTGAAGCGCCTTCTCTGCTTTATCAGGTCACTCTACTGAATCACCTTCTCTACGTTTCTATAGATTTGATTATGTTTTGGTGACTCAAATGTGTCGATAGTTTAACCTCCTATTGCATGTTAGGTTTTTGAGTATTCAATTGATAACTATTTCCGTTTGATTGATCCGACTCTGTTTCTAGCATGTTTAACCTCCTAATGCATGTTAGGTTTTCGAGTATTCAATTGTGGACTATTTCCGTTTGTTTGATCCGACTCTGTTTCTAGCATGTTTAACCTCCAAATGCATGTTAGGTTTTCGAGTATTCAATTGTGGACTATTTCTGTTTCTGTTTGATTGATCCGAATCTGTTTGATTGATCCGAATCTGTTTGATTGTTCAATCTGTTTTCGACTATTCAATTGTGGACTATTTCTGTATCTGTTTGATTGATCCAACTCTGTTTCTAGCATGTTTAACCTCCAAATGCATGTTAGATTTTGAGTATTCAATTGTGGACTATTTCTGTTTCTGTTTGATTGATCTGAATCTGTTTGATTGATCCGAATCTGTTTGATTGTTCAATCTGTTTTCGACTATTCAATTGTGGACTATTTCTGTATCTGTTTGATTGATCCGACTCTGTTTCTAGCATGTTTAACCTCCAAATGCATGTTAGGTTTTCGAGTATTCAATTGTGGACTATTTCTGTTTCTGTTTGATTGATCCGAATCTGTTTGATTGATCCGAATCTGTTTGATTGTTCAATCTGTTTTCGAGTATTCAATTGTGGACTATTTCTGTTTCTGTTTCGAGCATGTTTCTGTTTAACCTCCGAAGCATGTTCCATCAGCATGTTCCATAGAGAAATGGAAGCATGTTCCAACATGCTTCCGATCCATTTGATGGTTTCACTTGAGCAACCATCCTTTTCTGTTTCGAGCATGGTTAACCTCATTGTTCTTTCTCTTGACTAAAACGTGTTGATAATTTTTGCATGAGCCATGATGGAATTAAAATGCTGAGCATACAATGCTGATCATCATATTGTTTTTTAATAGTGAGTATGCTTAGAGGTCGTGCGAAAACTGGGTCTAGAGGAAGTGGAAGAGGCACTACTTCGGGTACAGGAAGGGTTAGAGGCACTACTTCGGGTACATCGCTTGAGGGGGAGTCATCATGGAACACCTCAAGGACAGCTACCTTTCAAAGTTTTGCTAATGACCCGGAGGAGTCAACAAATGAAGTGAACAATGAAAACCAGGATGCTTCAGAAGAACAGGAGGCTCCAGAAGGCCTGGAAGTTTCAGAAGAACAGGAGCAATCAGAAGAACAGGAGATAAATTTAGATGATTACGCAGAGATACTGTCTATATCCTCTGCGCGTTGGTAATGATCATACTTTTTTTTTTTTTTTTTTTACAGTTTCTCGCAGTTTAATTTAACACGTTTCTTATTTTCTACAGCTTCTCGCACCATACTGCTGTTCGTGCTATCACTCGTATACTTAAGGAATATTTTTTGGGTCCCTATGAGAAATGGAAGCATGATCCATCAGATGTTCGTCTATCCTATTGGTCTAAGTTTATGGTAATATGTTATATTCTCGCTTCTCTAATATTTGGTTATTACTGAGGTTTGTACATATGGTTTCACTCATTACATTTTCATCTCTATTCGAAAGCTGCCATATTTTACTGAATATGTTTTCTATTTGAATGGCTTAGGAGAGAATGAAACTTGGTGATGAACAGTATGACCTTATGGAGGCATTTGAGAGAACAGCTGCATCACGCTATAGCAGTATGTTGAGTAGTGCAAGGACTCAAATTCTAAAGGCGATCAAGAAAACAGATTTTGCTGACCTAAAAGATCATAACCCTCCATGGATGAAGAAGGATATATGGAATGCATTGGTTGTTAAATGGGATTCACCCAAATGGAGAGCAAAATCAGAATCTGCACGAAAAAATCGAATGACTGAGAAAGATGGTTCGATAACTAAACATGCTGGAGGATCAATCAGTTTTGATGAGCACATGCAAAGAATGGTATGTAATGTTATTAAACTTTTCATTATGTATTTCAATTGATATTTTTATGACTTCATGTATCTATTTTTGTAGACTACTCAATTAGGCCGAGTACCACCTCATGGGGAGTTTTTTAGGAAACTCCACCGTTTGAAGGGTAGTGATAACAGAATGATTGATAATAAGTCAAAAAGAGTTATTGTAAGTTGTTGCAGAATTATTTATATGCTATACTTTTCATAAATCACCGTTTAAAGCTATGTTTTGGCTATTTGTTCTCTTTTTAGGAGGAGTGTGAATCTGATGTTATGGAAAAGCATGGAGCTGAAGGTGCATCTCAAGTTAATTTTGATAAGGATACTTGGGTCAAAGCAGCAGGACAACCAAAGAGAGGCAAGCTCTATGGATTTGGGCCTAAGGTTAATCCAAACACCATATTAGGTACAGGAAGTTCTTCGTCAAGTATGTGGCACAAGAATTCTCATTCGAAATCAAGTTCAAGTCATCGTACTCATGAGGATTATAAGAAGCTTGAGGACGAAATTGCACTCCAACAACTTCAGATGTCGTCTCAGCAAGCACAACTTACTCAAATGCAAGAAATACTTCAAACCATGATGGATAAATTGGCAAGTCAAGGTCACGTTTTCAGCCATCCACAAGTTGGCAAGGGTTCTAATGCTTAGGTACACAACAATTCTTTATTAAACTGTTTAATATAATGAACTTACTAGGAAACACACAGAAATGATTGAATGATTGCAGGTGCAATGTTCTTTATGTTTGGCTGTGGTAATGGTAAGTGTTTTTTTTTCTGGCAAGATTCTCTTACATTCTTCTATATGTGAAAAACACATAGAACTGACATAAATGGTTGCATTGCAGGTGCAATGTTCTTTATGTTTGGCTATGTGAAAGTGGTAAGTGTTTTTGTCTAGCATTTTCTTACATTCTGATATTTGTGGAAAACACAAAAATGATTCAATGATTGTATTGCAGGTGCAATGTGCAAGTTTGGAGGATGGTGAAGAAGATTTTTTGTGCATGAATGTGTTTTTTTTAGATGGTACTAAGACTTTTTAATGGTGTTTAGAATATGTCCACTTTTTTTGTATAAAGTTGGTGAATGACAATACCATCTTTGTAATTATGTTTTTTGGTTGTAGCTATATGGGTGTAGACAAACTTTTGCACAGTATGATCTTGGAAAATATTATCTCCATAAGAATGTTATTATGGCTGTAGTTTTTTTGTACATATATCAGTTATATATATATATATATATATATATCAGTTTTTGGGGTTTAATAAATATGGTTTAGGTTTCGAGTTTAATAAACCCTAAACCCGAAACCCGAAACCCTAAACCTGAAACCTATATACAAATCCCTCACAAATTCGGTCAATATAATGTACACAAACCCTTAAAATTCTCTCAAATAACCCTTGAATATGTTCCTCAGAAACTATAATAATTACTCACAAAATTCCTAAGTATTTATTTTCTCACAAAACCCTTGGTAAACAAACCCTTAAAATTCTCTCAAAAAACACTTAAAACTTTTTTCCTAAGAAAAACCCTCAGTTATTTGTTACCGAAAACTCTTAAAAAGTCCTTATATATTTTTCGAGGGAATTGATTTTCAGAAGGTTTGCTATGGATTTTTCAGGGAAAATCCCTCACAAACGTTTTCAAGGGATTTCCCTTTAAAATCACAATTTTTCTGGCGGGTCTATTTGCTAGAAGCGTTCTCTCACAAAATCCCTTACAAGATGATATTTGTGAGGGAATTCTGAAAATCCCTAAAAAACCGGCCCTAAAAAATGGCCGATTTTCTTGTAGTGACTTTAAAACCCTACTTAGCCCACAAGACATATTACTGCCGAACCCTAGGGTTTATGGGCCGGTCCAATTGCTAAACCGAAGCGGGTAAAAACCAATCCGGGTTTTCTTAATCGGGTCGACCTAGTCGGGTCAGGTCGGACCAAGGTAACTAAAATGAACCTAGCCTAACCGGTTTTGAGTGATAAACCGAACCACAATCTTATTTTATTGAACCGCTTCAGACCAAACCGGACTTTTAAAATCAGACCGACTTGAACCGAATTTTAAATTGGACCGAACCAGATTTTTAAATTTCTCGGAAATTTTAAAAAATGTTCAATAAAATAGGAGGTCAAATTTTAAATCCAAAATGTTTTCGAACTTTAAATTTAACATAAACAATGCTCTTAGGGTTTGCGTTTTAACACGTTTTTTGGTTAAAACCCTTATACCTAGTTTCGATTATGGGGATGGATCTCGGATATGCATGTTTTTTGGACTGGGTTAAATTAGTGGGCTGAATTGCAATTGTTTACTTTCTGCTACATATATATATTAGAACTGTCGTCTTGACTCAGTCAAGCTAGTAGGATATTAATTGCGAGCATTGAGCTCTGGGATTTAAATAAATGTATTACGCAATAGGATAGACATGTTATGCTGATTGAAAGTGCCTAGAATCCATGTCTAGAAATGTCGCATGATTGATTGTAAGCATGAATTGTAAAACAGCCCCTAATATTTTCAAACATTTTTAAAACTAAAAATTCCAGTCCCCAATTATGCATGATTTGTGCGGATGTTGCATGTTTTGACACGTATGCTAGGATGTTCAAGAATAGAAAGCATGTGATAATTTACTTTACGTAGAATTATATATGCTAGGAACATTAGACGCATGACGCGTAAGCATGTTTTGGTTTGTTCGATTTTTATAGCATAATATGGCATTATACATGCGTAAATTATCGGATAATTCCTTTTAAAATTATAAGGGCCTTGGGAAAGCCAATATCGGGTATGCTTATTTGAAAATTCCCGTTCCGGTAATTTGCAAAATAATAACCGTTTTCAAAAGATTGATCTATTAGATTGAAGACGACGATAGTGTGAATTCTTTCACGACACCCCCTTCCCTCGGTTTACTGACGGTCGGTTTGGTTTAGTAACTGAAGGATCACTATTTGTCGTATTCTATCCCAATAGATAATCCGATGTTTGCAATTCTGTCAAAATGCTGTTGTCTTCCTAACTTAGCATAAATATGTGTTAGAATCGATGGCTGCCACTAGCAATGTAATCTCCCAGTTGAATAAGGGAATAAGGTTGAATAGTAGTAACTATAAGATATGGAACAAACGAGTTAAGATGATAATCTCTGAAATAAGAGGTCTGGAACATTTGACCACAAAACAAACTAGACCTGAGGGAAACCTCACGGAAGAGCAAAAGACATTCTATGATGAATGGGATGTCAAGGATCAAGATGTTCATTCCAGCTTGTTATCTATCCTAGAAGATGAGATTCCCTATAAGTTTGATCATTTGGGAACTGCCAAAGACCTCTGGGATGGTCTTAAGGCAACATTTGGTGTTTACACCATAACCCAAAAGCGATCGTTAAACACCGCTCTTGATTCCTATAAGATGAATCCCAAGCATACGATGAAGGATCATGTTATGCATGTGTGTAACTTGATCGCTGAACTCAAGGAAGCAGGTGAAAACCTGTCTGAAGAACAACAAATCAACTATATGATCCGCTCTTTGCCCGACTCTTGGAATATTATGAAAATGAGCATTACCCATGCCACCCATCTCGATACTCTCGAGAAAGTGCAAGTTCATCTTGAGCTGGAAGAGGATAGACTCAGGGCTGAAATGTCCAGATCTGAAATGCATATTGCATCCTCCGGGCCAGCCGAACAAAAGGGGAATCGCAAGAGAAAGGGAAAAGTCCTCAGAATAAAACTAAGAAGTTTGTGGGAAACAAATCCTAGAAGAATTTTAAACGCAAACAAACTGGTAGCAAGAAAAAGCAAGCAAAACAAACACGTAAAGAGGAAACTCGAACGTGTTTCAGGTGTGGCGTTAAAGGACACCTGGCTAAAGCCTGTACCAATCCTCCTAAGGCACGTTATGAGAATAGATGATGAAAACCATTCATTCTCTTTCGCTTCTAAACACTCGAGAGTAATTCATTTTCTTTTGAATTACAGAACAAAGACACAGAAGCAACGACCTGATCGAGGACGCCCCAGGAGAATAAAGATAGAATGAGAGATTTATTTATCTTTAATTTTCTAAAGCCTCTTGCCTTTTATTTCTGTTAAAGATGCTCTTGAATAAGTTCCATAGTGGAACATATTATTTTCTAAGTATTGGCTAATACTTGAATAGAGTATTAAAATCATCATCGTCCGTTTCCATACTATTATTTACATTATTCAACACTTTGCTAATGCATCCTTATTTGTTAAGTACTCCATTAAAAGGGTAAAAATCCCGAAATAATATGTATGATAAAAATCGATTTTAAAATTCGAAGACTAAAACGATATCGTAACCATTATTTAAACCTGGTATGCGCGTGGCGCATGTCACCTCGAGAGACGGGACACATCGTTTTATAGTCCGAATTTAATGCTAAAGTATTTTAATGAATGCTAAATTTTCGTTTGTAGTCCTTTGAATATAACTCATTGATAACTACTAAGATTATAAGTAAGCTTAAAAGCTACTACAATCTAGTAAGAACATCAACTATGGCATTAAAGCAAACGCTTAAATGCATAACCCATGAGGTGAATAAGTCTCTGGGTGAGTTAAACAAAGTCAGTAAAACGACTCTCCCACTATAAGCCTTGAACGAAAAGTTTGGCTAAAGCAATCATTTTATCAAATACTTCAAGCAACATAGTTACATAATGATTGAATTTCAACATTATTTACTCCTCCGAATGAAATTAAGTTGATTCACATTAATGTAACTCTATGTTCAAATAAAATCGGTTGACACATCACCATGCTAAAAGGATGATACGGGTAAAACCTTATCGTTAGCAGCATTACATTGCGCATTAAACAATTATTTATTAAGAGTACGGTCTACTCTTAAAGGAATACAAGTTTAAAATTAGCTAAGATTGATGGTATTGTGGTTAAACATGACATATTATAAAGATTTGAGGATAAATTTCCAATGTTTTGCGGAACGAACAAACATAGTACTAATCGAATCAATGAATGGTTAACAGAGATTATCAGGTCCCACTTACTTCGAGTGGGAGAATTGATACAGCATAAGTGATTGATATGGTATATGATGATACAAAAGTCTTCATAATAAATCCAGTGAGAGGGCTTACTCCCCTCATTTATAATCATCACTAAATACAAATGCGAATCAAGTCGGACCTGACAATCAAGAACGCTATACAACTACCCATTATTCCTAACGGGAGGGAAAAACGACCAACTTGGTTCCTAATCCTACTAATCAAGGAATACATCTCGGTAAAATTCCGAGATCGAAAGGTCATCCTGAAAAAGTTGTTGATCAGAGTTCAAGCACTGCCATTCTTCCCAGTGGGAGTGATGCTCCGATAAGAAGCATTATTTTGAGTGGGAGTTACAATCAGACTAGAGAAGGGATTAGAGAGCCTAGACATAGTCAAAGGTAACGAACTTCTCTAGAGATGTGTCCCATCGAATAAGATGTGTTAAACATCTTAACATTCGTTCTAGAATCAGTAACGATTCAGCAAAGCAAGGGAAGGACCTCAAAATGAGGGAATGGAGGAAAACAATGGAGGATGAAATATGTCTAAATAAGAACAAATTTGGTTATGGTCCTTAGTTGATTGATCTGCTAACCGCAGATCAATCAAGAGCTGCACCAAATGGATATTAAGACCACACCTCTTCACGTAAACCTGGAGAAAGAGATCTATATGGAGCAGCCAGAGGGTTTTATTACTCCTGGAAAATAACGTAAAGTTTGCAAACTCCAAAGGTCTATTTACGGTCTTAAACAGTCATCTCGGCAATGGTATCGCAGATTCCACGAGGAAATCGTCGGAAACGGATTTATGAATATTCACGAGGATCCTTGCCTATACACTAAGACCTCTGGGTCTAAGTATGTCATCATAAGTGATACGTAGATGACATACTCATTGCTGCGAACGACGTGAGTTTCATGAACAAATCAAAGTCCTGATTAGCGTCAGCATTTGAGATGAAAGACATGGGAGAGGCCACGTACATCTTAGGCATTAAGATTGCCCGAGTTCGTGCCGCCCGGACTTTATGTCTGTCTCAAGAATCTTATATCAACAAACTGTTGAAAAGATTCAGAATGCTCGATGCTAAACCCGTGGATACGCCGGTTGTGTTCGGGTGCGCGCTGTCAAAGCGTGATGGACTGAAAAACCAGCAGCAGCGTGAACAGATGAAGGGGGCAGAGTACCTAAGCAAGGTAGGGAGTCTTATGTACGCCATGTTATGTACTCGGCCATATATCTGTTACGCTGTGGGCTTAGTAGCAAGATTCCAATCAGATCCTAGTTATCAACATCTAAAGGCCGTAAAACGAATTATAAGGTATCTGAAAGGTACTGCCGACTATGTTCTGTGCTATAAGGGCAAGCAAATAGAATTGACCGGTTATAGTGACGCCGACCACGGTGGCAATCCAGATGATCGTAAGTCCACCACGGGAGGAGTTCTCCTTCTTGCTAATGCTGCCATATCATGGGTAAGCAAGAAGCAATCATGTGTCACGCTTTCCACTATGGAATCGGAATTCGTTGCCCTTTCTAAAAATGCACAGGAAGTGGTCTAGCTGAAAAGGCTTCTTACTGCATTGATTGGCACTGGCAAAGAGAGTAATCCCGTCAAGGTATACTCCGACAGTCAGGTAGCCATTGCAGCAGTTAAGAATCCAAAATACCATAGTAGGACCAAACACATTGATGTGAAATACAATTATGCTAAATCTGTTCTGGAAGACAACATATTCGCTTTAGAATACCTGTCCATGGATAAAATTGTTGCAGATCCATTAACTAAGCCATTACGTAGAGAGATTTTCGAAAAGCACGTAAAACTGCTTGGGTTACGTAGGGCTTAAATAAGTGACTTGTATAAGCGATAACATTTTGACATATGAAATAATATTATTTCGATGGAATAAAAGAATTGCAAACTGAGTATATGATCTATCGACGTCATAATGAAATATAACATCGGATTTTACGGTCTATAAATTAAGTCGTAGGAAGAGGTAAAACTCTTCCACCAAAATTATGTCAAATGTAAACCATGTCTCGTCACACAGGCACGGTCATCTTGCAAGGAGAGGGGGACCTCTACCCCAACATGATTGGCTAAGAACCAAGGGGATAAACCTGGTTAAACGAAACGATAACCTTGTCACGCTTAATGCATGACTTAATCTTCATTTTGTAAATCGCCGTGTTGGACTTAGTCCATCATTAAAATCACATTCAAGGCCAAATGAAAGATTCTGTGATAGCATGATTGACATATCCCAATCCTGGCTAATCCATGTGTGCTATCGACGTGTGCTTCATACTGCCCGTGCCATGTTCGACCACAGGGTCATGATCGGTTGTCCTAGCTAGAATCCTAGTGATTCAAAGGGCGCATACTTCTTCACCTTTAGCGTGTGATTGATCCCGGATGTCTTATGAAGAGGCATCCAAAGTATCCTCTCGGACTCAGAACTTATACCTAAGGTCTAGCTCAATGTTCGCTTCCTGGCGTACGAGCGTAGAGCCAAAGAAAACAGCCAAGTGACCACGTCTTAGAAACCAGTTGAGTTAGACTAAGGGTATAAGCGATGCGGATGGTCAATTTCACCTATAATTCACCGACTTTTATTTTCACAAGGTGGCCGCCAACCGGATATTAGTTGAAGGTTGTGAACACTTGTAACGGATGCCCTGGAGAAGTATTCCTATGTGGAAAACTGGGCAATTGGAGAATTATCAGTTGACCAAGGATACAGTGCGGTACATGTTTTATTTTAACAGGATTGATTTACGAAAGGGAATCAACGTTCTGCGGACGCTACAATACTCCTAACAGATGAGTAGCACTATGTCCGTCGTATCCGCCGGTCGCACGGCAAACCTCGTATGAACTATTCGGAGACGGAGACAAATATTGAAGACTGAGATGTTGATGCTATTGTATAACTATATATTAACAAGCACCCTCCCATTCCGGCGAGTGGGAGCTGTTAGCATATGGTGACGTGGCGCCGTAATTGGTAGCCCGTTAAAGCTAAGGAAATTACCTAAGTTAATTAGGTAATTGTCACATTAGGGTAATTGGAACAAACCCAATCCCTAATTGACATGGGAGTCCCAAAATTGGGCCTCCCCCTTAATAGCATAGGTTCGGCCGAAACTAGTCCCACATTGGTTGGAGTGGACTTTTGTCTATCCACCAATCCTATACATAGGGGACTCACCTAAGGGGTTTATACATCATTCATAATAAGAAGTACCTCCATTGAGGAACTTTAGAGAAACCCTCTCACCCCCTTAGTTATGATTTTCGGCACATCTTAGTCCGAGGTTCTATCCCCGTTGAAGAATCGATCAGAGGCTTTGTTGTGGAGCTTACACCGCGTAGGACTTCTTCTTACAAAAACTTGTACGTGGTTCCGACCGGAGGATCAGAACTCCCTCCACGACGTTCTTGGGCAGGAAAGCTAAAAGGTATGTGTACACTATTCCGCTGCGTAGTTAGATTACTTGCATGTACTCGTTTAGCATTCCGTAGTATTACGTCCCCGTAATCCAACAAAACTTTCCAATGAAGGGACGCAAGACATGATTCATCAACCGCATGAAAGTACTAGGGGCATTTGTTAGTCCAAAAGGCATAACTAACCATTCATACAAACGATGTTTTGTCTTAAATGCATTTTTCCACTCATCACCTTCTTTCATTCTGATTTGGTGATATCCACTTTTCAGATCAATTTTAGAAAACACACAAGCACCATGCAATTCATCTAACATATCATCTAAACGAGGTATGTGATGTCGATACTTTACCGTTATGTTGCTGATTGCGCGGCAATCAACGCATATCTTCCAAGAACCATCCTTCTTAGGTACTAAAATCACAGGAACTGCACAAGGGCTCATGCTTTCGCGAACGTGACCCTTATCCATTAAGTCCTCAACTTGCCTTTGTAGCTCCTTCGTTTCCTCCGGATTACTCCTGTAGGCTGGACGGTTGGGAATAGTGGCACCCGGAATGAAGTCGATTTGATGTTCAATACCTCAGATATGTTGTAAACACCTAATTTTGGTACGCGCGACACGTATATAACACGTTCAAAAATGTTGTGTGTAACGCGTTTAAAAAAGGAAGTATTTAAATATGGAAGGTCACGGGGTTGCTAGAAATAGGCTTAGTTTAAATTAGGACAGTAGATATGCATTAAATACTATGTAATATTCAGAAAATATATATTATATATTTATGGTAATATTCATAAATATATATATATATATAATTTTCGGAATTTTAGGTGTATATTGAGACAAATATTGCTTTCCTAATTTTTAGGGCCTAGACTAGCTATAAAAGGACCCATTGTCAATGTAAAAACACACAGAAAATTAATTCAGCAATAATAATAATACTTTTCTAGTAACCTGTGCATTTTTGTCCTGTAGTGTAAAAGCTTTTTTTTTCTTTTCTTTTCTTTCCCGTTTTTTCCGCCGGTGGCAGTCTGGTTTTTTTTTTTCCGGTGACCGCACCCGCCACCCGATTCTGACCTCCGGCCGCCTGATTGGCCAGCCCACCACCATCCACCCTAGGTGAGCCGTGTGAAGTTCTTTTTTTATTTTAATTTTTAATTTTTTATTATTTATTTATTATATTTTTCTGTCATTATTTTTTTATTAGGTAATTTAGATGTAATTGGTTAAATTTAGTTGTGTGAATTATGTATGTATATGTTAGGTTATGTTTCGATTTAAGCATGTTAGATAATTTTAGTATTTTAGATTTCATTCTAAATAAGAGTTGTAGATAATAATTTATTTTTAGACTTAGATAATATTTTGCACATGATAGAAATTTAATTAAATATTGGCATCGTTAGATTAATTTGTGACATGTGTTCAAATAGTGAAATTGGCAAATTTGTGAATTGAGTACCGAAAGGGCGTGATTAATTCCATGAGTTTTAATTCGTAATAGAACCCCCGAACTCGTATTTCTGATCGTAGACCGATTTAATACCTAGGTGTTTAATTAGTTATTCGTTTAGGTAATTTAGGATTCTAGTTAGCCTAATAATTAACTAGTGGCGACTCTTTTCAAAGTCCACGTTTTCAAAACGTAATTCGCCGTAGGTCAGATTTTTAGGGTCCGACAATTTGGCGACTCTGCTGGGAAGATTTAGAGGGTTCGGGCTCAGTATGTTCATTTTTTGCCATGTTAGAAGTTTGTAATTGTAATTTTTATTTTTATTTCACACATCTAACTTGTTTTTTTGTGATTTCAGGTGTGGAGTTAAGTTTTTATTATGACTAACTATTTTTCTTTGTTGTGTATGTATTATTTAAATTTGCACACACCCACTTTAGCGTAATCTCCAAAACGCCTAAAACCCAGGGCGATTAGGAACCCCGGAGGTTTAGTACGGTACGACCGGAGCGGCTGGGCCGCCGGTACGGCTCGGAAAAATTCTACTCGCTTGTGAAGGTCTTATGATCCCTATGATGGGGTGAGGAAACCACCTTGTCGGGAACCTGTCAGTGGAACCTACCTTGTAGAGCAAAGCCACACATTTTTTTACCCCCCTAACATGATCTGTTTTTTGTTGTAAATGTTATCTTTACTGTTTGTATAACTTTATTTCTCATGCATTCATCTCATTGCATTTAAAAAAAAAAAACAAAAAATTTTTTTTTTCCAGCTAATTGTTAGTCATTTAGTTGTATACATTTTCTTTTCAAACTTGCATTTCGCATGCATTTTTTTTTTTAAAAACCTCTTACCTGAATTTTTTTATTATTTCAAACTTGCGTTTCATACGCATTATTTTCTTTTCTTAAAAAAACTCTTCAGGTAAGTTGTGATTTTTGTTAGCGCGTCGCTCATGTAAAAAAACATTTTTGGAAATTTTAATTCCCCTTTAGCTATTAGAGCGTCTAATTTCGAACGTACATTCCATATACATCATTTCAAAAACTTTTTACCTAAATTGTTTTATTTTAAATAATGCATCTAGTATGCATTAATTTAAAAAAACTTTTTAGATAAATCGTACGCCCTCTTAGTTTTATGGCTCTTTGTTTAAAAAACCTTTTACCATATTTTTTTAAAAGATGTGCATCTCATATTCATTATTTTCGAAAAAACCTTTCAAGTTTGCATCTTGTGTTTATTTTTTTTTTGTGCATCTCATATGCATTTAAAAAAAAAAAAACTTTTCACTTGATTATTTTTTTTTAATTTTGAGCAACTAGGATGCATTGATTTTTTTTTTCCCTCATAAAAAGAAAAAACAAAAAAAATACAGGTAACTTGTAAGTTTTCTCAACTGTACAACTTTCACCCCATGTACATCTCATAGGCATTGTTTTAGAAAAACGATTCTTTTTTTTTAGGTTGTAAATCTTCTCTTAGTTGTTGAGCTTCTAATTCCAAACATGCATTGCATTTGCATTTGTTTTTATAAAAAAAAATTCACATGGACTTTTCATTTTGTACATACATTACATATGTGTCATTCAGGTAAACCGGTTGTAAGTTGTAAGTTTCTTATCAGTAAAACTTTAACTTTTCGAGCATGCACGAGCATTTAAAAAAATCAAAGTGTCATTCGTTTTTATCCAAGGTGTGTTGCACTTTTGCGGCAAAATTGTCATTTCAACCTTTGCAGGAGCTAGCGTTTTAAAAAAAGAGATTTGATTTGTTTTTTTTTTTTTGAGAAAATAGTGTAAATGTGCGGTTAAGTGCGACCATTCGAGTTTAAACAAAGGACAATAAAATCTTTTTGAAAAATTTTGTTTTGAGTATCTGTCATGCGTTCCAGCTAGATAGTGCACTCAGCAAACTCAGTAAACTCCATGATGGTACCCTTGGATAGGTATCTGGTACATACGGGTGGTGTCGGCCAAATGGGGCAACATTAAAGGAACGTGCAGCCATCCAGTTGCACGAAAAAAAAAATTGTGCACTCGGGATATCCAACGCTCAGGTACGGTGAATTATACTTGATTTTTCCTTGAGATTTGAGTGTCCCTACTCTTTTTGCAGATCAGACGACCACTTCGACGAAGTCGCGACCACGTGAAATGTGACTGCTCCAAAGAACTTACATGTCAAAATTCCACCCACCGTATGTAGAATTCATACGCGTCCCCGAAATAAGCTGTACATCTGTTTTACGGTGAGGTCTAAAACGGTCGGTGGTAGCCAAGCGGCATCTCCTATTGAGATCGGTCATGTCCGGAGATGAGAAAATATCAAGAGATCATCGAGAGTCTCGTGAAGATTCAATGTGCTGATCAATGAACATTTTAGATCTCAAACAAAGGGAACATTATTGTTGGTGCCTTCCATCAGAGGTCCAAGGGCATTTACTTTCCGGCACGTGTTCATATACAAGTTGTGATTTCTAGATGGAGTAGGAAAATCAGGACATGCAGCAGGTCCAGTCGCATAGCGAGCACATTTCCCACTAGAAAAAAAATCCAACATCCAGGTAAGAAAAGTTGTGATCATTTTTATCCCCTAAATTTGAGTTTTTCCGTAATCATTGTGCAGTTTGGATAATCATCCAAATCAAAGCCCCTGAAGAGCACATCTCGTGCGCGGCCCTTTACTCGCCGCAAGCTGTCAAATTTATCCCAGATACCTCGGACGATATCTATGCATTTACCATTTGCGGACTACTGTGCCAAACTCAACACCAACCATGTGTGTTCATCAGCCAGGCCATTCATCCAGCATGCGACGAGCCTAACCCGGTAGGTGCTAGCCATGGGGCATCCCCAGACGAGATTGAGCAATAGCTGGGGCACTTAGGAATCCGAGATTAGAAATCATTGCATATGTCATCCATTGATCATAGGGTCAATCCAGATCGTCGACGCGACCAACATATTTCAAATCAATCAGCTGAGTCCTTCTCAAGAAGATGTTATGAATTAAAATTTTCATGTTTGCCATTAGGGGCATGTACATAATTGTTGTTGATTATTTTCGTTAAATTTTCTTTTTCAAAACAAAAAAAAAACAAAAAAAAAGCAAAAAAATAGGGTCACAGCTGCCTTTTAATTGGCTACCAATAAAAATAAAGAGAGTTTTTATGTAAATTTTGTGAGAGCAGTGAAAAAATAGAAGGGTCACAGTTGTCCCTAAATCAACTACAAATAAAAAGGGTCTCAGTCGTCCCTAAAAACGACTATAAAGAAAGGGCCACACGCCACCCTTCAAATGGCTACAGATAAAGAGCGCTCCTGCAACGTCAAAAGCGGGAAATAGGTGAAAGGGCCACAGCCACCCTCCAAACGGCTACAAATAAAAGAGTGACCCCGCGAACCCTGTGAGGGCGGGAGAATAAAAAGGGCCACAGCCACCCTTAAAATGGCTACAAATAAAAGAGTGACCCCGCGAACCCTGTGAGGGCGGGAGAATAAAAAGGGCCACAGCCACCCTTAAAATGGCTACAAATAAAAGAGTGACCCCGCGAACCCTGTGAGGGCGGGAGAATAAAAAGGGCCACAGCCACCCTTAAAATGGCTACACAAAAAGAGTGATCTCGCGAACCCGGTGAGGGCGGGAAAATAAAAGAAAGGGTCGCAGTCGTCCCTCAAATGGTTACATACAAAGAGCATTTCCCGGATCAGAGACAAGGAATGAAGGGCCACAGCCACCCTTCAAATGGCTACGGATAAAGAGCGCTCCCGCATCGAAGCAGGAAATAGGGTCATAGTCATCCCTCAAACGGCTACAGTCAAAAGAGCGATCCTGGAACATCGATGGCGGATATTAAGTGAAAAGGCCACAACCACCCTCAAAATGGTCACATACAAAGAGTGTTTCCCGAATCAGAGATGAAGAATGAAGGGCCACAGCCACCTTCCAGATGGCTACAATCAAAAGAGCTCCCTCAACATTGAAGACGGTGAGGAAAAGGTCACAGTTACCCTCCAAATGGCTACAAATACTCCCGCATCGAGGCGGAAAATAAAGTACGGGTCACAGCCACCGTTTAATCGGCTACCAAATAAAGAGTGCTTCCGCTAGGTTGAAAACCCGAAAGGGCGGCCTAGGCAAAATCAGGAAATGAGGGGCATGGTTGCAAATTCATAAATTGCGGTCATGGCAAAAGGAGAGAAAATAAAAAACCGAGGGGCACGGTCGAAAATCTCTCAATCGGCCGTGGCAAAAGGAGAGAAAAAATAGAAAAGAGAGAAAAAGAAAAATAAAAAAGAAAAAGAAAAGAAAAAAGAGAAAAAAGAAAAAAAGATCCCGCTAGGTTGTCGCACAATGCACAGTTTAGGCAAAAATTAGGGACAAACACTCATGCGCAAGCAGCGTCTTCCAGAGTCAACTTCACGGCAAGCGAGATGGTTACAGTCTGCTCTCGCAGGTCGCATTCCAAGGATGAGTAGGACTGTTACAGTCTGTTCCTACGAGTCAACTTCAGGGCAAGCGGGACGGTTGAAGTCTGCTTTCGCGAGTCACCATTCAAGGAAGAGTAGGACTGTTACAGTCTGTTCCTACAAGTCACAACCGACAATCAGGATCCGGAGTTTTCCAGCTTCCTGAGAGTCAACCCCGACGAACGAAGCCTTAGTATTCAACCTTCGCAGGTCACGCCACTAGAGGCACTTCTCCAACGGACGCCACTAGAGGCTCTTCTCCGACATACGCCGCTAGAGGCATCGCCAAAGGGTCTCCGGTACGGTCTGACGTAGAGGTCTTCCGCTACCAGAGATATCACCAGAGGTTTTCCGGTACGGTCTGACGTAGAGGTCTTCCGTTACCACTCGCCACTAGAGGCATCACCAAAGGTTCTCCGGTACGGTCTGACGTAGAGGTCTTTCGCCACCAGAGATATCACCGGAGGTTTTCCGGTACGGTCTGACGTAGAGGTTTTTCCGTTACCACTCGCCACTAGAGGCGTCACCAGAGGTTGTTGGTACTGTCTGACATAGAGGTCTTTTGTTACCAATCATCACCAAAGGTTTTACTTTACTTCACGCCACTGGAGGCTTTACTTTTCCGCATGCCACTGGAGGCTTTACTTTTTCGTACGCCGACGGAGGCTTTACTTTCTGCACTACCAATGGAGGCACCGCCAACAGGGGCACCGCCGACGGAGGTTCTATTTTCTGCACTACCAATGGAGGCACCGCCAACAGGGGCACCGCCGACGGAGGTTCTATTTTCCGCACGCCAACGGAGGCACCGCCAACAGGGGCACCGCCGACCGAGGCTTTACTTTTCTGCGATACCAATGGAGGCACTGTCAACAGGGGCACCGCTGACAGAAGTTTAACTTTTTCGCATCGTTAATAAAGCCAAAGGCCACCTTGGAGACTTGAAGACCCGGAAGAAGATATACTTACTAGCCAAAATTAGTGTTTACTCGTCTTTGGACAAACCCCCTCAAATGCATTCTACGGGAGTCCGTCCAAAGAGGGGCAAGCTGTAAACACCTAATTTTGGTACGCGCGACACGTATATAACACGTTCAAAAATGTTATCTGTAACGCGTTTAAAAAAGGAAGTATTTAAATATGGAAGGTCACGGGGTTGCTAGAAATAGGCTTAGTTTAAATTAGGACAGTAGATATGCATTAAATACTATGTAATATTCAGAAAATATATATTATATATTTATGGTAATATTCATAAATATATATATATAATTTTCGGAATTTTAGGTGTATAATGAGGCAAATATTGCTTTCCTAATTATTAGGGCCTAGACTAGCTATAAAAGGACCCCTTGTCAATGTAAAAACACACAGAAAATTAATTCAGCAATAATAATAATACTTTTCTAGTAACCTGTGCATTTTTGTCCTGTAGTGTAAAAGCTTTTTCTTTTCTTTCCCGTTTTTTCCGCCGGTGGCAGTCTGATTTTTTTTTTTTTCCGGTGACCGCACCCGCCACCCGATTCTGACCTCCGGCCGCCTGATTGGCCAGCCCACCACCATCCACCCTAGGTGAGCCGTGTGAAGTTCTTTTTTTATTTTAATTTTTAATTTTTTTATTATTTTTTTATTATATTTTTCTGTCATTATTTTTTTATTAGGTAGTTAAGATGTAATTGGTTAAATTTAGTTGTGTGAATTATGTATGTATATGTTAGGTTATGTTTCGATTTAAGCATGTTAGATAATTTTAGTATTTTAGATTTCATTCTAAATAAGAGTTGTAGATAATAATTTATTTTTAGACTTAGATAATATTTTGCACATGATAGAAATTTAATTAAATATTGGCATCGTTAGATTAATTTGTGACATGTGTTCAAATAGTGAAATTGGCAAATTTGTGAATTGAGTACCGAAAGGCCGTGACTAATTCCATGAGTTTTAATTCGTAATAGAACCCCCGAACTCGTATTTCTGATCGTAGACCGATTGAATACCTAGGTGTTTAATTAGTTATTCGCTTAGGTAATTTAGGATTCTAGTTAGCCTAATAATTAACTAGTGGCGACTATTTTCAAAGTCCACGTTTTCAAAACGTAATTCGCCGTACGTCAGATTTTTAGGGTCCGACATATGTGGTAAGCCTTTTGGAATCTCTTCAGGAAATACATCTTCAAAATCCTGCAAAAGTGAAACAACTGAACTTGGCAATGAATCGCCAAGTTGGTTAGTCGATAAAAATGCCTCCTTGTATAGAAATACAATCATTGGTTGTTTTGGAAACATTGCTCTCTTAAACTCACTTGCTCTCGCAATGAAATTTTGTTTTCTCTCATGGGACCCCTCTTCATTTTCTCTCTCTCTCTTTTTTTGCTCTCCTTTTTGTTCTCTCATCATTTTTGGCTCTCCTTTTTCTTCACTCATCTTTTTCCGCTCTCATTTTTCTTCACTCATCTTATTTTTCTCCCTTTCTATTTGTAACCTCACCTGATCTTCATAGACTTCTCTTGGTGTCAAAGGTACAAGAGTGATTGTCCTCTGGTTCATCACAAATGAGTACTTATTCGTAAAGCCATCATGATTAGCACGTCGATCATATTCCCACGGACGCCCTAATAGCAAGTGTGCAGCATCCATTGGTACAACGTCACATAAAACCTCATCTTCATACTTCCCGATGCGAAATGAAACTAAAACTTGTTTAGTTACTCTCAATTCACTGACGTCATTTCATTGCAACTTGTAAGGTCGGGGATGTTCGGTTGTCGGCAATCCCAATTTCTCCACCATCGTAGTGCTAGCTGCATTAGTACTACTACCACTATCAATAATCATACGACATACCTTGTATCGAACGTGACATCTAGTATGAAAGATATTGTTTCGCTGCACACTATCGTCTTTTCTGACTGTTGCACTAAGGGCTCTCCTAGAAACCAACAGGTCTCCATGGGCTGCATATACTTCATCTTCAATTTCTTCAGACTGAAGTGGCAATTCGGTTTCATCTTCATCATCGGTCTCTATCTCCCCATCAATTCGTATGACCATTGTCCTTTTGTTTGGACATTGGCTCGCGATATGACCCCTGCCTTGGCACTTGAAACATTTAATATCTCTATTCTTGGAAGTGGAAGATTGAGATGTAGCTTGACTTCCATTGTTAGAAGTATCTTGTTTCAGCTCGACTTTGGGCTTCACTACTGGAACCTTCTCATCCTTCTTCCATTGATTTGGCCTCCATGTAGAAATGCTCGAAGATAGACCTGGACGCGTGCTGCCCCTCCTCTTTTGTTGGTTCTCAACTTTTATCGCCATGTGCACCATCTCCTCTAACTCCACATAATTGTGCCGCTCTACAACATTAGCAACTTCACGATTCAAGACCGCCAAGAATTCTGGCCATAGTCGCCTCACGGTCCTCATCAACATTTGCCCGGATCATCAAGAGTTCCATCTCCTTAAAGTAATCCTCCACACTTTGATTACCTTGCCTAAGAGTTTGCAGCTTGTTGAACAACTCCCGGTAGTAATAACTTGGAACAAATCGTTTTCTCATCACCGCCTTCATCTCCTCCCAAGTCTCAATCAGGTGTTCCCTATACCTTCTTCTGTTCACAACTAACTGATCCCACCAGGTAAGAGCATAATCATAGAATTCAATGGCTGCTAATCTTACCTTCTTCATCTCAGTGAAATTTTGGCAATCGAACACCAGCTCCACCTTCTTCTTCCATTCAAGGTAAGCTTCTGGATCACTTTTCCTTTGAAGAGATGGGATCTTCAGCTTAATATTACTTAGGTTGCCATCTTCCCATTTTCTGCCGTCTCTAATCCTTCCTTCATAACCTCGATTGTTTCGGAATGGATCCCTATCATCATCCTCTTAATCACCTCCCCATGGTTCATGTTCAGTTGCAGCAGGTGCTACAGGTCTTCTTCTACGCTCATTCAGAGTGTTTTGGTGCTGCTCACGACGAGCATTCTCCAATTGATCAATATGCTCATCCATCTCGTCAAGTTGAGCTTTCATCATCTTCCTCACCTCACTGCATATCGCCTCGTACATCAACTTATTTCCAAGCATCTGCAACCCACCATCGGCTATATCTTTATCCTTAGACATATTTTCTGCAAAACAAACGTTAGGGAAAAAAATATGGACCTCACAACACTCGCTCACGTGTTTCACTCGAAAGGGTCACTCAATCACTCGTGTTTCACACAGAATTAATGGCTTTAACCCTCTGATGATCTCACCTCTCTTGCCTTTTTCCACTCGTATTCTCTTGTCTCAAAGTTCTTATCGAACTAGTCAAACCACAATCAGATTAATTTTGCAGCAAATACACTCAAACAAACCAATCAATGACGACACATTCCTGAATGAAGCTAAATCGCATGAAAAGAATTGTTGAATTTGCGGACAATATCTAGCTCTTCAATGGAGTCTTCAAACAAAGGTCTTCGAACGCAGCAAACAGGTTTTCCTTTCTAAACACCTAAATTCAGTCGTAAAAACATGTGTTTGGTTTGTTGCAGCAAAAAAAATGCACCCACTTTGAGGGTTGGGTAATAATCTTTCTATCAAACTCAACCTAATGGAACTTTCAGCAATGAATCAAATCATATTCAACCTATGTGAAACTTTTAGCAATCTTTCTTCTTTTTTCTTTTTTTTTTTTTCTCTTTTTTTTTACTGATTTCTTTCTTTTCTTTTCTTTTTTTTTTTTTTCCTGAATAGAATCACTTAATCAAACTAGAAATTGTAAACAAAATACAAATTGGATAGAAACCTGAAGCTAGATGCTGAGCTCTGATACCAATTGATATGATTCTCGCCGATGTTAGACGAAAACCCTTGCAAGATGATGTCGCTGGACCGTTTCTACTTCAGGTATGGGTGGATGAACCTTGAATTGTTGCTTGGGAAGCAAGAACCTTGGTATGGTGATGACACCACAATCAAGGATAGAAGACTTGATTGATAAGTCGGAGTCGAACTCCACAGAACAATCTGATAAGTTCAAGAGTTCTCAAAGAACCAAGAGAAGAAAATTCCTCACAATAAAACTGAATTCAAACTTTCCAATGAAGGGACGCAATACATGATTCATCAACCGCATGAAAGTACTAGGGGCATTTGTTAGTCCAAAAGGCATAACTAACCATTCATACAAACCATGCTTTTTCTTAAATGCAGTAATGCGTCCTTTCATTGGAAAGTTTGTTGTTGTCTATTTTGATGATATCTTAATATATAGCAAAAACATGGATGATCATTTGCAGCACCTGAAACTTGTTTTATTTGAGCTTAGGAAAGAAAAGTTGTTTGCTAATATGAAGAAGTGCACCTTTTGCACGGATGAGCTTGTGTTTCTTCGTGAGTGCAAAAGGAATACAGGTTGATGAGGAAAAGATTCGTGCTATACAAGAATGGCCAAGCCCAACCAATGTAAGTCAAGTGTGAATTTTCCACGGACTTGCGAGTTTCTATCGGAGGTTTGTGAAGGATTTCAGCACTATTGCTGCACCCTTGACGGAGGTCATCAAGAAAAACGTCGGATTTAAGTGGGAAGAGCAACAAGAAAGGGCATTTCAACTACTCAAGGGAAACTAACTCATGCGCCTTGACTTGCTTTACCTAATTTTGCAAAATCGTTTGAGATTGAATATGATGCTTCTGGTACAGGTATCGGCGCTGTGCTGATGAAAGAGGGAAGGCCGATTGCATTATGATAAGGAGTTGTATGCATTGGTTAGAGCTTTGGAGACATGGCAACATTACTTGAGGCCTAAGGAGTTCGTGATTCACACTGATCACGAGTCACTGAAGCACCTCAAGGGCCAACATAATCTGAATAAGCGGCATGCGAGATGGGCTGAGTTCATTGAGACGTTTCCATATGTCATTTGGTACAAGCAAGGTAAAGAGAATGTTGTGGCTGATGCACTTTCTCGCAGGTATCTTCTGATCTCTACTCTTGATGCTAAGATTCTAGAATTTGAACATGTTAAGGAGCTTTATTCTTTAGATCCTGAATTTGGTGAAGGGTATGAACTGTGTGCAAAGGCAGGTCATGGTAAGTTCTTTAGGCATGAAGGTTTCCTTTTTCGTGAAAATAAACTTTGCATTCCTAATTTTTCAATGAGGGATTTACTAGTTAGAGAGTCGCACAGGGGAGGAATGATGTGGCACTTTGGGGTAGCTAAGAGCTTAGCTGTTTTACAAGAACATTTTTATTGGCCCCATATGAAACGTGATGTTGAGAGGATTTGTGGTAGATGGGTCACATGTAGGCAAGCGAAGTCCCAAGTTAAACCTCATGGCCTATACACACCTCTTACAATCCCTAGTGCGCCTTGGGTTTATATTTCAATGGATTTTGTCTTAGGTTTGCCTAGAACAAGAAATGGTAGGGATTCTATTTTTGTTGTTGTGGATAGATTCTCGAAGATGGCACATTTTATCCCATGCCACAAAACCGATGATGCGTCACATGTTGCTGACTTGTTCTTTAGGGATGTAGTGAGACTACATGGGATGCCCAGGACCATTGTTTCAGATAGAGATGCTAGGTTCTTGAGTTACTTCTGGAAGACTTTGTGGTCAAATCTAGGAACTAAGTTATTTTTTTCTACTACTTGTCATCCACAAACGGATGGTCAATCTGAAGTAGTAAATAGGAATTTGTCTACTTTGCTACGAGCTATCATTAAAAAGAACATTAATACATGGGAAGAGTGTCTACCGCATGTTGAGTTTTCTTATAATCGTGTTGTCCATTCTGGTACCAAATATTCACCATTTAAAATTGTGTATGGTTTTAATCCATTAACTCCTTTGGATTTATCTCCTTTACCTGTGAATGAGCGTGTGGATTTGGATGGCGAAAAAAAGGCTGAATCTGTTAAGCAGCTTCATGAGAAAACAAGAGTCAACATCGAGCATAGGACGGGACAATATGCACTACATGCCAACAAAGGTCGTCGCAAGATAGTCTTTGCACATGGGGACTGGGTTTGGATACATATGCGTAAAGAGAGGTTTCCTGCCCAAAAACGTTCTAAATAACTCCCAAAAGGCTATGGTCCATTTCAAGTTCTGGAGCGCATCAATGACAATGCATATAAACTCGATTTACCCGGTGAGTATAATGTTAGTGCAACTTTCAATGTTTCTGACTTATCTCCATTTAATGCAGATGATGATTTGAGGAAAAATCCTTTTCAATAGGAGGGGAACGATGAGATACGAGGACCGGATGCAATTGAGCCAATTCAAGTTCCCGTAGTTCCCGTTGGACCGATTACTAGAGGCCTAGCCAGGAAGATCAAAGAGGCCTTGCAAGCATATGTTCAACAATATCATCACAAGGAAAGATCATCTATTGGAGATCAAGATCAATTTAAAGGCCAAACATCACATGTCAATATGGTTGCTGCTTCTCCAAGTCTTGGAGATAGTTAGCAAATCTGAATGGGACATGAAGCCTTCAAGACTTGTGTTATTTCTAGTGTCTTTATTTGTTGAAGTGTTTTTCAACAATTAATAAGCTGAACTTTAGGTGTTGGGCGTTTAGAACATGGGTCTATTATTTGGGTTAGTTTAACTATGTCATCTAATGGTCTAATGGGCTGAAAAACACCAAGCCTCATTAGATAAGTCCATTAAGGTTTATTTTAGTCCATTCTAGGTGTCTTTAGGGTTAGTTTGCAGCCTTTAAATAGCCATCTTAAGAGTTGGCCGAATTTTTAAGTTTGAATTCAGTTTTATTGTGAGGAATTTTCTTCTCTTGGTTCTTTGAGAACTCTTGAACTTATCAGATTGTTCTGTGGCGTTCGACTCCGACTTATCAATCAAGTCTTCCATCCTTATTGTGGCGTCATCACCGTACCAAGGTTCTTGCTTCCCAAGCAACGATTCAAGGTTCATCCACCCATACCTGAAGTAGAAACGGTCCAGCGACATCATCTTGCAAGGGTTTTCGTCTAACATCGGCGAGAATCATATCAAAACCTATATTTATCCAACCATCATCTATCACTTTTTTCCCTTTTTTCATGATTATTTTTTCTAAAAAAAATTGTTATGTCAATATTAAGTTGATTCATTTTAATTCTAATATTAAGTAAAAATATAACTTGACATTTTAATATAATTTTTATATGAATGTCCGTGATTATAAAAACTAATTTGAGAATTTTACCTCCATCTATTTGTTAGATTACGGGGAGTAATCACTACGGACATTAAAACGTAGTACATGCTAGTAATCGAAATTCTGCAGCGGAAGATTGGCACATACCTCAACCAATGTTAGTAGCCCCAAGATACTTCTGCAGGGAGTTCACGATCCTCCAGTCGGCACTCGTAGAGGTTCTGGTTAAGGAAGCCCTACGTAGTATATTCTCCACAGCAAAGCCTCTGATCGATTTTTGACAAGGAGACAGATCTCTGGAGTGTTTGCTCGAAAGCAAATCAGCACGCCCTTAGGTGGTGAGTGGTTCGGCCGAACTATGTGTGTTATGGGGAGAGGGTTTTCTCTTAAGTCACCGCAAGGGAGGAATTATGATTAACCCTAATAAAACCCCTAACACCCCATATATATAGGAGGAGTAAAGTGGACAAAAGTCCACTTTAACCCCTCCTAGGGTTTCGGTCGGCCACATGCATAGGGAGGCCCAATTTTGGGCCTCTCATGTCAATTGGGATTTAGGTCTAGCTCAATTACCCTAATGTGACATGTACCTAATTTCCTTAGGTATACTATACATATTATGGGCTACCAATTACGGCGCCCATCACCATATGCTTACAGCTCCCACTCGTCGGAATAGGAGGGCGCCTATTAATGTATTATCGTCCAAATCTGCATCAGCATTTCACTCCTTCGATCTGGTCCTTACTTCCGAATAGTTCATACGAGGTTTGCCAGGCGACCGGCGGATACAACGGGCATCGTGCTACTCATCTGTTAGGAGTATTGTAGCGCCCGCGGAACGTTGATTCTCTTTTCTCTAATCAACTGGTTATAAACAACATTTATATAGTACCGCGTTGTATCCAAGGTCAACTTATAATTCTCCTTCTGCCTAGTTTCCACATAGGAACACTTCTCCAAGGCATCCATACAAGTATTCACAACCTTCAACTAATATTCGGTTGGTGGCCACCTAGTGAAAGCAAGAGTTGGTGAATTATAGGTGAACTTGACCATCCCAATCGCTCATATCCTCAGTCAAACCCAACCGGTTTCCAAAGACGTGTTCACTGGGCCTTTTTGTTCAGCACTACGTTCGTACGCCGGGAAGTGAGCATTGAGCCTGGCCTTATATATGAGTTCTGAGTCCGTGAGGATACTTTAAGTGCCTCTTCATAAGGCTCCTGGGATCAATCACATGTTCGTGGTGAAGAAGTTTGTGCCCGCCAGAATCACAAGGATTCCTTCCTGGCACAACCGAGCTGTGACCCAGTGGTCAAACGTGGCACGCGTAGTATGAAGCACGCGTTGATCGCATACCTGAACCTTATGGGTTGACAGGAAATGGATATGTCAATCATGCTATCACAGATTCTCATCTGGCCCAGAATGTGGCATGATGATGAACGAAGTTCATCACGGCGATATGCAAAACGAAGATCACGTCGAGTTACTACGAAACTAGATAATCGTTTTACTTAATCAGGTTTATCCCCCTGACTCTTAGCCAGTCTTGCTTGGTAGAGGCCTCCCTCCACTGCAAGACTACCATACCTGTGTGACTAGGTAAGGCCCACATTCGACATAGTTTGGCAGAGGATTGCGTCCTCCTACAACTTAGTTTATAAACCGTAAATCTGATGTAATCAAAACATTTTCGCTTACAAAATGTAACTTTCTAATATCAAAATGTTATCACAGATACATGCCATTTCTAAACCCTACGCAATCCAAGCAATTTTACGTGCTTTTTCGAATATCTCCCTGCGTAGTGGTTTAGTTAATGGGTCCGCAATCATATTATCAGTGGACAAGTATTCCATAGTGATTATATTGTCTTCTACCATAGATTTAGCATATAAATATTTCACATCAATGTGTTTGGTCCTACTATGGTACTTCGGATTCTTAACTGCCGCAATGGCTGCTTGACTGTCAGAGAAGACCTTCACAGGTTTATTCTCAACATCACCACCAAACAGTGCAGTTAGAAGCCTTTTGAGCCATACTGCTTCTTGTGCATTCTTAGAGAGAGCTACGAATTCTGATTCCATCGTGGACAGCGCGACACAAGTTTGCTTCTTACTCGTCCATGAAATGGCGGCATTAGCAAGGAGGAACACTCCCCCTGTGGTGGAGTTACAATCATCCAGATCGCCACCATGGTTGGCGTCACTGTAACCGGTCAGTTCTAATTTCTTGCCCTTATAGCACATCGCGTAGTCGGTAGTACCATTCAGATAACGAATTATTCGTTTTACAACCTTTAAATGTTGATAGCCATGATCTGATTGGAAACGTGCTACTAGGACCACGACGTAACAGATATTCGGACGGGTGCATTGCATGGCGTACATCAAACTACCAACCATGCTCAAATACTCCGCACCCTTCATATGTTCACGCTCTGCTAGGTTCTTGGGGCTGTCACGTTTTGACAGTGCGCACCCAAACACTACTGGCGTATCCACGGGTTTCGCATCCTGTAATTTGAATATTTTCAAAAGTTTGTTGATATAAGCTTCTTGAGACAGACACAATTTCCAGGTAGCCCGATCTCTAGAAATTTTAATGCCTAAGATGTACGTGGCCTCTCCCATGTCTTTCATCTCAAATAAAGATGCCAACCAGGACTTTGACTTGTTCATAAAACTCACGTCGTTTGCGGCAATGAGTATGTCGTCCACGTATAAGTTTAAGATGACATACTTAGACCCGGAGGTCTTATAATACACGCACGGATCCTTGTGAAGATTCACAAATCCATTTCCTACGATTTCCTCGTGGAATCTGCGATACCATTGCCGAGACGACTATTTAAGATCGTAAATGGACCTTTGGAGTTTACAAACTTTACGTTCATTACCAGGAGTAATGAAACCCTCTGGTTTCTCCATGTAGATCTCTTTCTCTAGGTTTCCGTGGAGGAATGCGGTCTTAATACTCATTTGGTGAGGTTCGTAACCGAAACCTGCGACCAGGACCATAAATGGCCCTTACCGTGGTTTTACGCACAGTTGGTAAGTATGTTTCATCAAAGTACACTCCATGAATTTGGGTACAGCCTTTCCCATTAAGTCGAGCTTTGTATTGCTCAACCTTTTCCATCAGTGGTGGGCCTTCTTTCAGGACTCACCGTATCTCTATGCTCATGTGGTTAGCAGGTAAATCAACTATAGACTATAATGGCTTTCATTTAAGGCGATCTCTCTCATTTATTAATTTCCTCCATCTCTCCACTTGAGGTCTTTCCAATGCAGTGCAACAGTTGTTATAGTGAGATCATCACTCTCCTAGATGGGGTACTTCGTGAATTTAATCAGATGTAATGTTCAACATGACTTAAAGTTCAGATATGTATGGATCGAACACGAGACTTTCAGATCAAGAACCCTACCATTGTCATTTATCGTTCGTTGTTCGTTTGAATTATTAAAATTTTGGTTATTTTGAAATTCGGAGTTGTTGAATAAAGAAATTGCTGCTCGATTAGAATCACAATTTGCTTATCAATTTAACGTTCCGGTTAAAGGGAACGATCTGAAATGATAATTCAAACCTATGGGTTAGAACCAAAGTTTAATAAGACGAAACGATTCACATACTCCGTCATCTCAGTCAGATCAAACTGAACTGAATAAATCCATTGATCGCATAGTTCTAAAAGGGCAGACCAACTTAAACTCCTCATGTTTGTTAGTACTCCATTAAATGACATATTCCGAAATAATGTGCATTTAAAACCGATTTGATTTTAAATTT
Source organism: Clarkia xantiana subsp. parviflora (assembly GCA_036873135.1). Lineage (NCBI taxonomy): Eukaryota > Viridiplantae > Streptophyta > Magnoliopsida > Myrtales > Onagraceae > Clarkia > Clarkia xantiana. The sequence goes on from JAPTYO010000008.1 coordinate 38,739,592, forward strand.
GGAAACGAAACGATTTAAACCACGGGATAAACTAGTTTTAGGCGCCACGCGCTTGTGTACCTCGAAAGACGAAACACATCGTTTCAAAGTACAAATTTAATAATGAAGTGTTTTAATAAATGAACGCTGAGTTTTCATTTATAAAACACTATGTTCTGACAAAATCGGTTAACACGTTACCATAAATGCTAATGAATGATTCGGGTAAAACCTTATCACTAAGACGCATTAATTTGCGCATTAAAACGAGTATTTATTAAGAGTACGCACTACATTCGGAAAATACGAGTTTAAAAATTAGCCTAGAACAATGGTTTCGTGGATAAACATGGCACATTATAAAGGTTTGAGGATGGATTTCCAACGCTTTGCAGAACAAACGAACTAGTACTGATTAAAGTTAACGGATAGATGATGAAGATTCTCAGGTGCCACTTACTTCGACTGGGAGAATTGATACAGCATAAGTGATTGATTTGGTAAATGATGATGGAAACGTCCTCATAATAAATCCAGTGAGAGGGCTCACTCCCCCTCACACATAATCATCACTAAATTTCAAAATGCGAATCAGGTCGGACCTGATAATCATGTTAATGAACTATTTCAACTACCCATTTTTCATAGTGGGAGTGGAACAACCAACTCGGTTCCAGATCCTAGTGATCGAAGAATACATCTCGGAGGTAGAATCCCGAGACCGAGAGGTTATTCCAAGTAAGTTCAACCACCACCATTGTTTCCAGTGGGAGTAATGCCCCGATAAGAAGCATTATTCCTAGTGGGAGTAACGATCAGACTAAAACATGGGATTAACGTGCCTAGACATAGTAAAAGGTTTGCCATCAAATGAGATGTGTCTCACATCTTGATATTCGTTCTTGAAACAGTGACGGTTCAGCAAGCAAATGAAGGACCTCAAACCGAGGGAATGGAGGAAAACGATGGATGATGAAATTGCCTAAATAAGAACTAATTCAGTTTTAGTCTTTAGTTGATTTATCTGTTAACCACAGAACTAGAAAGTGAAATCTTAGAATTCACTTCGGATAGAAATTTCGAGTGGTGAAAAACTTGAATAATTGCGAAAGGATATACCCAAATTCACGGAGTGAACTTTGATAAAGACGAACTCACCAGCTGTGCGTTACACCACAGTAAGGGCCATCTTTGCTCTAGTTGCTAGTCTTGATCTAGAGCTACATCAAATGGATGTTAAGACTGCATTCCTCCATGGAAACCTGGAGGAAGAGATCTATATGGAGCAGTCAGAGGGTTTCATTACTCCTGGCAAAGAACATAAAGTTTGCAAACTCCAAAGATCTATATAAAGCCTTAAACAATCGTCTCGGCAATGGTATCGCAGATTCCACGAGGAAATCGTCGGATACGGATTCATGAATCTTCACGAGGATCCCTGCGTATACACTAAGACCTCCGGGTCTAAGTATGTCATCATAACACTATACGTGGATGATATACTCATTACTGCGAACGATAAGAGTTTCATGAATAAATCAAAGTCCTGGTTAGCATCAGCATTCGAGATGAAAGACATGGGAGAGCCACGTACATCTTAGGCATCAAAATTGCCCGAGATCGCGGCACCCGGAAATTATGTCATCTCAGGAATCATATATCAACAAACTGTTGAAAAGATTCAGAATGCTGGATGCTAAACCCGTGGATACGCCGGTTGTGTTCGGGTGCGCGCTATCAAAACGTGATGGCCTGAAATACCAGCAGGAGCATGAACAGATGAAGAATGCAGAGTATCTGGGCATGGTAGGGAGTCTAATGTACGCCATGCTCTGTACTCGGCCAGACATCTGTTAAGCTGTGGGCCTAGTGGCAAGATTCCAATTAGATCCTAGTTATCAACATCTAAAGGTCGTAAAATGAATTATCAAATATCTAAAAGGTACTGCCGACTATGTTCTGTGCTATGAGGGAAATCAGCTCGAATTGATCGGTTATAGTGACGCCGACCACGGTGGTGAGCCGGATGATCGTAAGTCCACCACGGGAGGAGTTTTCCTCCTTGCTAATGCTGCCATATCATGGGTAAGTAAGAAGCAATCTTGTGTCGCGCTTTCCATTATGGAATCAGAATTCGTTGCCCTCTCCAAAAACGCACAAGAAGCCGTCTGTCTGAAAAGGCTTCTTACTGCATTAATTGGCACCGACAAAAAGAGTAAACCTGTGAAGGTGCACTCCGACAGTTAGGCGGCTATTGCGGCAGTTAAGAATCCAAAGTAACATAGTAGGACTAAACACATTGATGTGAAATACAATTATGCTAAGTCAGTTCCGGAAGACTACATAATCGCTTTAGAATACTTGCCTACAGACAACATGGTCGCAGACCCTTTAACTAAGCCGTTACGTAGGGAGATTTTTGAAAAGCACGTAAAACTGCTTGGGTTACGTAGGGCTTAAACTGTGTGGCTTGTAAAAGTGATAACATTTTGACATTAGAAATTATGTTTCAATTTGAATATAGGAATTGCAATTTGAGTTTATAATTCATCGACGTCATAATGATTAACAACATCGGATTTTACGGTCTATAAACTAAGTCGTAGGAAGAAGTAAAATTCTTCCACCAAAATTACGTCGAATGTGAACCTTGCCTCGTCACACAGGCACGGTCATCTTGCAAGGAGAGAGGGACCTCTACCATAACAAGATTGGCTAAGAATCAAAGGGATAAACCTGATTAAACAAAACGATAACATTGTCACGCTTAACAGCATGACTTAATCTTCGTTTTGTAGATCGCCGAGTTGGACTTTGTCCATCACCATATATCACATTCAAGGCCAAATGAGAGATTCTGCGATAGAATTATTGACATATCCCACCCCTGGCTTTACCAGGTGTGCTATCGACGTGTGCTTCATACTGCGCGTGCCATATTCGACCACGGGGTCATGCTCGATTATGCTAGCTAGAATCCTTGCGATTCAAAAGGCGCATACTTCTTCACGTGAGCGTGTGATTGATCCCTGATGTCTTATGAAGAGGCATCCAAATTATCCTCTAGGACTCAGAACTTATACCTAAGGTCTGGCTCAATGCTCGCTTCCCGGCGTACGAGCGTAGTGCCAAAGAAAACAGCCAAGTGACCACGTCTTGGAAACCGTTTGAGTCAGACTAAGGGTATAAGCGATGGGGATGGTCAAGTTCACCTTTAATTCACCGACTCTCGTTTTCACTAGGTGGCCGCCAACCGGATATTACTTGAAGGTTGTGAACACTTGTACGGATGCCCTGGAGAAATATTCCTTTGTGGAAAACTGGGCAATTGGAGAATTAACAATTGACCCAGGATGCAGTGCGGTACAGATTTTATTTCTAACAGGTTTGGTTCATGAAAAGGGAATCAACGTTCTGCGGATGCTACAATACTCCTAACAGATGAGTAGCACGATGCCCGTCGTATCCGCCGTTCGCACGGCAAGCCTCGTATGAACTATTCGGAGACGGAGACGAAGACTGAAGACTGAGATGTTGATACCATTACGTAATCGTATAGATTAACGAGCACCCTCCCATTCTGCGAGTGGGAGTTGTTAGCATATGGTGACGTGGTGTCGTAATAAGAGCCCGTTAATTAAGGGAATTACCTAAGTTAAATAGGTAATTGTCTATCTGGGCTAATTGGGCCAAATCCAATTAGTAATTAACAAGGGAGGCCCAAAATGGGCCTCCCCCCCCCCCCCCCCCTTTTACATGGTTCGGCCGAAACCCTAGTACCACATAGGGTGGAGTTGGCTTTTGGCAACTCCACCCAATACTATATATAGGGGGTGACTCCTAAGGGTTTAAGCACACAATTAAGTACAAGGATCTCCATTGAGAAAACTTGTCACCCTAGTCAAAATTTTGGCACCACCAACATCAAGTCCAAGGTTCCATCTCCGTTGAAGAATCGATCAGAGGTCTTGTTGTGGAGCTACATCGCGTGGGACTTCTTCTGACGAAGAACTTGCACGTGGTTCCGACCGGAGGATCAGAACTCCCTCCACATCGTTCTCGGGCAGGAAAGCTAAAAGGTATGTGTACTAATTCCGCTGCGTAGATTAGATTTCTTGCTAGTACACGTTTAACATTCAGTAGTATTACGTCCCCGTAATCCAACAAGTCCTCGCACTGGATTTATTATGAAAATGTTTACATTATCATTTACCATGTCATTCACTTGAGTTGCTGGTTCAAATCTCTCCCACTCGAATTAAGTGGGATCCACTATCTGTAATATCTTGCTCCTGATTATGTCAAGACTCATTATTCTGAACTGTCAATGCATCGGAAAATTCGTTCTCAAGTTTGTAATGTCACATGTTCGACCACGGTACCATGTCTCTAAGCTGTAAACATGTACTTTCAAAGAGTAGTTGACATACTCTTGTCCTAAATACGTGTTTAATGCGCAAATTAATGTCGCATGGTGATATGATTTATCTCATTATCACTTTTCAGCTTTTATTGTGTCGTGATTTTACTGATTTTAATGGAGCATAGTTTTACATGAATGTGAATCATTTCTCATCATCCCTTAGGGAACAGCTTGATTTAGTGACTCTAAAATTATGTTTATAAACTATGCTTTTTGAAGTGTGTGATTTGATTTGAATGCCTAGCCTGATTATCGTTCAAGGCGTACGGAAGGAAAATCGTTTAACCGACTTCATCCTTCTTCGTTTGCAAACTTATTTCAGAGATTTTATCCCATCTAGGAACTGAGCATTTAGGTTTTCACTTTATGCGTCAGTTGATACTTTACAAGGTCGTGGTAGCTTCCGAAGTCTACTTCTTACCGACGTAAACGTTATCAATAAATCATTTAAACACTTCATTATTAAACTCATACTTTGAAATGATTTGTTCCTCTTTATAGGTCCACTTGCGCGAGGCGTAACTTACCGAAGTTTTAACCCTTGGTTAAATTGTTTCATTTCTGAATTTAATTCAATTCAATCCAATCGGTTTCAAACATGATCATCATTACAGTTTATTTCATTTAATGGAGTATTAACAAAGAAAGATATAAGCAACATATAAGCAATGCATCAAACAGCTAATTAAAATGATCGAATAACTTGGGGAATGGTAATCAATACTATGATCGAGCATTTGTTACGTGCTCAAAAAAAATGTTTCCTATATTTCAGGGAACATCATTATTATCATGTATCTTATACTGAAAATCAAGCAGAGGTTCATTTTTAAAAAGCAAATAAAGATAAAGTCTTTCATTCAATCTTTATATCTTCGGGGCAAGTTCCTTAGGTCTGTGCTTGTTCTCCTTCTCGGTTCTGTAATCCATAAAGACAAATTGAATTACTCTCGAGAATGAGGATTCCTAGAAGAACTTATGAGTTTATCATTATTCTTCAGCACGTGTTGAGGTCGGTTCCACCTGGGACACCTCGGGTTGCTCTTCGCGAACGGGTTGGATGTGCACTCAGGTACGGCCTCCAGTCAGCACGTCATGATCCACGAACCTCGATCCTCGAACCCCAAACTTGGCTTTGGCTCCAATCTCGGCCTCCTACACGTCGGGTCCTGCAGAACGGGCAATAACCAGCATGGAGAGGGGGTGGCGCTGGTTGAAGTCACAATCTAGAGAGAGAAAGTATGTGGAGAGAGGTCAGAGCACAAATAGTCAATTTGGGAGAGTTTCGAGTTAAGTTGTCAAATGGGAGGTCTAGGTCCATATTTATAGGAAACCCGAGAACCGTACCCGGTTTTATGCGGTTCAATGTCGGTTTAAAGGAGAACGCTTACCGACATCGAAGTTGGCTATGTGCGCACTGACTTTTCATACTTAGTAAAAATAATAGGGGTAAGAGCGTTGTGCTAGCCGACAGTCCGGACCATGTCGGATGTCCGACATGGTCCGGATTGCCGGGCGAACCGGATCAGTCCGGACTGCCGAGGCAATCCGGACTGGTCCGAACTGGTCCGGATTGTTTGGTGTAATTTAATATCATATTACATATTACTGACGTCTATATATTTATATTAATATATTTAGTGTATATAAAATAATTACTAACATTATTATATTTTATATATAATATAAATATTTAAAATATCTATTTAATTATATTTAAATATATAAATACATATATATAAACATCTTATATGATATAACCAATTCTATGTGTATATAAATAAATTTATAAATATATTACCCAATTTATATGCTATAATTATACATAAAATTTTTATAATTTTATAATATATACATATCTATTTAAGATTAATACGTATATATTATATATACTATACAATATATACTTATAATTTTATATATATAATAATTTAATATTATAGATATAATAGTCGTGAATAGTCTGATCCAGTCATATTGGCATTGCAGGCGATAGAGCCATATGAGGAAATTTATAACTCCATTCTATTCCCTAACCAATATATATATCAAAGTATTGCGACTAATTTGAGACAGGTTATATGTACATCCAAGAGATGTCTCAATGACACACATTATCTAGAGAACAACACTAGGAGGAGTTGTATACAACACTCTCTGGAATTCTCTATCTATGGACATTCTACTTAGGCATCTAAGACAAGTAATGGTCGCGTATATATCATTTGCATTATCGCAACAAGTCTCCAAGATAATTATAACTCGCGATATCTCAGCGAATATTCTACTCAAACATCAACTCTATCCTTGGAAACAATACCAAGCAACGATCATATATACATATGTGCATCATGCTAAGGAAGCATCGACGCATATCGACTAAAGGATGCATACAGCAATGCATAGTCTCTATTTGTACGTACATATTCACAAACACATACAGTGGGTGGTACTTGAAAAGCTTCGCTCCCGGCATGTGCGCACCTGTTGCGTCCGCACCTATCACATATGCACTTAGGGAAGTTTCCTGCACAATGAAGGGATCCTCGTATCAGATTCATTTACTCTATTTATTATATGCATTAATTAAAAGGAAATTCATAACTCCATATTTTTACAAACTTGCAAACATTGCAACTATCTGACAAAGCGCAACCCTGTTCGTAGGTACATACTACACTATGATTGCTACATTGGAATTGCGCCAAGTAGAAACCTATGCACATAATATCTACTTCAACAATACAAACTAAGCACTATGTTCAAGGAGGGACTTATGGCATATAACGCCGACATACCTATTATCTACACCAACAAGGAAGTTTATTTCTTCATCCAAAATGGCGTCTATCTCAAGAAGGTGTCGGCAACACAAAGCCATCGCGCTATGTGCACAGTCAACTTATATGTCGCAATGACAACTTGCGGATTATCTACAAAAAGGGACTGAAAAAAATTCTCTACTCAAAGTGACGGCTATTCCAAAGACGTCAAATACATGCAATATCTTGGAAAAACACCAAGGTCTACTATCAAAATGACGACTATTCCAAAGGCGTCAACAACAAGAAATATCTTGGATAAACACCAAGATTTACTATCAAAGTGACATGCTGCGACATCCTCCTTGCGAGGGCAAACCTCATGTTCACATCTATCAAAGTAGCATGCTGCGACATTCTCCTTGCGAGGGCAAACCCCATGTTTACTTGGCATGCTGCGAAATCCTCTTATAGGCATATCCTCATGTTCATAGTCATTCCCTGCATACAAACCAGGATGCGGCACTTAGGTGGGACTGATCACCCCATCGTGGCGGAAGTCCTCTTGTTAGACGACAACCCCACACATCTACAAAGTATGTACATCCCTCTAAAGGGTCCATACACCATGAAGATACATTCCTTGATAGGATAGCTTCATGGGCACTCAAACTATACATATCCTCTTAAGGATGCATACATAATGAAGACCTATACCTTAAGTGGGTAGGCTTCATTCAAAAACGCTAGCAGGAGCGCACCTTGTTTGAAAAACTCACCAAACTTACAAGTCGAGTCTTGTACAACGTCGCCTTAGAGTGGAACTAAGAGACGGTATAAACTTAAGTCTTGCTTCGTCAAGACAACACTGCTACATGTCAAGTGTCAATGCCAAGTGCCAAGTGCCCGCGCCGAGTACATTACTACTTACAACGCTACAAGTACCTAGTGTACGCATCTTGCCATGCCTTGGAATCTAACCAAGAGGGGCGCTCATAACACTCAACAATGTGCGACATACAGTCGCAACTACGGACATCATGTTCATCATCTAAGGATATTTATCCTATCTTCCAAGTCCAAAGCATACAAACAACATAGATAACTCAAGGTATGAAATATTACTAGCAAGTTATCACGTGTTTATTATTATTGAAAACAGGTCCAAGTGACGAAATACCATGCAAGCAAACACATAAACGAAGGTTGGGACAAAAGCCTCAACATAACATCAACCCGTTCACAAAGGGTTCAACATGCTGGAAGCAAACAACGTGATACCATCCAAGAGATGACATCACCTCTAAAAGACTAAGACAACATGTCCGTGAAGTCAACACCAAGTGCAATATCATCATTACCATATCCAAAGATCACGGAGAGAGAAGCCGCTTCAGCTTCCTTATACTGTAAATCCGCAACATGGTTAACAACAAAAGAAGAATAAGGACCTAACCTGTCGAACGGAAAGCCGGAGGCAAGCATGCGTACTCTGCCAATATAATCCTTGGCAAAATCATCACTCAGAGATGAAAACTTCACCTTAGCGGAAGCAAGGACGGCAGCAGCATGGGCAAGGGTTCTAGGATACTCGACAAGTCCCTTCTCAACTGCCGCTTTATGCGCTGCCTCACGTATAGAAGCAAGCGCGACATCATGGGCGCTACTACTATCTGCAATTTGCTGCTTGATAGCAGCAATCTCAGCCTCAAGTTGCTCAACATAGGCGCGACAAGCAGCAATGCATACATCAAAATCACCCATCTTCAAGTTCAAGCTTCAAGTGTGAAGAAGTAAACAACGCTTACCTCAATGGGAGGAACGCTCCTCCTTGGGCCGGTCCCTCGACCGGGGGGCAGAAGGCGCCACCGCACGACCCTCAACTCTATTCCCTTTATTGCAAGAAGGAGTTGGCACGGTCGCACTCGGCATAAAGAACTTAGAATCGCTCGAGGAACGCGCCCCTGCGACGGATTTTTTGAGAATTGTGCTAAAGCCAGGAACTGCAACCACGCGCTCAGTCACATGTGCGGAGCAACTTGCAAACAAAAGCAACATGAAAGCAAAAACTTGGAAAATTAACAAGTTCAAAGAAGATACAAGGAGGTGCCTAACTCACAAGTCCTTTACCGCGACCATGTCTGGAGACTCCAGAGTAGCGGGGGCAATGGTGCGGACATCCCTTCCAACAAGCGGATTACCGTGTACATCGGCTGTCTGCAAAGACGAGCTTTTTCCATCAGTCCGACTTACATTGCAACATGATACAAGTCATAAAGATCATCAACATACCAAATCTTCAGAAGGAAGTATATGTATACCGACATCAATTAATCAAGCAAAGACCTCAACAGCACGTACCTTGGGAGGATTGGTACAGGCAATGGCAAGGTGTCCTTTCACGCCACACCTAAAACACGTTCGAGTCTCCTCCTTACGTGTTTGTTTTGCCTGCCCTTTCTTGCCTCCGAATTGCTTTCGTTTGAACTTCTTCTGAGGTTTTGGAGCTAAAGGCTTATTAGCCTTAAACTGAAGTCCCTTGTCTTTTCTCTTGCGCTTACCATTTTGCTCAGCTGGATGTGAGGATGCAAGATGCATTTCCGCCCTTGGCTTTTCATCCTTGATACGATCCTCTTTCAGCTCGAGGTGAACTCGCACTTTCTCAAGGTCATCGAGTTGAGTGGCATGGGTAAGATGCATTTTCATGCTATTCCAAGAGTCGGGCAAGGATCAGATCACGCATTGGACTTTCTGTTCGTCGGTCAGGATTTCTCCTGCCTCCTTGCGTTCAGTGAGCATGTTAGACATATGTCTAATGTGCTCCTTCATTGTGTGCTTGGGATTCATCTTGTATGAGTCTAAAGCAATGTTTAACAGCCGCTTATGGGTTGTGGTGTAAACACCAAACCCTGCATTGAGACCGTCCCAAAGGTCTATGGCAGACTCATAGTGATCCTATCCATAGAGTATGTCATCCTCAAGCAGTGACAACAAGGCGGAACGAATTTCCTGATCCTTTGCATCCCATTCATCATGGAATTTCTTCAGTTCGTCCGTGAGGTCTCCCTCCGGCCTGGCTTGTTTTAAAGTCAAATGCTCCAAACCTCTCATTTCAGTAATTACCATCCTCGCGCGCTTATTCTAAATCTTGTAATTGTTGTTGTTAAATCTCACTCCCTTATTTATTTGGGAGATCACATTGCTGATCGCATCCATGACTAACACATCGATGATTATGCAAAATCAAGGAGACAATAACATTTTGAGAAAGAATTGCATACATCAGATATCTATTAAGATTTAATCCGACAAATAATGATTCCTCAGTCATCTAAACCAACCGACCACCAGTGAACCAATGGAAGATGGCTGTGAAAGAGTTCATATTACCGTCGTTTTCAATCCAATAGATCAGTCTTTTTAAAACGGTTTTAATTGCAAATTACTGGAATGAGAATTTTAAAACAAGCATACATGATCTTGGCTTTCCAAGGCCCTTTTTATTTTGGAAAAATATTCCGATGAATTCACTCATGCATATATAATTCTACTATCCATGCAAATTATCATATGCTAGTAACATTCATCATACAAACCACATTCATGCTTACGCGTCATGTGTCTAATGTTCCGAGGAACTCATGTTTTCATACATAATTCTACTTCCTTGTAAATTATCAAATGCAACTACATCCTCAACATTATAGCATACGTGTCAAACATGAAAATTCCACAACAATCATACATATTTGGCGACTGGTTTTCAATTTCAAAATAATTTTAAACATTAGAGGCTGATTTGCAATTAATGTTTATATTTAATCACGCAACATTCTAGACATGAATCCTAGGCATTTTCAACCATCACAGCATGTCTATCCTATTGCGCATTCCATATATTTAACCAGGGCTCAGCCCACAATATGCAATATCCAGTTAGCTTGACTCAGTCAAGACAACATGTCGAATCATGTATTAATATATATATATATCGAATAATAAATTATTGCAATTCAGCCCTCTAATTATACGAGTCCCAAAAACATGTATCTCCGAGATCCATCCCCATAATCGAAACAAGGCATTAAGGTTATCAAACCTTGAGCACTGTGTAGGCCTTTTAAGGTTCAAAACATTTGGATTTTAAAACTTGACCACCCTATTTTATTTAATTGACTTGAATTCGGTTTTGAAAATCATTTCGGTCCGGTTTAGTCTGGTTCGGTCCGGTCTGAAAAATCTGGTTCAGATAAATCCCGTTCGGTTCGGTCCGTTTTAAAATCTAGTTCGGTTCGGTCCGGTTTTAATTTTAAAATCTGGTTCGGTCCGAACCGGTCCAATAAAAATAGGGTTCGGTTCAACACACAAAATCGGTTTGGTTAGATCCGCTTAGTTACCCCTGTCCGACCCGACCCGATTAGGTCGAACCGATTGAGAAAACCCTGTTCGATTTTAATTCGTCCCAATTTGACATATTGGACCGGCCCAATAATTAAAATTTAAAAGGTTAGGCCGAAATGTTTACTTGTGGCCCAAGTAGGGTTTTAAAGTCCAAAAATATTTAACTTAGCCACCAAGTAACATTAATTATATAAAATAATTTTCAATATTAAATATATATATATATATATATATTTCAGCCAATAATATAACATATATATATATATATATATATATATATATTGCTAAGATTCTATCTTTAAGATTAAATCAATCAACAATATATATATATATATATATATATATAATCGGCTACCACATAAACATATATATTTTATTTAATGTCAATATCTTAAATAGGGAAATATATATCAACAATATATTTTCTCAATCTTTTAGGTAACTAAAATCTATCAATAATATATTTAACCTATTTAAATATTTGAATATATTGAAAGTTATATATATTTCTATATATTAATGTGAATCTATCATAATGTTCCCAATAATAGATATATTGTTACCTTAATTAAAAATTAAAATATGGTAAAAAAAATATAATTTTAAAATAGTGGCTGAAATTTACTAGCTTGGTGACCAAGAAATTAAAAAATTTACCTAGTAAATTCATTAAAATTTCGGTACAAACACCATATTGGGAACAAGTGGCATAAATTTAAGATCAAATTTTAATAAGATCTACAATCCAATGTTTGATTTTGACAAATATTACACTTTTCTTGAAGATCATGAACATCAAATTAACCAAGAACATCATGAAAATTTCAGATTCACCAACAACCCTAAAAATCGAAAATTTAAAATTTTTCTTTTAAATTTTTTTTATTTTTATCTTTTAAATTTCAAGAACATCAATTTATCAAAATTATGAACTCCTAACACATGCTCTGATACCACTTTTAGATTACGGGGAGTAATCACTACGGACATTAAAACGTAGTACATGCTAGTAATCGAAATTACGCAGCGGAAGATTCGCACATACCTCAACCGATATCAGTAGCCCCCAGATCCTTCTGCAGGGAGTTCACGATCCTCCGGTGGGCACTCGTAGAGGTTCTGGTTAGGGAAGCCCTACATAGTATATTCTCCACAGCAAAGCCTCTGATCGATTCTTGGCAATGAGACAGATCTCTGGAGTGTTTGCTCGAAAGCAAATTGGCACACCCTTAGGTGGTGAGTGGTTCAGCCGAACTATGTGTGTTATGGGGAGTGGGTTTTCTCTTAAATCACCACAAGGGAGGAATTATGATTAACCCTAATAAAACCCTAACACCCCATATATATAGGAGGAGTAAAGTGGACAAAAGTTCACTTTAACCTCTCCTAGGGTTTCAGCCGACCACATGCATAGGGAGGCCCCATTTTGGGCCCATGTCAATTGGGATTTTGGTCTAGCTCAATTACCCTAATGTGACATGTACCTAATTTCCTTAGGTAAACTATATATATTATGGGCTACCAATTAGGGCGCCCATCACCATATGCTTACACTATTTAGTATCATTTACACAAAAAACTAACTAATATTATTATATACTAACTATAATTATATTTAAAATTAAATCTATTGTTATTATACATAAAAAAACAATAATATTATAAAATAGTGTATGTCTATTCATCAATAAGATATATTATTTCATATTTATGCTCAGTATATTGAGAAATAAAATAATATATAAATTTTAAATGAAAATTACAAACAATTAAATACTACCATTTTTACCAAAGAAAATTAATTACTACTAAATAATTAATGTTACAAATGAATATTTTGTGGTTTTATTATTAAATGGATGTACTGAGTATATATAATAATAATAATCATTTTAAAACAATAACAATTAAGTTAAATATCATTAAATGATACTATATTAATAAAATATTATTATTAATATCAAATTTTACTAAATTTTAATTATTTTTACAATTTGTAATTGTAATATTGAATTAATATGATTAATTCGTAAAATAGTATATATATATATAATTCATTTACATTACTTTTATTTATTCATATAATGTATACATAATATTTTCAGACTTATACTATACATAATCTAAATTTATATAATAATAAACAAAATTTTATGCAAAACGTAAGTGCTGACCCCACACTACGCGCGATGTGGCCTATTAAACTGCGAATGTTAAAATATACGTAAAAAATTGAAATTATATTCCGACTTTATTAATTTTATACTGGTGATGCAGAAACTGAATTACATCTTATTTTATTACATGTGAATATGAACTTTTACAAAAATATATAAAAATACAATGTCGTTTTCTTAATTAAGCTCCTATCATTTCAATATAGAGCTGCCCCACACAAAGCGCAAGATAAGTTGATAGGTTTAAATAATATAAATAAATGTTAACAGAAAAACATAGTTTGATTTGCCGAATGGATTTTTTATATATATATATATAATGAACAATAAGTTATAACGGTTTTGAACAACTTTACTCTAGTAACAAAGACAGATATCCTAGACATTTTCACAATATATGCATCATATTAAATCCCTAAAAACTTATCTATATATAATATAATTCTAAAAGAAGTTACAATATCATGACAAGTAATCTTTTTGAACTACTTTCTCTTTCACATTTGTCAAAATAACTACATTTGATTGGTCCACCTCAATCTTTTGATAAGTTACAAGAAAACTATAATCATCACTCTTCCACATGGAGCTCTAAAATGAAGGCAACAATCCTCATTCTCTTAATGTCACTTTTATTTTGAAATTGATCAAATTAAGTTTTACATCCTAACTTAAAAATATTTAAATTTTGCACCCCAAACAAAGTATTTACATTTGCACACAACATTAGAAAAATTAGTTTCAATTACGCACTAAATTGTTGATAGGATTGGTAATTTTTTTAAATGTAAAAATGGAGATAAGATATTATTAAAGAATAATTTGAAAATCGATTATCGATTGCACTAACAAAATTATTTACATCTGAACATACCTTAACAAAATTAGCTTCAATTACACTAAAATGTTGAAAGGACGGGCAACCTTTTTTTTAAAGAAAAAAATTTAACATAAGATATTATTAAAATTTAACATAAGAAAAAAATTATATACTTTTCCTATTGTGTTTCCTACAATATTATATAGATTGTATTATTTGTGTCAGTACAATTATTATTTTTTAATATAAAATTAATGAAAACATAATAGTTAATATCTAAGAAAATTATTTTTAGACTATTATAACAATCAATACTGTTTTTTTTTTTCTATTGACGTTCATTTTGTTGAAAAAACAATAAAATAAATTAATATACATATATATATATATATATATCCTATATATTTTATAAATTAATAACAATATTTCTACTTATATAATTAATTATTTTAGTATTGATGTATTCGACTTTTAAAAATTATAAAACTAAAGAAAATTATTACGATAATTAATCGTGTTCTAGATTTTTTTTATTTACACGTATTTTATGGAAATATCTGTCAAATTTAACATAAGATATTATTAACGGAGGTACCAAAACAGTAAGGTTTGGAAACATATGGTACCAATTCGGTACGAAAAAATACTAGTAGTATAAACAGTGTAATTTTTGCAAACATGTGGTACCAAAATGACATTTAACCCAAAATAAAATATGGTTCATTTCATAATTGATATAATGATGTTAACTAACCTTGTATTGCTCTTTGCAGTTTTCAGATGATTCGAACTCCATTTGAACAGAGAAAGCTTCTAAGACGAACGCTAGAACATGTAATTACATATTAACCCACGAAGCTCACCAAATTACCCCAAAATCTGCCAGGTCTCTATCGTAAATTACCACACACGTCTTAGATCAGACTGTTGTTATTAGATCTGACCGGATTCAAGAGCAGCAACATTATTGAAGTATATGATAGTCCAAATAATTAGTGGACCTCAAACACAGTCTACCATGCACACCCTCAGATTTTGATTGGTGAAATTTGAACATAGAAGAAAATTAGTAGAAATAACAGACATCATCACTACATATATTTTAAAAGATTCACTCTAAATGCTTTCGATAGATGGGGAGTATAGGATAGTGACTACGTACCTATATACTGGGGAAAATTAACAAATGGATCAGAATGCACAGACCCCTGACCTCTATAGTACATAAAAGAAAGATTATTGGAATGTTTAAGCTTTTTGGTCTGACTTGGGTATTCAATGTATCTCTAATCATTTCCCTGGCTGCAATCAACAACATCCACATGAGTCATGTTGGATCACGGGCGAAGCTCCGTTACGTTCTTTGACGGAAAGCTTGAACTCCTGGGCTCCGCGTAATCCTACAAAAGGGGATGACCTGGGTGGTGACCCAGAATCCCTCTCCGATGCCTAAATGAGTATATGATCAATGGAGTGGTAAGCAGTAATCTAAGTTCGTATTAGAGTCCGTGTTTTCTGAGGTAACTTCCTCCTTTATATAGGAGGGGAAGTTACTCAGTTACCTGACACTGCGCCTGGCAGTTTTACCCACGATTCCGCATATCTCGTTCGGGATTCCATATATCTCGCCCCACGCTCCGCGTATCTCGCCCACTCTCCGAGTATCTCGGGCACGCCCTGCGTATCTCGGGGGCGGCTATCTATATCTCAACCGTTTCCCCACTACTCTATCTAGTAGGCGGGTTTCTCGGCCTTATCCTCTGATCACAAGTCACAATTTATATCGGGGACTCCAGAGTTATCTCCTTCTAGGTCACCACCCAGGGCCCTTTGTCTCACGAGACAGGTCCAGCCTCTTCGGGGCTTTATTATCGGGGCCTTCTCAAAGGCATATCGGAGCCTACTCAGAGGCTTACTGTCGGGAGCGTTCAGCTCATATGTCTGGACTGCTAAAGTCGGGACCCTTCATACTGGGCTTCTGGGCCTTCCAGGCCTTTCACGAGGCCCACTGGACTTACTCGCCGTCTATTGACTGTTAACGGGGCTAACGATTACATCGGAACCCATCATTTGCCCCCAAGACATGGGGGACTTGCAGTCCGTCGTGTCTTCCAATCTCGGACCTCCCGACTTCATTGTCGGAGGCTTTTATCTCCATACCTCCCGATATTGCCATCGGAGGCTTTTGTCTTTGGACCTCCTGATATCTCCATCGGAGGCTTTTGCCTTGAGCACAATTCTTGAATAACAGAGCTTCTCACTCATGATTGCCTTAGGCCTACTGGACTCTAGGATCAGTTACCAAATCCGAGGAGACTCCTCGGTTACTGCAACATTAAATGCTAAGGATAATAAAACGACGCCTAAACCGGCGTGACTGTTGCTTTCTGAAAAAGCACTCATTACGTCACTAACGTCTCTTCCGTACCGTGCCTATAATCTCGGCGATCAAAGTTGAGTCGTTTCATCTTCATCGGTCCAGATTGAATCCATCCAGCTGTCCTTTCGTCTATAAAAGCCAAAACCCTGGCACTATTCACTTCTTCCCTACCGTTTTGATTTCTAGAAATTCTGCCATTTTCAAACCTCGAAGCTTCTTCTCCAAGTTTTGTCTGCTCTTCCAGTGATCCAAGGCCTCCAGCCCTCCAGATCTTTTCTTCATCTTTTCCGAGCAAGCATCAACAATGTCTGGTAAGGTTTTCCTTCTTTGCTCCTATGATTTGCTGACATTACCTTCTTCTCCTTTCTTAAGTTTTCCTGTTTGTAACCGTTTTTAGACGAAGCTAGTTCCGGGGAAAGGATCCCTTTTACATTTGAGCTTTCCATTAACGAAATTTCTGAGACCTCGTACGAGGTTGCTCTCCGAGAGGGCTGCATTACTTCGGACTGGGAACCCCGCTTCCCCTACGAGTCTCACCCAACCACCCGGAGAAAGCATATCGTCACGCGTCCTCGAGAGGGGGAGGTGTTCATCTCCACCGGGCAGATATATGCTGGGATTCGATTCCCTTTTTGCGGGAACCTGGTGGAGATGTGCAACTTCTACCAGACGCATCCCTGCACCTTCTCTCCACATGCCATCCGGGTGTGGAACGCTTTCCAGGTTCTGTGCCTCCGCCAGCGGTGGACGTACAGTTTGCTACTCTTCCGTACCTTCTACGGGATGAAGTGTAATAAGGCTGGTGTTTGCTCCTTCTCTCCCCGACTCCCCAAGTGGACAAAGGAGCAACTTTCACGTTTCGGCTGGGATAGCGAGACCTGGAAGTTCAATAAGGATCGGGTGCTGATTCGCGACTCGGGGTCCGACAATAGTGGATGGAAGAAGTATTACTTCTTCGTCCAGAACAGCTCAATCCCATGGCCCCGATGGGAGGTTGTGGCGGACCCTGCCCCCAAGCTCGAAGTCTACACCGGGGATGACTTCAACACTCTCCAGCTGGTCCAGCTTTACCGTTGGGGGGAATCCTTCATTCCCCTCGACGCCAACAAGCTCGTGGAGAGAGACTTGATTCATATCGGAGTCCGGCTCCTCGATTCCGTTTCCAAGGATTTGGTCATATGGGTAACACTTCTAACCACTTTGTCTTTTTATTTTTGCAGCCAAGAAGGCATCTCTGCTGACCCATCTCATGTTGAAGCAGGGGGAGACCGATGCCGTCCAGAGTAGGTCCAAGCGGAAGCGGAAGTCTTTGAAGAAGGGAACTTCTTTTTCTGCTGCTCCTCCGACTGAAGAGCAGGTCGGGACGGCCAAGCGGGCCAGAAGGGAGGAGATAGACCAAGCCTTCGGCGTCACCACTGCTGAGGAAGGTAAGCGCGTTCGCCTCGCTATTAAGAAATATAGGAGGTTGGTTCCCAAGGAGTTTATCCCCGCTGATCGGGAGTCGTGGGTCCGAGAAATTAAGTATATACTTCGAGGAGAAACCCCCCGCGTCCTCAAGGCGGGATACTACAACTTCTTTGGAAAGGACCAACATCTTGAGCGCCAAATCATCTGGTGCCCCCATGATACTCTGCCTGATTTTATTCGTCCCGCCACCGCAGGTCCATCAGAGACCCTCACTCTAGGGTGGGCTGCTACTCCAGCAGGGGCCGTGACTCCACAGGAGCCGATGCTGGAGGATGCCCCGACGGAAGCTCAGTTCCGTCAGGTTACCAATTTGGAGGCTTCCCCCTCCTCCGTGGAGGGAAATGAAGGCGGCCTGCTCCCCCGCCAAAGGCCAGGTCGAAGCACCCTGAGGCCAGTTGTGGAGGATGTGTCTCGGAGTCCTCCCCCGGAGTTCCGCTCTCCGACTCCCGAGCTTCCGACCGAGGCTTCTAGGGTCATCCCTCCTCTCCCCGTGGATGAGAATCTTTACAAGGTTTTCACCCCCGACCAAGAGACGGTTCCCTGGAACCCGATCGAGTCTCTCCAGGGGGTCTCACTCCATCGGGGAGACCTTCAGCCTGAATTGGCCCTGCATCTGCTGGCAGGGTCAATTCCACCAGCCTTGAGGCGTCCAATCTCCTTGGCGCGGGAGGACCTCGAAGAAGAGCTCCGCAACATGGCTATCCGTCGGATGGAGGTAAAACGTTACTCTCGCTTTTAATCCCCTTTTCTCTTTTGTCTTAGGAAACCGCGGACCAGCAGCGCTGCTTCGGCTTCATCCTGGCTCTGAAGGGTGCTTTGGAGGAGGCACAAGCCAAGTCGGACCCCGACGCATTGGCCAAGCTCCAAGCGGACCTCGATGAGGCTGTAGCGGCCAAGAATAAGATAGCCAAGGAGCAGGCTCTCCTTGGTGAGAAGGCTCTGGGCCTGCACAAGCAGGTCCAGGATCATGAGGTCGTGCTACGTCGATGGAGTGAGAAGATGCTCCAGGAGGAACAGCGGCGGCACGAGGTGGAGAAGGGGCAGCTCATCCGCGAGAAGGACATTCTCGCGGAAGCTCTTGCGGAGGCCAAGGCGGGACTTGAGGCCAAGTTGGCTGAGGCAAAGGCTCAAGGCCACGAGGAGGGTCGCCAACAGGGTCACGAGGAAGGCCGCCTACAGGGTCGTGAGGAGGGCCACGAGGAGTATCAGAACTCTGAAGATTTCTAGGCGGATGCCGTGGGGTTCTGCAAAGCCGAGGTGGAGAACGTTCTGTTCAATGCCGTCGAGGAGCTCTACACGGCATACGAGGATTCCATCGACTTCAAGAAGTCCGAGACCCTCGCCCCTTTCGCGGAAAAATACTTCAACCTCCCCGCGGAGAGTGATGAGGCCGATCCCCCTGCAGGTGCCACGGACCCGACTCCACAGGTTGTGGAGCCTTCTGCCCAAGACCCCTTGATTCCTGCTCCCTCCGAAGCTGCTGAGGACCCAACTCCCAACAAGGACCAAGCTTGATGCTCTATTCTATAAGTCCTTGTAATTTTCCTCCGTGTATCCTCCTTATCTTTTGTATCGGAACCTTTAGGCCTTGGAGCCCTTATAAGAAATTCCTTCCATCTGCTTTGGTCTCGATAACCATTGCACTGTTTAAAGTGACTTTAGATTCGTTACTTAAAACGTTCTGATGCATCATTTAAGATGACTTCATACATCCTTCCGATGCTTTAATCGGGACTTCACCACTTAAGGTTTCTCGTCCATATCACTTAATGTAATTCTCGTATGTCTTTCACGACATTTTCCTCGGGACTTTACCACTTAAGGTTTCTCATCCGTGCCTTTCAAGGCAATTTTGTACATCACTTAAGATGATTTTCCGCACCCATTAAGGCTTTTATCGCGCCATTTCTAGACGACTTAATCGTACCCCTTAGGGCTTTTATCGCGTCATTTTAGACGACTTAATCGTACCCCTTAGGGTTTTTATCGCGTCATTTTAGACGACTTAATCGTACCCCTTAGGGTTTTTTCGTACCCTTTAAGGCTTTTTGCCGCATCATATAGACGACTTACGCGGACCCGTTTAGGGCTTTTTCGTACCCTTTAAGGCTTTTTGCCGCATCATATAGACGACTTACGCGGACCCGTTTAGGGCTTTTTCGTACCCTTTAAGGCTTTTTGCCGCATCATATAGACGACTTACGCGGACCCGTTTAGGGCTTTTTCGTACCTAGGCTTTTGGTTGCATCATAAAGACGACTTACTCATACCCCGTAGGGCTTTTGTCCGTACCTCGAAAGGCTTTTTATCGCACCATAAAGGCGACTTACTCATACCCCGTAAGGCTTTTTATCGCGCCATAAAGGCGACTTACTCGTACCTCGTAAGGCTTTTATCGTACCTCAGAAGGCTTTTGTCGCGTCCTTC
This sequence comes from Clarkia xantiana subsp. parviflora, assembly GCA_036873135.1. NCBI lineage: Eukaryota > Viridiplantae > Streptophyta > Magnoliopsida > Myrtales > Onagraceae > Clarkia > Clarkia xantiana. Next base: position 38,760,428 of record JAPTYO010000008.1, read on the forward strand.
AGGACGTCTTACTGATAGTTAGAATAAATCTAAAATTAATTTGATCGGAAGCAACTTCTTTTATTAATAACTCAAAGTTTTGCTTACATCGGATCGATAGATAACTTGCGCCATTCGCGGCGGCTTAACATCACGCACCTCTAAAGGCGACTTAATATCAAACATGATACTTCTTCAAGTGTGCGCCACTGAAGGAATGTTTCAATGTCTTGCCATCAAGGTCTTCTAGCTTGTATGCATTCGGGGCTGGCATCCCTACGATCTTGTAAGGTCCCTCCCATTTCGGCAATAGCTTGTTGATCCGATCTTGATGGACGAACTCGTTCCTCCGCCAGACAAGTTCTCCGACGAAGAATTGTCGGGACTTGACACGCCGATTATAATATCGGGCTGTTGCCAAACGCATCCGAGCCTGAACTTCGTCAGCCTTCCACCTTTTCTCTTCAAGCAAGTCCAAGTCCAGACGTCTTATCTCCTCGTTCGTCAGAGGCTCGTAATACCTCCTGCGATGGGACGCCACCGCTATTTCCACGGGAGCAACTGCCTCCGTGCTATAAACAAGGCCAAACGGAGTCTCTCCCGTTGATTGCTTGGGTGTTGTTCTAACAGCCCACAACACGTTTTCAAGCTCATCTAGCCAATGACCCTGCAAGGCGTAGACCCTCTTCTTCAAGCCATCCATCACGATCTTGTTGGCTGACTCGACTTGGCCATTAGTCTGAGCATGGTGGACAGAAGCTGTCCGATGCTCGATGTTCAATTCCTCCAGATACTCCTTCAACTGAGCCCCATTAAACGGAGGGCCATTATCGCTGATCAACACTCGCGGAACCCCATACCGGGATATGATCTGAGTCTGGAGAAACTTGAGGATCTGCTGCCCCGTCGTCTTGGCCAACGCCTTAGCCTCTATCCACTTCGAGAAGTAGTCAATAGCTACGAGTAAATACTTGCACTGACCTTTTGTTTGTGGAAGGGGTCCCACCAAGTTGATGCCCCACTCCGCGAAGGGCCAAGCACTTCTGATGGACATCAAGTCCGCGGCAGGAGCCACGATATTCGGAGCGTACCTCTGGCATGCATCACAGGATTGGACCATCGCTGTCGCTTCCTTGTTCATCGAAGGCCAATAGTAGCCTAGATTCAACGCCTTCCTCACAATGGATCGGGCCCCTTCATGACAGGCCGCGACTCCCTCGTGCAGCTCTCTCAGGATCCGATTCGTATCAGGCTCCGCCACACATTTCAGAAAAGGCTTTACATGCCCCCACTTGTATAACTGGTTGTCCACCATCACGTAGTTGCTCACGATCCGACGCAACCTAACAGCTGCCACTTCATCATCAGGGAGTGCCCCCGTAGTCAGGTATGTGACTATCGGGGTCATCCAGGTAGGTTTCTCTTCTTCCTCCGATCTTGCTTCAATAGCGCATACCTCCGACGGATCGATGGTTGAGATGATTACTTTCTCCAGGAAGTGCACCTTCCGATTCTCCTCGGGGGCCACTCCCAGGGCAAACTTGCTTAAGGCGTCTGCTTCCGCATTTTCTTCCCTCGGGATTGCCTCAATGTCGAAGCTTTTGAAGTTTCCCTTCAAAGTCTGCACCTCGTGCAAATACTTTCTCATTGCCGGGCTCTTGGCTTCATAGTTCCCCTGGACTTGATTCACGATCAAGCTGGCATCGCACTTCACTTTTAAATGGTCGACTCCTGTACCCTTGGCGATTTTAAGGCCCGTGATGAGAGCCTCATACTCTGCTTCATTGTTGGTGGCCCTAAACGTCAAGGCCAAGGCATATCGCAGGGGCTCACCTCCACCGGGCGGTATCAATACGAATCATGCCCCCGATGCTTCTACACTTGATGAACCATCAGTGTACATCTCCCAAGTGTTCTCCTCATTTGGCTGTTCTGGCTGTTCTGCTATCGGGACCTCCATGGTTGCCCCCTCTACAGGACCCACTTCTTCTAGATCGGGTGCTGTAGACTCAGCTATAAAATCCGCCTGGCCCTTAATAGCTGTCCTCGGAGCAAAATGAATACGGAATTCCGTAAGCTCGATGGCCCATTTCACCAATCTCCCCGACGCCTCCGGTCGGTTCAAAAAGTGCTTCAAGGGCTGATTAGTTAACACCGTAACTTCGTTGGCATGGAAGTAAGGCCGTAGCTTGTGAGCAGCAACAATCAACGCAAAGAGATACTTCTCAATAGCGGGATAATTCATTTCAGATTTGGCAAACGCCTTGCTTACATAATAGACAGGCACTTGGTTGCCCTTGACAATCTTTATTAAAACGGAACTAACAGCGACTTCAGAAACAACCAAATAGAGATAAAGCGGCTCGCCTGGAACCGGTTTCGCCAACGGCGGGAGGGTACGGAGGTGCTGCTTGAGTGCTTGGAATGCCTCCTCGCACTTATCGGTCCATTCAAACTTCTTGTGAGCCCTCAGCACATCAAAAAATGGCATGGCTCGATCGCTCGCCTTGGACAGGAAACGATTCATCGCGGCTAATCGCCCATTCAGCACCTGGACCTCCCGATGGGTTTTCGGAGACTGCATCTCCTCGATTGCTCTCAGCTTCTCAGGGTTCACCTCGATTCCTCTCTGGCTCACCATAAATCCCAGGAATTTCCCCGAGTTCACTCCAAAAGCACACTTGTCGGGGTTCAAACGAACCTGATGAAACTTCATCCGCTCAAACGCCGCCGCCAAGTTTTGGACATGGTCTCCTGCCTGTCGGGACTTCACCAGCATGTCATCCACATAAGCCTCCATGGTCTTTCCCAGCATGTCCCCGAACAACTTGTTCACCATCCTCTGGTAGGTTGCTCCAGCATTGATCAATCCGAAGGGCATAACGTCGTAGTGATAGACGTCACTATCAGCATAGAAGGCTGTATGGGGGGCATCCTCCTTTGCCATCTTGATCTGGTTGTAACCCGAATAGGCATCCATGAAGCACAGCAGCTCATGTCCCGACGTGGCATCCACCAACTGGTCAATCCTCGGGAGTGGATAGCAATCCTTCGGGCACGCCTTGTTCAAGTCGCGGAAATCGACACACATCCGCCACTTCCCGTTACTCTTTCTCACCAGGACTGGGTTAGCGACCCAAGTCTGGAATCGGAGCTCCTTGATGAATCCAGCGTCGAGCAGTCTGCCCACCTCTTGCTGGATCGCGATCCTCTTGTCCACGCCCATCGGACGTCTCTTCTGTGCGATAGGCTTTATCGCGGGGTCGATCTTTAGCTCGTGCACTATCACGTCGGGGCTGATTCCTGGCATATCGCTCGGGGACCAGGCAAACAGCTCTTTAAACACCTTCAGGAGCTCAATCAACTCTCGGGCTCTCTCCTCCGACAGAGCAGATCCGATCTTCACCTTCCTTTTAGGTCCATCAATCTCAACCTCTTTCAGGTCCTCCATGGGGGCGGGACGCCCAAACTCCTCACGAGGATCGACATCAGTCTGCAGGACAGCCATGGCTTCCCTCCTTCTCCTTCGAGTGGCGTTAACATAACACCTTCTTGACGCCACCTGGTCACCCTTGACCTCTCCGACCCCATTGTCAGTCGGGAACTTCATCTTCTGGTGGACGGTCGAGGCAACTGCCATGAGAGGGTTGATGGTGGTCCTCCCGATGATAGCATTATACGTCCCCGCAGACTCTACCACGACGAAATCCATGTTTCGTCTCTCCATCTTCCAGCCACTACCAAACTCCACCGGTAAGGTAATCATTCCCAACGGATAGAAAGTAGATCCAGAAAATCCTACCATCGGGAAGTTCACCTGTGTCAGGTCCTTCTTCGTCTTTCCCATGGCCTCCAGAGCGTCCATGAAAAGAATGTCGTAGGAGCTCCCTCCGTCTATCAGGATCCGCTTCATCTCGAATCCATCCACGTCCAGGGTCACGACCAAGGCGTCGTCGTGAGGGCTCTCCACGCCTATCAAATCCTTCGCTGAGAAAGAAATCACCATTTCTTCCTTTATAGTCCACGACTGGGACCTCTTGCCTAGCACCACAGCAGCAGAAATGCGGGAAGCATAATTCTCCCGAGAGGCGGAGGTGTCACCTCCCGCTGCCATTCCTCCGTGAATGACGTTAATGGTTCCCCGCCTCTCCTTACGGGCACCGGAACCAGAGGATTCCGACTCCACCTTCTTTGGGGACCGGTCGCGGGACCTGGAACGGGACCGTGACCGACTTTTGGAACGGGATCGACACCGTCCCCTTCCGACGAACTCCTTCAGCTTCCCCTTCTGGATCAGCTTCTCTATCTCCTTCATTAGCTCCCGACAGTTATCTGTGTCGTGACCATTGGCTCGATGGTACCGACAGTAACGATCAGAGCGTCCTCCCAAGAACTCACCTTCTTTCCTCGGGGGGTATCGGGCGAGACCCTGCCGATCCATCACCGCTAGCACGGAGGTCATCGAACTGTTGATGGGAACATTACGACCCTCGCGGTTATCCTTCTTCGGAGGACGCCTGTCCTCCCTTCTCTCGGGGCGACCGCGGCTCTTACTTCCCTCCGATTTGTCGGTCCCTTTGCGATCATCCGACAGCTTGGACGATGGCTTTCCTCTTCCTGACTTCGGAGGATCCAGCTCTCCAGCAGCAATCTTCGACTCCTGTACGTCGATTTGCTGCTTCACCCTCGCTTGCAGGGCCTCCATACTCCACACAGCCTTCGCGGCTACACTGTGCATCAGGTCGGAATCATACGGAGCAGTCAGGTTCCGAAGGAAAGTACGGATGGTCTCTCCCTCCGATATCTCCTCATCGATCTCCGCGGCACTAGCAGTGAACCGTTGGTAGTAGTATGCCAACGATTCATCGGACCTCTGCACCACCTGAGTCAAAGACCTCACACTCTTCAAGAGACGCCTACGACCCTGATATTGTTTGATGAAGCGATCGTGCATATCAGCCCAGCACGTAATACTCCCCTGCGGTAGGCTGAAAAACCATGTCATGGCCCTTTCTCCCAAGGTGATCGGGAACAGCGAACACACGAGGTCATCATTCGAGGTCCTACCCATACAGGCCTGGACATGCCTCTGAACATGGCGGACCGGGTCTCCTTCACCATCGTACTCCTTAATGGTCGGGATACCTAGCCCTGGCGGGGCGACAGTATCCAGCAGCCGTGGAACGAAAGGATGACTGGATCGATCCCTCAGCTCCGATGTCATTTGTTTCTGGTCGCCCATGCAGATGTTGACAATTTTCACCACTTGATCGGGGGTAATGGGGCCATTCAGGGGAATGGTCATGTGTTGCACTGGTCCGGGACCATCAACCACGAACTTCTCCGCGTGCGCGGGTTCCTTACCCCTACTCCTGGGCTGAACCTCCTGAACCTCCTGTTCTGCTTGAACCTCCCTTGGAGGAGGTGGAGGCAACTCTTCCCGTGGAGGCAACTCTTCTGCCCTCCTGGCAGCCTCCCTTTTATCCAGCAAAGCTTCCATGGCAGCTAGAAACATGGGCATAGCGTCTGCTACTGCCTTAGCCAACTCCGAGTTTGAGGAAGAACCTACCTCCCTTCGCGGGATTTCTTCTCTGTGCACCACCGGATGTGGAGGAGCATCCACCTCCCGTCTCGGGATATCCTGCCTGTTCACCGCCGTGTCTCGGACTGAGACCTCATACTCCTCACCATGCCCCCCTGTCTGGGAAACAGCAGGGTGCTCGCCTTGTTCAGCAGCATGCTCCATCAACGGGGAATTCACAGTTCCAGCAGGACGAGAACTGCCGGCCTGAACTTGCTTCTTCTTGCCACCACCAGCCATCGATCTAGTAGAAACTATTTTGGCTTTTCGTAAGGTTCTCATAGACGGCGCCAATGTTGGATCACGGGCGAAGCTCCGTTACGTTCTTTGACGGAAAGCTTGAACTCCTGGGCTCCGCGTAATCCTGCAAAAGGGGATGACCTGGGTGGTGACCCAGAATCCCTCTCCGATGCCTAAATGAGTATATGATCAATGGAGTGGTAAGCAGTAATCTAAGTTCGTATTAGAGTCCGTGTTTTCTGAGGTAACTTCCTCCTTTATATAGGAGGGGAAGTTACTCAGTTACCTGAGACTGCGCCTGGCAGTTTTACCCACGATTCCGCATATCTCGTTCGGGATTCCATATATCTCGCCCCACGCTCCGCGTATCTCGCCCACTCTCCGAGTATCTCGGGCACGCCCTGCGTATCTCGGGGGCGGCTATCTATATCTCAACCGTTTCCCCACTACTCTATCTAGTAGGCGGGTTTCTCGGCCTTATCCTCTGATCACAAGTCCCAATTTATATCGGGGACTCCAGAGTTATCTCCTTCTAGGTCACCACCCAGGACCCTTTGTCTCACGAGACAGGTCCAGCCTCTTCAGGGCTTTATTATCGGGGCCTTCTCAAAGGCATATCGGAGCCTACTCAGAGGCTTACTGTCGGGAGCGTTCAGCTCATATTTCGGGACTGCTAAAGTCGGGACCCTTCATACTGGGCTTCTGGGCCTTCCAGACCTTTCACGAGGCCCACTGGACTTACTCGCCGTCTATTGACTGTTAACGGGGCTAACGATTACATCGGAACCCATCAAGTTATTAATTAAAATCCAGAAATATAAGATTCAACTAGATAATTGACCCGCGCTTTGCGCGGAGTTTAAAATTTGCTCAAATTATTGTTGTAAAATTTATGCTAATTATAAAGGTAAAATATTATAATAAAATATAAATATAGATGTAAAAAACTAAATAAAATTCGTATCACTTTTAAATGCTTTTAAATCAAATAGTGCATTAATAACATTATTTCAACATAACAAATGAAGATGTTTTTATTATTTCGGTTAATGTTATTTAACTTAATTTTTTGGATGAACATTTTGTAATGCTACTATTTTTTTGTTATATAATGGCTACATTGCTTCTATAGAACATTTGTCTTTATAAAAAAATGAATAAAGAAAATAAATAATTATATTGACTAAAAGATATATTTCATTTATATTTAAATATTCATTTGTTTTTTTTTAAAACTATTTGATTTGTTTTTCTTTTAAATTCCTTTTTCTTATTTCATTTTTTTAAATTTATGACGCTAATTTTTAGTTATGTGTTGGCTTAAAAATATATTTAGTGTAATTTTCTTGTATCGTTATTTATTTTTTTAAATATCTTTTTTCGGATAAGTATTTTTTTTCTCATTTCTTATATCTTCATTCTTAATTTTTTTTTATTCCACATGTTAATGAAATTTTATGAAGTAATATACACTGTACAAAATTTACATATATGCACTATTATTAAGGTGCAATACTTAATTTCATCAATTTGTAATCGTAACGGAAATTAATTTATTTTAAAATAGTGGCACAAAATTCATTTATATTGAGGGGCTAATTTTGAAATTTTAGTTAAAAAAATATTTTATTAATTAAAATGTAACTTTAATAACATAGTACATTTGAATAATTTAGTATGGATTTTATTCGTCCTAATGATAGTTGGTAAACATTTATTACTAAAATTAATAAAAACTTATTTCTTAATAATATATTTCTATAATTACATGACTACAGTAATAATAAGTAATCCAATATTTAGTACCATTACAGTTTATTTGGCATCAACTTAATATGGAAAATTAGTATTTATTTATTAATACGACATAACCATAAATATTCGTAAGTATGGTATCAATTTAGTTTTTCTTCCAATAAAAAAATAAGTTTGCTCGATTCATGTTACCATATTTAATTTAATCACTGTATAATATAATGTCATAAACATAACGATGTTGATATATTCAGTCTTAATAATAGTATTGATTATTTTTTTTTCAATTATTACCATCATCATGTTTTAAGAATTTATAATTATAATGGTTATTTAATGTGGCTAATTTTTTAATGGTTAATAATATTGTATCAATTTATGTAACATACTATTTATGTAAATAACCATATGGGCGCACTATTATATTAATGATTAAAGGAAATTAACATATTAAAGGAAATCTTAGATTCACCAATTCAAAATTATTAATTAAGAATATATATTACATTATAATGAATGCCAATTAAACTCTAGCTATATAAATGTATAAACAGTTTTATATATATTGAGACATATATTGATAGGTATACATCCGATTCGGGTTCGTTTTATATTATTCGGACTTCGTAAACACGTCGAACTCACTAAACGGTTTCGAATTATTCAACCGCGGGTACTAAAAAGTCTAGGGCACGCGCGTACGCGCCTCAGACTTACACCGCGTCCGGATTGCAGGACAACCTGGATCAGCTCCGGATTGTAGGACAATCCAGATCCGGTCCGGATTGCGGGACAATCCGACCCTCTGGATTGTCCCGTTATTCCGGACCTCCCAGGATCCTCGCGATACCTCGGGATGGTTCGGATTCCACCTATTGTTCACATATAAACCCCTACGTAAACACCGCACGTCCAAACCCTCCCGGTGTCAGCTTTACTCTCGTCTATGTTCGGTTCATACTTTGCATTGAACAGACATCAGATCGTTCAAAACCCGATTTGATTCCAAGGTTTCCTTTAAATAGGGATTTGATTATTCATTTCAAACTAAGTTGACAGCGGAAGCTCTCCCTACTCTCTTACTTTCTCTCTCTAAAATACCTGACTTAAGCTTCGGAGAGGGTTCATCACACTCCACCCCCCCCCCCCCTCGCGTGGGGTGCGATACTGCCCCTCTTGCAGGTATACGGAGATGCACGAGCCCCGACACGTGCGAAAACACGGCAAGGGAACAACCCGAGGCATCTTCCCGCATCAATACAAGGACTCGACACTTTGTCTAGTCCGGGTCCCGACACTTTACTAGACGCACATACGTACATACCTCGCCAAGGCGTGTATACCCCGCAGTGTGCGCATACTCCGCAAGACACGCATATGCGTATACTCCACGAGGCGTGCACGCGCGCACATACTACAAGACACGTGCATGCGAAGACACTACAAGATACCTAAACACTTAGCCATTTTAAGGGCTTGCAAGTCTCCGACGCTCCGACAGCCCGACACCCCGACTATCGGATATCCGTGAGCTCAAACAACCCGTCAGTATAACTACACAACACTTCAAGGACCCGACGACTTTCGAGTTAATGACCCGCGAAGAGTCAGGATCCAACATTTTGGCGCCGTCCGCGAGATTCGAACAAACAAACTCTCGCTTACCAGCAACAGCTATATGGAAAACATATACGTCATACATGATGATGTTAAGGAAGGGAAGCATACGCGTCCTAGAAGATGCAACATGCTCAAGAACACCTACATGATGATGCACCAATACAAACATTGACACTCACAAAGATTACCCAAGAGGAGACGCATAGTCCAACACAAGGGACATGCAAAGACTAACTCTGTAATGCTATGCTACGCTACCCCAACAACACAACGGGCATCCCTCTAGCAGGGCGTACCCCCAGGGGGCATACTCCCAACAGACATACCCTGGACATACCGCAGACATACCACCAAGTTCACCGCACCTACAAGCAGGTGTACCGAAAGCATGCGCCCCTGTAGCAGTGTGCATCACGACAGTAGCATCGCTACTACCACCAACCATCGACGTCCGACCAACAAGTTGGATGCGTCGCAGCCACTCCGACCTAGCGATGGGATCGCTATCACCGGAAATAGTCGTCAACAGAAAACACTGACGAGACGACCTAATCCAGACCTCATGGTGTGGATACCAATGTGAAGCCCCTAGACGCTCGCTACCATACCTATAGCAAACGTTATCGAAACCTCTAATCGAGGAACTCTCACGACCAACGCAGGGACTAACCCCTTACTATACATTCAATGTTTTAAGCACTTAACTATTTCTATACATTACATACTTCTATCTCCTAACAATGAATGATAGGAATCAAGGAAGATACAAAGCAAGGGAAGGTCGAACCTTCAAAAATTCGATCCAACTCGAAAAGCGACTTGACGCGGACCAACATCGCCGCCGAAATATTGTCGAAGGCCACTTAAGCTCTGTCTGAGATGGCCACTCAGTGAACATCGTTCACCATTCAAGCGCACGGATTTCAAAGGACCCTTCTTCGATTATCAGAGTTGTCGCAACCGCCTTGGTCTATCAAGCAAGCAACGCCAAAGAAGAACATTAATTGTCAAACATACACCTCCAAGGTGCGTACGTCTATACAAAGCACCCAAGTCATAGGAAGCAATTCCTCACGGGGACAAATTGCAACAGCCATCGCACAAACAACCAATGCTAGACATAACAACACCCCATGCCTCTGTAACAAAAGACAACCAAGACTGCACATGTCTTGTTGCGCTGTGACGAAGCAAACAATGACAGCATTGTCAAGCCCCACCAATAGGTGGAAACAAACAGACACATCTGGTCAAACACCCGACTGACCGGTGTCTACAAAACCGAAATCAAAGATTACAACACGACAGCTTAGTCCCTCGCGTTCGCGTAAGCACCATCACCCAACAATCCCCAAGCGGGGGCATACGCTGATTACACCTCTGTGGAGGAACTCAAAGGTTCTAAACATCGCATCACAACAATAAACAAGAGGGGCACCATTCAAGGGACAACACCACAAGCACTATGGAGTGTTACTCAAGAGCGACTCTTGCCCTATACGCACATCTGTGCTAAAACCATCACGTGGAGAAGGCGACATAGCTATCTCTGACATCCTATAAATACTCCTTCGTCAAGCAAATAAAAAGGAAATTACTCTAACACGGATGGAGGGATCCCAAACAATCCGACACAAATACATGTGCCTACGCGCACCTACCCGCACCAACATGTGCTTACATGCGCCTACCCACGCATACGGGGCCTAATGCGGATGTTGGAGGTAACATAAGCACTATCTCCGATAACGACACAAGGAAAAGAAGGGGACCTTGTCAGTTCGACATTCCTCAACCATGTATACATTTGTGACACAAGCACAACTTCAAGAGAAGTTAGACTACAAGTCATAACCACAATGGGGGGGCACACCACCATGAAGAAACATAAGGTATTACCTACCTATGGTACGGGAACTACGACATTCGAGGTTCCGCACAAGAATACACGGAAACCCGCCAAAGGAAAAACTTAGTGCTACACATGCCCGGACGAGAGCCATTACCCCTACTCAATCCCACCAACAAATACACTTGCATCAAAATGCAAGGAGTAAGGGAGAAGAAAATTCCAAGTCTTTCTCATATAAGGGTGTTGCCACACGGCAGTCATCAAAGGGAATACCCAGCACTCATTGTAAGAGCGGGGGCATGTCGCGAACTACAACTATTACAAGGGTTTAGCATGTCCTACTTACAAGAGATACTCATCACACCGGAGCAAAGAAAGATGGTGTGACTGCCAAGTGACTTGGGGGGCACCGAACGAACAAGTGCTTGTCACCCCACCTAACTATTGGGAAAAAGTTCAGAAATGAAAGGTCACGCGAACACGCGAGCACGTGAACGTGCAACATCACTCTTCCTAAGAGGAAACCACATACGAGGAAAACAACATCAACATCCTATACGGATTCAATCCAAGATATCTACACCAGGTATCGCCCTCAAAAGGCAATCACTTCTACTAAAAAAGGTTCAGGTAACCGGCATATTGTCGAAACTCGAGTAAGAGGTAATAACTCTATGCGAAATACTAAACTGAATAGAACGGACTACTCAGGTAAGATATCTACCCTGAATAGTTTGATTTAATCAGACAATAATGCAATATGAACGGAACAGACTAGTCGTGAATAGTCTGGTCCAATCATATTGTCATTACAAGCTGAAAATAACGAACTAGCCGAACCTGATATAAGGATCGAATAGTTCAGTCTAATCTAGTCCAGAGGGACGACATGACAGGCAACATAGCTTTACAAGGAGATTTATAGCTCCATATTATTTACTAACCAATATACGTCTCGAATCAATGTGAAACAGTTTGAGACAGGTTATGTACAGATACAAGAGATTTATCAAAGACACACTCTACTAAAGAGACAACACCAAGTAGAGGTTGTATACAACGCTCTCTGGAATACTCTATCTACGAGCTCCCTACTTAGGCATCTAAGCCAAATTGTGGTCCATATGTACCACTTGTATAGTCGCAGCAAGTATCCACGCTAATGTCAGCACACGACGGCTAGTCGAGCGAACTACTGAAACACAAGATCCTACTTTGGAAACAATACCAAGTAGCGATCACACACGTATATGCGCATCACTGCATGGATGCAACTACGCACATCGACTAGAGAATGCAAACAACAATATACCAATGAACACATGCAACTAGGGACCCTGGAAAAGTCTCATACCTAACATGCGTCGTCAACCAAAGGGAGTATTCATACTAATATTTCAATACATGCACTAATTGAATAAGATCATAGAACTTCATCTATTATCTATCATACTGCAAATATTGCGACTATCTAATGAAGTGCATATCCTCTCGTATGTACAACCTTACTTATACATCAACAATACTCCCTACTATGGAATCATACCAAGTAGTGGACTCTATGCATTTATTTTGCATCAACAACGCAAGCTGTTATGCTACATACAACAAACGGCCTATATTATACGCCATCTACATGTCAATGCTCGACATCAACAACGAGCACTCAATACGCTCTGTAATGCGAAATCTATTATGTCTACTCAATACATCTACATCCTAGAAATTTCTCTAAGGACTACATACAAGTAACTTGGAGCGACATCCCCGCTCGGGGGCAACCCCGTGATTACAACAACCATTCCTTGGTTTCTAAACCAAGAGGCAATCATCTACTACGTGGCGTGACATCCTCTATACGAGGGCAACCTCACACAACTAAGTGGCGCGACATCCTCTTTACGAGGGAAACCCCACACATTTATATGGTGCGACATCCTCTTTACGAGAGCAACCCCATGACATCTTACTGAGGAACGAGACACCCAGTATAGATTACTAAACATTTACATGGCGCGACATCCTCTATACGAGGGCAACCCCATGGGAACCTACTACTACCCATAAGTAGCGTTCATTATTACGTACCAACACTCTACGCCGGCAGGAGCGTAGACAACAATCGCCGCAATACACAACGCAGCGAAAAACTCACCAAACATACAAGTCGAGTCTTGTAAAACGTTATCTTGTTAGTGAACAAATAACGGAATTAAAACACTCCAACTAAGCAAGTAGTGTCTTGCCACAACGTCGCCTTGGAATAGACCAAGAGACGGAAAAAAACTACAAGTTGTGCAATACAAACTTGTACAGCCCCCTGGAATAACCAAGACGAGGTGTAGTAGCATCACAAGGTCAGTACAAGGACTATCCAAGGAACACCTCGCATTAACGCTATAACGGGGGTACCCAAATAGAGGATCAAAACACATTAAAAAATTGGCAAGTCATGTCTTGCTACAACGTCGCTTCAGAATGGTCCGAAAGACGGAATAAACTACAAGGCGTATCACACGACCTTTTTCACGTCCCTTTGATTAACAAAGTGGAGGCATACTAGCATCGCAAGGCAAGTAATTGGGTTAGCCAACAGAACGCCTTGCAAGAACGTTACGCGGGGAGTTCCCAACTAACGGATGGAAAAACGCACCAAATCAACAAGTAGCGTCTTGTGACAACATCGCCTTAGAGTGGACTAAGAGACGGTAAAAACTAAGGCCTCGCCTCGTCGAGACGACACGCTCGCGTATATACATGGGTTTGCGCATTACTACTCATAAATGCCAAGTACCGGGAAAACGACCTTGTGCATTACTACCCATAAATGCCAAGGGTCACTCTAAGGACTTGCGCATTACTACTCATAAATGCCAAGTGCCGGGACAACGGCCTTACGCATTACTACTCATAAATGCTAAGCGTCACTCTTAAGCCTTGCGCGTTACTACTCATGAAATACGACAAACATAAAACACATGTGTCTAACACATATTCATCTTGCCATGCCTTGGTATAACCAAGAGGGGCACGCAATGCAGGGACGTATGTCTCCTAACAACAACTACGGATGCTACATCCAACAAGAGGACGAGTCTCAACTCTACTCTATAGTCCACACCACATGGACAATCATAAAAACAAAGGTATGAAATATTACTACCATGTTACCATGCATTACTAAACCATTCATGATAGGTCTTAAACGACAACGTCAAACATTGAAACATAAACATAAAGGGTTCAAAGGGACAACACCCTAACAAGCAACCTCAACCCAAACACGAGGAGCCAAAACCATGTATAAAGCCTGGTAGAGCAAACACAATCAACCTAATGCCACATGCGAGGTACCAACACCTCTGGCGAGCTGAACAACACTCTCATCTCAAGTGGTAAACTCCACTCAACACCTACATAGCCTTTATGGCTCTTACATACGCGCCTACACGGCATCTACACGCGTGTCTAACATGGCACTATGCGACTATTCAGGGTAACGGTACATACATAGTTATTGTACTAACGCCTATACATATATATCAATCAATGGTGGCAGGACATATATGTCTACTTACATACTCTACGAAGAGTCTCAAGTTTCGACCATCGTTGCGAACAATACCACACTACCAAGCCTATATATACAAGGGCTAAAATCATGCAAGTTGCAATACAAACCTCAAGGGCATTCGCCTCAGCAAAACACATTCGAGGGCATTCGCCTCAAAAACCTTAAAGACATGCGCCTCAGTAATCTGGGGGGCATTGGCCTCAGCAGTCGGGAGAACAATCCAGCCTCTAAGACACAAGGCAGCCACATGTCTAGTGGCAAACATGCATATATACAAAACCGATCAAAGTAAAAGTCGGGGGCAACGGTATATACCATGCCCAACAAAGCCTTTGATGGAAGACACACACATCATGTCGTCATGACCTGCCCGAATATCAGCGCGATAGGACTCCGAATCTTTGTGCTCCGCCACACCATCAACCTTGCCTTATGCATAGGCCATCTATTGCGCAACCTGCAACGCTAGGTCGTGCGCCTTGCTATCCTCAGCAACCTTCTTCTGAAGGGCAATCACATCGAACTCGAGCGCAACAACTCGAGTCTGACGAGATGAGGTTCCCGCCTCCAAATCAACAACCTTGGAATCCAAGAAGCGCGTCTTCTCCTTCTCGCTCGCCAGCTCGCGACACAACATGTCGCACTTCCCCTGGAGAGCCTTCTTATAACAACAACACAAACATGCATACAACTAATAAAAGAGTAAGGATGAATACTCACAGACGCAAGACATGTCTGCACACCCCCAACATACAAGCGCGCACTCTTAGGTTCGCTGGGACGAACCCTCCGATCACCAGGAGTGATAATCTGCTGGAACATACTTACTCCAACCTCGGGAGTAGTCAAGATGGCCTCCTTGGCAAAGCATGGACCCCTAACAACAAAGGGTGCCCACTCCCCCGCCAGTGATAACATCCTTTGCAGGACAAACCAAGCTAACTCGGGTGAGTGCAGCAAGAGGCGCAATCCCTATGAATACATTCAAGGATAAACAAGATGGGCCAAGCATCACAGTACAACAAGAAAATAAAGGCAAGTTACACATCTTCACGAGGAGACTCCTCCTCCAAGGTCCGGTCCCTCGACCGGGGGGCAGATATAGCAGGTGCGCGAGCCTGACCCTCAAACGTTCGATGCCTCGCCATTGCCAAATTTCGACCACTTGGGATCGCTCGAGGGACGCACCTCGAAGTCAGCTCTTTTAGCCCTGGAACGAGGCGGAGTGTTCGCAATAGCAACACACGCGCGTCTACGCACCAAGAGGGGAAACAACGCATCTCATTCAAAAACTAAGTATGGAGACGCTAAGTGCAACACACGCGCGTCTACGCACCAAGAGGGGAAACAACGCCTCTCGTTCAAAGGATAAGTATGAAGACGTTAAGCGCAGCACGTGCGCGTCGACGCACCGGGAAGGAGGAGTAACACCTCCCAATCAAAAACTAAGTACGAAGACACCTAGCGTGGCAAATGCATGTCGACGCATTAAGAGGAGGAGAAACACATCTTGTTAGGAGACTAAGTATAATGGCAACATACATGGCGCAATGCGCGCATGTTTCGACATATCAACAAGGTGCGACGATTCGCTTCTAAATTCTAAGTGTAAGAGTACCACGAACGCCACACTATGCACGCGCAACACCGTGCACACACATCGACACGTCAATACGAGATCTACCACCTCAGATACGAAGCACCCAATGGGTACACTAAGTGGTTATCATGTCCACGTAACTCTAAGTGGTTGTTGTATCCACGAATCGCTGAACGACTTTTATGTCTGTGCGTCACATCAATATACCAATAACCAAGTAGCGGCCGTAGGAAGCACTCTACCTTGAAAACACCAGGTTGCGGCAACAACATGGATAGGCACGTCGCCTCGCCGACCTTTGACCAACAACATGGATAGGCACGTCGCCTCGCCAACCTCTGACCAACACCATGGAAGGGTACGTCGCCTCGTCAAACTCTAGCCTTCTCCCTACCTCGGAAACATCGAGTAGCTGTCGCTGAATGCACCAAACCTTGGAAAAACCCAAGTAGCAGTCGACACGAGGGTCAACACCCCGCGTCCAAGAAAACTATGTGGCGAACATACCCGACACGGGCGCAACTCCACACCTACGAACTTGTAAGTTCACAACTACTACATAACGAACATCCTCTATACGGGGGTAACTCTACGTCAGTAAGGGCCTCGTCCCGACACTTATACAGCCTATACGACACTACGCGCGACTGCACGACCTAACACTACGTGCGTCGGCGCAACTTAACACACATCTATTATGGAGCGTTCATTGACAACACGTCGGAGGCCTAACACCTCGGGAATAAGGGGCTAGTGCGCCCATGATTAGAATCAGCACTTACATATACCTATGCGATCTATGCGCCTAAACAACGCATACATGCGCGTACTCGGCCATGTCATTACAAACACTTCCCCTCCGGGGGCAATACTATATCAACAAAGGCCTCATCTCTCGACACATACGTTGCGAGCATACTCTTATTATAAGGCGTTCATCAACGACGCAACAGATGCATGACGCCTCGCAATCTCAGGACCTGCGCGTCCACTACACACACTCCTCTGTGTAGTGTGAGGGTGAAGGTTTACCACTCCTTAACTTTTCTAACTCTTTTTATGAGTCTTCAGCATACGCCCATGCTTACATATTCACGCATACATACACCATGTTTACATACATACCAACATGAACGTCTGTGTTACGTACATACACTTACATGATTACATATGTATTTTCTATACATGTATACTCGATGTACTAACCATGTCAGCAGTTATGATCCCTTCCACCGAGCAATAGGGAGGAAACCAATTCCAAAATGTGGAGACTAAGTATAGAGAGGTTCACATACACACTCCCTTATATACACGCGTGGGTAATATTATATCCTCATATTTTTTCTAACTCTTTTGGGAGAATTCCCTAACACTTACACATGTTTACATACCCTCGCGTACATATGCATGTCTACATACATACACACGTTTGCATATCCATGTCACGTGTTTATTATTACAATCTCGACATGTATATACTTATACCCATGTCATCGCATACATACATGCCCATACTTGCATGGTTTAATTTCATGACATTATACATCACGCGTCAACGCACGTACGCGCGTATACCATGTTAACACATATGTTAGCACTCATACCCATAATTGCATGCATACACTTGCATTATTACATATTTACATGTCATGCACATATACTTGCTGCACTAACCATGTCGGCAGTTATAACTGCTCCCATTTAAACAAAAGGAGGGACGCGCAATAGCAAGGCCCACGCGCCAATGGACAGTAACTCCATATCGAGGTAACACCCGAACTTAAATCGAACGTATACTCTATCGAAAATAGAGTCAAGACGGGGCCATGCCACCACTTGACTCAGGGGAAAATGATGGGTATACATTCGATTCGGGTTCGTTTTATATTATTCGGACTTTGTAAACACGTTGAACTCACTAAACGGTTTCGGATTATTCACCTGCGGGTACTAAAACGTCTTGGGCCCGCGCGTATGCGCCCCGGACTTACACCGCGTCCGGATTGCGGGACAATCCGACCCTCCGGATTGTCCCATTAATCTGGACCGGGTCCGGATTGTCATCACAATCTGGACCGGGTCCGGATTGTGCTACAATACGGACCAGGTCCAGATTGCAAGACAATCCGGATCAACTCCGGATTGTCCCATTATTCCGGACCTCCCGGGATCCTCGCGATACCTCGGGACGGTCCGGATTCCTCCTATTGTTGACATACAAACCCCTACGCAAACACCACACGTGCAAACCCTCCCGATGTCAGCTTTACTCCCGTCTACGCTCGGTTCATACTTTGCATTGAACCGACGTCGGACCGTTAAAAACCCGGTTTGATTCCAAGGTTTCCTATAAATAGGGGCCTTGATCATTCATTTCAGACTAAGTTGACAGCGGAAGCTCTCCCTACTCTCTTACTTTCTCTCTCTAAAATACATGACTTAAGCTTCGGAGAGGGTTCATCGCACTCCACCCCCCCCCCCTCGTGTGGGGTGCGATACTGCCCCTCTTGCAGGTATACGGAGACGCACGAGCCCCGACACGTGCGAAAACACGGCAAGGGAACAACCCGAGGCATCTTCCCGCATCAATACAAGGACTCGACACTTTGTCTAGTCCGGGTCCCGACACTTGACGCACATACGTACATACCTCGCCAAGGCGTGTATACCCCGCAGTTTGCACATACTCCGCAAGACACGCATATGCGTATACTCCACGAGGCGTGCAAGCGCGCACATACTACAAGACACGTGCATGCGAATACACTACAAGATACCCAAACACTTAGCCATTTTTAAGGGCTTGCAAGTCTCCGACGCTCCGACACTCCGACAGCCCGACACCCCGACTGTCGGATATCCGCGAGCTCAAACAACCCGTCAGTATAACTACACAACACTTCAAGGACCCGACGAATTTCGAGTCAACGACCCGCGAAGAGTCGGGATCCAACATGTTAGCATATGGTTACGTGGCGCCGTAATTGGTAGCCCGTTAATGCTAATGAAATTAACTAAGTTAATTAGTTAATTGTCACATTATGATAATTGGGCCAAACCCAATCCCTAATTGACATGGGAGGCCCAAAATTGGGCCTCCCCCTTAATAGCATAGGTTCGGCCGAAACTAGTCCCACATTGGTTGGAGTGGACTTTTGTCCACTCCACCAATCGATAATAAAAATAATAATAAAAAAAAGAAAAATAATAGAAAAATAATATTAACAAATAATTAATAAAATCTTATTATTTAAAAAAAAAAAAAAAAAAAACTTACCTGCGCAGAACAGAACGATTAGCAGCGGGACAGACAGCAGGGTAACACCACTTCCGTCGACGGGCGGCTTCCACGGCGGCAGTGCGGCAGGGCGGCCGGAATTAGCAACAGCAAGGGACCGGCGGAGCTGGGCAGATGGATCGATGCAGCTGTAGAGGATTGGAGATACTGAGCGGATGGATCGGCGGCAGCTGGCAGGGGCTGGAATTAGACCGGAGCGCGGCAACGGCGTCGTTCAGGGCTGACCGGAACAGAGACAGCGGCACGGCGTGGCTCCGGGTGCTGGACGGGCGGATCGGCGGCGGCCCTCCGGTAGATGAAACGCAGCGGCGGGCCGGGATTGACAGCGGCAGCAGGTGCTGATGGTGCCGGCGTGCGATGCAGGACAGCAGCGGCGGACACCTTGGCCGGACTGGGACGGCGACGAGCTGGGCGGTGCGATTCTGCAAGTCTGAGCAGCGGCCGGCGAAGTTGGTCAGAGCTCCGGCCACCTCCGGTGAAGCCAACAGTCACAGACAGAAAAAAAAAAAAAAAAAAAAAAAAAAAAAAAAAAAAAATTGCACAGATTTCTAAAAAAATAATATTTTATTCATGTAGTAATTTTCTGTGTATTTTTTACATAGAATAGGTACCTATTTATAGGTAAATTGACACCCAAAAATTAGGAAATCAATATTCCCTCAATATTCACCCTATTAAATCCGAAAATATATATATAAATATATATATTATATATTTTCTGATTATTACATCATATTTATTGCATATGTATAGTCCTAATTTAAACTGAGCCTATTTTTGGCAATCCCGTGACCTTCCATATTTAAATACTTCCTTTTTTAAACGCGTTACACATAACATTTTTGACATGTTACGTACGTGTCGCGCGTACCAAAATTAGGTGTTTACAGCTTGCCCCTCTTTGGACGGACTCCCGTAGAATGCATTCGAGGGGGTTTGTCCAAAGACGAGTAAACACTAATTTTGGCTAGGAAGTATATCTTCTTCCGGGTCTTCAAGTCTCCAAGGTGGCCTTTGGCTTTATTAACGATGCGAAAAAAGTTAAACTTCTGTCGGCGGTGCCCCTGTTCACAGTGCCTCCATTGGTATCGCAGAAAAGTAAAGCCTTGGTCGGCGGTGCCCCTGTTGGCGGTGCCTCCGTTGGCGGGCGGAAAATAGAACCTCCGTCGGCGGTGCCCCTGTTGGCGGTGCCTCCATTGGTAGTGCAGAAAGTAAAGCCTCCAGTGGCGTGCGAAAAAGTAAAGCCTCCAGTGGCGTGCAGAAAAGTAAAGCCTCAATCGACGTTGCCTCCAGTGGCGAGCGACAAGGAAAAGCCTCCAGTGGCGTGCAATAAAGTAAATCCTTTGGTGATGATTGGTAACAGAAGACCTCTACGTCAGACAGTACCAACAACCTCTGGTGACGCCTCTAGTGGCGAGTGGTAATGGAAAAACCTCTACGTCAGACCGTACCAGAAAACCTCTGGTGATATCTCTGGTGGCAAAAGACCTCTACGTCAGACCGTACCGGAGAACCTTTGGCGATGCCTCTAGTGGCGAGTGGTAACGGAAGACCTCTACGTCAGACCGTACCGGAAAACCTCTGGTGATATCTCTGGTGGCGTATGTTGGAGAAGAGCCTCTAGTGGCGTCCGTTGGAGAAGTGCCTCTAGTGGCATGACTTGCGAAGGCTGAATACTAAGACTTCGTTCGTCGGGGGTGACTCTCAGAAAGCTGGACCACTTCAGACCCCGATTTTCGGTTGTGACTTGTAGGAACAGACTGTAACAGTCCTACTCATCCTTGAATGCGACCCGCGAGAGCAGACTGTAACCGTCTCGCTTACCGTGAATTTGACTTTGGAAGACGCTGTTTGCGCATGAGTGTTTGTCCCTAATTTTTGCCTAAATTGTGCGACAACTTAGCGGGATCTTTTTCCTTTTTTCTCTTTTTCTTTTCTTTCTCTTTTTTTTTCTTTTTTTTTTTGTGAATTTCTCTTTTTCTCTCCTTTTGCCACGGCCGAATGAGAGATTTCCGACCGTGCCCCTCGATTTTTATATTTCCTCTCCTTTTGCCATGATTGCAATTCCTGAACTTGCAACCATGCATCTCATTTCCTGATTTTGCCTAGGTCGCCCTTTCGGGTTTTCAACCTAGCGGAAGCACTTTTTATTTGATAGCCGATTAAACGGTGGCTGTGACCCGTACTTTATTTTCCGCCTCGATGTGGGAGTATTTGTAGCCATTTGGAGGGTGACTGTGGCCCTTCATTCTTCGTCTATGATCCGGGAAACACTATTTGTATGTAACCATTTTGAGGGTGGTTGTGGCCCTTTCACTTAATATCCGCCATGATGTTCCGGGATCGCTCTTTTGACTGTAGCCATTTGAGGGACGACTGTGTCCCTTTCTTTTATTTTCCCGCCCTCACCGGGTTCGCGAGATCACTCTTTTTGTGTAGCCATTTTAAGGGTGGCTGTGACCCTTTTTATTCTCCCGCCCTCACGGGGTTTGCGGGGTCACTCTTTTATTTGTAGCCGTTTGGAGGGTGGCTGTGGCCCTTTCACCTATTTCCCGCTTTTGACGTTGCATGAGCGTTCTTTATCTGTAGCCATTTGAAGGGTGGTTGTGGCCCTTTCATTTGTAGTCGTTTTAGGGACGACTGTGACCCTTTTTATCTGTAGTTGATTTAGGGACAACTATGACCCTTTTATTCACTGCTCTCACAAAATATGCATGAGCACTCTCTTTGTTTGTATCGGTAGCCAATTAAAGGGCGGGTGTGACCCTAAAAAAATGAGTTTTTTTTTTTTTTTGAAAACGAAAATTTAACGAAAATAATCAACAACAATTATGTACATGCCCCTAGTGGCAGATTGAAAAAACCTTCTAGAGAACGACTCAGTTAATTGAGTCTAAACGTCGGTCGCGTCGACGCCCTGGATGGACCCTACGTCCAATGAATGACATAGCCAGCGATTTCTAATCTCGGCTTCTCAAGTGCCCCGGTTATTGCTCAATCTTAGCTGGGGATGCCCAATGGCTAGCACCTACCGGGTTAGGCTCATCGCATGCAGGATGAATGCCATGGTCAATGAACACACATGGATGACGTGGAGTACTCCGCATTGGGGCACATATATTGACATACTAATGGTTGGCGAGCAAAGGGCCGTGCACGAGATTTGCTTTTCAGGGGCCTTGAATTGGATGATTATCCGAGCTGCAAAATGAGTAAGGAAAAAAATCAAATTTCGGGGATATAATTGATCACGACTTCCCTTACCTGGGTGCCCGACATCTTTAATGGAAATTTGCTCCATATATGAATGGATCTGTTGCATCTTCCGTCTTTTTTCTTCATATGGCGGTTGTGCTCGATCTGAACGGGGATATGCCATTTGGTTGACCAGTTTAGACGTCACCGTATAATGGATGTACGGCTTGGTTCGAGAAGGCGCATGTATTCCCTGTATGGAGATTTTGATCACTGGGTGATTTGAATCCTTCATCGGCCGTCTTGACGGGCTTGGTAGTCCATGACTTAGAAACATCGACTCAAGAAAAGACTGATTTGTCAATCGACTTGCCTCATTCCTAAAAAAAGAAAACCAATTAAACAAACTCAAATATAGGGATTTATTTATATTGATTAGATCATGATAATATCCCTCTTTCCTATGCGGGGCTCATGATCTTGCCGCGCAAAGCGTACATAACTGAAAAGTTTATTCATTGCTAAAAAAC
This sequence comes from Clarkia xantiana subsp. parviflora, assembly GCA_036873135.1. Lineage (NCBI taxonomy): Eukaryota > Viridiplantae > Streptophyta > Magnoliopsida > Myrtales > Onagraceae > Clarkia > Clarkia xantiana. Next base: position 38,783,652 of record JAPTYO010000008.1, read on the forward strand.
GAATGTAACGCTAAGAGGTTTCTCGAGAGAAATTATGCGGACGAGGCCGAAGGGGTGTTGACGTCGGCCGACGAAACTGCGTTAAGAATCAAAAGCTTATGGTCAATGAGATCCTGGATCCTATGCCTCAGACGCGAGCAATCCTCAGTTGAGTGACCAATTATCCCCATGTGAAACTCACACTTCGAGTTTGGATCATTGTTGGGTATCCTTGAAGTGGTCTTCCAAACCTCAGGACCAATGAGACCCTAAGCAAGTGCTTTCTGATATACTTCGGTGGCCGATACTGGTAAAGGTATGAATTTTCTAGACTCCCGCATCTTGTTCACAGTCCGGTTTTCAGGTCCACCCACAACGGGGGTTTGCGGAGCTTGTGTCTGGTAGACTGCACCTACCGTTGCGTCTTTGGATGACCAGTTCTTGGAACCTCCCTTGTTGGTTATATCCTCTTGTTGACTCCTGGAGGGGTCTTCAAGTTTTACAGTTCTCCGGATTTCACCAAATCAGCGAAGTTGGCTGAAACATGCCCTAACAAATGGGAGTAATATACCCCTTTAAGAGTGCCGATGAACATGGACACTACTTCTGCGTCTTCCAGTTGTGGTCGGACTCCAGCGTCTTTCTCTCTCCAAGTCTGCATATAGCTTCTAAATGATTTCCCCCCTTCCATCTCCATGCTTTGGAGGTCCATGCGGGTCGGAGCTGTATCCAAGTTGAACTTATACTGGCGAACGAAAGTGTTAGCCATCTCTTCCCACGTTGAGATATCACCGGCCTTCAAGCTGACGAACCAAACCAAAGCTGCTTCTTTCAAGCTCTCCTGGAACGTCTGGATCAAGAACTTCTCATACTGCCGATAAGGGGCCATCTTTGCAAGGTAAATCCTCAGGTGGACAATGGGATTACCGGTGCCATCATACTTCTCAAAGTCGGGGACTTTGAACTTCTCCGGTCTTGACATGTCGGGGAAAAGGCATAGGTCGGAGTAGCCAATGCCTCCATACTGCTCAAGTCCGGACAAAACCTTGATCTTTTCCTCCATTTCTTCAAGCGGCGATCCTGTTCGGATTCAATTACATGTGACGATGTGGCTGCATTTGTGCCGATTGCACCTCCTTGGTTAACATGCCCATACATTACCGTCGGTTTCGGAAGGACATGTGGCTTTGATGCAGATTGATCAGGAATGACCAAAACAGGGGGTTGGTCATGAGGGGGTTCTATCGTGGCGTCGGGAAGCACGGTTGTAACTGGCATTGGAGGTCCAGTGTTCGCCACAGGTGTTGTGGAGGATTCTGGACTCGAGGTCGCTATCAGCAAGGCCGGTTTTAGAGTATCGTTGGTTGATCGAGCCCCGAGGAGTTCCATGATGCGCTCCATGTTTGCAGACATGGATGCCATATCCTGATGCATTTTAGCATTAGCCGTCTCGATCTCGGCTATTCGTTCCTCTTGTTGCTGGATCTTCTGAGCGTCCTCCATGTTAGTGGTTTGTCGCGTGATGGCCAGTAATACCTGCGCGAAAAATGTGATATTCAGAATATGGAACACAAGATTTCATGCGTGATTGTTTTGAAAGTAATGTGTCATTCAACTCATCATATTTTGAACAAATGTTTTGTAACTAAAATATGTTTCTAAGACACTTTACACAACTACGAACCTGGTCAAAACGTGTCGAGTGCTTGCCCCAAAATCCGAGCGAAGGTGATGCAATAAGTTTTTTTTTTAAATGGTTTCACTTTTTACCGTTTGTTCGGAATTTGGAACGAGCACTTAACTCTGACGTTTCTATTTTAAACGATTGCAGCGCTCCACTCTACGAGGTATTTCTTCGATAGTCTTGCTATGTGTTCATCATGCTGGTCTGAATCTGGTCAAAGTCAGCCTTGAAAAATGTAAGGGCCGTGATACAAAGGCAATTCGCAGTTTTCTCATTCTTACCGAAAATGGTGTGTAAAGCATTTTAGAAACGATGATTTGAATGACACATTTTTTGGGAAAATATGATGCATGCTTGTAACGTAAATTTCCATTAATACGCGTTGTACAATCACATACGGTACAAAAAAAATAAAGATTACATCGAGACCCATGTCCTATACATGAAAATTTCTAGGGGTCGAGAACAATTAGAATAAGATTACACGCAAGTACGCATAGCGGCAGGATCGAAGCTTCAGGTGTGTGTTTTTGCTTTGTTCTACAAGGTAAGCTCCACTGATAGGTTCCCGACAAGGTGGTTTCCTCACCCCATCATAGGGATCATAGGACCTTCACATGCGAGTAGAGTTTTTCCGAGCCGTACCGGTGGCCCAGCCGCTCCGGTCGTACCTTACTAAACCTCCGGGGTTCCTAGTTGCCCTGGGTTTTAGGCGTTTTGGTGATTACTCTAAAGTGGTGTGTGTACGGGTTCAGCAAAGAAACATAAGTTAGTAAAATAAAAAGTTCCGCACCTACCACATAAAAACTCGAAGTTAGAATAACAGAGTTATACACAAATAAAATAAAAATGTCAAATAAGAAAATATACAAAGCCCGAACCCTCTTACTTTCCCCAGCAGAGTCGCCAAATTGTCGGACCCTAAAATCCGACCTAAGGCAATTACGATTTGAAAACGTGAATTTTAGAAGTGAGTCGCCACTATTAATAAATGCTAACTAGAATCCTAAATTACCTAGGTAAATAACGAATCAAATACCTAAACACATTAATCGGTCTACGATCCAAGATTTGAATTCGGGGGTTCTGTTACGAATTAAGAAAAAATGATTTTCTAATTACGCCCTTTCGATACTTAATTAACCTATTTGCCAATTTTAAAATTTAAATATGTGTTACATCGAGTTAAACTAACGATATCAAAAACTAAACTAACATTCATGCGAAAAATACTATTAACGACAAATATAAGCTCTAAAAAAAACTATTACATATCTAAAACTCCTAATTGAGATAAAATCTAATAAACTCAAGCATGCTCAAAATCATGATGTAATTTAACAATTATACGTCCTACACATATATACATACAATAAAACACGTTACCTAATTAATCCACATCTAAATTAACTAATTAACATGTTATAATAACAATAATAATAATGATAATAAAAATAATAATAATAATAATAAACAGAAAAATAATATTAACAAATAATTAATAAAATCTTATTATTTAAAAAAAAAAAAAAAAAAAAAAAAACTTACCTGCGCAGAACAGAACGATTAGCAGCGGGACAGACAGCAGGGTACCGGCGGGACACCACTTCCGGCGACGGGCGGCTTCCACGGCAGCAGGGCGGCTGAAATTAGCAACAGCAAGGGACCGGCGGAGCTGGGCAGATGGATCGACGCAGCAGCAGAGGATTGGAGATACTGAGCGGATGGATCGGCGGCAGCTGGCAGGGGCTGGAATTCGACCGGAGCGCAGCAACGGCGTCGTCCAGGGCTGATCGGAACAGAGACAGCGGCACGGCGTGGCTCCGGGTGCTGGACGGGCGGATCGGCGGTGGCCCTCAGGTAGATGAAACGCAGCGGCGGGCCGGGATTGACAGCGGCAGCAGGTGCTGGTGGCGCCGGCGTGCGATCCAGGACAGCAGCGGCAGACACCTTGGCCGGACTGGGACGGCGACGAGCTGGGCGGTGCGATTCTGCAAGTCTGAGCAGCGGCCGGCGAAGGTGGTCGAAGCTCCGGCGACCTCCGGTGAAGCCAACAGTCATGGACAGAAAAAAAAAAATAATTAATTTGCACAGATTTCTAAAAAAAATAATATTTTATTCATGTAGTAATTTTCTATGTATTTTTTACATAGAATAGGTACCTATTTATAGGTAAATTGACACCCAAAAATTAGGAAATCAATATTCCCTCAATATTCACCCTATTAAATCCGAAAATATATATATAAATATATATATTATATATTTTCTGATTATTACATCATATTTATGGCATATGTATTGTCCTAGTTTAAGCTGAGCCTATTTTTGGCAATCCCGTGACCTTCCATATTTAAATACTTCCATTTTTAAACGCGTTACACATAACATTTTTGACATGTTACGTTCGTGTCGCGCGTACCAAAATTAGGTGTTTACAATTGCGCAATAGGATAGACATGCTATGCTGATTGAAAGTGCCTAGAATCCATGTCTATAAATGTCGCATGATTGATTGTAAGCATGAATTGCAAAACAGCCCCTAATATTTTAAAACTGAGAATTCCAATCGCTAATTATGCACGATTTGTGCGGATGTTGCATGTTTTGACACGTATGCTAGGATGTTCAAGAATAGAAAGCATGTGATAATTTACTTTACGTAGAATTATATATGTCAGGAACATTAGACGCATGACACGTAAGCATGTTTTGGTTTGTTCGATTTTTATAGCATAATATGGTATTATGCATGCGTAAATTATCGGATAATTCCTTTTAAAATTATAAGGGCCTTGAGAAAGCCTAGATCGGGTATACTTATTATTTGAAAATTCCTGTTCCGGTAATTTGCAATATAATAACCGTTTTCAAAAGACTGATCTATTGGATTGAAGACGACGATAGTGTGAATTCTTTCACGACACCCCCTTCCCTCGGTTTACTGACGGTCAGTTTGGTTTAGTGACTTAAGGATCGCTATTTGTCGTATTCCATCCTAATAGATAATCCGATGTTTGGAATTCTGTCAAAATGTTGTTGTCTTCCTAACTTGCGTGAAATATATGTGTTAGTTTTGATGGCTGGGTCGGTACGCTTTTATAAACCGTGCAATCTGGATGGTTTGGATTACGAGGCATGGAGTGAGATAGTGAGAGAACGTCTTATAGCATGTGACACACATGTGTATCATGCCTATAAGAAACAAGATGGTGGTACCGCCGGATGATGGGTTCGACTACAGCCGTTAGGCCCTTTAACGGTGAGGAAACGGCTGATAGGCCTGGTGGGCCCAAACGAAGGCCAAGATGGCCCAGACAAAGGATCCCGACGAAGAGAGCCCGAGGATGAGAGGTCCCGACGGAGTCGGACCTGACAAGTGAGCTGAACGCTCCCGATGAAATGCCTCTGAGTAGGCCCCGATGAAGAATCCCTAAGAACAATAGGCCCTGTCACGATGACGAGGGGCCCCGAGCGGTGACACAACGAGATAACTCTGGAGTCCCCGATGTTAGTCGGGACTCGTTATCAGAGGATAAGGCCGAGATACGTGGGGCGTGGCCGAGATACGCGGAACGTGGTTAAGATACACGGAGCGTGGCCGAGATACGCGGGGCGTGGCCGAGATAAGCGAGATCATGGCCTAGATAGGCGGGATCACATCCGAGATACGCGGGATACGGGCTAACCACCCCCAACGGTTCACCAGGTAACTGAGGTATCTCTTCGCCTATAAAAAGGCAAGGGGTCACCTCAGATGACTTACGTTGAAATACTTACTTGAGATTACTGCTTGCCAGTCCGTACGAGATACTCATTTAAGCATCGGAGAGGGATTCTGGGTCACCACCCGGTCTATCCCCTCTTGCAGGATTGCGTGGAGCGAAGGAGCTAGGATCGCCGTCAAAGTCCGTACCGGAGTTCCACCGTGATCCAACATTGGCGCCGTCTGTGGGAATCAAACAAAAAGCTGATATGCCTTCTACTCGTTCAATGGCGGCTGGCAAGCAAAGAAGGCAAGGACAATCTGGTGGCTCTCGTCACCCTGCTGCAACAACTCTGAATTCACTACCGGAACAGGAGGAAAACCAGAACCATCCCACTGCTGAGCTCTCCCAGACAGGGGGCACAATGAAGGTCCCGAAGAGATTGCCGCTCAGCACCAGGGCAACAGGGAGCAGGAGGCTCCCCCAGCTACGGACCTGACAAGAGCCGTGGCAGAAGCTATGCCCATGTTTTTGGCAGCTGTGGAGGCTCTCTTGGATCGGAGAGAGGCTGCGAAGAGGCAGGAGGAGATGCCCCCGTTGGAAGAAGCGCCCCCACCAGCAGAGGTTCGGAACGTACAGGAGGCTCCGCCCCGAGGCCAGGACAGGAGTAGGGTGTCCGTTCAGCCAGAGAGGTTCGTGGTTGACGGGCCAGGACCCGTACAACATAGGACCATTCCCCTTAATGGTCCTATTACCCCCGATCAGGTGGTGAAGATCGTGAACATCTGCATGGGAGAGCAGAAGCCGCTGCTGTCGGAACTGAGGGATCGATCCTCTCATCCCTTTGTTCCCTGACTGATAGACACCCTCGCCCCGCCAGGGCTGGGTATCCCCACGATTAAGGAGTATGATGGCGAGGGAGATCTGATTCGTCATGTCCAGAAGCACCTCATGGCGTGTCTGGGCAGAGCCCCGAATGAAGACATAGTGTGCACGCTGTTCCCGAACACACTTGGGGAAAGAGCCCTGACCTGGTTCTTTAGTCTGCCCCCAGGCTGCATCACTTGCTGGGCAGATATGCACGACCGGTTCATTCAGCAGTACTAGGGTCGTAGGCGTTTGCTGAAGAGCGTGAGGTCCCTGACCCAGGTAGTACAGAGACCCGACGAATCGCTGGCACACTATTACCAGCGGTACACTGCCAGTGTGGCGGAGATTGACGAGGAAATCTCGGAGGGTGAGACCATCCGTACCTTCATTCGGAACCTAACAGCCCCCTACGGTTCCGACTTGATGCACAGCGTGGCTGAGAAGGCTGTGTGGAATATGGAAGCATTGCAGAAAAGGGTGAAGCGGCAAATCGACGTCCAGGAGTCGAAAATAGCCGCTGGAGAGCTTGAGCCCCCGAAGTCAAATAAGGGAAAGCAGTTGCTCAAACCCTTGGACGACTGTAAGTCGAAGGATAAATCCGAGAGCAATCGGAGTCGAGGCCGCTCTTATCGAAGGGAGGATAGGCGTTCCTCGAGGAAGGACAGGCGGGAGGATCATAACATTCCTCTCAACAGCTCTATGGCGGAGGTGTTAACTGTCATGGAACGACAGGGTATCTCCAGGTACCCCCGAAGAAAGAAGGATAATTTTTGGGATCCCGCACCGATCGTTACTGTCGGTTCCACCGCGCAAATGGTCACGACACTAATCATTGTCGGGAGTTGGAGAAGGAGATCGAAAAGCTGATCCAGAAGGGGAAGCTTAAGGAGTTTGTCGGGGAGAAGCGGTGTCGATCCCGTTCTCGATCCCGATCGCGGTCCCGTTCCCGATCCCGCGATCGGTCCCCAAAGAAGAAGAGGTCTGAGTCGGAGTCTTCTGGTGCCCGTAAGGAGAAGCGGGGCACTATCAATGTGATTCACAGAGGATTTGCTGCGGGAGGTGACACCTCGGACTCTCGGGAGGTTTATGCCTCTAGAATTCCCGCTGCTGTGGTGTTGGGTAAGAGGTCCCGATCTTGGACCTTGAAGGAAGAGATGGTGATTTCTTTTTCAGCGGAGGACCTGATAGGAGTGGAGACTCCACATGAAGACGCTTTGGTCGTGACCCTTGACGTGGATGGGTACGAGATGAAGCGGATTCTGATCGACGGAGGGAGCTCCTCTGATATTCTGTTTATGGATGCGCTGGAGGCCATGAGGAAAACGAAGAAGGACCTGAAGGAGGTGAACTTCCCGATGGTTGGATTCTCTGGCTTTACCTCCTATCCGCTAGGAGTGATCACCTTACCAGTGGAGTTTGGTAGTGGGTGGAAATCAGAGAGGAGGAACGTGGAGTTTGTGGTAGTTGAGTCCGCGGGGACCTATAACGCGATTATCGGGAGAACCACCATCAACCCCCTGATGGCAGTTGCCTCGACTGTGCACCAGAAGATGAAGTTCCCGACTGACCACGGAGTCGGGAAGGTCAAGGGCGACCAGGTGGCCTCCAGGAAATGCTATGTTAACGCCACCCGAAGAAGAAGGCGAGAGGCCATGACGGTCCTCCAGACAGATACGGATCCTAGAGGAGTTTGGGCGTCCCGCCCCCGTAGAAGATCTAAAAGAAGTTGAGATCGACGGACCCCAGAGGAAGGTGAAAATTGGGTCTGCTCTGACTGAGGAGACAGCCCAAAAATTGATTGAGTTGCTGAAGGAGTTCAAGGAGCTGTTTGCCTGGTCCCCGAGCGATATGCCAGGAATCAGCCCCGATGTGATCGTACACGAGCTGAAGATAGACCCCGCAATCAAACCTATCACGCAGAAAAGGCGCCCGATGGGCACAGACAAGAAGATTGCGATCCAGTAGGAGGTGGGCAGGTTGCTCGATGCCGGGTTTATTAAAGAGCTCCAATTCCAGACTTGGGTTGCTAATCCAGTACTGGTGAAGAAGACTAATGGGAAATGGCGGATGTGTGTAGATTTCCGCGACCTGAATAAAGCTTGCCCAAAGGACTGTTATCCGCTCCCAAGAATCGACCAGCTGGTGGATGCCACGTCGGGACATGAGCTGTTGAGCTTCATGGACGCATATTCGGGCTATAACCAGATCAAGATGGCCAAGGAGGACGCCCCTCACACAGTGCTTTATGCAGACAGTGACATCTATCACTACGATGTCATGCCTTTCGGGTTAATCAATGCCGGGGCAACCTATCAGCGGATGGTGAACAAGCTGTTCGGAGATATGCTGGGGGAAACCATGGAAGCTTACGTGGATGATATGCTGGTGAAGTCCCGACAAGCCGAGGATCATGTGCACAACCTAACCCTGGCGTTTGAGCGGATGAGGCTTCATCAGGTCCGTTTAAACCCGACAAAATGCGCCTTCGGAGTCACTCAAGGAAATTTTTGGGCTTCATGGTGAGCCAGAGGGGAATTGAGGTGAATCCCGAGAAGCTGAGGGCGATTGAGGAGATGCAGTCCCCGACAAACCATCGGGAGGTACAAGTGCTGAATGGCCGACTGGCTGCAATGAATCGTTTCCTGTCCAAAGCCAGCGACCGATCAATGCCATTTTTCGAAGTCCTGAGGGCCAACAAGAAATTTGAGTGGACCGCCAAGTGTGAAGAGGCGTTCCAAGCAATCAAGCAGCACCTTCGCACCCTCCCGCCGTTGGCGAAACCAGTTCCAGGCGAGCCGCTCTACCTTTATTTGGCCGTTTCTGAATTTGCCATTAGCTCTGTGTTAGTAAAGATTGTCGAGGGTAATCAAGTCCCCGTCTATTATGTAAGCAAGGCGTTTGCCAAGTCTGAATTGAATTATCCTGCCGTTGAGAAGTACCTCTTTGCGTTGATTATTACTGCTCGGAAGCTAAGGCCTTATTTCCACGCACACGAGATCACTGTGCTGACGAACCAGCCTTTGAAGCATTTTTTGAACCGACCGGATGCGTCGGGAAGATTAGTGAAATGGGCAGTAGAGCTTAGTGAGTTTCGCATACACTTTGCTCCAAGAACGGCCATCAAGGGCCAGGCATTGGCGGATTTCATAGCAGAATCTACAGCCCCCGATCTAGAAGAAGCGGGCCCTGTAGAGGGGGCAACCATGGAGGTCCCGACAGAAGAACAACCAGAGAGGGCAGAGCAATCAGAACAGCCAAATGGGGAAAATACCTGGGAAATGTACACGGATGGCTCCTCGAGTTCAGATGGATCAGGAGCAGGCTTTTTATTGATACCACCGGGTGAAGGTGAACCGCTCAGATACACCTTGGCTTTAACATTCAAGGCCACAAACAACGAAGCGGAGTATGAAGCTCTTATCACGAGCCTAAAAATTGCTAAAGGCACTGGAGTTGATCACTTGAGAGTGAAGTGTGACGCAGCTTTAATCGTGAATCAGGTTCAAGGAAGCGAGGAGTCCGATAATGAAGAAATATCTACGCGAGGTACAAGCCCTGAAGGAGAGCTTTAAAAGTTTCAATATCGAGGCAATCCCGAGGGAGGAAAACGTAGAGGCAGAAGCCCTGAGCAAATTTGCCTTGGGGGCACCCTTGGAAGAAAATCGGAAGGTGCACTTCTTAGAGAAGGTGATCTTATCGACCATCGACCCAACACAGGTGTGCACCATCGAGGCAAAACCGGTGGAGGAGCCCACTTGGATGACCCCGATAGTCGCATACTTGACTACGGGAACAGTCCCCGATGAAAAAGTAGCAGCCGACAGGATATGTCGGATCGCGGCTAATTATGTGATGCTGGACAATCAGCTATACAAGAAGGGCTGGTTCTCGACTCCGTACTTGAAGTGTGTGGCAGAACCCGACACAAATCGAATCCTGAAGGAGGTGCATGAAGGGGTCGCGGCTTGTCATGAAGGAGCCCGATCCATTATGAGGAAAGTGCTGAACTTGGGCTATTATTGGCCTACGATGAGCAAGGAAGCAACGGCGTTGGTCCGATCATGTGACGCGTGCCAGAGGTACGCCCCGAGTATCGTGGCCCCGGCTGCTAATCTGACATCCATCAAGAGCGCGTGGCCCTTCGCGCAATGGGGGATCGACTTGGTGGGACCTCTTCCACAAGCACAAGGTCAATGTAAGTATTTACTTGTAGCAATCGATTATTTTTCGCAATGGATAGAGGCAAAGGCGTTGGCTAGAACGACGGGGAACCAGATCGTCAAGTTCCTCATGACCCATATTGTGTCCAGATATGGGATTCCTGAGGTAGTGATCAGCGACAATGGTCCACCGTTTAACGGCTCTCAGGTGAGGGAGTATCTGGAGGAGTTGAACATCGAGCATCGGACAGCTTCCGTACGACATGCTCAGACTAATGGCCAGGTGGAATCAGCAAACAAAATCGTGATGGATGGCCTGAAGAAGAGAGTCTATGCCTTGAAGGACAAGTGGCTGAACGAACTGGAAAACGTGCTTTGGGCTGTTAGAACGACGCCCAAACGATCAACAGGGGAGACTCCGTTTTGCCTCGTTTATGGCACGGAGGCTGTCGCCCCCGTGGAGGTAGCTGTGGCGTCCCATCGGATGAGATATTACGAGCCTCTGACGAATGATGAGATGAGACGTCTGGACTTGGACTTGCTCGAAGAGAAGAGGCGGGAAGCCGATGAAGTCCAAGCTCGAATGCGTTTGGCGACAGCCAGGTACTACAATCGGCGAGTAAAGTCCCGACAGTTCTTCGTCGGGGAGCTGGTTTGGCGTCGCAACGAGTTCACCCTTTTGGATCGAATCAACAAGATGTCACCAAAATGGGAAGGACCTTATAAGGTCGTGGGGATGCCAGCTCCAAACGCGTACAAGTTGGAAGACCTCGATGGCAGAACGTTAAAGCATTCTTTTAGTGGCGAACACTTGAAGAAACACCATGCTTGATGAAAGTCGCCTTAAGTGGTGCCCGATGAAAGTCGCCTTAAGTGGTGCCCGATAAAGTCGCCTTAAGTGGTGCCCGATGTAAAATCGCCTTAAGTGGTGTATGCTATTTATCGTTTAATTCGATGTAAGCAAATTTATGCCATCAATAAATAAAGAGGTTGCTTCCAATCAGAGTTATTCTTAGATTTATGCTAAGTATCAAAGTCGCCTTAAGTGGTGCACGGTTCTTAGATTTATTCTAAGTATTGGAAAGTCGTCTTATGTGATGCATGGTTCTTAGATTTATTTTAAGAGTTGTTAAGTCGCCTTAAGTGGTGCACGAGATTAAGTCGCCTTAAGTGGTGCACGAGATTAAGTCGCCTTAAGTGGTGCACGAGATTAAGTCGCCTTAAGTGGTGCACGAGGAAAAGTCGCCTTAGGTGGTGCACGAGAAAAAGTCGTCTTAAGTGGTGCACGAGATTAAGTCGCCTTAAGTGGTGCACGAGATTAAGTCGCCTTAAGTGGTGCGCGAGATTAAGTCGCCTTAAGTGGTGCACGAGATTAAGTCGCCTTAAGTGGTGCACGAGATTAAGTTGCCTTAAGTGGTGCACGAGATTAAGTCGCCTTAAGTGGTGCACGGGGCTAAATCGTCTTAAGTGATGTGTTGAAATGTCTTAAGTGGCATAGTTAGGTCGCTTTGAGAAGTGCAATGGAAAATCGGAACTAAGATAGTTTGATATTGATGAGGGCTCAAAGGCCCGAGGATGCATTACAAGTGAAATGACATTCTAATCTGAGTCGTCGAAGTTGAAACGTTTTAATATGAGCCGTTGAGATGAAACGAACGGAATAGAAAGAGGCGTAATGATGAAACAGCCTGAAAAGCACTTTTTCAGATAAAGCAGGCGCGAAAAATCAGGCACGGGTGCCAAAGACGTCACTTCGTTATCTGCTGCATTTAATGGCAGGGGAACCGAGGAGTCCCCTCAGATTTGGCCTTTATCCACAAAGCATCGAGGAAACGTGAAGGAGAAGACTAGTATTGAGTGACTATGTCAAGGGAAGGATCCCCGATCCTAATGTCGGGAGGTCGGGAGTTGAAAAGACACGACGAACTAAAAGTCCCTCATGTCTTGGGGGCAAATGATGGGTTCGACTACAGCCGTTAGGCCCTTTAACGGTGAGGAAACGGCTGATAGGCCTGGTGGGCCCAAAACGAAGGCCAAGATGGCCCAGACAAAGGATCCCGACGAAGAGAGCCCGAGGATGAGAGGTCCCGACGGAGTCGGACCTGACAAGTGAGCTGAACGCTCCCGATGAAATGCCTCTGAGTAGGCCCCGATGAAGAATCCCTAAGAACAATAGGCCCTGTCACGATGACGAGGGGCCCCGAGCGGTGACACAACGAGATAACTCTGGAGTCCCCGATGTTAGTCGGGACTCGTTATCAGAGGATAAGGCCGAGATACGCGGGGCGTGGCCGAGATACGCGGAACGTGGTTAAGATACACGGAGCGTGGCCGAGATACGCGGGGCGTGGCCGAGATAAGCGAGATCATGGCCTAGATAGGCGGGATCACATCTGAGATACGCGGGATACGGGCTAACCACCCCCAACTTTCACCAGGTAACTGAGGTATCTCTTCGCCTATAAAAAGGCAAGGGGTCACCTCAGATGACTTACGTTGAAATACTTACTTGAGATTACTGCTTGCCAGTCCGTACGAGATACTCATTTAAGCATCGGAGAGGGATTCTGGGTCACCGCCCGGTCTATCCCCTCTTGCAGGATTGCGTGGAGCGAAGGAGCTAGGATCGCCGTCAAAGTCCGTACCGGAGTTTCACCGTGATCCAACACCGGACAGCAACCTAATTCCCAGAATTGGGAATATAGGTTTGGGAGATAAGAAAACATGCGAGGTGATATTGGCAGCCTTGGATAAAGAGGTTGCGGAGGACATCACACTCAATTATTCAGCTGCTCAGCTTTGGGCTACCCTTAAACTCCGTTTCGGAAGTGGAAAGGCAGCTGAAGCAAGACAGGTAATAATGGAGTATGATGACTTAGTTTCAAACGACACCAGCGTAAAACCTGGGTCTAACCAGAGGATCAAAAGGTCCAATTGGAGAAAGATAATCAATATCGCACAAGGGTAACCTATGTCATGGTTTGCTGATGATTTTGGACTAGATTATTTAATAAGGGCAATAAATATTCTATGTACTTATTCACGGAAAGAAACCAAAAGAAACTGACATATTCCTCGTTGCACTATCGCAAGAGGACAAAGGAAATAGCAGAGGAAACAGGATCAACTTGGTCCTCAAACGAGATCCGTAGTATGAAACATGCTACTGATTTCGTACCGTAAAAGGTACGCCTCGTTTGCCACATATATGAAACCGTTAAACGTTTTATATCACTAAGTCTACTGATATGATTAACTTGTGAATTCCTTTCAGGGGTGCTTGGTGAAGATGGCTGGGGTTTTCCTTTTCAACTTTATTTTCCTTCACCTCTAAGAGCTTTATTCTGTATCTCATTACCGTACTAATGTCTATAAATTCTCTTACTATAAATAAATGTTTGACATTAGTTAATTATGATTAAGAATTATTGAGTAAAGTAGTAACCATTCACTCCATGACATTGTCTACTTATCAAAATTAATCGGCCCAGTTAAATGGGCCCGATCCGAAACGAACAACTAATTTGAGATTCTTCCAATAAAACGGTTGAACCAAAGAACATTCACTCACCTTATCAATCATCCATCGATTGCATAGTTCCAAAAGAGACCGACTAGAAAATTACATCCTTATTTGTCAAGTACTCCATTAAAATGGTAAAAAAAAATCCTGAAATAATTTGTATGATAAAGCCGATTTGATTTTAAAAATTTCGAAGACTAAAACGATTTCGTAACCATGGTTTAAACCTGGTATGCGCGTGGCGCATGTCACCTCGAGAGACGGGACACGTCGTTTTATAGTCCGAATTTAATGCTAAAGTATTTTAATGAATGCTAAATTTTCGTTTGTAATCCTTTGAATATAACTCATTGATAACTACTAAGATTATAAGTAAATTTAAAAACTACTACAATCTAGTAAGAACATCAACTATGGCATTAAATCGAATGCTTAAATGCATAGCCCATGAGGTGAATAAGTCTCTGGGTGAGTTAAACAAACGAAATGAAGAAGTCAGTAAAATGACTCTCCCACTATAAGCCTTGAACGAAAAGTTTGGCTAAAGCAATCATTTTATCAAATACTTCAAGTAACATAGTTACATAATGATGAATTTCAACATTAATTACTCCTCCGAATAAAATTAAGTTGATTCACATTAATGTAGCTCTATGTTCCAATAAAATGGGTTGACACATCAACATAGTTAAAAGGATGATACGGGTAAAACCTTATCATTATCAGCATTATATTGCGCATTAAACAAGTATTTATTAAGAGTACGGTCTACTCTCAAAGGAATACAAGTTTAAAATTAGCTAAGACTGATGGTATTGTGGTCAAACATGACATATTATAAAGATTTAAGGATAAATTTCCAATGTTTTGCGGAACGAACAGACATAGTACTGACCGAATCAATGAATGGTTAACAGAGATTATCAGGTCCCACTTACTTCGAGTGGGAGAATTGATACAGCATAAGTAATTGATATGGTATATGATGATACAAAAGTCTTCATAATAAATCAAGTGAGAGGGCTTACTCCCCTAACATATAATCATCACTAAATACAAATGCGAATCAAGTCGGACCTGACAATCAAGAACGCTGAATTAATACAACTGCCCATTATTCCTAGTGGGAGGGAAAAACGACCAACTTGGTTCCTGATCCTAGTAATCAAGGAATACATTTCAGAGGTAAAATTTCGAGATCGAAAGGTCATCCTGAAAAAGTTGTTGATCAGAGTTCAAGCACTGTCATTCTTCCCAGTGGGAGTGATGCTCCGATAAGAAGCATTATTATGAGTGGGAATTACAATCAGACTAGAGATGAGATTAACGAGCCTAGACATAGTCAAAGGCAACGAACTTCTCTCGAGAAGTGTCCCATCGAATAAGATGTGTTAGACATCTTAACATTCGTTCTCGAATCAGTAACGATTCAGCAAAGCAAGGGAAGGACCTCAAAACGAGGGAATGGAGGAAAACAATGGAGGATGAAATATGTCTAAATAAGAACAAATTTGGTTATGGTCCTTAGTTGATTGATCTGCTAACCGCAGAACTAGAAAGTGAAATTTTAGAATTCACTACTAATGGAAAGTTGAGTGGTTCAAAACTCAAGTGATTGCGAATGGATATACCCAAATTCACGGAATGGACTCTGATGAAACATACTCACCAACTGTGCGCTACACCACAGTAAGGGCCATCCTTGCCCTCGTTGCATGTCTCGATCTAGAGCTGCACAAATTGATATTAAGACCACACCTCTCCACGTAAATCTGGAGAAAGAGATCTATATGGAGCAGCCAGAGGGTTTTATTACTCCTGGCAAAGAACGTAAAGTTTGCAAACTCCAAAGGTCTATTTACGGTCTTAAACAGTCGTCTCGGCAATGGTATCGCAGATTCCACGAGGAAATCGTCGGAAACGGATTTATGAATCTTCACGAGGATCCTTGCATATACACTAAGACCTCTGGGTCTAAGTATGTCATCATAACACTATACGTAGATGACATACTCATTGCTGCGAACGACGTGAGTTTCATGAACAAATCAAAGTCCTGATTAGCGTCAACATTTGAGATGAAAGACATGGGAGAGGCCACGTACATCTTAGGCATTAAGATTGCCCGAGATCGTGCCGCCCGGACATTATGTCTGTCTCAAGAATCTTATATCAACAAACTGTTGAAAACATTCAGAATGCTCGATGCTAAACCCGTGGATACGCCGGTTGTGTTCGGGTCGCGCTGTCAAAGCGTGATGGACCGAAAAACCAGCAGCAACGTGAAAAGATGAAGGGGGCAAAGTACCTAAGCATGGTAGGGAGTATTATGTACGCCATGTTATGTACTCGACCAGATATCTGTTACGCTGTGGGCCTAGTAGCAAGATTCCAATCAGATCCTAGTTATCAACATCTAAAGGTCGTAAAACGAATTATAAGGTATCTGAAAGGTACTGCCGACTATGTTATGTGTTATAAGAGCAAGCAAATAGAATTGACCGGTTATAGTGACGCCGACCACGGTGGCAATCCAGATGATCGTAGGTCCACCACGGGAGGAGTTTTCCTTCTTGCTAATGCTGCCATATCATGGGTAAGCAAAAGCAATCATGTGTCGCGCTTTCCACTATGGAATCGGAATTCGTTGCCCTTTCTAAAAATGCTCAGGAAGCGATCTAGCTGAAAAGGCTTCTTACTGCATTGATTGGCACTGGCAAAGAGAGTAATCCCGTCAAGGTATACTCCGACTAGGGCTGAAAGTAAAATCCGGCGAGACCGAAAAACCGCAAAAAACCGAACCGGACCGGTCCGAAAAAACCGGACCGTATATAGACCGTTTGTTATGTGGTTGGATTTTTTTGGTATCATTCGGTTTTTCGGTTCGATTCGGTCCTCATGTCTTAAAAACCGTGGAGACCGAACTAGACCGAAGTTATTCAATGATATAATATAATATGATATATATTATATATCATATTAAGATAACTTAAAATTTTTCTTAAGGAAATCAAATATCTTCTCTTTTTATTAATGTTGGAACTTTTAGTATATTCTATAAGTATTAGTTGTATGAAATTTTGTATAGTATTTTACATAATTTTTGTTTAGTATTCTAAAAAATTGGAGAAATTTAAAATATTGATTATTACGTTCGGATTTTCGGTTAAAACCGAAAACCGAACCGAAAAAACCGTACTAAACATGGACGGATTATTTTTTTCCATATGGATTTTTGGTCGGTTTTTTTTGTTGAAAAAATCCGGCCTGAATAAATCGGACTCCGACCGAAATAGCTAAAAAACCGGTCCGACCGAACCGGTTTCACCCCTAACTCCGACAGTCAGGCAGCCATTGCAGCAGTTAAGAATCCAAAGTACCATAGTAAGACCAAACACATTGATGTGAAATACAATTATGCTAAATCTGTTCTGGAAGACAACATAATCGCTTTAGAATACTTGTCCACGGATAAAATGGTTGCAGATCCATTAACTAAGTCATTACGTAGAGAGATTTTCGAAAAGCACGTAAAACTGCTTGGATTACGTAGGGATTAAATAAGTGACTTGTATAAGCGATAACAATTTGACATATGAAATAATATTATTTCGATTGAATAAAAGAATTGCAAACTGAGTATATGATCTATCGACGTCATAATGAAATATAACATCAGATTTTACGATCTATAAACTAAGTCGTAGGAAGAGGTAAAACTCTTCCACCAAAATTATGTCGAATGTGAACCATGCCTCGTCACACAGGCACGGTAATCTTGCAAGGAGAGGGGGACCTCTACCCTGATGGATTCGACTACAGCCGTTAGGCTCTTTAACGGTGAGGAAACGACTGATAGGCCTGGTGGGCACAAAACGAAGGCCAAGATGGCCCAGACAAAGGATCCCGACGAAGAGAGCCCGAGGATGAAAGGTCCCGACGGAGTCGGACCTAACAAGTGAGCTGAACGCTCCCGATGAAATGCCTCTGAGTAGGCCCCGATGAAGAATCCCTAAGAACAATAGGCCCTGTCACGATGACGAGGGGCCCCGAGCGGTGACACAACGAGATAACTCTGGAGTCCCCGACGGGAGTCGGGACTCGCTATCAAAGGATAAGGCCGAGATACGCGGGGCGTGGCCGAGATACGCGTAACGTGGTTAAGATACACGGAGCGTGGCCGAGATACGCGGGGCGTGGCCGAGATAAGGGAGATCATGGCCTAGATAGGCGGGATCACACCCGAGATACGCGAGATACGGGCTAACCACCCCCAACGGTTCACCAGGTAACTGAGGTACCTCTTCGCGTATAAAAGGGCAAGAGATCACCTCAGATCAGTACGTTGAAAATACTTACTTGAGATTACTGCTTGCCAGTCCATACGAGATACTCATTTAAGCATCGGAGAGGGATTCTGGGTCACCGCCCGGTCTATCCCCTCTTGCAGGATTGCGTGGAGCGAAGGAGCTAGGATCGCCGTCAAAGTCCGTACTGGAGTTCCACCGTGATCCAACATTGGCGCCGTCTGTGGGAAACAAACAAAAAGCTTATATGCCTTCTTCTCGATCGATGGCGGCTGGCAAGCAAAGAAGACAGGGACAATCTGGTGGTTCCCGTCACCCCACTGCAACAACTCTGAATTCACTACCAGAACAGGAGGAAAACCAGAACCATCCCGCTGCTGAGCTCTCCCAGACAGGGGGGCATAATGAAGGTCCCGAAGAGATTGCTGCTCAGCACCAGGGCAATAGGGAGCAGGGGGCTCCCCCAGCTACGGACTTGACGAGGGCTGTGGCAGAAGCCATGCCCATGTTTTTGGCAGCCGTGGAGGCTCTCTTGGATCGGAGAGAGGCTGCGAGGAGGCAGGAGGAGATGCCCCCGTTAGAAGAAGTGCCCCCACCAGCAGAAAGTCGGAACGTACAGGAAGCTCCGCCCCGAGGCCAGGACAGGAGTAGAGTGTCCATTCAGCCGGAGATATTCGTGGTTGATGGGCCAGGGCCAGTACAGCACAGGACCATTCCCCTGAATGGTCACATTACCCCCGATCAGGTGGTAAAGATCGTGAACATCTGCATGGGAGAGCAGAAGCCGCTGGTATCAGAGCTGAGGGACCGATCTACTCATCCCTTCGTTCCTCGACTCATAGACACCCTAGCCCCGCCAGGGCTGGGTATCCCCACGATAAAGGAATACGATGGTGAAGGAGATCCGGTTCGTCATGTCCAGAAGCACCTCATGGCGTGTCTGGGAAGAGCCCCGAATGAAGACATAGTGTGTACGCTGTTCCCGAACACACTTGGAGAAAAAGCCCTGACCTGGTTCTTTAGTCTGCCCCCAGGCTGCATCACTTGCTGGGCAGCTATGCACGACCGGTTCATTCAGCAGTACTAGGGTCGTAGACGTTTGCTGAAGAGCGTGAGGTCCCTGACCCAGGTGGTACAAAGGCCCGACGAATCACTGGCACACTATTACCAGCGGTACACTGCCAGTGTGGCGGAGATTGACGAGGAAATCTCGGAGGGCGAAACCATCCGTACATTCATTCGGAACCTAACGGCCCCCTACGGTTCCGACCTAATGCACAGTGTAGCTGAAAAAGCTGTGTGGAATATGGAGGCACTACAGAAGAGGGTGAAACGGCAAATCGATGTCCAGGAGTCAAAGATAGCCGCGGTAGAGCTGGAGCCTCCAAAGTCGAACAAAGGGAAGCAGTCGGTCAAACCTTTCGACGATCGTAAGTCAAAGGGTAAACCCGAAAGTAGTCGGAATCGAGGCCGCTCTGATCGGAGGGACGATAGGCGTTCTTCAAGGAAGGATAAGCGGGAGGATCTCGACATTCCTCTCAACTGCTCCATGGCGGAGGTACTGACGGTCATGGAACGACAAGGTATCTCCAGGTACCCCACAAAGAAGGATGGAGAATTCTTGGGAACTCGCACGGATCGCTACTGCCGGTTTCACCGCGCAAATGGTCACGACACCAACCATTGTCGGGAGCTGAAGAAGGAGATCGAAAAGCTGATCCAGAAGGGGAAGCTCAAGGAGTTCGTCGGGGATAAACGGTGTCGGTCCCGCTCTCGGTCCCGATCGCGGTCCCGTTCCCGATCCCGCGATCGGTCCCAAAAAAAGAAAAGGTCTGATCCGGAGCCGTCCGGCGCTCGCAAAGAAAGACGGGGCACCATTAATGTGATTCACGGAAGGTTTGCTGCTGGAGGTGATACCTCGTCCTCTCGGGAGGTTTACGCCTCTAGAATTCCTACGGCTGTGGTGCTGGGTAAGAGGTCCCGATCCTGGACCCTGAAGGAAGAGATGGTGATCTCCTTTTCGTCGGAGGATCTCATAGGCGTGGAGACTCCGCACGATGACACCTTGGTTGTAACCTTGGATGTAGACGGGTACGAGATGAAGCGAATTCTGATCGACGGAGGAAGCTCCTCCGACATTTTATTTATGGACGCGCTGGAGGCTATGGGAAAAATGAAGAAAGATCTGAAGGAGGCAAACTTCCCAATGGTCGGGTTCTCTGGTTCAACCTCCTATCCGCTAGGAGTAATCACCTTACCAGTGGAGTTTGGTAGTGGGTGGAAATCAGAAAGGAGGAACGTGGAGTTCGTGGTAGTTGATTCCGCGGGGACTTACAACGCGATTATCGGGAGAACCACCATCAACCCCCTGATGGCAGTTGCCTCGACAGTGCACCAGAAGATGAAGTTCCCGACCACGGAGTCGGAGAGGTCAAGGGCGACCAGGTGGCTTCCCGAAAATGTTATGTTAATGCCACCCGGAGGAGGAGGCGAGAGGCCATGACTGTCCTCCAGACAGACACAGATCCTAGAGAGGAGTTTGGGCGTCCCGCCCCCGTAGAAGATCTGAAAGAAGTCGAGATCGACGGACCCCAGAGGAAGGTGAAAATCGGGTCTGCTCTGACTAAGGAGACAGCCCAAAAATTGGTTGAGTTGCTGAAAGAGTTCAGGGAACTGTTTGCCTGGTCCCCGAGCGATATGCCAGGAATCAGCCCCGATGTGATCGTACACGAGCTGAAGATAGACCCCGCAATCAAGCCTATTATGCAGAAAAGGCGTCCGATGGGCACAGATAAGAAGATCGCGATCCAGCAGGAAGTGGGCAGGTTGCTCGATGCTGGGTTTATTAAAGAGCTCCGATTCCAAACTTGGGTCGCTAATCCAGTACTGGTGAAGAAGACTAACGGGAAATGGCGGATGTGTGTGGATTTCCGCGACCTGAACAAGGCTTGCCCAAAGGACTGTTACCCACTCCCGAGAATCGACCAGTTGGTGGATGCCACGTCAGGACATGAGCTGTTGAGCTTCATGGATGCGTACTCAGGCTACAACCAGATCAAGATGGCCAAGGAGGATGCTCCTCACACAGCATTCTATGCAGACAGTGACATCTATCACTACGATGTCATGCCTTTCGGGTTGATCAATGCTGGGGCAACCTACCAGCGGATGGTGAATAAGCTGTTCGGAGATATGCTGGGGAAGACTATGGAGGCTTACATGGATGATATGCTGGTAGAATCCCGACAAGCGGAGGATCATGTGCACAACCTAACCCTGGCGTTTGAGCGGATGAGGCTTCACCAGGTTCCTTTAAACCCGACGAAATGCGCCTTCGGAGTCCATTCAGGGAAATTTTTGGGCTTCATGGTGAGCCAAAGAGGAATTGAAGTGAATCCCGAGAAGCTGAGGGCGATTGAGGAGATGCAGTCTCCGATAAACCATCGGGAGGTACAAGTGCTGAATGGCCGACTGGCTGCAATGAATCGTTTCCTGTCCAAAGCTAGCGACCGATCAATGCCATTTTTTGAAGTCCTGAGGGCCAACAAGAAGTTTGAGTGGACCGCCAAGTGTGAAGAAGCGTTCCAAGCACTCAAACAACACCTTCGCAGCCTCCCGCCGTTGGCGAAACCGGTTCCAGGCGAGCCGCTCTATCTTTACTTGGCTGTTTCTGAATTTGCCATTAGCTCTGTATTAGTGAAGGTTATTGAGGGTAATCAAGCCCCCGTCTATTATGTAAGCAAGGAGTTTGCCAAGTCTGAATTGAATTATCCTCCGGTTGAGAAGTATCTCTTTGCCTTGATTATTACTGCTCGGAAGCTAAGGCCTTATTTCCACGCACACGAGATCACTGTGTTGACGAACCAGCCTTTGAAGCATTTTTTGAACCGACCAGATGCGTCGGGGAGATTAGTAAAGTGGGCAGTAGAGCTTAGTGAGTTTCGCATACACTTTGCTCCAAGAACGGCTATTAAGGGCCAGGCGTTGGCGGACTTCATAGCGGAATCTACAAACCCCGATCTGGAAGAAGCGGGCCCTGTAGAGGGGGCAGCCATAGGGGTCTCGACAGAGGTCCCGACTGAAGAGCAACCAGAGCAATCAGAACAGCCAAATGAGGGAAATACTTGGGAGATGTACACGGATGGCTCCTCGAGTTCAGATGGATCAGGAGCAGGCTTTTTGTTAATACCACCAGGGGGAGGTGAGCCGCTCTGATATGCCCTGGCTTTAACATTCAAGGCCACAAACAACGAAGCGGAGTATGAGGCTCTTATCACGGGCCTGAAAATTGCTAAAGGCACTGGAGTTGATCACTTGAGAGTGAAGTGTGACGCAGCTTTAATCGTGAACCAGGTTCAAGGGCAATACGAAGCGAGGAGTCCGATAATGAAGAAGTACCTGCGCGAGGTACAAGCCCTGAAGGAGAGCTTTAAAAGCTTCGATATCGAGGCAATTCCGAGGGAGGAGAACGTAGAGGCAGACGCCCTGAGCAAATTTGCCCTGGGGGCACCCTTGGAAGAAAATCGGAAGGTGCACATCTTAGAGAAGGTGATCTTATCGACCATCGACCCAACACAGGTGTGTACCATCGAGGCGGAACCGGAGGAAGAGCCCACTTGGATGACCCCGATAGTCGCATACCTGACTACGGGGGCAGTCCCCGATGATAAGGTAGTAGCTGACAGGATACGTCGGATCGCGGCTAATTACGTGATGCTAGACGATCAGCTGTACAAGAAGGGCTGGTTCTCGACTCCGTACTTGAAGTGTGTGGCAGAACCCGACACAAATCGAATCCTGAAGGAGGTGCATGAAGGGGTCGCGGCTTGTCATGAAGGAGCCCGATCCATTATGAGGAAAGTGCTAAACTTGGGCTATTATTGGCCTACGATGAGCAAGGAAGCAACGGCGTTGGTCCGATCCTGTGACGCGTGCCAGAGGTACGCCCCAAGTATCGTGGCTCCGGCCGCTAATCTGACATCCATCAAGAGCGCTTGGCCCTTCGCACAATGGGGCATCGACTTGGTGGGACCTCTTCCACAAGCACAAGGTCAATGTAAGTATTTACTCGTAGCTATCGATTATTTTTCAAAATGGATAGAGGCAAAGGCATTGGCCAGAACGACGGGGAATCAGATCGTCAAGTTCCTCCAGACCCATATTGTGTCCAGATACGGGATTCCTAAGGTGGTGATCAGCGACAATGGCCCACCATTTAACGGCTCTCAGGTGAGGGAGTATCTGGAGGAGTTGAACATCGAGCATCGGACAGCTTCCGTACGCCATGCTCAGACGAACGGTCAGGTGGAATCAGCCAACAAAATCGTGATGGATGGCCTGAAGATGAGGGTATATGCCTTGAAGGGCAAATGGCTGAACGAACTGGAAAACGTGCTTTGGGCTGTTAGAACGACACCCAAACGATCAACGGGGGAGACTCTGTTTGGCCTCGTTTATGGCACGGAGGCTGTCGCCCCCGTGGAGGTAGCTGTGGCGTCCCATCGGATGAGATATTACGAGCCTCTGACGAATGATGAGATAAGACGTCTGGACTTGGACTTGCTCGAAGAGAAGAGGCGGGAAGCCGATGAAGTCCAAGCTCAAATGCGTTTGGCGACGGCCAGGTACTACAATCGGCGAGTGAAGTCCCGACAATTCTTCGTCGGGGAGCTGGTTTGGCGTCGCAACGAGTTTACCCTTTTGGATCGAATCAACAAGATGTCACCAAAATGGGAGGGACCTTATAAGGTCGTGGGGATGCCAGCTCCAAATGCGTACAAGTTGGAAGACCTCGATGGCAGAACGTTAAAGCATTCTTTTAGTGGCGAACACTTGAAGAAACACCATGCTTGATGAAAGTCGCCTTAAGTGGTGCCCGAAGAAAGTCGCCTTAAGTGGTGCCTGATAAAGTCTCCTTAAGTGGTGCCCGATGTAAAATCGCCTTAAGTGGTGTATGCTGTTTATCGTTTAATTCGATGTAAGCAAATTTTATGCCATCAATAAATAAAGAGGTTGCTTCCAATCAGAGTTATTCTTAGATTTATGCTAAGTGTTAAAGTCGCCTTGAGTGGTGCAGACCCAAGTGTTAAAGTCGCCTTGAGTGGTGCACGAGAAAAGTCGCCTTGAGTAGTGCACGATGTAAAGTCGCCTTAAGTGGTGCACGAGATTAAGTCGCCTTAAGTGGTGCACGAGATTAAGTCGCCTTAAGTGGTGCACGGTTCTTAGATTTATTCTAAGTATTGAAAAGTCGTCTTAAGTGATGCACGGAATTAAAGTCGCCTTAAGTGGTGCATGATGAAAAGTCGCCTTAAGTGGTGCATGGTGGTAAGTCGCCTTAAGTGGTGCAAATTAGTATATCGTCTTGAGTGATGTACGCGAATGTCTTAAGAGTCGAAGTATCGACCTAAGCAAGTATAGTAAAACCACTTGGAGAAGTGCATCGAGAAAATCGGAACTGAGAAAGTCTGATAATTGATAAGGGCTCAAAGGCCCGACGATGACAAAAGTGAAGAAAATACAAGGACTCTAAAGATAAACGATTAGGCTTGGTCCTTGTCGGCAACATCGGCAGGAGCTGGGTCCACGGAGTCGGTAGCAGAAGGTTCCACAGGGTTGGCCTCGGGAGGATCGACTATCGGGGCATCTGCTGCGTCTTCAGCAATTGCAGGAGTACTCCCCCCATCACTCTCCTCAGAAAGAGCAAAGTATTTCTTCGCGAAGGGGGCGAGGGAAGGAGACTTGTCAAAATTGATGGCGTCGCCATACTCCAGGTGGAGCTCCTCAACCGCATTGAAGAGAGTGTTCTCCACCTCCGCGCCAAAGAACTTCATAGCATCAGCCTGGAAGTCCTCAGACCTCCGATAATCCTCCCGGCCCTTGACCTCCGCCTCGACCAGCTGTGCAGGAACCCCCGCGACCTGCTCCTCCAGAGCCTTCTTCTCGAGGACCAGCTTGTCCTCAGCAGCCTGCCGCTCCTGTCGCTCCTGCCTCAGGAGCCCCTCGAAGTCCCCGACCTGCTTTTGGAGGTCTTGAACCTTTTGAACAAGGGCGGCTTGCTCCTTGGCAAGTTTCCCCCGCGAAGACTTGGAGGCTGCAAGATCCTCCTTAAGCTTGTCAATGGCCGCCCGGTCCCGCTCCCGGGACTCATCATAAGCGATGAGGTACCCGAAAAGACGGTTGAAGTCCCCGAGCTCCTACAATAGAAGAAAGAAAAGTGTTAATAAACAAACAACCAGATTTACCAATGAAAAGGGAGAAGCGAAGTTTTACCTCTATCCGACGCAGGGACATCTCTCTGACATCCCGATGCATAGCAGTCTGATTCAGGGAAATCGGGTACCGCATGGTAGGCAGGATCGAGCCTGCCAGCAGATGCAGAGCCAGGTCCTGATGCTGGTCCCCTTGTCGAAGCTGGACTCCTTGCAGTGTTTGGATTGGAGTCCAGGGAGCATTCACTTGTGCGGGGTCGAAGGCCCTGTAGAAACTCCCATCGAGAGGGACAGGAGGAGGAGAACGAATCGTGGAGGGGCACGCCTCCGGCTCGACCCGGACGGGGGAAGGAGTTAAGTTGTGGATGGGCGACGGCTGTCGCTGCTGCGGAGAAGATGAAGGGGGCAGCCCCTGAGAGGTTGGTTTCAAGGGAGACTGCCCCGTCCTCCGACGACGACGGAGGGAGCCACCCTCATCGGTCTCCTCGGAGGAGTCCAAGCTTTCCACCCGACGAAACTGTTCGCCGGTCGGGGTCTTCTCCCCAGTTGAGGGAGGCGCCCCTGTTGAAGACGGTGCACCCGCAGAAGCTTCAGCACCCGATGGAGCCCCTGAGCGACCTGCACCTAGAGGACGAGAGGCTTCAGATATGTAGTCAGGAAGTTCATCAGGATTCTTACACCAAAAAATACGTCGGGAGACATATTGATCCTTCCCGCGGTAGTGGTAGTAGCCCGCCTTCAGGACACGAGGAATTTCGCCTCGAAGGATTCGTCTGACGTCAGCAATACGGGCCTCCTTGGTTGAAGGAATCAAATCCTTCGGGACCATCCTCCTATATGATTTAATAGCAAGTCGGAGCTTTTTACCTTCTTCAGCATTCTGGACGTCGAAGAGTTGGTCCAGATCCACGCGCTTCCGCTTAGGCTGCTCCGTAGAAGGAGACCCCGACGGAGCAGCAGCCTTCTTGGCAGACTTCCTCTTCCGCGAGGGGCGGACAGCATCAGTCTCCCCCTGCTTAAGGAACAGATCGGTCAGCACAGATACCCTCTTGGCTGCAAACAGTAAATGAAAAAGAGTTAGAAGTTTACCCAAGGAACCACATTGGAGGGGCCGTCGAAAAGCTGCCCCCCCAGAGATTATATCGAGGAGTCGGATCCCGACGTTCACCAGGTCCCGCTCCACGAGAGAATTGGCGTCGAGGGGAGTGTAGGACTTCCCCCATCGGTAGAGCTGGATGAGTTGAAGAGTTTGAAAATCTTCGTCGGTGTAGGTGTGGAAGGCAGGCGGAGAATCTGCTTCCAACTCCCATCGGGGCCAGGGGATCGAAGAATGTTGGATAAAAAAGTAGCTCCTTTTCCAACTGCTGTTATCGGACCCCGTATCCACCAGGAGTCCCCGACCCTTGACCACCTTCCAGGTGTCACTGGTCCAGCTGCATCGTCCAAGTTGTGCCTTGCTCCACTTCGGCATTCGGGGGTAGAAGGCGCAAACCCCCGCCTCGTTGCACTTCATCCCATAGAAGGTCCTGAAGAGCTTGAGGCTGTATACCCACCGCTGTCGGAAGCAGAGGACCTGGAAAGCATTCCACATGCGAATGGCATGTGGAGAGAGAGTGGTCGGATGAGTTTTGTAATGCTGGCACATCTCGACCAGATTGCCACAGAAAGGGAATCTGATCCCCGCTGATATTTGCCCCGTAGAGACAAATACCTCCCCTTTTCGGGGACGAGTAACCTCAAGGCTACCCGAGGGGCGAGGCCAGGGATACGGGAAACGAGGTTCCCAAGTAGAAGTGATGCACCCCTCTCGGAGAGCTGCATCATAAGCAGTGTTGGAGATCTCATTCAGAGCATAATCAAAGTTGAAGGGCTTTCTCCCCTCAGAGCTGGATCCACTGTCTGAAAAGTAGCAATGGCAAGGAAGGCACAGTGGGATTTTCGGAAAGCTATAAGCAAGGAAAACATGAACGAACAATAGAGAAGAGACCCTTACCAGACATGGCGATTGGAGGTTGAAGGAATGAATTTGGCGTTGCCGGAAAGATGACCGGAGAAACTCTGAGACCTTCGGAATTGCAGAGCTTGAATTCGCAGAGAAGTTACAGAGAGCTTTTGAGAATTCGGAAACGGTAAAAATTAAATTGTGCCCATGGCTAGGGTTTTATAGGTGAAGAGAACAGTTGAAGGGAAACTTCGATCCGAGTCGTCGAAGTTGAAGAGTTTTAATTTGGACCGTTGAGATGGAACGTGCAGAAGGATAACGGGCGTAATGATGAAACGGCCTGAAAAGCACTTTTCAGAAGAAACAGGCGCGAAAAATCAGGCACGAGTACAGAAGACGTCGCTTCACTAGCTACTGCATTTAATGAACGGGGGAATCGAAAAGCCCCCTCGGATTTGGCATTTATCCACAAAGCATCGAGGAAACGTGAAGGAGAAGACTAGTATTGAGTGACTATGTCAAGGGAAGGATCCCCGATCCTAATGTCGAGAGGTCGGGAGTTGGAAAGACACGACGAACTAAAAGTCCCTCATGTCTTGGGGGCAAATGATGGATTCGACTACAGCCGTTAGGCTCTTTAACGGTGAGGAAACGACTGATAGGCCTGGTGGGCACAAAACGAAGGCCAAGATGGCCCAGACAAAGGATCCCGACGAAGAGAGCCCGAGGATGAAAGGTCCCGACGGAGTCGGACCTAACAAGTGAGCTGAACGCTCCCGATGAAATGCCTCTGAGTAGGCCCCGATGAAGAATCCCTAAGAACAATAGGCCCTGTCACGATGACGAGGGGCCCCGAGCGGTGACACAACGAGATAACTCTGGAGTCCCCGACGGGAGTCAGAACTCGCTATCAGAGGATAAGGCCGAGATACGCGGGGCGTGGCCGAGATACGCGGAACGTGGTTAAGATACACGGAGCGTGGCCGAGATACGCGGGGCGTGGCCGAGATAAGCGAGATCATGGCCTAGATGATACGGGCTAACCACCCCCAACGGTTCACCAGGTAACTGAGGTACCTCTTCGCCTATAAAAGGGCAAGAGATCACCTCAGATCACTACGTTGAAAATACTTACTTGAGATTACTGCTTGCCAGTCCATACGAGATACTCATTTAAGCATCAGAGAGGGATTCTGGGTCACCGCCCGGTCTATCCCCTCTTGCAGGATTGCGTGGAGCGAAGGAGCTAGGATCGCCGTCAAAGTCCGTACCGGAGTTCCACCGTGATCCAACATACCCCAACAAGATTGGCTAAGAAGCAAGGGGATAAACCTGGTTAAACGAAACGATAACCTTGTCACGCTTAATGCATGACTTAATCTTCATTTTGTAAATCGCCATGTTGGACCCAGTCCATCATTAAAATCACATTCAGGGCCAGATGAAAGATTCTGCGATAGCATGATTGACATTTCCCAATCCTGGCTAATCCAGGTGTGCTATCGACGCGTGCTTCATACTGCGCGTGCCATGTTCGACCACGGGGTCATGCTCGGTTGTGCTAGCTAGAATCCTAGTGATTCAAAGGGCGCATACTTCTTCATCTTGAGCGTGTGATTGATCCCGGATGTCTTATGAAGAGGCATCCAAAGTATCCTCTCGGACTCAGAACTTATACCTAAGGTCTAGCTCAATGTTTGCTTCCCGGCGTACGAGCGTAGAGCCAAAGAAAACGGCCAAGTGACCACGTCTTGGAAACCGGTTGAGTTAGACTAAGGTTATAAGCGATGGGGATGGTCAAGTTCACCTATAATTCACCGACTCTTGTATTCACAAGGTGGCCGCCAATCGGATATTAATTGAAGGTTGTGAAAACTTGTAACGGATGCCCTGGAGAAGTATTCCTATGTGGAAAACTGGGCAATTGGAGAATTATCAGTTGACCAAGGATACAGTGCGGTACATGTTTTATTTTAACAGGATTGATTTACGAAAAGGAATCAACGTTCTGCGGGCGCTACAATACTTCTAACAGATGAATAGCACGATGCCCGTCGTATCCGTCGGTCGCACGGCAAATCTCGTATGAACTATTCGGAGATGGAGACAAAGACTGAAGACTGAGATGTTGATGCTATTGTATAACTATATATTAACAAGCACCCTCCCATTCCGGCGAGTGGGAACTGTTAGCATATGGTGACGTGTCGCCGTAATTGGTAGCCCGTTAATGTTAAGGAAATTACCTAAGTTAATTAGGTAATTGTCACATTAGGATAATTGGGCCAAACCCAATCGCTAATTGACATGGGAGGCCCAAAATTGGGCCTCCCCCTTAATAGCATAGGTTCGGCCGAAACTAGTCCCACATTGGTTGGAGTGGAGTTTTGTCCACTCCACCAATCCTATATATAGGGGACTCACCTAAGGGGTTTATATATCATTCATAATAAGAAGTACCTCCATTGAGGAACTTGAGAGAAACCTTCTCACCCCCTTAGTTAAGATTTTCTGCACATTTTAGTCCGGGGTTCTGTCCCCGTTGAAGAATCGATCAGAGGCTTTGTTGTGGAGCTTACACCGCGTAGGACTTCTTCTTACGAAGAACTTGTACGTGGTTCCGACCGGAGGATCAGAACTCCCTCCACGACGTTCTTGGGCAGGAGAGCTAAAAGGTATGTGTACACTATTCCGCTGCGTAGTTAGATTACTTGCATGTACACGTTTAGCATTCCGTAGTATTACGTCTCCGTAATCCAACACAACATATATCAACTGATCTAAAGAAGACAAAATTAAGAGAAAAATAAGTAGATGGAGAATTCGTGAGTTGCTTTGTTTGTACTTCAATATTTAATTACTTCAGTAGTTTGACTTGATATTATAAAATATAATTTCATTATGGTTGAAATCTGTATGATCAACTTCTTACCAGCCAATTTCTTTAACCGTTAACAAATATTTTTTTTCTTTAACCTTATGTATTGCTTCTGAATATATGTTTCATATTTAACAATAGTTGTGAGTTTTTCCAGACAGTGAACATGAATGACACGTCCCTAGGAAGATCAGGTACAAACTTGGTTTGGTTGAAAATCCCAAGGGGAATCATAGACTGAGCAAAGATAAAAACATTGCAGGATTGGATATTTTGCCAATAATAGTAAAATGAGCTATCGATAAGAGGTAGGATTAGATGGAAGATTAGACGACTCAAGAGCTGCTTCATGGCTTGGCATACTGCGACTTCTATTAAATAATCGACGCGAGTTACAATATTGGTTTGCATATTGCCACATTCTTATTAGTCTTGTAAGATACATATAAACTTAATGATTGTGACTTACATTTTTCTACATCCAATTTATATTCTATGGAGTTATTATTTTCTCCATGAACATCTAATTAAATTTACCTAAATGTAAGAAACGTCATTAATTCGTTGCTATTGTGGAAATTACAGCTTGGTTAATGCGTTGCAGCTATTTGACTTTTGTTGTAAAGAAAATTGCATCAACGTCTTCATTTCTATATCTAAGTAACAGAAAGATTAATAAAGATGTAATAAATATTGTCTGTTTTTTTTTTTTTTAATTTCTTATGTTCTGATTTTTTTTTTCTTCTTTTATTCTTCTTTTTAGTGTAGTTTTTTAAAGTAATCTGTTTGGTGCAAAATTTACATTTTATATTATTATGGTGCAGCACTTAATTTGATAAATTTTTATCAGTATTTACAAATGTCTTATGTTATAATTCTTTGTTCTTTTATTTTTATTTTAGTGTACTTTTCTAAAGTAAACAGTTGGGTGCAAAATTTACATTTTTATATTATTAAGGTGCAACACTTAATTTGATTACTTTGTGAGTGTAACTGACACTGAAAGTAAATGGGGATCTTTTGATTAAATCTAGACCTCTATGTGGATGATAGAGAATGGTGACATCTATGTAACTCACTAATAAAATGATATGGACCAATTAAATTGAGTAATTTGAACACATATGAGAGAGAAAGTGTGGTTAAAAAATTACTTGTCAAGATCTTGTTAGACTTTTTAGAATTATATTATAATATAGATAAATTAGTAAAATAAGCAAAATTACGTATGTATCATTTCATTCACAAGTTCTAATATGTCGACATTGTCCAGTCACTGGAGATGGTCAAATTCGAGTTTCTACTAAGAAAAAGTAGAATCAATGAAACGAATTAGAGATTGAATTGTTGAAAACGATTGAAGAAAGAGTGATGAAAGGAAATCTTCCTAGCTTGGAGAACATCTGGAATAGAAACTGACTAAATCACTCTTTAATAGTAAACCATTGATCTGCTTTAACCTCGTCCGCGCAACTCCAACAAATCAAACAAACTGATCACCAAATTGAAGAAGAATAAGCAACCTCTCAAATATTGTTCATCATACTTAGCTAATATATGTGAATAATAATATGTCAAAAGAATATTTTAGTTGAGAAGAATCCCAAAATGATCGGAAATTAAGAATTAAGCACTAGACACCAAGGTTGTCAGGATCGCGATCTGGATCGTACGATCCTAAGATCCTACAAGGCTAAATCGGTCTGGATCGCTCCTAGGATCGCCAACACTTATGATCAGAGTAGGATCGAGCGCCAGATCGTAGGATCGGTCAGGATCGGTTAGGATCATGATCCTACATGATCCTATCTAAAATGAGATTTTTTAATTATGGACACTAATTAGTAATTATAAATTTATAGCCCAATGACCTATTGATTTGGATAACTATAAATTGAATGTTTATTTACCCTCATCGACAGATTTATTAGAATAAATGAATTAATATAAAATTTAATGGATATTGGGCGGTAAAAGTAAACTAAAAGTCACTCATCTGTATTTTGTTCTTCTTTGCAACTAAAAAAATCAGTTGTTCTTCGCCTATTCTATTCGTCTTCTTCTCCAGTTCAAGTGTCCAACTTGATATTTCCTTTTTAAATTTCATTAGTTAAACTTTTTTTTTACTTTAATTCTATTTTTCAAATCATTTAGGTGAAAATAACCACGCAAGTACAAGTTCTAACTCAAATGATTAAGGTGTCTTGGACTTAAACTTAAATGATATTCAAGATATTACAGATGGTTGTAAACACCTAATTTTGGTACGCACGACACATATATAACACGTCCAAAACTGTTATGTGTAATGCGTTTAAAAAATGAAGTATTTAAATATGGAAGGTCACGGGGTTGCTAGAAATAGGCTTAGTTTAAATTAGGATAGTTTAGATGCATTTAATATTGTGTAATATTCAGAAAATATATGATAAATATTTATGGCAATATGCAATAAATATTTATTCATAATTTTCGGAATTAATTAGTGTATATTAGGGAAAATATTGTTTTCCTAATTTTTTTTGTTAATCTAGCTATAAAAGGACCCCTAGTCAATGTAAAAACACACAGAAAATTACACAACAACAATAATAATACATCAAATTTCGTAACCCGTGCAGATTTGTCTTCTAGTAAATAAAAGTTTTTTTTTTCTAGACTGGAAGTCTTCCTCCCGTCTGTTCAGCCCCGCTGGTGGCCGGACCGCTGCCGCCGCTCCCTGCGCCATCAGCGACCGGAGCTACTACGTTCGTCCGGTCACCACCGCACCACGATCAGCCAACCCGACCGCACCTCAGCTCCGTCCAGGGCCACCGTCCGTCGCACTCTCTCTCTCTTCCCTAATCCTCTGCCACCGGTGACTCCCATCCCAGACGTCGGCGACCTCTCCTCAGACCACAGCCGTTCGCCTCATGCCGTCCGGAGCTCCACCCTGCACCCTCGGCCACGGCACTGCTCTTCCTGACCACGATGTCGTCCAACCGTTGCACAGATCCGCCGGAGCTGCTGGATTGCGTCTGTCCCTGCCGGAGTCGACGTCGCCGTCACCGCTATCCCGGAGAATCGCTGCTGCGGTTTTGTCTGTCTTGCCGGACCACCTGCCGGAGCCGCCCCTGCCCTCGCCGCTGTCTTCTGGAGGAGGTCACGTAATTCCTTTTTTTTTTTAATTTTTATTTATTATTATTTACTTATTATATTTTTCTGTCATTTTTTTATTAATATATTTAATTAGGTAATTTAGATGTAATTGGTTAAATTTAGTTGTGTGAATTATGTATGTATATGTTAGGTTACATTTCGATTTAAGCATGTTAGATAATTTTAGTATTTTAGATTTCATTCTAAATAAGAGTTGTAGATTATAATTTATTTTTAGACTTAGATAATATTTTGCACATGATAGAAATTTAATCAAATCTTGGCATCGTTAGATTAATTAGTGACATGTGTTCAAATAGTGAAATTGGCAAATTTGTGAATTGAGTACCGAAAGGGCGTGATTAATTCCATAAGTTTTAATTCGTAACAGAACCCCCGAACTCGTATTTCTGATCGTAGACCGATTTAATACTTAGGTGTTTAATTAGTTATTCGCTTAGGTAATTTAGGATTCTAGTTAGCCTTATAATTAACTAGTGGCGACTCTTTTCAAATTGCACGTTTTCAAAACGTAATTCCCCATAGGTCAGATTTTAGGTCCAACAATTTGGCGACTCTGCTGGGGAAGTTTAGAGGGTTCGGGCTCATTGTATTCGCTTATTGCCATGTTTTTGAGTTTTCATATTTTATTATCTTCACCATTCTAACTTTGTTTTTTGTGTGACAGGTACATATTTTTAGAGTAATTAATTGACATTTTCTTTTTGTGGCATTATTTGAATTCGCACACCCACTTTAGCGTAATATCCAAAATGCCTAAAACCCAGGGCAACTAGGAACCCCGGAGAGTTAGTAAGGGTACGACCGCGGCCGAGCCGCCGGAACGACTCAGAACAACTCCACTCGCTTGTGAAGGTCTTATGATCCCTGTGATGGGGTGAGGAAACCACCTTGTCGGGAACCTATCAGTGGAACCTACCTTGTAGAGCAAAGCCACACATTTTTTACCCCCTAACATGTTGTGTTTTATCCGTGTTTTTTTGTTGTTGTAAAAAAGAGTCGTCAGGAAAACTGTAGGTTTTTTTTAACTGTGTAATTTTTATTCTCATGCATTCATCTTCTTGCATTTTTTTTTTTTTAAAAAAAAATCAGCTAAGTAATTAGTCATTTAGAAATTTTCTTTCCAAACAAGCATTTTGTATGCATTGCTTTTTTTTTTTAAAAAAAAAAACCTCTTACCTGAATTTTTTTTTAATTTCAAACTTGCGTTTCATACGCATTTAAAAAAAAAAAAAAAAAACTTTTCAGGTAAGTTGTGATTTTGGTTAGCGCGTCGCGCATACAAAAAAAATATTTTAGGAAAAATTTTAATTCCTCTTTAGCTATTAGAGCTTCTAATTTCGAACGTGCATTTCATATGCATCATTTCAAAAAACTTTTTACCCGAATTGTTTATTTTTAAATAATGCATCCAATGTGCATTAATTTTAAAAAAACTTTTGGATAAATCGTAAGCTCTCTTAGTTTTAGGGTTTTTTGTTTAAAAAAAAACATTTTACCTGATTTTTTTAAAAAGATGTGCATCTCATATGCATTATTTTCGAAAAAAATATGCATTATTTTCGAAAAAACATTTCAGGTAAATTGTAATTTTTCTTAGTTGTAGAACTTTTATTTTTAAGTTTGCATCTTGTATTTATTGTTGTGCATCTCATATGCATTCTTTTAAAAAAAAAGTTCACTTGATTTTTTTTTTCAATTTTGAGCAACCAAGATGATTTTTTTTTTCTCCTCGAAAAAAACAAAAACAAAAAAACTTTTCAATAACTTGTAAATTTTCTTAACTGTAGAAATTTCATTTCAAGTATGCATCTCATATACATCTCATAGGCATTGTTTTAGGAAAAACGATTTTTTATTTAGATTATAAATCTTCTCTTAGTTGTTGAGCTTCTAATTCCAAACATGCATTGCATTTGCATTTATTTTTATAAAAAAATTTCACCTGGATTTTTCATTTTGTACATACATTCCATATGTGTCATTCAGGTAAACCGGTTGTAAGTTGTAAGTTTCTTATCAGTAAAACAACTTTTCAAGCATGCATGAGCATTTAAAAAACTCAAAGTGTCATTCGTTTTTAACCAAGGTGTATTGCACTTTTTCGGCAAGATCGTCTCAACCTTTGCATGAGCTAGCGTTTTGAAAAAGAGATTTGATTCTGATTTTGATTTTTTTGAAAAAATAGTTTAAATGTTTAGTTGAGTGTGACTATTCGAGCTTAAACAAAGGACGAGAAAATCCTTTTGAAACTTCATTTTGAACATCTATCGTGCGTTCGAGCCAGATAGTGCACTCAGCGAACTCATTAAACTCCAAGCTAGTGCAAAACACCTTAGATAATAAATTTTGATTCTTCTTGAAATGTAATCAAAATTATGAAATGAATGACATTAGAAGTTTTCGGAAAAATCATGCATGACTCATTTGATTCTTTATACTAACTTTCGTGTCTGGTCTTTGCAGGTACCCTTGGTTAGGTATCCCGCACATATAAGTTCTGCCGAACAAATGGGGCAACAAAAAAGAACGTGCAGTCATCCAGTTGCACGAAGAAAAATTGCTCACTCGGAATATCCAACGCTCAGGTACAGTGAATTATACTTGATTTTTCCTTTAGATTTGAGTGTCCCTACTCTTTTTGCATATCAGACGACCACTTCGACGAGGTCGCAACCACGTGAAATGTGTCTGCTCCAAAGAACTTACATGTCAAAATTCCACCCACCATATGTGGAATTCATACGCGTCCCCGAACCAAGCTGAACATCTGTTTTACAGTGAGGTCTAAAAAGGTCGGTATCAAGAGATCATCAAGCGTCCCCAGAAGATTAATGTGCCGATCAATGAGCATTTGAGATTTCAAGCAAAGAAAACATTATTGTTGGTGCCTTCCATTAGAAGTCCATGGGGCATTTACTTTCCGGCAGATGTTCATGATGGAGCAGGAAAATCAGGACATGCAGCAGGTCCAGCCGCATAGAGAGCACATTTCCCCACTAGAAAAAATCCAACACCCAGGTAAGAAAAGTTGTGATCATTTTTATCCCCGAAATTTGAGTTTTTCCTTAATCATTGTGCAGTTTGGATAATCATCCTAATCAAAGCCCCTGAAGAGCACATCTCGTGCGCGGCACTTTGCTCGCCGCAAGCTGTCGAATTTATCCCAGATACCTCATGCGTGTCGAATTAACTGAGTCGTTCTCTAGAAGGTTTTTTCAATCTGCCACTAGGGGGCATGTACGTGATTGCTGTTGATTATTTTCGTTAAATTTTCTTTTTCAAAAAAGAAGCAAAAAAAAAAAGAGCAAAAAAGCAAGCAAAAAAAAAAAGAAAAAGAAAAAAGAAAATAAAACAATTTAGGGTCACAGCCACCCTTAAAATGGCTACACAAAAAGAGTGATCTCGCGAAACCGGTGAGGGCGGGAAAATAAAAGAAAGGGTCACAGTCGTCCCTCAAACGGCTACAGTCAAAAGAGCAATCCTGGAACATCGATGACAGATATTAAGTGAAAGGGCCACAACCACCCTCAAAATGGTTACATACAAAGAGTGTTTTCCGGATCAGAGACGAGGAATGAAGGGCCACAGCCACTCTCCAAATGGCTACAATCAAAAGAGCTCCCGCAACATTGAAGACGGTGAGAAATGGGTCACAGCCACCCTCCGAAGGGCTACAAATACTCCCGCATCGAGGCGGAAAATAAAGTACGGGTCACAGCCACCGTTTGATCGGCTACCATATAAAGAGTGCTTCCGCTAGGTTGAAAACTCGAAAGGGCGACCTAGGAAAATCAGGATATGAGGGGCATGGTTGCAAGTTCAGGAATTGCAATCATGGCAAAAGGAGATAAAATAAAAAGCTGAGGGGCACGGTCGGAAATCTCTCAATCGGCCGTGGCAAAAGGAGAGAAAAAAAGAGAAATTATCAAAAAAAAAAAAAGAGAAAAAGAAAAAGAAAAAAGAAAAAAGAAAAAAGAAAAAAGAAAAAAGAAAAGAAAAAAGATCCCGCTAGGTTGTCGCACAATGCACAATTTAGGCAAAAATTAGGGACAAACATTCATGCGCAAGCAACGTCTTCCAGAGTCAACTTCACGGCAAGCGAGACGGTTACAGTCTGCTCTCGCAGGTCGCATTCCAAGGATGAGTAGGACTGTTACAGTCTGTTCCTACGAGTCAACTTCAGGGCAAGCGGGACGGTTGAAGTCTGCTCTCGCAAGTCACCATTCAAGGATGGGTAGGACTGTTACAGTCTGTTCCTACAAGTCACAACCGACAATTAGGATCTGAAGTTTTCCAGCTTTCTGAGAGTCACCCCCGACGAATGAAGCCTTAGTATTCAGCCTTCACAAGTCACGCCACTAGAGGCACTTCTCCAACGGACGCCACTAGAGGCTCTTCTCCGACATACGCCGCTAGAGGCATCGCCAAAGGGTCTCCGGTACGGTCTGACGTAGAGGTCTTCCGCCACCAGAGATATTACCAGAGGTTTTCCGGTACGGCCTGACGTAGAGGTCTTCCGTTACCACTCGCCACTAGAGGCATCACCAAAGGTTCTCCGGTACGGTCTGACGTAGAGGTCTTTCGCCACCAGAGA
Organism: Clarkia xantiana subsp. parviflora; assembly: GCA_036873135.1. NCBI lineage: Eukaryota > Viridiplantae > Streptophyta > Magnoliopsida > Myrtales > Onagraceae > Clarkia > Clarkia xantiana. The sequence continues at coordinate 38,821,666 of JAPTYO010000008.1, forward strand.
TATCACCAGAGGTTTTCCGGTACGGTCTGACGTAGAGGTTTTTCCGTTACCACTCGCCACTAGAGGTGTCACCAGAGGTTGTTGGTACTGTCTGACGTAGAGGTCTTCTGTTACCAATCATCACCAAAGGTTTTACTTTATTGCACGCCACTGGAGGCTTTTCCATGTCGCTCGCCACTGGAGGCAACGTCGATTGAGGTTTTACTTTTCCGCACGCCACTGGAGACTTTACTCTTTCGCACGCCACTGGAGGCTTTACTTTCTGCACTACCAATGGAGGCACCGCCAACAGGGGCACCGCCGACGGAGGTTCTATTTTCTGCACTACCAATGGAGGCACCGCCGACGGAGGTTCTGTTTTCCGCACTACCAATGGAGGCACCGACAACAGTGGCACCGCCGATGGAGGTTCTATTTTCTGCACTACCAATGAAGGCACCGCCAACAGGGGCACCGCCGACGGAGGTTCTATTTTCCGCACGCCAACGGAGGCACCGCCAACAGGGGCACCACCGACCGAGGCTTTACTTTTCTGCGATACCAATGGAGGCACTGTCAACATGGGCACCGCCGACAGAAGTTTAACTTTTTTCGCATCGTTAATAAAGCCAAAGGCCACCTTGGAGACTTGAAGACCCGGAAGAAGATATACTTCCTAGCCAAAATTAGTGTTTACTCGTCTTTGGACAAACCCCCTCGAATGCATTCTACAGGAGTCCGTCCAAAGAGGGGCAAGCTGTAAACACCTAATTTTGGTACGCACGACACGTATATAACACGTCCAAAAATGTTATGTGTAATGCGTTTAAAAATGAAAGTATTTAAATATGGAAGGTCACGGGATTGCTACAAATAGGCTTAGTTTAAATTAGGATAGTTTAGATGCATTTAATATTGTGTAATATTCAGAAAATATATATAAATATTTATGGCAATATGCAATAAATATTTATTCATAATTTTCGGAATTAATTAGTGTATATTAGGGAAAATATTGTTTTCCTAATTTTATGTGTTAATCTAGCTATAAAAGGACCTCTCGTCAATGTAAAAACACACAGAAAATTACACAACAACAATAATAATACATCAGATTTCGTAACCCGTGCAGATTTGTCTTCTAGTGAATAAAAGTTTTTTTTTTTCTGGACTGGAAGTCTTCCTCCCGTCTGTTCAGCCCCGCTGGTGGCCGGACCGCCGCCGCCGCTCCCTCTGGTCACCACCGCACCACGATCAGCCAACCCGACCGCACCTCAGCTCCGTCCAGGGCCACCGTCCACCGCACTCTCTCTCTCTCTTCCCTAATCCTCTGCCACCGGTGACTCCCATCACAGACGCCGGCGACCTCTCCTCAGACCACAGCCGTTCGCCCCATGCCATCCGGAGCTCCACTCTGCACCCTCGGCCACGGCGCTGCTCTTCCTGACCACGATGTCGTCCAACCGTTGCACAGATCCGCCGGAGCTGCTGGATTGCGTCTGTCCCTGCCGGAGTCGACGTCGCCGTCACCGCTATCCCGGAGAATCGCTGCTGTGGTTTTGTCTGTCTTGCCGGACCACCTGCCGGAGCCGCCCCTGCCCTCGCCGCTGTCTTCTGGAGGAGGTCACGTAACTCCTTTTTTTTTATAATTTTTATTTATTATTATTTACTTATTATATTTTTCTGTCATTCTTTTTATTAATATATTTAATTAGGTAATTTAGATGTAATTGGTTAAATTTAGTTGTGTGAATTATGTATGTATATGTTAGGTTACGTTTCGATTTAAGCATGTTAGATAATTTTAGTATTTTAGATTTCATTCTAAATAAGAGTTGTAGATTATAATTTATTTTTAGACTTAGATAATATTTTGCACATGATAGAAATTTAATCAAATCTTGGTATCGTTAGATTAATTAGTGACATGTGTTCAAATAGTGAAATTGGCAAATTTGTGAGTTGAGTACCGAAAGGGCGTGATTAATTCCATGAGTTTTAATTCGTAACAGAACCCCCGAACTCGTATTTCTGATCGTAGACCGATTTAATACCTAGGTGTTTAATTAGTTATTCGCTTAGGTAATTTAGGATTCTAGTTAGTCCTATAATTAACTAGTGGCGACTCTTTTCAAATTGCACGTTTTCAAAACGTAATTCGCCATAGGTCAGATTTTAGGTCCGACAATGGTGATGATTTTGGAGTTAATGAAGACTTGTATATAGTTGATGATGTTGCTATAGATAATTATTATTATTTAGAAGTTTGAAATTTGAACTAATGTAATGTTATTAGTACATTATTTGTTGAACTTACATGTTTATTTAAAAATTTAGAACTTAATTTTAATGTTTAGAATACTTTACGATACTATTTTGGTGATTTGATATTAGATTAGGTTATTTCTTCACTAGAGAAGAGAATTATTTTTATTGTGAAATTATTTATAAATTTTTATAGAATTATATGATTATCAATCATACAAACAATCCGATCCTACACACCGATCCAATTAGGATCCCGATCCAACAATCCTGAGTAACCTTGCTAGACACTGCATTGAATGTACGAATGTACTTAAAGGATAATTTTGTCATATTTACATTTTCATTTCTTCCTACTTGTTCCTCTAATGTCTGTCGGTTGCTCGGTCCCTCCCTCTAACTTTGACTCTTGATTCTACCTCCCTCGTAGCGAATGCTACATTGCCGGAGACGCTAGCTGAAGTCCTCTGCGGCTGAGATCGAACTCTTCTTTGGTTTCTCTGAGCAGCCGCAATTCCATTGCTGTGCGTCTTTTTTTCTGCGTATGCGGTGATCGCGATGATTGAGACTCTAATTCTGGACGCTATGGTGCCTTCATGGTGGGAAATCAAGGTCACTGTCGCGGCCTCCGCATTTTTTATCATCGCATACTACTACTTCGCTTATGGAACCGGTTGCGGAGTCGGTTCCGACAAGGATCGTTCTCTTGTTGACAACTCCAACAGCGGGGATGATAGTAAGGTCAATTTCCTACTAAAAAAGTTGTTACTATTTGAATTTTTTTTGGTACAGTTGGAGGGTTTAGGATACTTCAACTTCATGAAAAATGGAAAAATTTGGATCAAAATATAACACTGGAGACACTAAATTTTTGCGATCGTTTACGGGATAAATTGAAAAGTAAATTATTAAGACTACCATTAAAGAAGCCCGAGCAAGACTGACTATATCCATGTAAATTATGTTATGCACAGGAATGCATAATAATTAGTTTAAATATGCTGCAACTGAGGAATCAGTTTCGGTTTTTCCATCTCTATATGTTTCATTCGATTGATGTAGTTTCGTGCTTGCTCATTGTCTCATGAGATTGGGACTTTTCGTAGTGCGTTGTGCTTCGGGGTTAAAGAGATGACATTGTCACACACTTTAAGTATTGTTAAAGCTTGTGATCATGTGTTCTGTGTTTCCGCGTATAATTGAAAATGACTTTTTAGAGCATACCTTGATTTTGCTCAGCTTTGTTAAAAAAAATATTTTATTTTTGTTGGTAAATTTTGGATTAAAAACTTGCCAATCCAGCAGACTTGTTTTATGATGTCTGATGTAGATATCCTGGGAAAAGCTTAATTTTGAGAATTTCCCCCTTTAGTTTTGATGAGAAAGAGGCGATAAGGGTTGCCAATATGTCATTTACATGTTAACCAATTCAACAATCGACTTTGATGCGGCATCGGGAACACTGCTTTGGCAAGCCGTTGTCACACTATTGAATTTCAAACCCAATAGGGTTAGCTAGCTATGTTTTTATTGGAAATTAGTAGTCATGGTCTCCGAAGTTCATTTGGTGTCTTGAAGAATTTGATGTAAATAATTGTATTGTGGCTTATCTATTGGAGTAATTTCATTTGTTTGACATGCAGTTCTGCATTTACCTTGTAGATGTCGAATTTGAAAGGGGACAATCTTGGCAACTCTGGATATATAATTAAGGTAAGTAAGGACTTGAATATAAATTACGTTTTAATTGTATAAAAGTTGTCTCCTGTCCTTATTTGGATTATTTACATTTAGATACACACGAAGGTGATTTATGTCTTTCTTATTTTAGGTGGAGCTATTAGCAGCAAAGAATCTAATTGGTGCCAACTTAAATGGCACATCAGATCCATATGCTATCATTACTTGTGGTACAGAAAAAAGATTCAGGTTACTTTATATTTTTTTTGGTAGCAACGTGCTCCGTTTACCAATTAAAAGTCTCAAAAATTGTATGATCAATGATACCTGCACGACCTATCAGAAACGTATCAAGCTATTACGATGAAAGAGCTAAATCTTTGACTCTTTGTCTGTAGCCACTTTTTAGAATTCCGTGTTTATAGAAGATTTTATGGAAGCAAGGGTTTGTTAAATCATCCTGTAATTGGTAGAAGTATATTTTCTTTCTCTTGATATTCTGTAGTTTTTAATTCGGTCGTCCACTCACTAAAACAACTTTCGTTGTTTTTAAGATATTGATGAGCATGATTAAGAACTTTAAAGTAGTCTGCCTCCAACTTTTGAGTAGAAAATGTAGCTCCTCAGGAAGCTTTTAAAATATAAACCTTCTTTCTCCATGGCAGTGTGCAATCTTTGAATTGGTATTCTCATAAAACTATTCTTTTTCCGTGACACATCTTGTGTGATCATACTGCAGTTCAATGGTACCTGGTTCTCGGAATCCCATGTGGGGGGAGGAGTTCAATTTTTCTGTTGATGAGCTTCCTGTAAAGGTACTGTTTTAATCCATGGACAGAAGAATATTTGGCTGTAGAAAGAGCTCTTTCGTAGAAATATTCTAACAATCAACTTATTCAGCATATAATTAGTTTCTACTGTTCTAGCTTTATCAAGTTTATACTTCTATTTTACATTTTTATGTTTCTTCCCTTCTGAGTTAGTGTCTGGACAGTTTGGAAGATGGTTTTTGTTAGTGGATAGCAACTGGTACAGCTATATGTTGGTACATCAAAGTTCTAGCTTTAGTGTGTTTGGAGCTGCACTTGTCTTTCTTTGTGGCTTCCCTAGACGTATAAAGCGCTCAATTTACTCTCTAGCAAGATATGTAACTGTGACCTATCAATTAGTTAGCACATAACTATGACCCATCAATTTCACAGATAACTGTGACAATATATGATTGGGATATTATCTGGAAGAGTGCTGTGCTTGGTGCGGTGTCTGTACCAGTTGAAAGTGAAGTTCAAACTGGGGCGGTGTGGTATACTTTGGATAGCCCGTCAGGCCAGGTTAATATCTAAAATTATTGCGTAATCAGGTTCTAGGAAAGTCTAATCTTAATCTTTTTTATATTCTAATGAAAGTTCTATGTCCTTAGGTTTGTCTTCATATTAGAACAACAAGACAATCAAGTTCGTCCAGGTAATTTTCCTGCATCTTTAACCTGGGCATATTTACAAAAAAAAAAAAAAAATCCTGGTCATAATCCTAAGTCATCCATGATTTCATATCCATTTTCATACACATATACTTAGCAATATCATTTATAAGGGAAAGCCTCTCTTCTCTCAAAACAATTGCACCTTTTTGGAGTTCAGGTACCTCCAAGGAATTGGTAATAAATAACCCTCTATGGCAGTAGTATTATATATACATGTCAGCACAATAAATAGCTTTCCTTCTTTTTTTTTTGCTGGTAAAAGAAGAGAGGTCTAATTGCAATGATTATTGCAAATGCTTCCAGTCTTAAACTATAAAAAAAAAAAAAAAACCTATTCTCTGTCTTCGATCAACAGTAGCTTAACATGGAATTTTCCTGATAGTCTGTTTCCAAGACCCATGACCTGTGTTTATAGTGATTGAGTGAAAAAAAACTGTATTTGCAGCGAAAACGAGGTTTAAAACATTCTGTTTATTGCAGGAGCAGTTGAAGAAATTATACTATAGCCATTTCATATACTGCATTTTATCTGTCAGAGAGAATTAATATTTTCTTTTCCTCTGGGTCTTCTTCTTTTCTAGGCCAAATGGGTATGCCGGCACTAATACCCGGAGGAGGGTATCCATAGATAAACAAGGCCCCACTGTGGTCCACCAAAAGCCAGGACCCTTGCAAACTATATTTAATCTCCTCCCAGATGAGGCAAGTTTTTGTAATATGACTTAACACATGTCATCCTGAATTTTTGCGCTAATGCAGTTTGGATCTAACTTAATTTAGTTTTCAGATTGTTGAACATAGTTACTCATGCGCTGTGGAGAGGTCATTCTTATATCATGGCAGAATGTATGCCTCCACATGGCACATTTGCTTTCATTCAAACGTATTCTCAAAGCAAATGAAGGTTAGCCTTTTCGCAGCCTCTGTTAGACCAGTTTTATTTGAAATGTTTTCTTAATTGCATGCATCGTTTTGCCTAAGAAGCTCATGGACAAGGTGTTGGCTGGTCCATTAGGAAGGGGAATATTAGCTTCTGCCTTCACTGGAACATTAGGGAAGACCTTTAATCTGTACAAGTAGCAAAAAAAATCCCTACCCACCTCTAGATTTTAATTCAACGATCAATGTTTTCTGCCTTTTTCTGGCTAGGTCTGTCAGCATACATGTCTGAGACACATTTAACTTCAAATTAGGAATTAAACTGCACAATGGATAGAGCTCAAGAAAATATCAGTTTGCAGGTTATATTCAAAAATAGATATATGTAGTAGGTAAATGATTTCATTGATCCAGAAGTGATTATTCTCATCTCTCTTCCCTCTCTGTACTTTTGTTTTATTTGATATGCTTGCAAGTTGCAACTAGGATATTGTCCGCCAAATCACTTCTGCGTGTGCTATGTGTCCTATCTCCTAGGTTATGTTCAAACCAAATAATGAATATATAAAGTAAAGACTCGGAAAATAGTTGTTGAGTTCCTCAAACTGGCAGACTATTTAACTGAAAATGTTCACTTTTTTATGATTTACAGTAAAAAATTATGATGCTAAACCTTAAAATGCCTCACTCACTAGAAAGAGAGAGGGAGGAGTAATGTGAATGAATAAAATATAACATTGTTCGAATTGGAAGGATGTTACATCCAAGTCTTCATGCACTTTATTGACTTTTCAGTTTCTTGAAAACATACAGGTTTCTCACATTCTTGTGCCACCGTGGCAAATTTATTTTATAGTAAAACTGCTGTCACACTCATCTAGATACTACCAATGCTTCGATTGCAGTGTATATTAACTTTGTACCTTTGACTTTTGACTTCTTTCATGCTAGGTGGTTATACCCTTTCAAGATATAGATGAGGTATGCTTTCTTCTACTTTGTTATATTTTGTCACATCTATGGTTGAATCACTGAAGTCGGTTTTGTGATAATATATATATGTGTGTGTTATTTTTTGAATAGATAAAGAGAAGCCAACATGCTTTTATAAACCCTGCAATTACAATTATTCTGCGGATGGGTGCCGGAGGGCATGGTGTACCTCCTTTGGGCAGTCCTGATGGTTAGTGTATTTTCAATTCAATGTAAATGCATATCCTTGAATTTACTAGAAGTTTATCCTTATTTTTTGCTTTGGCTTTGTAAAATGGTTCCATCCTCCTTCCTTTATTCATAATGGGTTGCTGTTACGGCCCTGGATCAAGACAAACACAAACTGAAAGTAACAATGTAGTGAAGATGATAATCTTCTTCCTAATCAACCCTAATCTCAATAGGAGACTAAGATTAATTGTTGGAAGGTAGTTTTATTTCATTACTTCATATTCTTTATATAGAGATTACAAGATCTCCTAGAATATACTATTACCTGATAAGACTTAAAAGCTGAAATGGTAAGAATGAATCTACCCCTTATTCTTGAATCTACTCCTTATTAATGAATCTACCCCTTAACCCTCCTATGATACACTTTACCGAACATAACATCACTCCCCTCCTCCACTAAGAGCTTGTCCTCAAGCTCTAGATCGGGAAATGCCTCGTACAATTTCGCCGCATCTTCCCAAGTGGCCCCTTCAACATCATCATCTGTCCATTTAGCTACTACTTCACGAACATTGCCTCGGGTCCTAGCTCGAAGTAACTTGATTGGGCGTGTTGGGGCTAATCTTCCTTGGAGGGTCGTAGGAAACTCGGGGGTTGTAGTAGTACAGTCTCCCTTGTGTGGTTTGAGCAATGAAACATGAAACACATTGTGAATTCGAGCTTCCACCGGCAGTTGGAGGCGGTATGCCACCTTTCCTATGCGTTCCATGATCTCAAATGGACCAAAGTACCTCGGAGACAGCTTTGTTGAACTTTGTTTAGCCACTGATACCCGGCGATATGGCTGCAGCTTCACCCAAACCCAATCTCCTATAACAAACTCAACTTCTCTATGGTGGTTGTCATATGCTGCCTTCATGTGATGCTGGGCTGCTAGGAGATGGCCGAGATAGCCAATGGATTGTTGCCTGAATGCACACTTGGTTCTCTGAGTAGCAGCTTGTGCTTCCAGAGGAAGGAAAAGACTTGACGTAAATGGATGATGTGTTGCTCCCATGAGGTGCCGTAGATTAATATATCGTCGAAAAAGACGAGAACGCTCTTCCGAAGTTTGCTCCTTGAATACCTCGTTCATCAGCCCTTGGAAGGTGGATGGTGCGTTGGATAGACCGAACGGCATAACGAGGAATTCGTAGTGCTCGTGGTGTGTACGGAAAGCTGTCTTTTCGACATCTTCCTCGAGCATTCGAATTTGGTGAAACCCTGAGGTCAAATCCAGCTTGGTGAAGAACTTGGCCCCATGTAACTCGTCAAGTAATTCGTCCACCACAGGAATCGGGAACTTGTCTTTATGGTGACCTTGTTGAGCTCCCTATAGTCGACGCAAAAACGCCACGAACCATCAGCTTTCTTCACCAACAAAACGGGTGACGAAAACGGCGAAGAACTTGGTCGTATGATGCCGTTTCGTAGCATGTCCATACATTGTCGTTCCTCCTTGAGGAGATGAGGGTAGCGGTATGGACGAACTGCCACTGGTTCCGTTCCTTGCAAAAGACGTATCCGGTGGTCGCACTTTCGCGGCGGTGGCAGCTCCATTGGCGTGCCAAACAAGTCGGTGAACTTGTTGAGCAAATCATGGAGTCTGCCCTTATCTTCTTTGGGCAGCAATGGGAGTGTGGGAGATTTGGTGCAGTTCTGAGGTGGGAATTCTTCCTTGGGAATAGTAAAAACTTCTTCATCGTCAAACCAATCTTCCCATCCTTGAGTTGCTTCCCCAATAGCATGTGTTGAAGTATAAAGACTAAATCATGCATGCCTTCACCTATCACCTTAAGGTTCTAGGACAGTTGGTCAAGTGGTTAGTCTTAACTTTCACAGCATGTAAGGAGGGTCCTTTGAAGTCGGTGTCCGTTTCTTCCCCCCGCCATGTGATTGTTGCTGCACCTGAAATGAACTCCACCGTTTGGATGATGCCATCCCATATTACTCTCCCCAATGCGTTAAGCCAGCGCATTCCTATCACGACGTCGAATCCGCTTAAGGAGGTTGCGAAGCAATCAATCTCGAACTGGTGCCCTTGGATAGTCAATGGAACCCTCCTGCACAAGCCATCAATCGCGCACTTACCGCCATGTGGAAGCGAGTAATTGACCCGGTCGGCGATGCATGGACAGCCCAAGTTTTTTTGCTGTGCTGGTCCTGATAAAATTATGAGTGCTGCCAGTATCCAATAAAACCCAACCTGTACCTGATGCGATTTTGGCTCGGACTTGGAATGTGGATTCCGTCTTCTCCCCGCTCATGGCGCTCAAGGACAGCTCCCATTTATCTTATTCAAAAGGTTCGTCTTCAATCTCTTCTCCCACCTCTAATGGCAAGATATGGAAGAGCACCGGTTTGCATTGGTGTCCCGGAGTATAAAGCTCTTCGCAGTTGAAACAAAGCCCCCGGGACCTACGTTCGGCCATTTCTGCATTTGTTAATTTCTTCCAAACCGGCTTGGGCGCCACAGATTTCATTGCTGCTCCTTTTTGCTCTCCAGTTCCACCGGTCTTGGAGGTGATCACCGGCCCTTTTCCGCCTTGCTCGATTCGCCGGTAGAACGATGATGGTCGTTCCCCGGACCACGGCTGGCGGACAACTGGAGCCAAATGCCCCCCAAACGTACGTACCCGGCGATCATCTTCGATTTTATACTCGTTGTCACGAGCGAACTCCATGGCTTCGAAAACGATTTCCAGCCGTAAGTACTTTACTTCCTTACGCAGCCCATCGGCTAACCCAGCACAGAATTGCCACAATTGTTGTGCCCCGGCCAGCCGATATTGTCGTCCCAAGCATGCCTCAAATTGGTCGCAGTTGGCGTCCACCGTCCCCGTTTGTCGGAGGTTGGACAGTTCACCCATTTGATTCACCGCATCAGCCCTCCCGAAGCGGCTTTTGCAACTCTTCTTGAATTCCTCCCATCCAATGTTGTGGTTGGCTAGGCGCCTTAAATTGCTCCACCATTGTCGCGCTGCCCCAGTTAGGACAAAGCTTGCTTGTCGGACCTTAGCTCCATCATCGACAACCCTTTGGTCCAGAAAGTAGTCCTCACACCTTTGCAGCCATTCGACAGTATGTGTTGTTCCGTCAAAAGTAGTCCTCACACCTTTGCAGCCATTCGACAGTATGTGTTGTTCCGTCATAGGCTGGAAACTCCATTTTGGCCGGAGAAGGACCCCCTGTTGGTAGAGCTGCATTATCGGAGTATGCTGACCTGTTTCTGTCTGGCGGCCCCCTAGCCTCAATTTCCCTTACTGGCGAATCCCCTCCATCTTTCCGGCGGTGGCTCTTACCACTGATGGTGGCCCTGATCGGCCACGGTTCAGCCAGCGGTCTAGAGACTCCATCATTCTTTGCCGAAGAATCCTCCGGAGCGAGATGGTCCATGGGTGTCTTCCCCTTATCTTTTGTCGCGATCGGTCTAAACCCTTGGAGAGCTTCCGCGGTTGCTGCGAGTGCCTCCACATCAGCCTTAAGTGCCACTTGTTCTGCCCTGATCTCGGTCACGAAAGCCTCTGCCTGGACTTGTCCCCTTTTTTGTGCTGTCACTAACTCCGCTAGCAGTTTTTCTGTCCTGTCTTGCCACCTCTTGAATTCATTTTGAGTCGTCTTTTGTTCTTTCATGAACTCGTTCAAGGTTGCTGCAGTCTCTGGGTCCATTGGATCGACCGCTCTGATACCAAGTTGTTACGGCCCTGGATCAAGACAAACACAAACTGAAAGTAACAATGTAGTGAAGATGATAATTTCCTTCCTAATCCACCCTAATCTCAATAGGAGACTTAGATTAATTGTTGGAAGGTAGTTTTATTTCATTACTTCATATTCTTTAGATAGAGATTACAAGATCTCCTAGAATATACTATTACCTAATAAGACTTACAAGCTAAAATGGTAAGAATGAATCTACCCTTTATTCTTGAATCTACTCCTTATTAATGAATCTACCCCATAACCCTCCTACGATACACTTTATCGAACATAACAGTTGCATTGTTGAATTCTGTTTGTTTTCTCATCTTTGGCACGATGAGGGTGTTTGCTCACTACTAGGACAGCAGTAAGGTCATTACTATGTTATTTTCCTAACAATATAGGGTAAGAACCTATAAACTGTCTGAAGTTTGCCCTTTGTGAGATTTTGGTGTCTGAAGTTTAAATTGTTGATATTGACTGTCCGAAGTTTCAACTTTGTTGGAATTTGCTGTCTCCGTCCAAATTTGCTGTTAAAATTGACAGAACTTGGTCATGTGCTAGTCACATGATCCGATAAAAAAATAAATCTCAAAATTGCCTCGAGTTGGGCGTTGGTCGGCCAAATTAGGGTGGTGGTGGCCGGCCGGAGTAGGGTGGTGGTGGCCGGCCGGAGTAGGGTGGTGACCGGCCGGAGTTGGGTGGTGGCAGTAGTAAACATAATAATATCAGAGGCAATTTCAATTTTTTCACAACATTCTGTTAAATTTAACAGCAAAAATGGATGAAAAACCAAATTTCAACAAAGTTGAAACTTCAGACAGTTAATATCAACAATTTAAGCATCAGACACCAAAATCTCACATAGGGCAAACCTCAGACAGTTTATAGGTTGTTAACCCAAAAATATATTGTAGCATTTATTGCTGCTGTATGCTTGAGACATTCTATAATGTTGGGTGAACAATCGTTAGTCCTCACGTAGAAACAATGCAAAGATGCCTTGCCAGAAACTTACAACAGTTGTTGTTGACTTGAGTACAATACCTATGAGTGAGATTCTGTTACTGGAATTTGTTAGAGGCTGCGGGTTTAATTGAAAATCTCATCTAGCTCATTTAAATATTAGGGTTGCTACCTTGCGTATTTTAACTTTGGCTGGTTGGCAGGTAGAGTCAGATACATGTTCGCGTCATTTTGGAATAGGAATCATGCATTAAGAGCCTTGCAGCGTGCCAGGAACAATTTCCATGAAATGTTAGAAGCAGAAAAGAAGGTCTCATCTCTCACTCCCCTCAACTGTTCCATGTGTTTCATGGAAAGATAACTATTATATATGAACCAGCAAATTTGAAAAGAGAAGATTTATTTGTACTTTGCAGTTATTAAATATCTAATAATTTTCTACCTGACAATAATTGGTTCTACCTGGGATATCTGCTTCACAGAGCAATAATTTTAACATCCAGTTCTTTAGTTGGTGATATGAAAAGCTTTTAATTGGCATTTCAAATGCTTATTGTTAGAGAATGAATAAAGAGTATACCGAAGGCCTTCACTCCCAAGTTCGAGCTTATGGGCTGATTGGTTAAGGCGTACGTCTTATTCCTAACAAGTGGTATCAGAGCCGATGGTTCGAATACCGGCAGTGACATTTTAAGAAAAAAATGTTGAAAACCCCCTTAGTAGGCCAGTTGGGCCGGGCAGAAAAGCCCATGTGTACGGACCAGTAAGGAGTCCGGTGTAAACCGATGTTTAGAAAAACGTCAGTTTAAGGGAGGGAGGGTGTTAGCGTACGTCTTATTCCTAACAAGAAATGCTTATATGCATTATTTATTCTATTGATAAAATTTTGATTTTGCAGAGAACAACCAATTATAATCCAATTGAAAAAAAATTATGTAGATACAAGTCTTGGAAGTCATTCACTTGATTGGATTACTAAAATGTCCTGATATTTTGTCTACAGGAGATGGTAGAATCGGCTCTTCGAGCTCATAGCAGCTCTATTAAAGTAGGTAGGAGACAGAACAAGGTCCCTGATGATAGTGTGGCTAAAGCTGGAAAACGCCAAGCATTTATCAAAGAAGAAGTTTTGGTGGATATATATAGTGTAAGCATGCTTCTATACTTTCGGGTTAAATGCAGATCCTATAGGGTCATTTAACAATAAGAATTGATCATTCTCCTAGGACATGTTCCTGTGCACACCTGAGGATTTCTTTAACCTCCTCCTGAGTGATAATTCAAGCTACACGATTGCGTTCCGCTCAGCAAGAAAGGATACAAACCTGGTTGTAAGTATCTTGATCATTTGAAAAAGTTGTCTGCATGGTTATCTTATTCAACCTGGCAATTCTGCAGTTATTCTTTTGAGATAGATCGGTCATATCTTCAGTCAAAAATAACGATGACGTACGTAGTATATCTCATCCAACATCTTATGCTTTTGTCAGTAACTGTTTTTGGGTACATAATATAACCAAAAAAATTTTAGATATTTAGACAGGTTTCTAAAAGCTCGATCTGAATTGTTTTCCTTCAAGGATTTGCTGCGATTCCGACTATAAAGGGTCTATTGGCAATAAATACCGTGATATAATTTGCTCTTAACTTGTGCTGTAACTGCAGTTGTTGCTTAGTTTAGTTTTGCTTTTTCAGATGGGACAATGGCACGCCGCAGACGAATATGATGGCCAAGTGAGAGAGATAACGTTTAGATCCCTCTGTACCAGTCCAATGTGCCCACCAGATACGGCCGTGACAGAGTACCAGCATGTTGTTCTATCACCAGATAAGAGAACTTTGGTATGAACTTTCGACCTATACCTGTAATTAGTGAAAGGCCTTCACCTCGCCATATCCATTTGTCTTATATATATATCAAATGAGCAAACAATCTTAGATCCATCATCCTTTTTTATTGGCTCATTACTTTTCAGTAGTTCACAATTTTAATGGGAATGGTTAACTTATGTTATAGGTGTTTGAGACTGTGCAGCAAGCGCATGATGTTCCATTCGGGTCCTACTTTGAGGTCTCTCTTACCTTTGTTCTTTTTCTTTACAATGGTTATACTATCTACTTAGTTGGGTGTCATTATGCAAATGCTTTAAATTGCTTGAATTGCTCAGTGGTAATTTTCGTTGTATAAGCTATATGCTTAGGTTCTATGAAAAAAGAGAAATGACATTTCGAATATCTCAGTCTCCCTAGATAATATTTGATTCTTGTTTTGTATGCCAGAATAAAATAAACAGTTGGTTGAGCTGTTTTTGCCAAAGTACTTGCAGCTGCACACTTTTATAAACACGTTAACAAGTATTTCTTACATAAAGGGGGCGGTGTAGCAAATCAGTCTAACCTGATATTGAATCCCGAAAAGACCTTGTAAAATAGGGTAGACAAAAAAATTGGAATACTAGTATATGTGTGTGTCATGTTTGTTTTTGTTTAAACTTGGTTATATAAATTTGGTAAAATTGAATTGCATCAGATTCACTGCCGTTGGGATTTGGGCGTTAAGGATGACAATTGTTGCAGTATCAGAATTAAAGTTGGTAAGTGAGTGTTGGCATTTTGAAAGTAGGAATGTGAGTGATAAGTGTAAATAAAAGTAGAGTAAGTGGTTGGAACAATTTATGCAGGTGCGCATTTCAAGAAGTGGTGTGTAATGCAATCAAAAATAAAGTCGGGGGCTATCAATGAGGTGAGTTAATAAAAATAGTTAGATTAGATATTGTGTGATGGGCAAAAGTAAAAGTAAATGATAAGAGGGAGTTTGGTACAGTATAAAAAAGAGGTGGAGCTGATCCTAGATGTTGCCCGGGCACATATCAAGAATCCATCATCCACGTCCCCGGAAAAGGATGCAACCAAGGCTACTGCTTCCTCTTCAGATGAATCACTCAGCTGATGTAGAATAGAATGGCAACCACAATCGCCAAGCCAAGCTTATTTAAATGTATTATGTAGCTTTGCTTATATATATATATGTTCACCCTATCCATTAGAGGAAGTGAAGAAGGTGGGAGGTGTGATTTTCAGTTGTCAACATAGTTTGTATAACAAGAAAAATAAAGCTAGTGAGATTTTGTCTGCATCATTTCATTGTTATGCAAAAAGGTATGTTTCCGGGAGAATGATGGTATGGACTTGTTCGTGCAGGAATCGTATGTATTCACTCGTCTCCAGCAGTACAGAAGCTGTATCCATTATTTATTTATTTACAACAACAAAAAATTGTCAGTCTGATCCATTAATAACAAAGATATTGATCAACCAAAAACACATTTTAGGGCAGGGATGGTTTTGTCAAATTTCATTTCTGTTTTGAGAGAAAATAAAAGCGGAGGTTGTTTGTTTGTTATGAGTACCTTGCCGTATGGTGAGTGTTTATGTCGGTTTGGGATGAGAGATGTGAGTGTGCAGCTGCTGCTTTGTTCAATGGTAGACCAACCACTCCTTTTTGTTGGTTCCATCTTCTTCATTCTACAATGATAACAAGTTTCATAATTAATTAGGAAGGAAACAAAGTGTCACCCTAACCTAAATGTTGAATATGAACCCATCCATATATATATGTAAACAATAAGGTTCATCTATCTAAGCTTCATATTATCACTAATAACACGACGCAAATAATGAATGCACATATTCTTCAAAGTTGAAAGACAAGAAGAAACAAAAAATAATAATTTGACAATCCTTCTTTCACACCTGCCTGCCTTCTTTCAGACAGTCAACGCGCTTATTTATTAACAAACCAACAAAAATATAAATACGAAACTGTAATTGAACTCTGTCAACACCTAGAGGTAGTAGAACCACCAGCCAAATATATTTAATTGAAAGGATTCCTGATGTATAAAGGATATGTGGTTTAAATATTATCGCACGCACACGACACCACGCAGAATAATAAATCAAAGCTAGTAATGGGATAAGAACAAGAACAACGATATTATTCAAATACAATCCTTCCCCATTACACTCTACAACATGGTGAACTGAATTAGTACACATTTGCGTTAAAATATAGCCTATATACTTAATTACCCAAGATGTCACCATCTTCAATACTAATCTCATAAACAGACAAAGGGTTGCTTAAACAAATCCCACACAATATCATATATCTGTAATAAACCTCCCATCCTTGGCGTGCTTATAGATCTCCTAGTCAAATTGAAAAAATACAGTAGGAATTTCATAGCTACTGCAGAACTTGGAGTCCGAAATTTTAGAAACCATTCAGATTTCAACTTTTGGTTAAAACACTTTGGTGTTTCCATTATCACAAGCACCAAGTACCAGCTCAATTTTAGAAGATCGTTTGATGCAACTCTAATAATAGAATAGAGAAAAGTCAGTAATCACTGAATTTTACTATCTAATAATAACACACACAAGTAGGGGAGACACCATTTCCAAGGGCCAAATTAATTAAAATGCACAGAAGCCTAGAGGCAAAAAGGAATCAGCAAGTTCTCTTCTCAAATACCATCCATCATCCTTTCTACTAATACCAAACAGACCCTTAAATTGTCCCTGAAACACACCCAAATCAACACAGGAAAAAATATATTCAAAATCTGAGAACTCACCAGGTGCTTCTTATCAACTCTCCATATCTCTTAGTAGCAGCTGACCCTTAAATGTGTGCCTCCACTTCTCTCTTCCTTTTACGGTTTTACCATCTCCTCCTTGGTGTCTCTTCTTCCTCCTTCCTAGTGTCGTTCCTCTTTCATTACAACCCAAAGCACCTCTATTAGACCATGTTTGGTTCACTCTCTGAAAATCGAGCAGCAACACGAAGATGCGGTGAGCCACTTAGATTTCTTTAATTACAGATCAATTCAACTGGATTTTCTTTTAGATTGTATGTACTAAAAGTAACATCTCTCTTTTTTGTTAATTCTTTCATTAGGAACGACCCACCGTAAACCCGTCCTGAGTTCTGGCGTTCGCTTTTTGCTTAGCAGAAGAAACTCATTATCAACTGACCAGATTAGATCCTTAAAAAATAAAATTGACGATTAGTGTTCCTCCATTTAGTTCGGAATTTTTGTTTGCAGTATAAATTTATCGATTGAGGTTTTTATGAGCTTAAAAAGTTAACTATCATCTTTCGGTTCTTGCTATTGATCGATACATTCCAATTTTGTTGTTCCGACATCAAATCGGCATTTCAACTCTATCAACATTATTCTGATTTTCTCTTTGTATGTATAGAATTCTTTACACATATATTGGTGGATAAACCTGGAACCCGAATTCAACTAAAGCGATGATTTTTTTTTTTTTTTCCAGTAAAACGATGATATTGGTATTATTTTTTTTTTGCCAAAGGATTCGATTTTATTCACTACGATAACAACCATTACAAGCGTTTAAGGTAGGATAAATTCCCGATCCTTCAAGATTAAACACAAAAGAGAAGGCGGGGTTGGGACACCCAATTACTAATACACGACCTCTTTCTAGACTGGATCCAGTTAGCACAACAATTTGCATTTCTTGGAGCTGCGGACCACCTCACCAGCTCTAAATTCTCCATCCGCTTTCTGATGTTGACAACTTGAGTCGAGATTCGCCAATTCATACGCTCAACCTCACCTGTAATATGTTGAACTGCTTCCTTTGAGTCCGATTCGAAGATCACTCGGTTCCATCCTCTAGCAATGGCGAGCTCCACGGCATGTTGCGGGGCTTTAAGCTCGAGCTCTAGGGGACCTTGATTTGTTGAAGCCACCAATTACCTCACCGGTCTCAGTTCGAGCTATTCCTCCGAATCCACCTCGTCCTGACTGTGCTTCCCACGACGCGTCGTAGTTAACCTTTATAAAACCACTTGGGGGGGGGGGGGGGCTTCCATCGATCTGCACTGGCTGCAGCAGTACGGTTACCCGATAATTCCGGTTCATGGTGTCGAGGGATCCAAAACTCATTATAGTCCCTCCATATCACCTCCGATGTGTGCCTAGGGTCTGGGTTATTATGACTATGGAGAGCTTTGCATCTCCCCTTCCATACATGCCAACACACAAGTCCAACCAACGACCAGCATGCTAATCTCTCTTTTTTTGTCATGGAAGGCTTCTCCTTGATGTGTACAAGTCAGTCTGCCACCGATTCAGCTTCCACCTCCTCTGAACGTATCGACATCGTTGTAAACCACACACCCCTTGTCCATTCACATCCATACAACATGTGGTCAACTGTTTCGTTTTCGCTACAGAACGGACATGTAGCAGCAGCGACAACTCCTCTCACCAGAAGATTCGATCAAACAGCGAGGGAATTATTCGTGAGCCTCCACATAAATTGACGTATCTTCGGTATAGTGCACATAGCCCACATGTCCATCCACCTCAAAGTGTTCCCTCCGGGTTGCGTTCGCAAGATCATTCCTTCTCGTTCACTATCAGTGCATGTAATTTGTTTATAGACTCAACTCCCCTGATCTTGTGTAAGGCCATATCAACTTATCCTCCCGTTGGTCAATTGGTAGAGGAATCTGGGCAACAATTTCCAGCTGCTGATCCGAGACTTGGTGCTGCACCGGGCTGAGGTCCCATCTTGGCCCCTCCATATCAATAAGATCTGAAACTAGCATATCTGTTTGGGTTTGTGTTGCCGATACTGGGACTGGAAGTCTGAATTTGGGTAACCCGGGGACCCATGCATCCTCGAAGACGTTGATACTCTCTCCATTCCCAACCTTCCACATACCGTTATCCATCAAGACGTCTCGGCCGGCCAACAAGCTTGTCCAAGCCCGTGAGAATCTCGACCCTTTTTTTGCTTCTTTAAAGTTGCTCTCCGTGAAGTAGAGGCCCTTTAAGGTTCTAACCCATAAATCGTCAGGGTTTTGTAATAATCTTCACGCCATCTTTGTGAGCAATGCTACGTTAAAAGCTTGTAGCTCCTTGAAGCCGAGCCCTCCGCATGTCTTAGGCTTTGTTAAAATACCCCAACTCCTCCGGTGGATTTTTCTTTCTCCTTCTCGTTGTCCCCACCAAAACCGTGCAATTAGGGAATTAATCTCAGCGCACCATGTCTTGGGGAGCAAAAATACGCTCATGGTATATGTCGGCATTGCCGTAACCACGGACTTTATAAGTGTCTCCCTCTCCGCGTTATTTAAAAGAAGCGTCTTCCAACCTTGTATTTTTGCTAGTATCCGCTCTTTGAGGAAACCGAGTGCTTCTCTCTTCGACCTCCCCCATACCGTAGGGAGCCCCAGGTACTTTCCCGGATTTTTGGCCACCTTTATGCCCAACGTTCTTTCGACATCCACTTTTGTGCTCGCTCGTACATTGGATCCGAAATAAACATTTGACTTGTTCATGTTGACCTTTTGACCCGAGGCCTCACAATAAACACCCATCAGTTGTTTCAAGACATCCGCATTTCTAGGTGTTGCCTTGATGAAGAAGACAGAATCATCCGCAAAGAACAAGTGATGTAGAGGTGGGCAACTTCTTTTCATTCGTATCCTTCCAAATTACCTCGATTGGCCTCTGCTACCACCATTCGAGACAAGACGTCCGCCACAATAATGAAAAGATATGGTGATAGGGGGTCGCCTTGCCTTATACCTCTCGACGGCCGGAAGGACGGGGTTCTCTTCCCATTTATAAGGACTTGATATGTCACGCACGAAACACATGCACGTATCCATTTAACCCATCGATCACAGAAGCCCATCTTTGTTAATACCGCACATTAGAAATCCCACTCTATACGATCGTACGCCTTCTGCATATCAACTTTAATCGCGCACTCTTCCTTCTTCACGTTGCCTCGGTTCCTCAAATAATGAAATGCTTCATGTGCAACCATGATATTATCTTGGATGAGCCTTCCCGCTACAAATGCACTTTGGTATGGGGTAATCATATCCGACAAGTATGGTTTAAGCTGATTTACCAAAACTTTTGAAATGATCTTGTACGTGAAGTTGCAGAGACTAATCGGCCGAAATTGACTAGGTGAAGTCGGGTTCTGAACTTTAGGAATAAGGACGATATCGGTTAGCCCAATGGAAGGGGCCATTATGCCCGATTTCAAGAAATTATTGACCATATCGAAAACATCGTTGCCGACCGCTTCCCAATATCGATGGAAAAATAATCCCGGAAATCCGTCGGGCCCAGGTGCCTTAGAGCCCCCCAGTTGTATGCAGCCTTTTTTACTTCCTCCCTGGTGGGCGATCGTGTAATCTGGTTGTTAATAGCCGGTGACACCAATAATGGTATTACATCAAACACGTCACCCCAATTCCTTAAACCTGATGAATAGTATATATTTTTGAAAAAGTCAATAAGGACACTACCAATCCCTCCTTCATCAGAGATGTCATTCCCAGCCTCATCACATATATGCAAAATTTTATTTCGCCGTCTTCGATCAATAGTTGTCATGTGGAAAAAATTAGAGTTACGATCACCATAGTTCAGCCACTCCACTAAACTCGTGATCGTTGTTTCCAGTACATCTCTTCACGTTTCCATAGCTCGCCCAGTTTATTAAGCAACTCCTTTTCCTCATTGTCACAACAATATCGATGTGCGTTTCCTTTAATGGCCGCAAGCTTAGCATAGGCTACCCGGATCTGTTTTCTGTTGTTTCCGAAACGACGCTTGCTCCATTGTATTAGTTTGCTACAACAACAATTCAGCTTTGCTTGCACCACTGATGTTGCTCAACTGAAACCGCCTCTCGCCCTTCCCTCCATGTTGCATAAATTAGGGGATCACACTCCTCGTGCTCGGTCCACATTTGTTCAAACCAAAACGGTTTCAGCCCTTGTGTATCCTTGTGATCTTGGACGATAATGATGGGTGAATGATCTGATCCCACCGCTGGCTCATGAAATACTTGAGCCCTTGGATATGTGTTGAGCCACCCCAGGTTAGCTAGACTCCTGTGAAGACGCTCCCTCACCAAGACTCCATTTCTTCGATTGTTAGACCATGTAAACATCGGACCTTGGAAGTGCATATCCAATAACCCAGCATCATTGATCGTACCGTCGAAAAGGTTGATACGATTTTGGTCCTTTCTTGGCCCTCCTAGCTTCTCGTTGTGTGATCGTATCTCATTGAAATCCCCAACTCAGATCCAGGGTCCCGGTCTTCGTCGTGATATTCGCTTGATCTTCTCCCAAGTATTCACCCGTCCACTCAATTCCACATCCCCGTAAATACAAGTCAAGTACCATATAGCACCCGTGTTTTCACACCTAACAGTACAGTCCAGCATGTTTTTTGACTTGTACAGTATTACCACGTCAACTTCCTTAGTCCACATACTCCGACTTGTACAGGCCGATTGGTTCCACGTACTCCGCCTTATCCAATCTTAGTTCCCTACGAGCCCTCTCACACACTTCCGACTTATTTTTAGTTTCCATAAGGAAGATTTTAGTCGGCTTATATCTTCCATCCTTAAGATGTGGCACCGTCAGGTCGGATTCGAGCCCCTGACAGTTCCAACTGATTAGACTCATGTTCCCCATGTGGCTGTTTCGGGACAACCACCAGAACCCTTTTCATTAAACAGTTGAACGTTATCATACTGGATTAGAGGTACGTGATCAGACCCGATATGTGTCACCTTCCTTCCACGACCACGACTTCCTCTGGGGCGTCCCCTGCCCCTGCCTCTAGTGACTGATTTAGCTTCGTGAATTACTAGAGCGGAGGGCGAGGGTTTAGATTTCTTCCAGCTTCCATAGACCTCCACGTTCAGTGGCGGATCCAGAAGGTTCATAATGGGGTTACGTTATGCAAATTTTTTTTTGAAAATTAACAACTTTCTTAAGTTTTTTTTGGGTAAAAATGCATGTTTTAAAACGATGAAAATTAGTACTTTCTTCAACTACTTATTCAACATTGTCGTTAAATACTTTTCAAATGAACAATATTAACTAAGCACAAATAAACCGTACTTGCTTGTGCAAATGTTACAATTTAGTCAAATTAGTCTAGAACCATTTGTGGGTCAATTGAGTCTCAATCGAGTCAAGACACTATTATAACACTTATACAAGTTATTAGATCTTGATTTAGATATTTAGAAAAGTATTTGGTTAATTTTGTAAGTTTAAAACGTATTTGACGACAAAATTGGACGAGTGATTGAAAATAGTATCAATTACCATTGTTTTGAAACATGTTGTATATTTTAAAACATATTGGTACTAAAAACCATTTTTTCAAACATATTTTATGGTTTATATATTTATTCTTATTGAACCTCGTATTGTAATACATTAGGTTAGAGTAACTAAAATTTATAGTTATAACAAGTGATAATAATAAAACGTACAAACATACTATTTAAGTGAAAAACCACAAATTTAAAATTAATGAACTTTTTTCCGAATGGATTGAATAATAGGGTTACAAAATATTAATTACAGAACATATTTGACGACAAATTTGGACAAGTGATTGAAAATAGTATCAATTATCATTGTTTTGAAACATGTTGTGCATTTTAAAACATATTAATACTAAAAATCATCTTTTTCAAACATATTTTACGGTTTATATGTTTGTTCTTATTGAATCTCATATTATAATACATTAGGTTAGAGTACCTGTTGGATCACGGTGGAACTCCGGTACGATCTTTGACGGCGATCCTAGCTCATTTGCTCCACGCAATCCGATGCTTAAATGAGTATCTCGTATACGGCGGCAAGTAAGAATCTCAAAGTGTGTCTCAAAACGTAATTTATCTGAGGTAACCTCTGCCTTTTTATAGGTGGAGAGGTACCTCAGTTACCTGGCGAACCGTTGGGGGTGGTTAGCCCGTATTCCGCGTATCTCGGGCACGATCCCGCCTATCTAGGCCATGATCTCGCTTATCTCAGCCACGCCCCGCGTATCTCGGCCACGCTCCGCGTATCTCGGCCACGCTCCGCGTATCTTAGCCACGCTCCGCGTATCTCGGCCACGCCCCGCGTATCTCGGCCTTATCCTCTGATAGCAAGTCCCGACCAATATCGGGGACTCCAGAGTTATCTCATTGTGTCACCACTCGGGGTCCCTCGTCATCGTGACAGGGCCAATCATTCTCAGGGATTCGTCATCGGGGCCTACTTAAAGGCTTCTCATCGGGAGCTTCCAGCTCACCTATCGGGACCGACTCTGTCGGGACCTTTCATCATCGGGACTCCCTCTGTAGGGACCCTTCACCTTGGTCTTCTTAACCTCCATTTTAGGGCCCAGTGGGCCTATTCGCCGTTTCCTCGCCGTTAAAGGGCCTAACGGCCATAGCGGAACCCATCATTTGCCCCCAAGACATGAGGGACTTACAGTTCGTCGTGTCTTTTAACTCTCGACCTCCCGACGTTGGAGTCGGGGATCTTTCCCTTGGCATAGTCACTTAGTACAAGTCTTCTCGTTCACGTTTCCTCAATACCTTGTGGATAACTGCCAAATCCGAGAGGACTCCTCGGTTCCCCAGCCATTAAATGCAGCAGGTAACGAAGCGACGTCTTCAGTACCCGTGCCTGATTTTTCGCGCCTGCTTTTTCTGAAAAGTGCTTTTCAGGCCGTTTCATCATTGCACCCGTTGCCATTCTGCACGTTCCATCTCAACGGTCCAGATCAGAACGCTTCAACTTCGACGATTCAGATCAAAGCGTCCCTTCGACTGTCCTCTTCGCCTATAAAACCCTATCCGTGGGCACAGTTTCACTTTTACCATCTCTGAAATTTCAAAATCTCTCTGCAACCTCTCTTAGAATTCAAGCTCTGCGATTCCGAAGACCTCAGTGCTCCTCCGGCCTCCTGTTCTTCCAAGCAACTTTTCCGGCAACGTCAAGTTCATCCTTCCAGCCTCCAACCATCATGTCTGGTAAGGGTTTCTTCTTCGTTGCTTGTACATTTTTTCCTTGTTTGCAGTTTTCCGGAAAACCCAATGTGCCCTTCTATGGCTGATTTCAGACAGCGGATCTAGTTCCGAGGGAAGGAAGCCCTTCAACTTCGACTATGCTCTGAACGAGATTTCCAGCACTGCGTACGATGCAGCTCTCCGGGAGGGATGCATCACCTCTACCTGGGAACCTCGTTTCCCGTATCCCTGGCCCCGCCCCTCGGGTAACCTTGAGGTTACTCGTCCCCGGGAAGGGGAGGTGTTTGTCTCTACGGGACAAATATCAGCGGGGATTAGATTCCCCTTCTGTGGCAATTTAGTCGAGATGTGTCAGCACTACAAGACGCATCCGACCACCTTCACTCCGCACGCCATATGCCTGTGGAACGCCTTCCAGGTCTTCTGCTTCCGACAGAAGTGGGTATACAGCCTCAAGCTCTTCAAGACCTTCTACGGGAAGAAGTGCAACGAGGCGGGGGTCTGTGCCTTCTACCCCCGGATGCCGAAGTGGAACAAGACGCAACTCGGGTTGTGCAACTGGACCAATGACACCTGGAAGGTGGTCAAGGGTCGGGGACTCCTGGTCGACACGGGGTCCGACAACAGTGGGTGGAAGAGGAGCTACTTCTTCATCCAAAACTCCTCGATCCCGTGGCCTCGATGGGAGGTGGAAGCGGACTCCCCTCCCGCTTTCCACACCTACACCGATGAAGACTTCCAGACTCTTCAACTCATCCAGCTCTACCGGTGGGGGGAGTCCTACACTCCCCTTGACGCCAATTCTCTTGTGGAGCGGGACCTGGTGAATGCCGAGATCCGACTCCTCGACATAGTCTCCGGGGGGCAGCTCTTCGACGGCCCCTCCAATATGGTTCCCTGGGTAAATCTCTAACCTTTGTTTTTTACTGTTTGCAGCTAAGAAGGTATCCGTGCTGACCAATCTGATCCTTAAGCAGGGGGAGACCGATGCTGTCCGCCCCACGCGGAAGAGGAAGTCAGCCAAGAAGGCTGCTGCCAAGAAGGCTGCTGCTCCATCGGGATATCCTTCCGCGGAGAGGCCAAAGCGGAGCCGCGTGGAGGTGGATAAGCTCTTCGACGTCTAGAACGCTGAAGAAGGTAAAAGGCTCCGCCTCGCTATTAAATCGTACAGGAGGCTGGTCCCGAAGGAGTTGATTCCTTCGACCATGGAGGCCCGCATCGCCGATGTCAAACGAGTCCTCCGAGGGGAAACTCCTCGTGTCCTGAAGGCGGGCTACTACAACTACCGCGGGAAGGATCGATATGTCTCCCGACGTATTGTTTGGTGTAAGGGCTCTAATGAACTAGCCTCCTCTCGTCCTCTAGGTGCAGGTCACTCGGGGACTCCGTCGGGTGCTGGAGCCTCAGCAGGCGCACCACCTTCAGCAGGGGCGCCTCCTTCGGTAGGGGCACCACTTTTCTCCAGTGGTGGGACCCCGACCGGCGAACAATTTCGTCGGGTGGAGAGCCTGGACTCCTCCGAGGAGACTGATGAGGGTGGCTCCCTTCGCCATCGTCGGAGGACGGGGCAGTCCCCGCTGAAACCAACCTCCTAGGGGCTGCCCCCCTCGCCTTCTTCACGACCGCAGCGACAACCGTCGCCCGCCCACGACTTCACTCCTTCCCCAGCCCGGGGTGGGTCGGAGGCACGCCCCTCCACGTCCCCAGTTGGCCCTTCTCCTCTTCCCCTCGACGGGAGCTTCTACAAGGCCTTCGACTCCGACCAGGAGGATGCTCCCTGGACCCCGATCCAAACGCTGCAAGGGGTCCAGCTCCGACAAGGGGACACATATCCGGAGCTGGCTCTACACCTGGTAGCAGGCTCAATCCTGCCTTCTATGAGGTATCCGATTACCTTAGATCGGGAGGAGATGCGCCGGGATGTAAAGGAGATGTGCATGCGTCGGATAGAGGTAAGCCTTTCACCCTTCTTTACTTCATCAATAAGACCTGTTGCTCATCTACTAATACTTCTTTTCCTTTCTTCGCAGGAGATGGGGGATATCAACCGTTCCATCGGGTACCTCCTCGCCTATGAGGAGGCCCTGGAGCAAGAGCGGGCGGTCACGGCCAAGCTTAAGGAGGATCTCGCGGCCTCCGAGTCTTCGCGGGGAAAACTGGCCAAGGAGCAGGCCATCTTCGAGGACCCCAAAAGCAGGTCCATGACTTCGAGGGGCTCCTGAAGCGGGAGCGGCAGGTTGCTGAGGACAAGCTGGTCCTTGAGAAGAAGGCTCTGGAGGAGCAAGTTGCGGGGGTTCCCGCGCAGCTGGTTGCGGCCGAGACCAAGGGCCGGGAGGATTATCGGAGGTCTGAAGACTTCCAGGCTGATGCTGTGAAGTTCTGCAGCGCGGAGGTGGAGAACACCCTCTTCAACGCGGTCGAGGAACTCCACCTGGAGTATGGCGACGCCATCAACTTCAACAAGTCTCCTTCTCTCGCTCCCTTCGCGAAGAAATATTTTGCTCTCTCGGAGGAGAGTGAAGGGGGGAGCACTCCCGCGATTGTTGAAGACACAGCAGAGCCTCCGAGTGCCGACGCCCCGATAATCGACCCTCCAACGGCTGAACCTGTGGAGCCTTCTGCCACAGACCTCGTGGACCCTGCTCCCGTTGATGTCGCCGACAAGGACCAAGCCTAACTGCTTATCTTTAGAATCCTTGTATTCTCCTCATTTTTGTAATCATCGGGCCTTTGAGCCCCCATTAATATCAGACGTAATTCCGATTTTTCATTACACTTCTCAAAGTGACTTTACTATACTTACTTAAGTCGAAACCTCGACACTTAAGATATTCTCACACATCACTTAAGACGATTTACCAACTTGCACCACTTAAGGTGACTTACCATTACGCACCACTTAAGGCGACTTTCCAATACTTAGAATAAATCCAAGAGTCATGCATCACTTAAGACGACTTAATCTCGTGCATCACTTAAGACGACTTTAACAACACTTAGAGTAAATCTAAGAATCATGCATCACTTAAGACGACTTAATCTCGTGCATCACTTAAGACGACTTTAACAACACTTAGAGTAAATCTATGAATCATGCATCACTTAAGACGACTTAATCTCGTGCATCACTTAAGACGACTTTAACAACACTTAGAGTAAATCT
This sequence comes from Clarkia xantiana subsp. parviflora, assembly GCA_036873135.1. Lineage (NCBI taxonomy): Eukaryota > Viridiplantae > Streptophyta > Magnoliopsida > Myrtales > Onagraceae > Clarkia > Clarkia xantiana. The sequence continues at coordinate 38,848,896 of JAPTYO010000008.1, forward strand.
AAGAATCATGCATCACTTAAGAAGACTCGTGCACCACTCAAGGCGACTTTTCTCGTGCACCACTCAAGGCGACTTTTCTCGTGCACCACTCAAGGCGACTTTTCTCGTGCACCACTCAAGGCGACTAAATAACGCTTAGAATAAATCTAAGAATAATTCTGACTGGAAGCAACCTCTTTATTCATTAATGGCACAAAATTCGCTTACATCGAATCATACGATAAATAACTCACACCACTTAAGGCGATTTTACATCGGGCACCACTTAAGGCGACTTTTCATCGGGCACCACTTAAGGCGACTTTTCATCAGGCACCACTTAAGGCGACTTTTCATCAAGCATGGTGTTTCTTCAAGTGTTCGCCACTAAAAGAATGCTTCAATACTCTGCCATCGAGGTCTTCCAACTTGTACGCATTCGGAGCTGGCATCCGTCCTACCCATTTTGGTGACATCTTGCTGATCCGATCCAAAAGGGTGAACTCATTGCGACGCCAAACCAGCTCCCCGACGAAGAATTTTCGGGACTTAACTCGCCGATTGTAATACCCGCCGGTCGCCAAACGCATTCGAGCCTGGACTTCATCGGCTTCCTGCCTCTTCTCTTCGAGCAAGTCCAAATCCAGACGTCTCATTTCATCATTCGTCAAAGGCTCGTAATATCTCATCCGATGGGATGCCACAGCTACCTCCACGGGAGCAACAGCCTCCGTGCCATAAACAAGGCCAAACGGAGTCTCCCCAGTTGATCGTTTGGACGTCGTTCTAACAGCCCAAAGCACGTTTTCCAGCTCGTTCAGCCATTTGCCCTTCAAGGCATAGACCCTCTTCTTCAGGCCATCCATCACGATTTTGTTAGCTGATTCCACCTGGCCATTAGTCTGAGCATGGCGTACAGAAGTTGTCCGATGCTCGATATTCAACTCCTCCAGATATTCCTTCACTTGAGCTCCGTTAAACGGTGGACCATTATCGCTGATCACCACCTTAGGAATCCCGTATCTGGATACGATATGGGTCTGGAGAAACTTGACGATCTGGTTCCCCATCGTCTTGGCCAACGCCTTTGCTTCTATCCATTTCGAAAAATAATCGATAGCCACAAGCAAATATTTACACTGACCTTGTGCCTGCGGGAGAGGTCCCACCAAGTCGATACCCCACTGCGCGAAGGGCCAAGCGCTCTTGATGGACGTTAGATTAGCAGCCGGAGCCACGATACTCGGGGCGTACCTCTGGCACGCATCACAGGATCGGACCAACGCCGTCGCCTCCTTGCTCATCGTAGGCCAATAATAGCCCAAATTCATCACTTTCCTCATAATGGATCGGGCCCCTTCATGACAAGCCGCGACCCCTTCATGCACCTCCTTCAGGATTCGACTTGTGTCGGACTCAGCCACACACTTCAAGTACGGAGTCGAGAACCAGCCCTTCTTGTATAGCTGATTGTCCAGCATCACGTAATTAGCCGCGATCCGACGTATCCTGTCAGCTACTACTTTATCATCGGGGACTGCCCCCGTAGTCAGGTACGCGACTATCGGGGTCATCCAAGTGGGCTCCTCCTCCGATCTTGCTTCGATAGCACACACCTGCGTTGGGTCGGTAGTCGACAAGATCACCTTCTCCAAGAAGTGCACCTTCCGATTTTCCTCCAGGGGTGCCCCCAAGGAAAATTTGCTCAAGGCATCTGCCTCCACGTTTTCCTCCCTCGGGATCGCCTCGATGTCGAAGCTATTAAAGCTCTCCTTCAAGACTTGCACCTCGCGAAGGTACTTCCTCATAATCGGGCTCTTCGACTCGTATCGCCCTTGGACCTGGTTCACGATCAGGGCCGCGTCACACTTCACTTTCAAGTGAGCAACTCCCGTACCTTTGGCAATTTTCAGGCCCGTGATAAGAGCCCCGTACTCAGCTTCGTTGTTCGTGGCCCTAAACGTTAAGGCCAAAGCATATCGAAGCGGCTCGCCTCCACCTGGTGGTATCAATACAAAGCCTGCTCCTGATCCGTCTAAATTCGAGGAGCCATCCGTGTACATCTCCCAAGTATTTTCCTCATTTGGCTGTTCTGATTGCTCTGCCATCTCTGGTTGTTCTGCTATCGGGACCTCCATGGTTGCCCCCTCTACAGGGCCCGCTTCTTCCAGATCGGGGGCTGTAGACTCTGCCATGAAATCCGCCAATGCCTGGCCCTTAATAGCCGTTCTCGGAGCAAAGTGTATGCGGAACTCACTAAGCTCGACTGCCCATTTCACTAATCTCCCCGACGCATCAGGTCGGTTCAAAAAATGCTTCAAAGGCTGGTTCGTCAACACAGTAATCTCGTGCGCATTGAAGTAAGGCCTCAGCTTCCGAGCAGTAATAATCAACGCACAGAGATACTTCTCAACGGCGGGATAATTCATTTCAGATTTGGCAAACGCCTTGCTTACATAATAGACGGGGACTTGATTACCCTCGACAACCTTCACTAACACAGAGCTAATGGCAAATTCAGAAACAGCCAAGTAAAGATAGAGCGGCTCGCCTGGAACCGGTTTCGCCAACGGCGGGAGGGTGCGAAGGTGCTGCTTGAGTGCCTGGAACGCTTCTTCACACTTGGCGGTCCACTCAAACTTCTTGTTGGCCCTCAGGACTTCAAAAAATGGCATTGATCGGTCACTTGCCTTGGACAGGAAACGATTCATTGCAGCCAGTCGGCCATTCAGCACTTGCACCTCTCGATGGTTTATCGGAGACTGCATCTCCTCGATCGCCCTCAGCTTTTCGGGGTTCACTTCAATTCCTCTTTGGCTCACCATAAAGCCCAGAAATTTCCCTAAGTGGACTCCGAAGGCGCATTTTGTCGGGTTTAAGCGAACCTGATGAAGCCTCATCCGCTCAAACGCCATGGCTAGGTTGTGCACATGATCCTCAGCTTGTCCGGACTTCACCAGCATATCATCCATGTAAGCCTCCATGGTCTCCCCTAGCATATCTCTGAACAGCTTGTTCACCATCCGCTGGTAGGTTGCCCCGGCATTGATCAACCCGAAAGGCATGACATCGTAGTGATAGATGTGACTGTCTGCATAAAATGCTCTGTGAGGAGCGTCTTCCTTGGCCATTTTGATCTGGTTATAGCCCGAGTATGCATCCATGAAGCTTAACAACTCATGTCCCGACGTGGCATCCACCAGCTGGTCGATTCTCGGGAGCGGGTAACAGTCCTTCGGGCAAGCCTTATTCAGGTCGCAGAAATCAACACACATTCGCCACTTCCCGTTGCTCTTCTTCACCAGCACCGGGTTAGCAACCCAAGTCTGGTATTGGAGCTCCTTGATAAACCCAGCATCGAGCAACCTGCCCACCTCCTGCTGGATCGCGATCCTCTTGTCTGTGCCCATCGGATGCCTTTTCTGCGTGATAGGTTTGATCGCGGGATCGATCTTCAACTCATGTACGATCACATCGGGGCTGATTCCTGGCATGTCACTCGGGGACCAGGCAAACAGCTCCTTGAACTTTTTCAGCAGATCGATCAACTCTCGGGCTGTTTCTTCGGTCAGAGTAGACCCGATTTTCACCTTCCTCTGAGGTCCGTCAATCTCGACTTCCTTCAGATCCTCTACGGGGGCGGGAACGCCCAAACTCTTCTCTGGGATCAGCATCTGTCTGGAGGACAGTCATAGCCTCTCGTCTTTTCCTTCGGGTGGCGTTAACATAACATTTCCTGGAAGCCACCTGGTCGCCCTAGACCTCTCCGACTCCATGGTCAGTCGGGAACTTCATCTTCTGGTGCACAGTCGAGGCAACTGCCATCAGGGGGTTGATGGTAGTTCTCCCGATAATCGCGTTGTAGGTCCCCGCGGACTCAACTACCACAAACTCCACGTTCCCCCTCTCCGATTTCCACCCGCTACCAAACTCCACTGGTAAGGTGATCACTCCTAGCGGATAGGAGGTAAAGCCAGAGAATCCGACCATCGGGAAGTTCGCCTCCTTCAGGTCCTTTTTCGTTTTCCCCATGGCCTCTAGTGCATCCATGAACAGAATATCGGAGGAGCTCCCTCCATCGATCAGAATCCGCTTCATCTCGTACCCATCCACATCCAAGGTCACGACCAAAGCGTCATCGTGCGGAGTCTCCACGCCTACGAGATCCTCCGACGAAAAGGAGATCACCATCTCTTCCTTCAGGGTCCAGGATCGGGACCTTTTACCCAGCACCACAGCAGCGGGAATTCTAGAGGCATAAACCTCCCGGGAGGACGAGGTATCACCTCCCGCGGCAAATCCTCCGTGAATCACATTGATAGTGCCCCGCTTCTCCTTACGGGCACCAGAAGATTCCGGGTCAGACCTCTTCTTCTTTGGGGACCGATCGCGGGATTGGGAACGGGACCGTGATCGGGATCGAGAACGGGATCGACACCGCTTCTCCCCGAAAAACTCCTTAAGCTTCCCCCTCTGGATCAGCTTTTCGATCTCCTTCTTCAGCTCCCGACAATGATTGGTTTCGTGGCCATTCGCGCGATGAAATCGACAGTAGCGATCGGTGCGGGATCCCAAAAATTTTCCTTCCTTCTTCGGGGGGTACCTGGAGATACCCTGTCGCTCCATGACCATTAACACCTCCGCCATAGAGCTGTTGAGAGGAATGTCATGATCCTCCCGCATGTCCTTCTTCGAGGAACGCCTATCATCCCTCCGATCAGAGCGACCTCGACCCCGACTGCTCTCGGCTTTATCCTTCGACTTGTGCTCGTCTAAGGGTTTGACTGACTGCTTTCCCTTATTCGACTTCGGGGGCTCAAGCTCTCCAGCGGCTATCTTCGATTCCTGGACATCAATTTGCCGCTTCACCCTCTTCTGCAGTGCCTCCATATTCCACACAGCCTTCTCAGCCACGCTGTGCATCAAGTCGGAACCGTAGGGGCTGTTAGGTTCCGAATGAAGGTACGGATGGTTTCACCCTCCGAAATCTCCTCATCAATCTCCGCCACGCTGGCAGTGTACCGCTGGTAATAGTGCACCAGCGACTCGTCGGGCCTCTGTACTACCTGAGTCAGGGACCTCACACTCTTTAGCAGACGTCTGCGACCCTGGTACTGCTGAATGAAGCGGTCGTGCATATCAGCCCAGCAAGTGATGCAGCCTGGGGGCAGACTGAAGAACCAGGTTAGGGCTCTCTCGCCAAGTGTGTTCGGGAACAGTGTACACACAATATCTTCATTCGGGGCTCTGCCCAGACACGCCATGAGGTGCTTCTGGACATGACGAACCGGATCTCCCTCGCCATCATACTCCTAAATCGTGGGGATACCCAGTCCTGGCGGGGCGAGGGTGTCTATGAGTCGAGGAACGAAGGGATGGGTGGATCGATCCCTCAGCTCCGACACCAGCGGCTTCTGCTCTCCCATGCAGATGTTCACGATCTTCACCACCTGATCGGGGGTGATGGGACCATTAAGGGGAATGGTCATGTGCTGCACTGGTCCTGGCCCATCGACCACGAATCGCTCTGGCTGAATGGACTCCCTACTCCTGCCCTGGCTTCGGGGCTGAGCCTCCCGCACGTTCTGAACCTCTGCTGGTGGGGGCGCTTCCTCTTCTAGTGGGGGCATCTCCTCTTGCCTCCTCGCAGCCTCTCTCCGATCTAAGAGAGCCTCCACGGCTGCCAAAAACATCGGCATGGCTTCCGCCACAGCCCTCGTCAGGTCCGCAGCTGGAGGAGCCTCCTGCTCCCTATTCCCCTGGTGTTGAGCAGCAGCATCTTCGGGACCTTCATTATGCCCCCCTGTCTGGGAGACCTCAGCAGCGGGAAGATTCTGGTCCTCACGTTCCGGTGGTGAATTCAAAGTCGTCCCAGCAAGATGACGGGAACCACCAGATTGTCCTTGTCTTCTTTGCTTGCCAGCCGCCATTGAACGAGTAGAAGGCATATCAGCTTTTTGTTACGTTCCCACAGACGGCGCCAATGTTGGATCACGGTGGAACTCCGGTACGATCTTTGACGGCGATCCTAGCTCCTTTGCTCCACGCAATCCTACAAGAGGGGATAGACCGGGCGGTGACCCAGAATCCCTCTCCGATGCTTAAATGAGTATCTCGTATACGGCGGCAAGTAAGAATCTCAAAGTGTGTCTCAAAACGTAATTGATCTGAGGTAACCTCTGCCTTTTTATAGGTGGAGAGGTACCTCAGTTACCTGGCGAACCGTTGGGGGTGGTTAGCCCGTATTCCGCGTATCTCGGGCACGATCCCGCCTATCTAGGCCATGATCTCGCTTATCTCGGCCACGCCCCGCGTATCTCGGCCACGCTCCGCGTATCTTAGCCACGCTCCGCGTATCTCGGCCACGCCCCGCGTATCTTGACCTTATCCTCTGATAGCAAGTCCCGACCAATATCGGGGACTCCAGAGTTATCTCATTGTGTCACCGCTCGGGGCCCCTCGTCTTGTGACAGGGCCAATCATTCTCAGGGATTCGTCATCGGGGCCTACTTAAAGGCTTCTCATCGGGAGCTTCCAGCTCACCTATCGGGACCGACTCTGTCGGGACCTTTCATCATCGGGACTCCCTCTGTATGGACCCTTCACCTTGGTCTTCTTAACCTCCATTTTAGGGCCCAGTGGGCCTATTCGCCGTTTCCTCGCCGTTAAAGGGCCTAACGGCCATAGCGGAACTCATCAGTACCTAAAATTTATAGTTTAACAAAAGAGTGATGATTAATAAAACGTACAAACATATTATTTATGTGAAAATTCCCAAATTTAAAATTGATGAACTTTTTTCCGAATGGATTGAATAATAATGTTACAAAATAATAATGAAGTCTTACAAAATATTAATGAGGGCTCATTCTCTCACACTAAAATAATGTGGATCTTACAACAAAATAATAAGGATCGGGGTATAATTTTCTTCAAGAATAAACCTAGGGTCTCAATAAAAATACTCGATAATGTGGTTACGTTCGTAACCACATTATCTTTAATGCATCCGCCACTGCTTGTGTCATATGAATTATGATGGGGATTTGAACTGGATATTTGGCAAAGGTAGTCTGAGAAGGTGGGATGGGGTCTCCTCTTTCTTCATTTGTCACTGTCGATCTGCTTTCCCTTATTAGCTGTCAACACATCTTGCACGTTCTGATTTTGCATGGTACTGTTCATCTCATTATTCCCACCAACTTCAGCTTTCTTCATAACTTCTTTCCACTTTTTCATACCTTCTTCCCCCTCCCCATTTCCACTGCTCTTTGTTCCTGTTGGATCACGGGCGAAGCTCCGTTACGTCCTTGACGGAATGCTCTGGACTCTTGGGCTCTGCGTAATCCTGCAAAAGGGGATGACCTGGGTGGTGACCCAGAATCCCTCTCTGATGCTTAAATGAGTATATGATCAATGGGGTGGCAGCAATAATCTAAATGCGTATTAGATGATTCTGGTTTTCTGAGGTAACTTCCTCCTTTATATAGGAGGAGAAGTTACTCAGTTACCTGTGGCCATGATTGGCCGTTTTGCCCATGATTCCGTGTATCTCGCCACGATTCCGTATATCTCGTTAGGGATTCCGTAGATTTCGCCCCACGCTCCGCGTATCTTACCCATACTCCGCGTATCTCGGGCACGCCCTACGTATCTCGGGGAGCTTATCTATATCTTTAACCTTCTCCCACTACTCTATCTAGTAGGCGGGTTTCTCGGTCTTTGTCCTCTGATCACAAGTCACGACTCCTGTCGGGGACTCCAGAGTTGTCTCATTCTAGGTCACCACCCAGGACCTTCAGTCTCTACGGGACAGGTCCTGCCTCTGCGGGGCTTTATTATCGGGGCCTTTACTAAGGCATATTGGGGCCTGCTCAGAGGCTTCTTGTCGGGAGCATCTAGCTCATGTGTCGGGGCCGCCATCATCGGGACCCTTCATATTGGGCCTTTGGGCCCCCCAGGCCTTTCACGAGGCCCACTGGACCTATTCGCCGTCCACTGGCTGTTAACGGGCTAAAGATTACATCGGAACCCATCATTTGCCCCCAAGACATGGGGTACTTTTAGTTCGCCGTGTCTTTCAGTTCCGATCCTCTGATCTTGCTGTCAGAGGCTTTTGTCTTCATACCCTCCGATACCACCGTCGGAGGTTTTTGCCTTACGTGTAATTGTTGTATAACAGATTCTTTTACTCATGATCACCTTGGGCCCACCAGACCCCATGGGCAGTTGCCAAATCCGAGGAGACTCCTCGGTTACTGTAGCATTAAATGCCTAGGGATAAGGAAATGACGTTTAAATCGGCGTGACTGTTGCTTTCTGAAAAAGCAGCTGTGACGTCACTCGCGTCTCTTCCGTACCTATAATCTCGGCGATTAAGATCGTGTCGTTTCCTCTTCAACGGTGCAGATCAAACCCGTCCAGCTGTCTCTTCCGTACCGTCCCCATGATTTCAACGATTATGATCGAATCGTTTCATCTTCAACGGTCAAGATTAGGGTCCTCCCTTTGTCCTTTTGCTTATAAAAGCTAAAACCCTGGCATTATTCACTTCTTCTGCACTCTCTCGATTTCAGCCATTCTTGCATTCGAAGCTTCTTCTCCAAGCTCCTCCTGCTGTTCAAGTGATCCAAGGCCTTCAACCCTTCCGATCTTCCTTCATTTTACTTCTTCGACCACCAATCATGTCTGGTAAGGGCTTTCCTCTATGTTTTCGTGATTTACTTGCTGTTTGTTCTCCTTTTCTCAAATTCTTTTGTTTGCAATCGTTTTAGACGAAGCTAGTTCTGAGGCTAGGGCTCCTTTCATTTTCGAATTTGCTGTCAATGAGATCTCTGAGGCTTCATATGAGGTTGCCCTTAGAGATGGGTGTATTACCTCAGATTGGGAACCTCGTTTTCTGTATGAGTCTCAACCCGCTGTCAGAAGGAAGCACATCATTACGCCTCCTCGGGCAGGGGAAGTGTTCGTCTCCGCCGGATAAATAAGCGCCGGGATTCGGTTCCCCTTCTGCGGAAATATGGTGGAGATGTGCAACTTCTACAAAACGCATCCTCGTACCTTCTCTCCACACGCCATCCGCGTGTGGAATGCCTTCCAATTCTTATGCCACCGCCAGCAGTGGACGTACAGTCTACTGCTATTCCGCGCTTTTTAGGGCATGAAGTGCAACAAAGCTGGTGTCTGCTCCTTCTCCCCCCGACTCCCCAAGTGGACAAAGGAACAACTTTCACGTTTTGGCTGGGACAGCGAGACTTGGAAGTTCCACAAGGATCGGATACTGATACGCGACTCGGGGTCTGACAATAGCGGATGGAAGAAGTACTACTTCTTCGTCCAGCACAGCTCTGTCCCATGGCCTCGATGGGAGGTCGTGGCGGACCCTGCCCCCAAGCTCTTAGACTACACTCAACACCCTCCAAATGGTTCAGCTCTACCGTTGGGGAGACAACTTCATACCCCTCGACGCCAACAAGCTCCGGGAGAAGGACCTGATCATTATCGGAGTCCGACTCCTTGACTCTGTTTCCAAGGATTTGGTCATCTGGGTAATATTTCTAACTATCTTATTTTTTACCTTTGCAGCTAAGAAGGCTTCTCTACTGACCCATCTCATTATGAAGCAGGGAGAGACTGATGCCGTCCAGAGTGGCTCCAAGCGGAAGCGAAAGCTGGTGAAGAAAGGTGCTTCTTCTTCCACTCCTATGTCTGCTGCTCCTCCCACCGAAGAGCAGGTCGGGGCCAAGAAGGCCAAGAGGGGGGAGATAGATCGGGCCTTCGGGGCCACTACTGTCGAGGAAGGTAAGCGCGTTCGTCGTGCAATTAAACGATATAAGAAATTAGTTCCCAAGGAATTTATCCCCGCTGATCGGGAGTCGCGGGTTCGGGAAATTAAATATATCCTTCAAGGAGAGGTCCCCCGCGTTCTCAAGGCGGGATATTATAACTTCCATGGGAAAGACCAGCATGTCAAACGTCAAATTCTCTGGTGTCCTGGCGGAATTATTCCTGATCATGTTCGTCCTGCCACCACAGGTCCCTCGGACACTCCTGTCCCGACGGAGGCTGTTATTCAAGCGGAGACTGCAGCTCCGCAAGAACTGATGCTGGAGGATGTCCCGGCGGAAGCTCAGTTCCGTCGGGTGACTGATTTGGAGGCCTCTCCTTCTGCCGAGGAGCCTGACGAGGGGGGCCTGCTTCCCCGCGGAAGGTCGGGGTCAAGGAGCATGGGGCCCGCTGTGAGGGACGTGTCCCGGAGTCCTCCTCCTGCTTTCCGTACTCCTACTCCTGAGCTTCCTCCGATCGAGGTAGCTCCTCCCGTCGATGATGCCGAGGTTATCCCTCGTCTTCCGATGGATGATGTTTACAAGATCTACACCCCCGACCAGGCAACGGCTCCCTGGCGTCCTATCGAATCCCTCCGAGGGTTTTCAATCCGACGGGATAATCTTCAGCCCGACTTGGCCCTGCATCTGCTGGCAGGGTCAATTCCTCCCTCTTTGAGACAGCCGCTTTACTTGACGCGGGAGGACATCGAAGAGGAATTTCGCGCTATGGCCGTCCGTCGGATGGAGGTAACACTTTACCTTTGTTTGTTTCCTTCATCTCTGCTTTCGAGTATTGAATTCTTTATCCATTTCCCTTTCGCCTTAGGAAACTGCGGACCAGCAGCGTTGTTTCGCCATCGCCTTGGCTCTGAAGAGCGCTTTGGAGGAGGCTGAAGCTAGGTCGGACCCTGATGCCTTAGCCAAACTTCAGGTGGAGCTCGACGAGGCGGTGGCGGCCAAGAATAAGATGGCCAAGGAGAAGGGTCTCCTCGACAACATGGCTTCGGACCTGCTTAAGAAGGTTCAAGATCATGAGGCTGTCATGCGTCGGGAGCGGAAGATGGTCCAGGTGGAGCAGCAGCGGAATGAGGCGGAGAAGAAGCAGCTCATTCGTGAGAAGGACGTCTTCGCGGATCTTCTCGCGGAGGCCAAGGCGAGGTCTGAGGCGGAGAGGGCTGAGTTCTCTGCCAAGCTAGCTGAGACAAAGGCTCAAGGCCTCGAGGAGGGCCGCCTACAGGGCCGCGGGGAGTATCGGAACTCCGAAGAGTTTAAGGTGGCTGCTGTAGAGTTCTGCAAGTCCGAGATGGAGGATGTCTTATACAACGCCGTTGAAGAGCTCTATACAGCCTACCCGGATTCCATCGACTTCACGAAGTCCGAGACTCTCGCCCCCGTCGCGGAGAAGTACTTCAACCTCCCCGCGGAGAGTGAAGAGGCCGCTACCGTGGACCCGACTCCGCCAGCTGCGGAGCTTCTGCCCAGGCCCCTCCGAACCTTGCTCCCTCCGGTGCTGTTGAGGATCCATCTTCCAACAAGGACCAAGTCTAATGTTACATCTTTTAGTCCTTGTAGTCTTTCTCCTTCGTTTTTTGTATCCGAACTCCTAGGCCTTCGAGCCTTTATATAAGGAATTTCTTTCATCTGTTTTGGTCTCGATAATTATTTGCGCTTATCTAAAGCGGCTTTAAATTCGTTACTCAGAACGTTCCGATGCACCATTTGAGATGACTCCATACGTCCTTCCGACGCTTTACTCGGGACTTCACCATTTAAGGTTTCTCGTCCAATCGGGACTTCACCACTTAAGGTTTCTCGTCCAATCGGGACTTCACCACTTAAGGCTTCTCGTCCAATCGGGACTTCACCACTTAAGGTTTCTCGTCCAATCGTGCATCATTAAGATGGCTTCATCGTACCCTTTGAGGCTTTTATTGCGTCTTTTCAGACGACTTTAGTCATACCCTTTAAGGGATTTTATCGCGTCCTTGCCAGACGACTTTCGCGGACCTGTTAAGGCTTTTTCGTACCCGTTAAGGCTTTTGGCCGCATCATATAGACGACTTACACGGACCCATCAGGGCCTTTTCGTACCTAGGCTTTTGGTTGCATCATATAGACGACTTACATGTACCCCGTAGGGCTTTTGTCCGTACCTGTTAAGGCTTTTGGCCGCATCATATAGACGACTTACGCATACCTCGGAAGGCTTTTATCGTACCTTGGAAGGCTTTTGTCGCGTCATCGGATCTTATTGATAGACAATTTGCGCCATTCGCGGCGTCTTAATATCAAACATGATACTTCTTCAAGTGTTCGCCACTGAAGGAATGCTTCAACGTCTTGCCATCAAGGACCTCTAGCTTGTATGCATTGGGTGCTGGCATCCCTACGATCTTGTAAGGTCCCTCCCATTTTGGCAATAGTTTGTTGATCCGATCTTGATGAACGAACTCGTTCCTCCGCCAGACAAGTTCTCCCACGAAGAATTGTCGGGACCTGACACGCCGATTGTAATATCGGGCTGTTGCCAGACGCATTCGGGCCTGAACTTCATCAGCCTTCCATCTTTTCTCCTCGAGCAAGTCTAAGTCTAGACGCCTAATTTCCTCATTTGTCAGAGGCTCGTAATATTTCGCGCGATGGGACGCCACCGCTATTTCCACGGGAGCGACTGCCTCCGTGCCATAGACCAGGCCAAACAGAGTTTCTCCTGTCGATTGCTTGGGTGTTGTTCTCACAGCCCACAACACGTTTTCGAGCTCATCCAGCCAATGGCCCTGCAAGTCATAGACTCTCTTCTTCAAGCCATCCATCACGATCTTGTTGGCTGATTCCACCTGGCCATTGGTTTGAGCGTGGTGGACTGAAGCGGTCCGATGTTCGATGTTCAACTCCTCCAGGTACTCCTTCAACTGAGTCCCATTGAACGGAGGGCCGTTGTCGCTGATCAACACTCGAGGGACCCCATACCGGGATATGATATGAGTTTGAAGGAACTTGAGGATCTGCTGCCCGTCGTCCTGGCCAATGCCTTAGCCTCTATCCATTTTGAGAAGTAATCGATGGCCACGAGCAAATACTTGCACTGACCTTTCGCTTGGGGAAGAGGTCCCACCAAGTCAATCCCCCATTGTGCGAAGGGCCATGCACTCCTGATGGGCATTAAGTCCGCGGCGGGAGCCACGATGTTTGGAGTGTACCTCTGGCATGCATCACAGGATCGGACCATTGCTGTCGCCTCCTTGTTCATCGAGGGCCAATAGTAGCCTAAGTTCAGCGCCTTCCTCACAAGAGATCGGGCCCCCTCATGACAGGCCGCGACTCCCTCGTGAAGCTCCCTCAGGATCCGATTCGTGTCAGGTTCCGCCACGCATTTTAGAAAAGGCTTTACATACCCTTTTTTGTACAATTGGTTATCTACCATCGCGTAGTTGTCCGCAATCCGACGCAACCTGACAGCTGCCACCTTATCATCGGGGAGTGCCCCCGTAGTCAGGTATGTGACCATCGGGGTCATCCAAGTGGGCTTCTCTTCTTCCTCCGATCCTGTCTCAATAGTGCAGATCTCCGCTGGATCTATGTTCGAGATAATCACCTTCTCTAGGAAATGCACCTTCCGATTCTCCTCGGGGGCCACTCCCAAAGCAAACTTGCTTAAGGCATCTGCTTCCGCGTTTTCTTCCCTCGGGATCGCCTCGATATCGAAGCTTTTGAAGCTTCCCTTCAAAGTCTGCACCTCGTGCAAATACTTCTTCATTGTCGGGCTCCTGGCTTCGTAATTCCCCTGGACTTGATTTACAACCAAGCTGGCGTCGCACTTCACTTTTAAATGATCGACCCCCGTACCCTTAGCAATCTTGAGACCCGTGATGAGAGCCTCGTATTCTGCTTCATTGTTGGTGGCTTTGAACGTCAACGCCAAGGCATATTGTAGGGGCTCGCCTCCGCCGGGCGGTATCAATACGAATCCTGCCCCCGAGCCTTCTACACTTGATGAACCATCCGTATACATCTCCCAGGTGTTCTCCTCATTTGGCTGTTCTGGCTGCTGTTCTGTTGTCGGGACTTCCTCCATGGTTGCCCCCTCTGCGGGACCCGTTACTTCCAGATCGGGTGCCGTAGACTCGGCTATAAAATCTGCCAACGCCTGGCCCTTAATAGCGGTTCTCGGAGCGAAATGAATACGAAACTCCGTTAGCTCGATGGCCCATTTCACCAGTCTTCCCGACGCCTCCGGTCGGTTCAAAAAGTGCTTCAGGGGCTGATTAGTCAATACCGTGACTTCATGGGCATGGAAGTAAGCTCGTAGTTTTCGAGCGGCAATAATCAACGCGAAGAGATACTTCTCAATAGCGGGATAGTTTATTTCAGACTTGGCAAACGCCTTGCTTACATAATAGATAGGCACTTGGTTGCCCTTGACAATCAAAACAGAACTAACAGCCACATCAGAAACAGCCAAATAGAGATAAAGCGGCTCGCCTGGAACTGGTTTTGCCAACGGCGGAAGGGTACGGAGGTGCTGCTTGAGTGCCTGGAACGCCTCCTCGCACTTGTCGGTCCATTCGAACTTCTTGTGGGCCCTCAGCACATCAAAAAATGGCATGGCTCGGTCACTCGCCTTGGATAGGAAGCGATTCATCGCGGCCAACCAGCCATTCAGCACCTGAACCTCCCGATGAGTCTTCGGGGACTGCATCTCCTCAATTGCTCGCAGCTTCTCAGGGTTTACCTCGATTCCTCTCTGGCTCACCATGAACCCTAGGAACTTCCCCGAGTTCACCCCAAAAGCACATTTGTCGGGGTTCAGCCGAACCTGATGGAACTTCATCCGCTCAAACGCCGCCGCCAAGTTCTGGACATGGTCTCCTGCCTGTCGGGACTTCACCAGCATGTCATCCACATACGCCTCCATGGTTTTCCCCAGCATGTCTCCAAACAGCTTGTTCACCATCCGCTGGTAAGTTGCTCCGGCATTGATCAATCCAAAGGGCATCACGTCGTAGTGGTAGACGTCACTGTCGGCATAGAAAGCCGTATGGGGGGCATCCTCCTTCGCCATCTTGATCTGGTTGTATCCGGAATAGGCATCCATGAAGCTCAGCAGTTCATGTCCCGATGTAGCATCCACCAGCTGGTCAATCCTCGGAAGCGGGTAGCAATCCTTCGGGCAGGCCTTGTTCAAGTCGCGGAAATCGACACACATCCGCCACTTCCCGTTACTCTTTCGCACTAGGACTGGATTAGCAACCCAAGTCTGGAATCGGAGCTCCTTGATGAATCCAGCGTCAAGCAGTCTGCCCACCTCTTGCTGGATCGCGATCCTCTTGTCCGCGCCCATCGGACGCCTTCTCTGCGCGATAGGCTTGATCGCGGGGTCTATCTTCAGCTCGTGCACTATCACGTCGGGGCTGATTCCTGGCATATCACTCGGGGACCAGGCAAACAGCTCCTTAAACTCCTTCAGGAGCTCGATCAGTTCTCGGGCTCTTTCTTCCGACAAAGCAGACCCGATCTTCACCTTCCTCTGCGGTCCATCAATCTCAACCTCCTTCAGGTCCTCCATGGGGGCGGGACGCCCATACTCCTCTCGAGGATCGGCATCAGTCTGAAGGACAGTCATGGCTTCCCTCCTTCTCCTTCGGGTAGCATTAACATAGCATTTTCGCGACGCCACTTGATCACCCTTGACCTCTCCAACTCCGTTGTCAGTCGGGAACTTCATCTTTTGGTGGACCGTCGAGGCGACTGCCATGAGAGGGTTGATAGTGGTCCTCCCGATAATAGCGTTGTATGCCCTCGCAGACTCCACTACGACGAAATCTACGTCTCGCTTCTCCATCTTCCAGCCACTACCAAACTCTACTGGTAAGGTAATCATTCCCAACGGGTAAGAAGTGGAACCAGAGAATCCCACCATCGGGAAGTCCACCTGTGTCAGGTCCTTTTTCGTCTTTCCCATGGCTTCCAGAGCGTCCATGAAAAGGATGTCGGAAGAGCTCCCTCCGTCTATCAGGATCCGCTTCATCTCGAATCCATCTACGTCCAGGGTCACGACCAAGGCGTCGTCGTGAGGGCTCTCCACACCTACTAGATCTTCCGCCGAGAAAGAAATCACCATTTCCTCCTTCAGAGTCCACGACCGGGACCTTTTGCCTAACACCACCGCGGCAGATATACGGGAAGCGTAGTTCTCCCGAGAAGCAGAGGTATCACCTCCCGCCGCCATTCCTCCGTGGATGACGTTGATAGTTCCCCGCCTCTCCTTGCGGGCACCCGATCCTGAGGCTTCTTGCTCAACCTTCTTCTTCTTCGAGGATCGGTCGCGGGACTTGGAACGGGACCACGACCGACTTTTGGAGCGAGATCGGCACCTTCCCCTTCCGACAAACTCTTTTAACTTCCCTTTTTGGATCAGCTTCTCAATTTCCTTCTTCAGCTCCCGACAGTTTTCAGTGTCGTGGCCATTGGCTCGATGGTAGCGACAATAACGGTCAGGGCGGCCTCCTAGAAATTCGCCTTCTTTTCTCGGAGGGTATCGGGCGAGACCCTGCCGATCCATCACAGCTAACACAGAAGTCATCGAGCTATTGATGGGAACGGCCCGACCTTCTCGATTGTCCTTCCTATGGGGACGCTTATCTTCTCTTTTCTCGGGGCGACCACGGTTTCTACTCCCCTCCGATTTGTCGCTCCCTTTGCGCTCATCCGACAGCTTGGACGATGGTTTTCCCCTTCCCGACCTCGGGGGATCGAGCTCTCCGGCAGCAATCTTCGACTCCTGGACGTCGATTTGTTGTTTCACCCTCTCTTGTAGGGCCTCCATACTCCACACAGCTTTCGCAGCTACACTGTGCATCAGGTCGGAACCGTACGGAGCGCTCAAGTTCCGCAGGAAAGTACGGATGGTCTCTCCCTCCGATATCTCTTCATCGATCTCTGCGGCACTGGCAGTGAATCGTTGGTATGCCAACGATTCGTCGGGCCTCTGCACCACCTGGGTCAGGGACCTTACACTCTTCAGAAGGCGCCTCCGACCTTGATACTGTTTGATAAACCGATCGTGCATGTCCGCCCAGCACGTAATGCATCCTGGTGGGAGGCTGAAAAACCAAGTCATGGCCCTTTCTCCCAAAGTAATCGGGAACAGCGAACACACGAGGTCGTCGTTCGAGGTCCTTCCCATGCAAGCCTGGACATGTCTCTGAACATGGCGAACCGGGTCTCCTTCACCATCGTACTCCTTGATGGTCGGGATGCCTAGCCCTGGCGGGGCGACCGTATCCAACAGCCGCGGATGAAAGGATGGCTGGATCGATCCCTTAACTCCGATGTCATCTGCTTCTGGTCACCCATGCAGATGTTGACGATCTTCACCACCTGATCGGGGGTGATGGGGCCATTCAGGGGAATGGTCCTGTTTTGCACCGGTCCTGGGCCGTCGACCACAAATTTCTCCAGGTGCGCCGGTTCTTTACCCTTACTCCTGGGCGGAACCTCCTGAACCTCTTGTTCTTCTGGGACCACCCTCGGGGGGGGGGGGGGGGGGGGGTGGAGGTAATTCTTCTCGCGGAGGCAACTCCTCCGCCCTCCTGGCGGCCTCTCTCTTATCCAGCAAGGCTTCCATGGCAGCCAAGAACATGGGCATAGCATCCGCTACTGCCTTGGCCAATTCCGAGTTCGAAGAAGACCCTTCTTCCCTTCGCGGGACTCTTTCCCCTCCGTGGCCCACAGGGTTTGGGGGAGCCTCATCTTCATCCCTACGCGGGATATCCTGCCTGTTCATCTCCGTGTCTCGGACTGAGACCTCATAACCGTCACCCTGCCCCCCTGTCTGTGAAAGAGCGGGGTTCTCACCTTGTTCAGCAACACGTTCTGGCAACTGGGAATTCATAGTTCCTGCGGGACGGGAACTGCCAGCCTGAACTTGCTTCTTCTTGCCACCACCGGCCATTGATCTGGTAGAAGCTATCTTGACTTTTCGTAAGATTCCCACAGACGGCGCCAATGTTGGATCACGGGCGAAGCTCCGTTACGTCCTTGACGGAATGCTCTGGACTCCTGGGCTCCGCGTAATCCTGCAAAAGGGGATGACCTGGGTGGTGACCCAGAATCCCTCTCCGATGCTTAAATGAGTATATGATCAATGGGGTGGCAGCAATAATCTAAATGCGTATTAGATGATTCTGGTTTTCTGAGGTAACTTCCTCCTTTATATAGGAGGAGAAGTTACTCAGTTACCTGTGGTCATGATTGGCCGTTTTGCCCATGATTCCGTGTATCTCGCCACGATTCTGTATATCTCGTTAGGGATTCCGTAGATTTCGCCCCACGCTCCGCGTATCTTACCCATACTCCGCGTATCTCGGGCACGCCCTGCGTATCTCGGGGAGCTTATCTATATCTTTAACCGTCTCCCACTACTCTATCTAGTAGGCGGGTTTCTCGGTCTTTGTCCTCTGATCACAAGTCACGACTCCTGTCGGGGACTCCAGAGTTGTCTCATTCTAGGTCACCACCCAGGACCTTCAGTCTCTACGGGACAGGTCCTGCCTCTGCGGGGCTTTATTATCGGGGCCTTTACTAAGGCATATTGGGGCCTGCTCAGAGGCTTCTTGTCGGGAGCATCTAGCTCATGTGTCGGGGCCGCCATCATCGGGACCCTTCATATTGGGCCTTTGGGCCCCCCAGGCCTTTCACGAGGCCCACTGGACCTATTCGCCGTCCACTGGCTGTTAACGGGCTAACGATTACATCGGAACCCATCAGTTCCCACCATTGTCGTCGTACGCTTCGTTAGATACTTTGGCCTATATCCCCCGTCGTACGTCCATGGCCCGTACATCGGAAATCCCGGTCGAGCTGAGGATGCTACTATATATTTCTCGCTTACACTGATTGATAGTATGACCAAGGTGACCGCAACCATAACACAAATCGGGAAGTCGCTCGTACTTAATTTTAGCCCATAATTCTTCACCACTATCATTAGAAGCCTGGGAAAAGAGGTTTGGATGAATCTTAGGAACCCCCTAACATATCCATCATCTCCACCTATATCCACCTATTGGTAATTTGGTACTGGTAACTGGGGAGATAGAAGAACTGAAGAAGGAAGAATATATATCTATCTATATTTATATCTATATCTACTATATTATATTAATTCGGTATCGGAAGCCCTCTGGTCGACACGTGGACAGTCCACGCGGTCAGTGTTTGCTAATTTAATCGGTATTTAATAGGGGTTCTCTAAATTTAGATATATAATATTGATTGGTTGAAAATTAAGAAATATTTTATTTCCTATTTTGGTCTCTACGCAATTTATAGAAACAAATTAATTAAAAGTTTCCATTTAAATATTAAATCTATACAGTTTGGTTCCGGAAGACCGTAGGCCGCCACGTAAGCAATGTGTATAAACAAAAAAAACAAATAAACAATACATAATTTAGGAAGAAATATACAAAAACTCACGGCAAATAAATTAATATAAGCTCTATAATTATATATCTATATGATCCACAATATATACTATTAAGAATTATATTAATTACATTACATAATTCACGGCAACATTCACTATATAAATGGGTGTAGAAGGTGAATCACTATATAATATGATATAAAAAAACCACCTAAAAATATACTCATAATTAATAAATATATATATGAAGAGCAAAACCCTACTATGATATTCCCTAAATAATAAAACCCTACACGTTTCTTTTATTATAATTGGAAATAATGTATTATATTAATTAATTATTTCTATAATAATATAGTAAATAATAAATAGATCTACATTAAATATTTTAATTTTTTCTGACTGCATTAAATATCTATCAGGACTCCAAAATTTATTGTATAGAAATACATAACCATATAATTCTGTATATATTCATAAAACCTCATTCATACTTTCATTGAATATTGTTCGTGGTGCTTTGATTATGAAGCTCCTTTAGTTATTAAATTGTTCATAGTCATTAGAGTTTGAGACTCTGTCAAAATTGTTCTCATTACTGAAATGTGAATATTTCTTATATTCTCAAGATTTCTTACTTATGATGGGTTCCGATGTAATCGTTAGCCCCGTTAACAGCCAATGGACGGCGAGTAGGTCCAGTGAGCCTCGTGAAAAGCCTGGAGGGCTCAGAAGCCCAGTACGAAGGGTCCCGACTTCGGCGGTCCCGATATATGAGCTGAATGCTCCCGACGAGAAGCCTCTGAGCAGGCCCCGATATGCCTTAGTAAAGGCCCCGATAATAAAGCCCCGCGGAGGCTGGACCTGTCTCGTGAGACAAAAGGTCCTGGGTGGTGACCTAGAATGAGATAACTCTGGAGTCCCCGACAGAAGTTGGGACTTGTGATCAGAGGATAAGACCGAGAAACCCGCCTACTAGATAGAGTAGTGGGAAGACGGTTAAAGATATAGATAAACTCCCCCGAGATACGCAGGGCGTGCCCGAGATACTCGGAGAGTGTGCAAGATACGCGGAGCGTGGGGCGAGATATATGGAATCCCGAACGAGATATACGGAATCGTAGCGAGATATGCGGAATCATGGTAAATCGGCCAATCACGGTCACAGGTAACTGAGTAGCTTCCTCTCCTATATATAGGAGGAAGTTACCTCAGAAAACGATCTATCTAATACGCACTTAGATTACTGCTGCCACCCCATTGATCATATACTCATTTAAGCATCAGAGAGGGATTCTGGGTCACCACCCAGGTCATCCCCTTTTGCAGGATTACGCGGAGCCCAGGAGTCCAAGCTTTCCGTTAAGGACGTAACGGAGCTTCGCCCGTGATCCAACATTGACGCCATCTGTGGGAACCTAACAAAAAGCCAAAATAGTTTCTACCAGATCAATGGCCGGTGGTGGCAAGAAGAAGCAAGTTCAGGCCGGCAGTTCTCGCCCCGCTGGAACTGTCAATTCCCCGTTGCTGGAACATGTTGCTGAACAAGGTGAGCACCCTGCTGTTTCTCAGACAGGAGGGCATGGTGATGATGAGGTCTCAGTCCGAGACACGACGGTGGACAGGCAAGACATTCCGCGAAGGGATGTGGATGCCCCTCCAAATACGGTGGTGCACAGAGAGGAAATCCCGCGGAGGGAGGTAGGTTCTTCCTCAAACTCGGAGCTGGCCAAGGCAGTGGCAGATGCTATGCCTATGTTCTCGGCAGCCATGGAGGCTCTGTTGGACAAGAGAGAGGCCGCCAGGAGGGCGGAGGAATTGCCCCCGCGAGAAGAGCTGCCGCCACCCCCTCCAAGGGTGGTTCCAGAAGAACAAGAGGTTCAGGAGATTCAGCCCAGGAATAAGGGCAAGGAGCCCGCGCACTCGGAGAAGTTCGTGGTTGATGGTCCCAGACAAGTGCAGCACAGGACCATTCCCCTGAAAGGTCCCATCACCCCTGATCAGGTGGTGAAAATCGTCAGCATCTGCATGGGCGATCAGAAGCAAATGACATCGGAGCTGAGGGATCGATCCAGTCATCCTTTCGTTCCGCGACTGATAGATACCGTCGCCCCGCCCGGGCTAGGTATACCAACCATCAAGGAGTATGATGGTGAAGGAGACCCGGTTCGCCATGTTCAGAGACATGTCCAGGCCTGTATGGGTAGGACTTCGAATGACGACCTTATATGTTCCCTGTTCCCGATCACCTTGGGAGAAAGGGCCATGACATGGTTCTTCAGCCTACCGCCGAGAAGCATTACCTGC
Source organism: Clarkia xantiana subsp. parviflora (assembly GCA_036873135.1). Lineage (NCBI taxonomy): Eukaryota > Viridiplantae > Streptophyta > Magnoliopsida > Myrtales > Onagraceae > Clarkia > Clarkia xantiana. The sequence continues at coordinate 38,870,439 of JAPTYO010000008.1, forward strand.
TGGGCCGATATGCACGACCGCTTCATCAAGCAATATCAAGGTCGTAGGCGTCTCCTGAAGAGCGTGAGGTCCCTGACCCAGGTGGTGCAGAGATCCGATGAATCGTTGGCATACTACTACCAACGGTTCACTGCTAGTGCGGCGGAGATCGACGAGGAAATATCGGAGGGAGAGACTATCCGCACATTCCTTCGGAACTTGACTGCTCCTTATGGCTCCGACTTGATGCATAGTGTGGCCACGAAGGCTGTGTGGAGCATGGAGGCCCTGCAGGCGAGGGTGAAACAGCAAATCGACGTGCAGGAGTCGAAAATTGCTGCTGGAGAGCTAGATCCTCCGAAGTCAGGAAGAGGAAAGCCATCGTCCAAGCTGTCGGATGATCGCAAAGGGAGCGAAAAATCGGAGGGAAATAGGGGTCGTGGTCGCCCCAAGAGAAGGGAGGATAGGCGTCCTCCGAAGAAGGATAACCGCGAGGGTCGTAGTGTTCCCATCAACAGCTCGATGACCTCCGTGCTGGCTGTGATGGATCGGCAGGGTCTCGCCCGATACCTCCCCCGAGGAAAGAAGGCGAGTTCTTGGGAGGCCGCTCCGATCGTTACTGTCGGTACCATCGAGCCAATGGTCACGATACGGATAATTGTCGGGAGCTGAAGAAGGAGATAGAGAAGCTGATCCAGAAGGGGAAGCTGAAGGAGTTCGCCGGAAGGGGACGGTGCCGATCCCGCTCTAAAACTCGGTCGCGATCTCGCTCCAAGTCCCGGGATCGATCCCCAAAGAAGAAGAAGGTCGAGCCAGAAGCCTCCGGTTCTGGTGCCTGTAAGGAGAGGCGGGGAACCATTAACGTCATTCACGGAGGAATGGCAGCGGGAGGAGACACCTCCGCTTCTCGGGAGAATTATGCTTCCCGGATCTCTGCTGCTGTGGTGCTAGGCAAGAGGTCCCGGTCGTGGACTCTGAAGGAAGAGATGGTGATTTCTTTCTCGGCGGAAGATTTGGTAGGCGTGGAGAGCCCTCACGACGACGCCTTGGTCGTGACCCTGGACGTGGACGGATTCGAGATGAAGCGAATCCTGATAGATGGAGGAAGCTCTTCCGACATTCTATTCATGGATTCCTTAGAAGCCATGGGCAAGACGAAGAAGGACCTGACGCAGGTGGACTTCCCGATGGTGGGATTCTCTGGTTCCACTTCCTACCCGTTGGGAATGATTACCTTACCGGTGGAGTTTGGTAGCGGCTGGAAGATGGAGAAACGAAATGTGGATTTCGTCGTAGTAGAGTCTGCGGGGGCGTACAACACTATTATCGGGAGGACCACCATCAACCCCCTCATGGCAGTCGCCTCGACAGTCCACCAGAAGATGAAGTTCCCGACTGACAACAGAGTCGGGGAGGTCAAGGGTGACCAGGTGGCGTCACGAAAGTGTTATGTTAACGCCACCAGAAGGAGAAGGAGGGAAACCATGACTGTCCTTCAGACTGATGCTGATCCTCGAGAGGAGTATGGGCGTCCCGCCACCATGGAAGATCTGAAGGAGGTTGAGATTGATGGACCTCAAAGGAAGGTGAAGATCGGGTCTGCTCTGTCGCAGGAGAGAGCCTGAGAGTTGATCGAGCTCCTGAAGGAGTTCAAGGAGCTGTTTGCCTGGTCCCCGAGTGATATGCCAGGAATCAGCCCGACGTGATAGTGCACGAGCTGAAGATTGATCCCGCGATTAAACCTATCGCGCAGAGGAGGCGTCCGATGGGCGCGGACAAGAGGATCGCGATCCAGCAGGAGGTGGGCAGACTCCTCGACGCTGGATTCATCAAGGAGCTCCGATTCCAGACTTGGGTCGCTAACCCGGTCCTGGTGAGAAAGAGTAACGGGAAGTGGCGGATGTGTGTCGACTTCCGCGACTTGAACAAGGCCTGCCCGAAGGACTGCTACCCGCTCCCGTGGATTGATCAGTTGGTGGATGCCACATCGGGACACGAGCTGTTGAGCTTCATGGATGCTTATTCCGGGTATAACCAGATCAAGATGGCAAAGGAGGATGCCCCCCATACGGCCTTCTATGCCGATAGTGACGTCTATCACTACGACGTAATGCCCTTCGGATTGATCAATGCCGGAGCAACTTACCAGCGGATGGTGAACAAGTTGTTCGGGGACATGCTGGGAAAGACCATGGAGGCGTATGTGGATGACATGCTGGTGAAGTCCCGACAGGCAGGAGACCATGTCCAAAACTTGGCGGCGGCGTTTGAGCGGATGAAGTTTCATCAGGTTCGGTTGAACCCAGACAAGTGCGCTTTCGGGGTGAACTCGGGGAAATTCCTAGGGTTCATGGTGAGCCAGAGAGGAATCGAGGTGAATCCTGAGAAGCTGCGAGCAATCGAGGAGATGCAATTTCCGAAGACCCATCGGGAGGTTCAGGTGCTGAATGGCCGGTTGGCCGTGATGAATCGATTCCTATCCAAGGCAAGTGACCGAGCCATGCCATTTTTTGACGTGCTAAGGGCCCATAAGAAGTTCGAATGGTCCGACAAGTGCGAGGAGGCATTCCAAGCACTCAAGCAGCACCTCCGTACCCTCCCGCCATTGGCGAAACCGGTTCCAGGCGAGCCGCTTTATCTCTATTTGGCTGTTTCTGAAGTTGCTGTTAGTTCTGTTTTGATTAAGATTGTCAAGGGCAACCAAGTGCCTGTCTATTATGTAAGCAAGGCGTTTGCCAAGTCTGAAATAAATTATCCCGCTATTGAGAAGTATCTCTTTGCGTTGATTGTTGCCGCTCGAAAGCTACGACCTTACTTCCATGCCCACGAGGTTACGGTGTTAACTAATCAGCCCTTGAAGCACTTTTTGAACCGACCGGAGGCGTCGGGGAGATTGGTGAAATGGGCCATCGAGCTTACGGAGTTCCGTATTCATTTCGCTCCGAGAACCGCTATTAAGGGCCAGGCATTGGCAGATTTTATAGCTGAGTCTACGGCACCCGATCTGGAAGAAGCGGGTCCCGCAGAGGGGGCAAACATGGAAGTCCCGATAGCAGAACAGCCAGAACAGCCAAATGAGGAGAACACTTGGGAGATGTACACTGATGGTTCATCAAGTGTAGAAGGATCGGGGGCAGGATTCATATTGATACCGCCCGGTGGAGGCGAGTCCCTGCGATATGCCCTGGCCTTAACGTTTAAGGCCACCAACAATGAAGCGGAGTATGAGGCTCTCATCACGGGCCTTAAAATCGCTAAAGGAACAGGAGTCGATCACTTAAGAGTGAAGTGTGATGCCAGCTTGATCGTAAATCAAGTCCAGGGGAACTATGAAGCCAAGAGCCCGACAATGAGGAAGTATTTGCACGAGGTGTAGACTTTGAAGGGAAGCTTCAAAAGCTTCGACATCGAGGCGATCCCAAGAGAAGAGAATGCGGAGGCAGACTCCTTAAGCAAGTTTGCTTTGGGAGTAACCCCCGAGGAAAATCGGAAGGTGCACTTCTTGGAGAAGATGATTATCTCGACCATCGATCCCTCGGAAGTATGTGCTATTGAGGCAAGATCGGACGGAAAAGAAGAGCCCACCTGGATGACCCCGATAGTCACGTACCTGACTACGGGGGCACTCCCCGATGATAAGATGGCAGCTGTCAGGTTGCGTCGGATTGTGGACAACTACGTGATGGTGGACAACCAGTTATACAAGAGGGGGCATGTAAAGCCTTTTCTGAAGTGTGTAGCGGAGCCTGACACGAATCAGATCCTGAGAGAATTGCACGAAGGAGTCGCGGCCTGTCATGAAGGGGCCCGATCTCTTGTGAGGAAGACGCTGAATTTGGGCTACTATTGGCCTTCGATGAACAAGGAAGCTACAGCAATGGTTCAATCCTGTGATGCGTGCCAGAGATACGCTCCGAATATCGTGGCTCCTGCCGCGGACTTGATGTCCATCAGGAGTGCTTGGCCCTTCGCGCAGTGGGGCATCGACTTGGTGGGACCTCTTCCACAAGCAAAAGGTCAGTGCAAGTATTTGCTCGTGGCCATTGACTACTTCTCGAAGTGGATAGAGGCTAAGGCATTGGCCAAGACGACGGGGCAGCAGATCCTCGAGTTCCTTCAAACTCAGATCATATCCCGGTATGGGGTTCCTCGAGTGTTGATCAGCGACAATGGCCCTCCGTTCAATGGGGCTCAGTTGAAGGAGTACCTGGAGGAATTGAACATTGAACATTGGACAGCTTCCGTCCGCCATGCCCAGACCAATGGCCAAGTAGAATCAGCCAACAAGATCGTGATGGATGGCTTGAAGAAGAGAGTCTACGCCTTGCAGGGCCATTGGCTGGATGAGCTTGAAAACGTGATGTGGGCTGTTAGAACAACACCCAAGCAATCGACGGGGGAAACTCCGTTTGGCCTGGTCTATGGCACGGAGGCAGTCGCTCCCGTGGAAATAGCGGTGGCGTCCCATCGCGCGAAATATTACGAACCTCTGACGAACGAGGAATTGAGACGTCTAGACTTAGACTTGCTCGAGGAGAAAAGGTGGAAGGCTGATGAAGTTCAGGCTCAGATGCGTCTGGCAACGGCCCGATATTATAATCGGCGTGTCAAGTCCCGACAATTCTTCGTTGGAGAACTTGTTTGGCGGAGGAACGAGTTCGTTCATCAAGATCGGATCAACAAGCTATCGCCCAAATGGGAGGGACCTTACAAGATCGTAGGGATGCCAGCCCCAAATGCGTACAAGCTAGAAGATCTCGATGGCAAGATGTTGAGGCATTCCTTCAGTGGCGCACACTTGAAGAAGTATCATGTTTGATATTAAGCCGCCGCGAATGGCGCAAATTGTCTATCGATAAGATCCGATGTAAGCCTGCTTTGAGTTATTAATGAATAAAAGAAGTTGCCTTTGATCGAATTGCTTTTAGATTTATTCTAACTGTTAGAAAGACGTCCTGAAGGACGCGACAAAAGCCTTCCGAGGTACGACAAAAGCCTTACGAGGTACGAGTAAGTCGCCTTTATGGCGCGACAAAAAGCCTTTCGAGGTACGGACAAAAGCCCTATGGGGTATGAGTAAGTCGTCTTTATGATGCAACCAAAAGCCTAGGTACGAAAAAGCCCTAACGGGTCCGCGTAAGTCGTCTATATGATGCGGCCAAAAGCCTTAAAGGGTACGAAAAAGCCCTAACGGGTCCGCGTAAGTCGTCTATATGATGCGGCCAAAAGCCTTAAAGGGTACGAAAAAGCCCTAACGGGTCCGCGTAAGTCGTCTATATGATGCGGCCAAAAGCCTTAAAGGGTACGAAAAAGCCCTAACGGGTCCGCGTAAGTCGTCTATATGATGCGGCCAAAAGCCTTAAAGGGTACGGAAAAGCCCTAACGGGTCCGCGTAAGTCGTCTATCTGATGCGGCCAAAAGCCTTAAAGGGTACGATTAAAGTCGTCTGGTTAGGCGCGATAAAAGCCCTTAAAGGGTACGATTAAAGTCGTCTGGTTTGGCGCGGTAAAAGTCTTAAGGTGTGAAAACCATCTTAAGTAATGTATAAAATGGCCTTGAAAGGCAGGGATGAGAAACCTCAAAAGGTGAAGTCCCAAGTAGACGAGAAACCTTAAGTGGTGAAGTCTCGAGTTAAGCATCGGAAGGATGTATGAAGTCATCTTAAATGATGCATCGGAACGTTTTAAGTAACGGATCTAAGGTCACTCTAAATAGTGCAAACGATTATCGGGACCAAAACAGATGAGAGAAATTGCTTATATAAAGGCTCAAAGGCCTGAAGGTTCCGATACAAAGAATGAAGGAGGAAAAATTACAAGGACTAAAAGAATAGAGCATTAAGCTTGGTCCTTGTCGGAAGTCGGGTCCTCAGCAGCGTTGGAGGGAGCAAGATTCGGAGGGGCCTGGGCAGAAGGCTCCGCAGTCCGCGAAGCTGGGTCCACGGCATCAGTCTCTTCACTCTCCGCTGGGAGGTTGAAGTACTTCTCCGCGAAAGGGGCGAGAGTCTCGGACTTCTTGAAGTCGATGGAATCCTCGTATGCTGTGTAGAGCTCTTCGACGGCATTGAACAGGACGTTCTCCACCTCGGATTTGCAGAACCCCACAGCATCCGCCTTGAAATCTTCAGAATTCCGATACTCCTCGCGGCCTTGCAGACGACCCTCCTCGCGACCCTGCAGGCGACCTTCCTCGCGGCCCTGAGCCTTGGCCTCAGCCAGCTTGGCCTCGAGCCCCGCCTTGGCCTCCGCGAGAGCTTCCGCAAGAACACCCTTCTCGTGGACGAGCTTCCTTTTCTCTGACTCATTCCGCTGCTGATCCGCCTGGACCATCTTCCGCTCCCGACGCAGGACAGCCTCGTGATCCTAAACCTGATTGAGCAGGCCCGAAGCCATCTCGTCAAGGAGAGTTTTCTCCTTGGCCATCTTATTCATGGCCGCCACAGCCTCGTCGAGGTCCGCCTGGAGCTTGGCCAACGCGTCGGGGTCCGACTTGGCTTGTGCCTCCTCCAAAGCACCCTTCAGAGCCAAGATGAGGCCGAAGCAGCGCTGCTGGTTCGCGGTGTCCTAAGACAAGGGAAAAAGGATTAAAATTCAGAAGTCGGAGACAAGAATAATGAAGAGAATAAAGTAAAGGTGAAATTTTACCTCCATCCGGCGGATAGCCATATCGCGGAGCTCCTCCTCGATGTCCTCCCGCGCCAAGGAGATTGGCCGCCTCAAGGCTGGAGGAACTGACCCTGCCAGCAGATGCAGGGCCAATTCAGGATGAAGGTCTCCCCGTTGGAGTGGGACCCCTTGGAGAGACTCAATTGGGTTCCAGGGAACCGTCTCCTGATCGGGGGTGAAAATCTTGTAAAGATTTTCATCCACCGGGAGAGGAGGGATGACCCTGGAATCTTCAGCGGGAGGAGCCACCTCGGCCGGAGGTTCGGGAGTCGGAGTGCGGAGCTCTGAGGAGGACTCCGGGACACGTCTTCCACGGGGGGCCTCAGGCTGCTTTGACCTGGCCTACGGCGGGGAAGCAGGCCACCTTCATTAGGCTCCTCAGCGGAAGGAGAGGCCTCCAAATCAGTCACCTGACGGAATTGAGCTTCCGTCGGGGTATCCTCCAGCATCGGCACCTGTGGAGTCGCTGCCCGTGCTGGGGTAGCAGCCTGCCTCGGAGTGAGAGCCTCTGATGGACCTGCGGTGGCGGGACGAATAAAGTCAGGAAGAGTACCGCGAGGGCACCAAATGATTTGACGCTCGAGGTGTTGGTCCTTTCCGAAAAAGTTGTAGTATCCCGCCTTGAGAACGCGGGGGGTTTCTCCTCGAAGGATGTATTTGATTTCTCGAACCCGCGATTCCCGATCAGCGGGGATAAACTCCTCAGGAACCAGCTTTTTATATATTTTAATAGCACGACGGACACGCTTACCTACCTCGGTGGTAGTGACCCCGAAGGCTTGGTCAATCTCCTCCCTCCTGGCTCGCTTGGCCACGATCTGCTCCTCGGTCGGAGGGGCAGCAGAAGGAGTGGCGGAAGAGGAAGCTCCCTTCTTCAGCGATTTCCGCTTCCTCTTGGAGCCACCTGGGACGGCATCAGTCTCGCCCTACTTCAACATGAGATGAGTCAGCAGAGATGATTTCTTGGCTGCAAAAATGAAAAGACAAAGCGGTTAGAATTGTTACCCAGATGACTAAATCCTTGGAAACGGAATCAAGGAGCCGGACTCCGATATGAATCAAGTCCTTCTCCACGAGCTTGTTGGCATCGAGGGGAATGAAGGAGTCTCCCCAACGATAGAGCTGGACCATCTGGAGGGTGTTGAGGTCATCCTCAGTGTAGACCCCGAGCTTGGGGGCAGGGTCCGCCTCAACCTCCCATCGGGGCCATGGGACAGAGCTGTTTTGGACGAAGAAGTAATACTTCTTCCATCCGCTGTTGTCGGATCCCGAGTCTCGAATCAGCACCCGATCCTTGTGGAACTTCCAGGTCTCGCTATCCCAGCCGAAACGTGAAAGTTTCTCCTTTGTCCACTTGGGGAGTCAGGGGGAGAAGGAGCAAACACCAGCCTTATTGCACTTCATTCCGTAGAATGTGCGGAAAAGCAGCAGACTGTATGTCCACTGCTGGCGGAGGCACAGAAGTTGGAAAGCATTCCACACGCGGATGGCGTGTGGAGAGAAGGTACAGGGGTGCGTCTTGTAGAAGTTGCACATCTCCACCAGGTTCCCGCAGAAAGGGAATCGAATCCCAGCACTTATCTGCCCGGCGGAGACGAACACTTCTCCCTCTCGAGGCCGCGTGACGATATGCTTCCTCCTGGTGGTGGGCTGAGACTCGTAAGGGAAGCGGGGTTCCCAATCCGAGGTAATGCAGCCTTCTCGGAGAGCAACCTCATACGAGGTCTCAGAGATCTCGTTAACAGCATACTCAAAAGTAAAAGGGATCCGGGCCCCAGAACTAGCCTCGTCTAAAAACGGTTACAAACAAGAGAATTTGAGAAAAGAAGAGCAAACATCAGCAAACCACGAAAACAAAGAAGGAAATCCTTACCAGACATTGTCGATGGATGCTTGGTGAAGATGAAGAAGGATCGGGGAGATTGAAGGCCTTGGATCACTTGAAGAGCAGAAGAACCTTGGAGAAGAAAACTTCGAATTCGAGAATGGCAGAACTTCCAAAAACTGAGAGGGTGAAGAAGAAGTGAATAATGCCAGGGTTTTAGCTTTTATAAGCAAGAAGACAACTGGAAGGATTTAATCTTGACCATAGAAGATGAAACGATTCGATCCTGATCGTCGAGATTAAGAGGATGGTACAGAAGAGACGTGGTGACGTAATAAGTGCTTTTTCAGAAAGCAACAGTCACGCCGATTTAAGCGTCGTTTCATAATCCCCAGCATTTAATGCTGCAGTAACCGAGGAGTCTCCTCGGATTTGGCAACTGCCCAGAGAGTCCAATGGGCCCAAGATAATCATGAGTGAGAAACCCTGTCATACGACAATTGCGCGCAAGGCAAAAGCCTCTGATCGAGATATCAAGAGGCCTGAAGACAAAAGCCTCCGATGGCAATATCGGGAGGTATGGACCTAACAGCCTCCGACGACGAGGTCGAAAGGTCTGGAACTGGAAGACACGACGAACTAAAAGTCCCCCATGTCTTGGGGGCAAATGATGGGTTCCGATGTAATCGTTAGCCCCGTTAACAGCCAATGGACGGCGAGTAGGTCCAGTGAGCCTCGTGAAAAGCCTAGAAGGCTCAGAAGCCCAGTACGAAGGGTCCCGACTTCGGCGGTCCCGATATATGAGCTGAATGCTCCCGACGAGAAGCCTCTGAGCAGGCCCCGATATGCCTTAGTAAAGGCCCCGATAATAAAGCCCCGCGGAGGCTGGACCTGTCTCGTGAGACAAAAGGTCCTGGGTGGTGACCTAGAATGAGATAACTCTAGAGTCCCCGACAGAAGTTGGGACTTGTGATCAGAGGATAAGACCGAGAAACCCGCCTACTAGATAGAGTAGTGGGAAGACGGTTAAAGATATAGATAAACTCCCCCGAGATACGCAGGGCGTGCCCGAGATACTCGGAGAGTGGGCAAGATACGCGGAGCGTGGGGCGAGATATATGGAATCCCGAACGAGATATACGGAATCGTAGCGAGATATGCGGAATCATGGGTAAAACGGCCAATCACGGTCACAGGTAACTGAGTAGCTTCCTCTCCTATATATAGGAGGAAGTTACCTCAGAAAACGATCTATCTAATACGCACTTAGATTACTGCTGCCACCCCATTGATCATATACTCATTTAAGCATCGGAGAGGGATTCTGGGTCACCACCTAGGTCATCCCCTTTTGCAGGATTACGCGGAGCCCAGGAGTCCAAGCTTTCCGTCAAGGACGTAACGGAGCTTTGCCCGTGATCCAACAACTTATAGTTAATATTTTTAGTTGTGTGACTTTCTATGTTAATGCAGATCTGTCAGTACCAACAAGCATCCATCCGGCTGCCCGTGTAGAGAATTTTGATGAGGGCGAGGCACTTCTCAATGAGTCACCTCAGATTATGAATTTAGTTGAGAGGTTGACTTTCTCATAAATAACTGCCGATTAGTTCTATATAATTATTTGGCTATTCAATTAGCGATCAATCCGTGCAAAAAAAAAATATTTATTTGGATATTCAGACATTTTCTCAGATGAAGGGGTTCGAGATATGTCAGGTTTCCTCGAAAGTAGTATTCACAGGTCAAATCAAAGGTATCGTCGGCGAAGATATGAGGTGAATTTTTAACAGCTCTTTAGTATTGCCTTTTGATTTTTTTTTTTTTTGTTGATCGAGTTGTTGTCGAGTTATTAGAAGATTTAATCCGCCATATATTGGGCGTCTTTCTTCTTGCTTGGGCCTTTACTTTCATAAACACGAGGATGATCACCGCGATAATTCAAGTCTCTAATTCACCGCAAGCTGCGTGACTTTCTTCTTACTCAGACCTCTAATTCCATAAAGACGAAGATGATCACCGCGATGGTACTTTTAACTTTTTCATGTTTATGACTGATATTGGGTGTCAATTAACTAATTGATATTTCTAATAATTGATGCTAGACGATGAGAGAAAACCAATTACTTAACAACTTGGAATTGAAACTCATACCGTCGCAATCTGACTCTTATTGACATTGTCATCAACCTTTGTAACAATGGTGAGTTTCAAATTTCATTAATTAATTTAGATTTGTAGTAGCAATTAATTAATTGTTAAGAATTTGATGTATGCGCCTTTTGAGAGGAGATATGAATGAATTCGACATTCGGCGGTGGGTTGATATTTATTCACATAAACAGTTCGAGAAAATTGTGTGAATGATCTCGAAAGCTTAGTATTCCCATGCTCTTCTTTGAAAGCTTTGAGTTATTTGCATTAGAGGAGAATAATGACGATACCATCATATCAAATATGATATGACAAAGAGCAAAAAAAAAAAATTAGCGGATTTTATCATGATGGTTATGAATTATGTTGTAAACGAATGATTCTTATAATTTATTGGTTAAGGTAGTTTGTTTTCTCTCAGATTAAAAGCGGTTTACAATTGTGGGTCACTTAATCAATTATTTATTTAATTTTGTATTCATGAAGAATGCTAAAAAATTTGTTACTTTTTTTTACTATATAGTTATTTTGTATATACTTCACTCTTTCATTTCCCTCTTCTATATATATTTATCTACTACTCATATGTATTGTATAATTAAAGGAGGATGCAAACATTATTTTTGGAATGCTTAATATTTAAGGAAGAGTAGCAAAGAAGTTTATGATCACGGGTAATTAACTAGAAAGAATCCGTCTAAGAGATTACAAGAAGAGAAGCGAGACCGAGAAAGGGTTGAGAAATAAATGGGAATAGAAAAAGACATGAAGATGAGATGTGGTGCGACGATAGACGTGTTATGGAATTGGGGGATCAACAAACCCGATTCCATGAACATACCGAGTTTGTACATCATTGATCGTGATTAACTACAAAATGATATATTTACCACTAATTTTATGTATAATAAAATTTAAACACATTTCTTTCAATGCTAGAAAAATAATCATTTTTATGGTAGATATAGATCATTAAAAATTCATCTTTATTCATGTTGATATTTGATATTTTATAGACTATATCTTTCGCTTTTTGGGCAAAGGCCTATAAGTTATTGAAAATTTAGTTTTGATCATGTTTTTATGAATTTTATATCATTAAAAACACAACACTCTGTGTTTATTCTTTCCTTTTAAGTTGTGTACAAAATCGATATTGAAACTTGCAGATCTCTTGAACATTGGACAAGGTCTTGGGTAAAAAGGTTGTACTCCTTATATTTGATATGTGCCTGAGTACTTTATCGATCATAAAACTCAGGTTGCTTGCATGATGATCAAACGTCATATTATAAATAGAATGTATTAACTCATCAAGTATGATATTCTTATAATGTCATTAAGCATTCCATCACATAACCACTGTCTATTTAAACATAATTTTACTAAATAATGTCGCATACAAATTTAGACTAAACCAGTTCACGTATTTATTTCGATAATTTTTCTATTATATGAAGTAATTTAAATCATTATTTACTTAAATTAGTCACTGACTAATATTCTCATAATTAATATTTCTTTGTATGAATATGCATATAAATAGACGATCGTGATTATGTGGCATATGTATTTCTATTAAAAAAAGCTAGAAAGTTAATTTAAATTTCATTTCCTTAATTGAATTACATATTAATAATATCATAATTAATATTTATCGTTATTAAGTAGATGACTCTGATTAACAAAAAAAAATTAATTTTTTTTGGCTAAACAAATAAAATTAATTATTATGACACGTAACAAAGGTTTTGTAGAATAGTGTGGCATAAAAAAAGAAAAGATAATAGAATAGAGTATGTTCATGTTAAATAATTGAAATAATATTTGTTAAGATACATTTTTGTTTGTAAATTAGAATAATTTAAGTATTTAACTGCAATATTTGTTTCAATATTTTTTTACCCGCGTGGTGCGCTGGGTTAGTATCTAGTATAATATAATTTTGTTATGATGTATAGAATGTTGACAAATAAGCAAAATGATTTTTTTACTTCATTTTATTGGTCCACCTATGTTGTAAGTTACATTTGCTAATGTGACATCACATTTGTGCACACATGGACACTTTAAAATTGTCCCAAAGCACCTCATTGCATCTTAAAAACCGTTTCGGTTTTTATGTATGTTACGTTAAAATCAATTAGTATTTAATTAAAAATAAACTACAAATGTTTAAAAAAAAATTATTTATAGTTCATGTTAGTACTATTATCTTAATATTTAATTTTTTTTTGGAAAATATTAATATACCTACATTCTAACGTTGAATATAAAAATCAAATATCACTTGAGATTTATATGTTTATTATTATGTTTTATTTATCATCATCTCAAATTTGTACAAATTAGACAATAAAATAGATTAAAAGAACCGAACTCAAGTGTTTAAAATACATATAATTTAGTATAACATAATTTATTTCATGAAATATTATTACCTAGTAATTAAGAATAAAACTAAAAGTATCAAAAATAAATAAATTTAAACAATCGAATTAACATACAACTATTTGTTTTTACATGAGTTGTACAAATAAAATAATAAGAAAAAATGAAATTGAGAAAAAAAAAATTAAGGTTAACTTTTCAAAATGTACTTAAAAAAATTACACATCACTAAATATTTTCAATAAATTTCATAAAATATATTTATTTTTACGAAAAATGAAGATGAAAAAAGAAGTTAATATTCATTTATTATTAACTTTTGTAAATTTTAGTTAAATTTATAAATAAATGTATTTAAATTTTATATAATGCAACACTTTATAACTAAGTTAAATTAATCTAATACTTATTACTTAATAGACCAGAATAAAAAAATTTGTATATATTTAGTTTATTTTATATGTTTTTGTTACATTAATATTTTTTAAACTTCAATTTATATACAAATTTGAATGAATTATTTGATATTCCGCGCAAAGCGCGGGTCAGTTCCCTAGTATTTAATATTTGAGAACAACTAACTTACTTCTTAAACTTTTTTATTTTGTGTTTAATACGTATAATGTTTTCATGAGCAATAAAAAATAAATATTAAAACTAAATTCACATAGCTATTGAAATTCTATTAATTGAAACATTTTGTATAGTTCTATAAGATAATTTTCAAAAAAAAATGTCACGGTAAATACTTTACTCATTTTGTATGAACATTATGATTATGTGTATTATTATGAAGTAGATAAAAAATAAAAAAGATAATAATAATAGAATAATAAACCATAAATATCAGACATAGTACTTTATCAATTTAATAAATAATACTAAAATATTAATCATGTTACAATCTATCTATATAGCCCTATATTATCATATAATCTCAATGTGTTTTATATATGAATGACACATAACATTTGTGTAACTTAGTTGTCAAAAAGAAACAATCCTATTGGTTAATCAAAACTTTAAGTTACAAATAACTAAATTGCAATGCCAAGTAGACATCAACAAACTCTACAAATTCACAAATAGCTCTCATTGATCATCACCGACCGTTTTTTTAGAACTCTTTTTTCAACACCAAAAGTTAATTTTTTCCACTCTTTCATCTTCTATTTTGAAATAACTATGATTAGATTTAGTATTAGTTAATATGATATTAGGTAAAAAGTAGTTTCTAAGAATTTTTTAACACAAAAAAAAAAAAAAAAAAATCTTTCATATTTTTTATTTTTTTCCCTTTAAAAATAACTATTAATATGATTAAATTTAATATCTATATCTATCTGTATATAATATAATTTCATCTTAAAAGTCGTTTAGATTTTAATATGTTTGGTTATAATTAAACTAGGTGGCTGACCCGCGCGTTGCGCGGTAAATAATTTTTATATAACTGTTATACTATTACAAAAAATCTAATTTGATATTGATAATGAAATTGTTTGGTTTTATTTATCAAAATAATTTATTCAAGACGAATGAGACATTACTATTTACTACACATTTAAGGTGTATGTATAAGCTTATATAATTCAGTCTTAACATGTATGAACATATTTTCTATTCATTAGTTAATAGGTTTACACGTATGATATAACGAATTTCGGGAATACTCATTACAAACCTTCAAACATTTAAATAAATAATTACTTATTAAATATTATTGTCAATTATAACTTATAATCTTTGTATATAATAAATTTTTTATATATTAAACACAGGTGTATGATAGGAGCTTCTACTTTTAATTGATAATTTCAAATTTTAATTATTATTTCAAGTATAATGTAAATATAATTGCTTATTTTTGCCAATTTTTTTTAATTTGATTGCAAACATATGGTGCTAACTTATTTCCATACATTAAACATATCCAATCTATAATATTATATAAATAAAAATATGTAGATAGTATTTTATAAAAAATGTGTTTTATAAATTTTTTAAACACTTGATTTTACTTACTCAGAGATGTCAACAACGCATTATACAGTGTAATTTCTTTTTGACAACTAAGTGGGACAAAAGATTAAATATATACACACATTAAACATATCCAAATTATATATATAGTATCTAATAAAAAATGTGTTTTCTTAATTTTATTTATTTTTTACACTTGAGTTTACATTTCTTTCTAACCTCATCTATTTATTTTTTTATTTTCCTATTTTTATAAATTCAAGAGACTAAACATAGTTATATATTAATTGTATACACTAAAAACATATATCAACTACGTGTTATATATTGTAGTTTTAATTAAATTTGTTACTTATTAAACAACTGCTATTTCATATGAATTGTCTATTTGTTTATCTAATCTTATTATATTGAACATAGTTTTTTATGTGTTTATTTATTTTCAGCAATTTAAAGCAGACGTTTCTAAAGTAAATGTAATTAAATAAATTAGTATTCAAGCACAAATATATATATATATATATATATAATAATAATAATAATAATAATAATATACCTCATCGGTGATATCAATGTAAATATAAATGCAAATATTAAATATTTTTGCAAACATAGTACATAACTCAAGTTACATGACTAAAATCAAACTGATCAAAAAAATTATAAGAAATGATCAATTGCAATATGCTGCATTGTTGATGGTTTTTCCTCTACTTGATGGGTTTGTAAAGGATGTGATATATCTTATTTAATTTCTATGACAGTCTCTTTCATGTGAATATTACAGAAGGGTTTCAGATCTATCCAAATAAAAACTCTAAGAAAAGGGAAATAAATATACATGACACATGCAAATCAAATTTCTAAAAAGAGGAAACAATAATAAGAAATAAGCAATTGATTACAATCAAATATATATACATCATAAATTGAAAATACGTATAAGGAATGAACTATTAATTTCAACGAAAACATATTAAATTACAATTAAATATATACACCATAAAATAAAATTACCAATAAAGTCTAAATAATTAATTTCGCATGTTGATATATAATCTACTATTTTCTTTCAAAATATCTTCTTGTATTGCATCCCTATAACTTTTTTCAGATCTGTTTGTTCATAAACGTGTTGGCGCACAACAGTAGCGGAGGTTGTGCAACGGAGGAAATGATTGCGTGGGATGATGTTGTGACGGAGGCGGGTAAGGTAGCGACGTCAAAGAGAGGATGGAGTTGTAGTAGACGATGGTAAGAAGAAACTCAGAGTGAGGGAGGTGGATGATGAAGAATAGGTCATTTTAGTTTTAACGGAAATTATTCCCTTCATTACTTATCAATTCTTATATTGTCTTGGAAAAAAAAATCATATTGTCAATCAATAATAATAAAGACAAAGTTTTAGATTTTGTTAATTGTTGCACATATTTTTTAACAAATAACTAAATATGAACATATTTATTTTACTTTTATTTTTTTGACCAAAATTTTACTTTTATTTTTCACTTTTATATTTATTAAATTTATAATGAAAAAAACATTATATATATATATATATATATATATATATTCTACTTTTTAAATATATATTTATTAATTTTTCTATTTTCTGTTTTTAAAATTTACGAAACTAATTTATAGTTTTTTATTAATTATATCAACTAAAAAATATATTCAGTATAGTTTATGTATTATAGTTTTTTAACTTTAATTTACGAAACTAATTTATAGTTATTTATTAATTATATAAGCTAAAAAATAAATTTACTATAATTTATCTATTATATTCTTTTTCTTACTTTATTATTTATTTAAAAATATAATATTATTTCACTTTCATGTTAGTTTTTCATACCAAATGTTACAACAATTTTGAAATCAAATTGTTTGGATGAACAACTTGTTTTTTTTAAATTGTATGGGGTTCAAAACTCAATTTTACAATCTTGGAAATGAAACGGCTTCCGAAATGAAATGTGGTTCTTTGCTTATTTTATAGAGTTCCATGTGGATGTGAATAGTGATGTAACTTATCAAAGTATGATATGGACCAATCAAACACATTAGTTTAACACATATGAAAGACAATGTTATACAAAAGTCTTACTTGTCAACATGTTAGAAGTTTTTTCTGGATTATAGATAGATATAGAATATATAGATAGATCATTAGATTTGAATAAATGTTATTACATGTATATATATTTTTTAACATAAAAAAATCTTTCATATTTTTCATTTTCTATTTTAAAATATCTATTAATATGATTAAAATTAATATTTATATCTATCAATATATAATATAATTACATCTTAGAATCCGTTGCAATTTTTTTGATACATTTCGTTATAATTAAATCATTAGATTTGAATAAATAGTATATAAATATACTTAAATCATTATATTTAAATAATATATATATATTAATATTGATATAAAATATAAATAATTTGAATCTACATGTTTCTTTAACTCTTTTTTTTATCATTTGTGTTGCCAAAATAAAATAAAATTTACTTTTACTTCATTTTTCACTATTATTATAATATTAATAAAATATTCTCTAGATTTGAATAAATACTAATATATATATTTAATTTCATATTGAATATAAAAATAAAAATTTAATTTAATTACTGTTGATTTATATGTTGTTTAACTTTATTTTTTAACAACCACCTTCATTTTTTTTTTGTCAAAAACTGTCATTCACTTCAATTTCCGTTTCATTTACATATTAGTCACTTTTCATTCTAAAAATATAAATTTACAATTACACCTTAACAAATTGTACTCAAATATAGGGTAAAAACAAATAAAATAAACACAAAAGAAAATATGTTAAAATAATAAGATTACAAATATTAACAATTCTTATGAAATAAATTTTAAAATATAAATAAATGAAAAAACATAAATAAATAAATAAACTTACAACATATAGTTCGTAGTTGATATCTTTTAGCGAACACAATATGTATATAGCTATAAATAAATAAATAAATATGTTAAAAATAATAAGATTTTATATAAATCGTATGAAATATTATTTAAAGTATAAATAAATATTTGAATAAAATATAAAACTACATATTATAAGGCGTAGTTGATATACCATTTTTATTAGTGAATACAATTATTATAGACAATATTTAGTTTCATGGATATATTAAAATAGAAAAATAAAAAAGTAAAAAGACGAGTACAATAAGAAAAGTGAATTCAACTGTTTAAAATACTCAATATTCAGGATACATATTTATATATTTTATTTACTAGTTATTAACGCGTGCGTTGCACGCATATCGATTGTCTAAGTTTCAAGATACATAATTTATCTTAAGTTTCTAATATGATAATATTTAATTAATACATGGTCAAGTTAATGAGTTGCGAGAAATGAATGTGTATGATAAAAAAAGAACGAAACAATCTAATTCAAAATGGGAAAAGTAGAAGATGTTAATTAGGTACAAAAATTAACTATTGTTTCAGTTACGGTACTAAATTAGCCTTACAAGTATATATATTTACGGTTAGAACTAATACTGAGTTGGATCGCGCATGACGTGGGTTATTAACGACAAAGTTGTATCTAACTCATCAACTTGAGGATTGAAGATTGTAAACCAGTACTTAACTACTTAGACTCATCGGTGATCGGTGAAGCAGTTTAACCTATACAAACGTAAGTATATACTTTCCTTGCAATTTTATACCATAATACCAACAAAAATTGATTTAACCCTAAACGAAATTTAATTCATTAAAATATAAAGTTTATACTTAACTTTACGTCAATTACTTATTTAACTACTAATTAGGTTGTACACAATTTGTTTGAACTGATAGGCGGAAGAACTAATTTAATAGTTCGAGACCCTAAATGTTGGACAATGAGGAATTTATCTGTAAGGTCAAATTTCAAGAATTGTGGTTGGCTCATATTTTGTTTATATGATTTGACAATTGACTAATATATGTGATACAAAAAATCTCAACATGTACTCGAAGTTTGCACGAGTTGAGTATATATCCTACTTTCAAGGTGACTCAAATTTATAGGTATATTGTATTAAGAAGTTAATGATAATTAATGTAGGATATTAGTTAAGCGGTCTTAACTAAAAAAATTAATGAAATTTAACTAATGAAAATTTTAGTAATTCTCAAATATAGTATACTAAATCATCAAATTTTTTAAATCACCATTGTTAGAAGTTTATACTTGAATTCGCCTTAACTATCTATTCAACTACTAATTAGGATATACCTAATATGATTGAATTTACAAACACAACAACTAAATTAATAATTCAAGCCATTAAGTATTAAACATTAAGTAACATGTTATATGTAAAGTCAAACTTCAAGAACCACATTTGATTTACATATTGATATGTTATTATATGAGTTGACAAGTGACAGATTTATCTTATACAAAATGTCAACATGAGGAACATCCCCAAATCTGGGATATGGTGAATAGAAAAATGCATGCACCCGACATTTTAACATACCGAATGCATATCATATGTCAATGCTGACTCTAATTGATTAGTATATTAAATTTAGAAGTTAATAGTAACTACGGTGACCTGTCAATTAAGCGAGCTTAAAAAATAAAAATAATCAAATTTAACTAAATGATTTTTTTAGTAATAGTAAAGATAAAAATATATGGGTCTTAGAGATAATAAAGACTAAATCACCAATTTTATAAAAATATGGAAACTAAATATAATAATAATAATAATAATAATAATAATAATAATAATAATAATAATAATAATAATAATAATAATAATAATGTTCAAAAGGTACCTATTGGGGGTGAGGACAACCCTCACATTTTATATTGGTATAAAGATATAATATAACACAGGGAAAACAGCATAAATAATCCTCGAACTTTACTCATTTTTCTATTTCTGTCCTTGAACTTTATTTTTTTCTATTGATGTACTTGAACTCGTCAAATTCATTCTCTTTTAGTCCCGTGTTAAAATTTTACTGTTAATTGTGGGTGATTAGATGTTGATTAAGCAAAAAATATTGACATGGACAAGTTGGCATGTCATAGTTTTGGCCACATCATGTTTAGTGCCTTTCATTTTCATGTTTTTTTTTATTTTATTATTTTATTTTTTTCTTTATTTATTCATTTATTTATTTTTTAGTTATTGATATATATTAAAAAAATATGATGTGAACCTAAATATGTCATGTTAGCTTGTCCACATCAATATTTTTTGCTTAATCAGCGTTTAATCACCCACAATTAACAGTAAAATTTAACGACGGGACTATAACAGAATGGATTTGACGAGTTCAAGTACATCAATAGAAAAAAATAAAGTTTAAGGACAGAAATAGAAAAATGAGTAAAGTTCAAGGACCATTTATATTGTTTTCCCTATAACACAATATTATTTGGATAAGTTTAATTTAATATTTATATGTAATATTTATACCACTTAGTTGTCAATAAAAACTATTCTATTGGTTGGAATCACTAAGTTTCATAGTCATGTAGATATTTAGAAACTCTAGAATTGCTTCAAGATTTTTCCTTGATTCTCACCGTACATATATATATATATATTTTCTAGATACGTTTTCTCCACCATACATGCATTCTTGTCATATATTTTTAATTAAATAAACAATTATATTTTAGCCAATAAATAAGTAATAATATTTAACATGATTACCTTAAATAATAATTAAGGTTTAATTATCAATTAAACGTGGAAATTACTATCAATGATGTGTATACAATGTATAAAAAATCTATCATATACTAAAATTATAAAAATATATAATACAATCAATAGAATATTTAGTAAGTATTTATTTATTTCTTTTAATATTTTTATGGTTTATTATGAGTATACGCAAAAAATCGTAATATCATATGCGTTAACTTATTAAGTAACTAATAGAAATTCTTCCACATACATTAAGATAGAATTTTATATATATTTGTGTGTGTGTGTGTGTGTGTCTGTGTGTACACCTTAGATGTGTAGTAATTCATTTGCATTAAATAAATTATTTTAAATAACAAAGACTAATCAAATTAATGATCAATATCAAATTTGATTTTTTCATAATATCTTAACAATTATACATAAATAAACAACTTACCGCGCAACGCGCGGGTCAACTACCTAGTATATAATAAAGGAGGATGGGAGATAGAAGTCTAAGTTGAGCGTGCTACGTCAGCATTTAAGCTTAATCTAAACACGCCACGTCAACACTTTATAATATGAGAATGAACTATCAGACCGGACCAGTCCCACTCGGTCCGGTCCAGTAATTTACTTTTTATATTACTCCAGCTTTTGTTAAAATTTTCAACTATATATATAATTTTTTTGTTCACTCAAAAATTAATACTACAAACTACTATATTACGAAGGAGTACATACGGTCTTAATCAATCTTCAACTCACTATACACAACTCATATATGACCCTCATATTTTTCATTTCATACAAATATATAAACTCAACCAATATACCATTTAACATAGCAATAACAACTCAATTTCATCAAATTAATTCACATAATTTTTAAAAAAAAAAAACTAAATTACTCTCGAATACACATTAATTATACAAATGTTAATATTCACAATTTAACGTGTCACGCGCGTAGCGCGGGGTAAGCACCTAGTAAGTCATAAAGCGGAATAGAGGGTAAAAGGAAGTGAGATGGAAGCACATATCTCGGTGGTTTTTCAATCGAATGGCAGAGAATTCGACTGAATAGTCGGTCGACTGTATTTTAGCTGCTCCCTAAGTTTTATACTCAAGGGAGGTAGGTAGGGGTGGAAACGGGTCACGGGTACCCGTCAACCCGCGGGTACCCACCCCGTTTTCGCCCCGTCGACCCGCGACCTGTGGGGCGGGTCCGGGTTTGAGGTCGCGGGGCCCCGCCGACCCGCCCCGTGCATGTGTTATACATATGTACATAACATATGTATATTATTTAAAACTATAGTGTAATATAATACATAGTCAAAATAACAAAAGTTTTAACGAGTTTGGTGATTAATATTTAATGTTAAGTTAAATTTGTGATTCAAATTTTGATACGACAAACATAAATTTTAGGATTTAAAGTTTCTAAAAATAAATAAATTTTTTCACATGAATGAGCCGCGAGTCGACCCGCCCCGCCCAGCAAAATGTACGGGACGGGTCCGGATTTGGCGATACCCGCCCCGCCCCGTTGACACCTTTAGGTGGACCTGTCATCACGGGGAGAACTACAACTATTATGACTTCAACGCATCCAATCCAATATCTTTCAAGGTCCGTCAACTTCATCGAAAAGATGAAATTATGACAGTTTTAATAGTTTCGAACAAACAAAGGGGCAATTCATTGTGTACAAGGTGTTTACACTAAGTAAGCCAATATTATTATGACAAGTGTCCCGCAGTTAGTGGAGGTTTAAGAATGAACCGACGGAAGCAATTTAGATGGACTAGGTATATCCGATAGGCCGGCCAATCCATACCTATAATTGCATGTAGAATGTAGCATACATTCTCAACACAGGCAACCCACTAGACTAGTATCGACCACCTATGCTATGCTATGCAGTGTTATCAGAACCGGACCGGGGCCTGAACCAGCAGGGCCACCGGTTCCCGGTTCGGCCGGTCGGACCCGGTCCAAACGGGTCCGACCGGTTTTAGTAAAAAACATGCAGATTTGCAGAGCCTCTCTGTAAGTTAACCCTTCTGTAGGTTTTAGTCCGGACCGGGGCCTGCCTCTTTGTAAGTTAACCCTAATTTTTTTTTAATGAAAGGAGTCCGAACCGGCGAACTGCCCGGTTCGTCCAAAACCGGCCGGTTCGGTGAAAACCGGACTTCAGAACCGGGTTTGCTTACATCCTCCGGAAATAAGCAAACCGGACCATGGAGGGGTCCGGTTCCGATCCGACCGCAGTCGGACCGCCGGTTCGGTCCGGTTCTGATAACACTGATGCTATGATATGGATATATACAAGTAGAATAGAAAACACGTCTGTAGTCTGTACCATGCGGAAGTGAAGTTAGTGAACCTCATCCCATCAGCTAGCTTTTCTACATCACCAGAGGCCCGACGCCACACAAGTAGTAACTACCCCCATTGGATGATGAATGATCAGACCCATCATAGTTATATCTAATATAGGGTTAATAACCTAAGAAAGTTCTGAAATTTGGTCCATGTTAACTGGAGAGGTATGAGGTTTCAACTTGTGAATATAAGAAGTTTCCGTTAATTTTTTCCGTTAAAACTGACAGAAGTTGGTCACGTGACCGAAAATGAAATTAAATTCCCAAATTGCCCTTCTATCAAAGTGTGTCCCTCACGTGCTTGAAGTGAAAAGACAAAAATGCCCTTAAAGCAAAACACGGTTCCGGCCACCACCACCCCGGCTCTGGCGACCACCACTTAGCTCCGGCGACCACCCCCACGGCTTCGATTAGGCCAAAATCGGAGCCAGTGGCTCCAATTGGGCCCAAATCGGAGCCACAAAGCTCCGATCTGGCTCCGATTTGGGCCCAATCGGAGCCGTCGGGGCGGTCGCCGGAGTTGGGTGGTGGTCGCCGGAGTCGGGGTGATGGTTGCCGGAGTCGGGTGGCGGTGGCCGAAGCCGGGGTAGTTTTAATTTGACTTCAGGAGTAATTTTGTCATTTCAAATTTCCTCAAATAAGATATTAAATAAAATAAAATATTAAAATGGGCAAAAATGTCATTTCAAATAATTATGTTAAATTTAACCCTAAAAATGGATGAAAAACCTTAAATCAACAAAGTTGAAACTTCAGACCTTCTGTATTAACTTTTGAAAGTTCAGACGTCTCCGGTTAACATTGGTCAAACTTTAGATCTTTCATAGGTTATTAACCTCTGATATATACAACCAACAGAGGAAACCAAAGATTCAATCCCACAAAAATAAATAAATATAATATAATATATAATTGCAGCTGCCATGAAATAAATGGTACTGAGAAGAATGACAATTTCACCTCTATACATACAGAAAAGGAAACCAGACATGATCACCCCGCCACTACCAACCTTAAAAATTGTCCTTTGCTACCCTCATAACTCTCAATGCTTCTACTTCGTCTGCACTTTCTGGAATACCCAATGACTCCCTAATTTCCCTACTTGTAGTCCGCAGAAATGGATTGCATGCTTTCTCCACCTTCAAACTTGTTGGAATCTGTCACCACAATTTACACAGGTGCTGATTTTATAATGGAGCAGACTAATAGGAAGAGTAAATGTTTTAAATACTGAGGAGGAGACTTACCGTTGATAAGCTTTTACTTCGAAGATGAGCAACACGAGCTGCATATGCTTGAAGTGCCTCATTGTTGGGCTCTACCGACATTGCAAACTTGGAATTACTCTGTCAAATAATCCATCACCGTTCATTAGTGTTAATGATGTTGAATACAAACATAAAAGATCTTAATAAATAACAAGTCCATACAGTTCAATCGGAAAGTAAAAAACTTGGACTAACCAACGTGTATTCATGACCACAATATATCTCGGTGTCATCCGGTAGAGACATGATCCTTTTAAGAGAAGCAAGCATCTGGTAAAAGAAACCATTTAATACGTATTCACCACAAGAGAAAACAACAACGGCCATACCCTAATAACAATAATAATAATAATGAAGTGAGTGACTCTGTATCCAACTTGTTGATTGTACTTGATCTCTTAAATATATAGATCCTACAACTTTCCTATACATTTCAATTACAGACCTTACTTATACAGTTATACTACAACCATTCCTCTCACAGAATCTGCAGGACACATAAATTAGCTACGCATATGAGTAGCCAGTAACAATGGTATTTGGCAGGAGTTGCAAGTTGCAACAATCAGGGTGAAACTGAAAGCATTCATGAATTGATCCTTCTTTTCCAATCTGGTGACTAAACAAAAGGAACATGCAAAGGCCAGCATCCTAATTCTGCTATGCCACGATATATATGTGAAAATTGATATGCTTAACAATCTATAATCCCAATAACATTAACAATGTCCACGTTTAGGGTCAAAGAATTCAACAAAAATGACTATGGAGACAGACTATCCATTCTACCCTTTAATATATATATTTGAAAAAAGGTCAAACAGGCACCTCTTGAGGAGTCCCTTCGAAAAGCTTGCCGCAGGATAAGCTGAACAACGTGTCTCCAGTAAAGACAGCCTTTGACCCAGCAAAGTAGAAGCTAACATGGCCTGCAAATAGCCGTCATTTTTTTAAATAATGCAACTCTTGTAGCACTGAGTCTACGTGGTATGTTCAGACAAGCTCTCGACGCCAAAATAGTTAAATACCATGGACTCAACAAAAGAAAAATCCATTTTTAGAGCTTTAAATTCTGATTTTGTTGATAGTTGATGCAAAATGCTATGGATAAGAAATATATATATTGAAGATAGAAAATCATCATATATATCAGACCTCGTGTATGCCCAGGAGTGTCTATAAAAAGCACTTCGTGGCCAGCAAACATCCATTTATCCCCATCATCCAGAGCTATGTCAATTCCAGGAATTCTATCCTTGTCTTTTCCTGAACCAATTACCTGCAAATGTTGAGCAAAAACTTTTACTATCTCAACATTTGTGTGATAGAAACTTTCCTACAGTGTAATATGGACTGTACAGTACCTAAAGAAACCAGACAAGCTGATGCTACTTAAGAAATTATATTAGGACTACCAATTCAATGTTTAGACAGTAAATCAAGACAGAGTATAGAGCATTGCATAGAAAACTGAGTAAGCATTTAACTTCAATTTGCCTTTCCTGTAAATCAATAATCGATTAACTTTATTTTTTTTCTTCCCTTCATTCTTTTTTTCGTTGTCTTGCTGAACTATTAACTGTTTTCACTTGTTTAGTTTCTTAAGTAGGTAAGTATAAATTGAACAAATATGAGAAGCCTTTCTTTAGTCAAAAGAACAGAAGAAAATTAATTTTTTTGCTAGTCTGCAATGAGGATCTATCATTTAAGGCGACATCTCTATATAGTTAATTTGAAATCACATGGAAAAGTCTACTCGGTATGCATATGCAAACTCCTTCAATAACTTCCCTAATCAATCAGGCAAATTAAACAATCTGAGTAGCTTTTGTCACTTGGAGAGGGATATCAAATATCTAGGTTACCTTTATATGTAACTGATACGTGCCCGAATATTGAGAGCACGAAGAACACGAGAATATATGTAAATACGAAAGCTTACTTCCTAATCAACCCTAATCTCTCTTGGGAGACTAAGATTAATTGTTGGAAGCTTGATATTTCATTAATAAGAATACCCTATATATAGGGATTACAAAACACTAAAGAAACCCTAAAGATATATCCTAACATATCGCTAATGATAAAATATACTAATTACTTAATCTAAATATATTATTCAATCTCTACCAATATGATTACTCTAATAAGATATTATCTAGCTAAGATATAGATAGGGCGGTAACATTACTCCCCTCCTCGACTTAGAGCTTGTCCTCAAGCTCTAGTTTGGAAAATCTCCCGGCCGCACTCCTCGAATGGCTGGTCCACCTGGTCTTCATTCTCCATAACCGGCATGATGTAGAATAGTATCGGTTTGCATTGGTGCCCTGGTATATAGAGTTCGTCGCAATTGAAACAGAACCCCTTCAACCTCCGCTCCGCCATCTCTGCGCTTGTCAGCCTCTTAACATACTTATCCGATGGCCTTGGTTTCTGTCCTGCTTCTTTCAGACCGAACCCTGCGCCAGCCTTGGGACCTGTGGAATCTATGTCCCCACCGCCTCCCACAACCTTATTCCCGACTGGGAGCCCTCATCCATTCGGAGTCACAAGTCGTGCTACCGGGGCGAAGTGCCCTCCAAATGTCCTGCCGCGACGGTCGCCCCCGATCTTATACTCATTGTCACGTGCGAATTCCATGGCTTCAAAAATTGTTTCCGGACGCAGATACTCCACCTCCTTTCGTAGGGTGTCAGTCAGTCTGACACAAAACTGCCATATTTGCTGTGCCCCGGTCAGCCGATATTGGCGCCCCAGACATGCCTCGAATTGCTCACAATAATCATCCACACTCCCAGTTTGACGCAGGTTGGACAATTCGCCCACGGGGTTGACCGCATCGGCCCGCCCGAACCGACTTTTGCAATGCTTCTTGAACTCGTCCCAAGTAATTCGATACGGGGCTAGGCGCCGCAGATTGCTCCACCACTGTCGTGCCGCACCGGTCAACACGAAACTTGCTTGTCGGACCTTGGCCCCCTCGTCGGTCACCCGTTGATCGAAGAAATAGTCCTCACAACGTTGGAGCCATTCAACCGTGTGGGTGGTCCCATCGTAGGTCGGAAACTCCATCTTGGCCGGAGAAGCACCTCCACTTGGCAGTTCGACATGGGTCTCTTTTACTGCAGTCTGTCCCATTCCTGCTCCGAAATCCCTAATAAACCAGTTGCTGCCCCCTTCCTTCCTGCGGTGACCATGTCCGCTGGTGCTTGACCGACCTGGCCATGGGCTCGCCAGATTATCAGCAAAACTGACCTCTACGTGCGTGCCTGACTTCGCCGGAACTGTCCAGTCGCCGACGTCGGTCATGGTTGGCTTCGCTGGATCAGTCATGTCGGCGAGAGTCGTGGGCGACTTCGCCGGAGCTGTCCTGTCGGCGAGATTCATGGTCGACTTCTCCGGGGCTGTCCCGTCGTTGTGGGTCATGGGCGACTTCCCCCTGCCGTCGCTTGCTGTTACAATTGGCTGGCCCTGGATCAAGGCGTCAATTTTGGCTGCCATCTCGTCCAGATCTGTTCGCAGCGCATCCTGTTTGGTTGTTACTTTTGCTACGGCTGTGTCTGTGCAATTGACCTTATTCAGCAGCTCTGTGAACTTATCCTCCTGCCTTTCTAACTTCCGTAATAATTCCTAAAGCAAGTCATTAGTGGTGGGTTCTGCCATCGGGTCGGGTCGTTGGCTCTGATACCAAATATGATACGTGCCCGAATATCGATAGAAATAAGAACACAATAATGTATGGAAATAGGAAAGCTTACTTCCTAATCAACCCTAATCTCTTTAGGAGACTAAGATTAATTGTTGGAAGCTTTGATATTTCATTAATAAGAATACCCTATATATAGGGATTACAAAACACTAAAGAAACCCTAAAGATATATCCTAACATATCGCTAATGATAAAATATACTAATTACTTAATCTAAATATATTATTCAATCTCTACCAATATGATTACTCTAATAAGATATTATCTAGCTAAGATATAGATAGGGCGGTAACAGTAACGTCACTGCACTTAATCTACCAAGAAACCCGATCACTTTTTTTCTCTCAAAAAAGTTAAATAAAGAGAAACGGTGAGGCATCAAAGACTATTATCTCGTTAATATCCCAAATGACCCTGATTCTGCTCGATTGTGTTGGAAAGTTACAGATGTTAATGACTAATGACAAAAACTAAAAAGCCCGTGTTCTCAAAAGAAATGGAGAGTGGTCAACAAACTCAAGTCTCAACAGACGACTACGCTCTTTCAGATGTCCTTAGCTTCAGTACACCTTATCATTAATTCCTTAAGCCAAGAAGCACTTTATCAGTGATTATATAAAGCCACTGACATATTGTTTGACAATATCTTATATAAGTTTCATCAGTCTTACAACCCATCCAGTGAAACAACCATCCCTCTAAGGCTCAATTCTTAATGTATGGTATCAGCCATTCTAATTTCCTCCTTTGCTCTGTCAGACATGTCCTTGGGATAGCAATACTAACATTTCTACATTTTGAATTATGTTTTATTCTAAAGGAACCTCGTCCATGAAAAACGTGTTACAGAACCTGAAAACCATGGTTAAGCTGGCACTTTAGTGACCATTGAGCCCGTTTTTGCAAATGCTATTATCATTGGCTCATGACCTATTGATTATTCCCTAAACGTAAATATAGTGAAATAACAGTGCCCTTAACACTTCTTTGTACTCAATATCCACATACACTGAAAAGAAATCATAGAAAAGGTTTGATGCAATTACTTTCTGTTAAGATTGCAGACTCATTATCAAGTTAACTAAACTGGTATATAAAATTAATTAAAAGATTAGACAGAAAAGAGACATCGAAACTAGACTGAGGAAATGATGATAACATACCTTAGCACCATATCTAGCTTTTAACTCTAAATTCCCACCAGTGTGGTCATAGTGATGATGAGTGTTCAGTATATATGTGAGGTTACGGTTTTTTCTACTCAAGGCATCAATGACCGGACGAGATTCAGAGGGATCAACAACCCCAACTGTTCCTGTATTCTCATCATACAAAACATATGCATAGTTGTCCCTGAGACATGGTACCTAAAAAGAAATGGGACAGAAGATTAGGATAAAAAATGTCTTCGAAACTAACTTACTTAAACCAGTATAATGAACTTATCATATCTTAAAAAAAATATAACGAACTTATCATATCTTAAAAAATACATCACCGCAGATAAATAGAGACATAAATAATGGGAAACAAGATTGGTATGACATGCCCTTAAATACTAGAGAAGAGAAGAAGCTGAGAGAGGTCACCAAGTTAGAAACATTTAACAATAAGGATAACAATAACATAACTACTCGACGGTACATAAAACTGGCTACGAGTCACCTCATAGTCATAAAAAATTATGCTTATATTAGCAAATTTGTCATGCTAGGTGAACTATCCAAAGCTAATACATGGAGGAGAATGTCATTGTAGGGGTGCAAAAAGGACTGGGTAATTAGTTTACAAAAGCATGATGAACTAGATTAAATTCATCAACACTCGAGACATAATTAATATAAAAATCAGATTCCTCCACTTACCAATTCAATTTGCAACGAGGACGATGCACTAGCAACACTACAAAATTGAGTGACTTTCAATGATCTACTAGCACCCCACAAAGTCTTGAATGGTATGGATAACAGCCTTATGAGGCTATAA
Source organism: Clarkia xantiana subsp. parviflora (assembly GCA_036873135.1). Taxonomy (NCBI): domain Eukaryota; kingdom Viridiplantae; phylum Streptophyta; class Magnoliopsida; order Myrtales; family Onagraceae; genus Clarkia; species Clarkia xantiana. Next base: position 38,900,489 of record JAPTYO010000008.1, read on the forward strand.
GGAAGACCTTTCCTCAAATAAAGTTGTCTCATGCCAGGCCAAACGCATAACCCACCCTTTACCTGAATGAACAAATGCGACAATGTTATCTTAGAAATAAAAAGAAATGACACGCTCTCTGAAAAATCAAAGAGCTCGATATAAGAACAATAGAACTATTAGTTGGATGCCATATACTAAAACAAGCCCCAAATACTATGCATATACTATCATTATAATATCAATGTTTCAAGACCAAACTAGTTAGTTCATCACAGTATCACAAACATTCTCCTTTAACCCTTTCCTGGCAGTATCGCTCCTTAAAATTCATTGAGTGATAGAGAAAAGAAAACATTGCGTCACCAGTTAAAACCACTCCGAAGTTCTTAAACATGATCCAATAAAACCATGGATGTATTGATTTCCCAAATTTCATACAGTTGTTCACTTTTAACTTCCTCTAAGCCAAGGCAGACAACTTCAGCCACCTTAAAGGATTCAACTCACTGAAGTGGAGGACTTCAAAATCTCACAAGCTAAAAGACTGATCGTTCCAGGCTTCCAGCTACCTAAATTCATCACGTACCAACTAAAAGCATAATGGAAAACTTTTAATTGAAGTTGAAGCATATCACAAAGTCCGATCCATATACTGATCAATACAATTCAAAATTTGAACAATCAAGTAAAACCGATCCTTAAAAAATACTGAATGTCAAGCGAAATCACAATCCAAGCAACGAAAAGCAGAGCAAGATGAAAAGCAAGTGAGAGAAGCTGAAAGGAATCATGCCACTGCAACACTACAGAAATTTTCAATATAAAGAGAGATTAAACAAACCCTAGTGCGAGGAAAGGAGGCCATCGCAGACGAAGCTTTGGAGATCGTTTGCATCTCCCTTCGCCTTTGTAAATCACTTTGTTTTAAAAGGGAGAAAGAGAAAGATGGAGGTGGGTAGGCACCTTTTAATGAGCCCAATTCAATCACTTTTTTTTTTTTTTTTTTTCATTTAAACCATGTAACAATGGTGTGGTGGTTCAGCACCTCATCCCTTAACAAGAGGTCAGGGGTTTAATCCCGCTAGTGACCATGGGAATGGAAAATTGTTCATGGCCAGCACTTTACATTTTTTTTATAATATGTTTGATTAAAATTAGTTTTTTTTTTACAATAATTTTTTTTATTATAAAATATTAGTGCAATATATTTATAATTTGTAGACTTTTGGTACATCCATTAGTTGACGTTAAGTAGCACGTGTCTTGTATGTGACTAATCCTATATTTTTCATTTTTTGAGTTTAGTCTCCCAATTTATATTCATAATTTATAAATTAGTTCATAAACAATTTCAATTGGTCCCTAGGTCCAATTGACCTACATAGGGTCTGACCCATGGTTGTGTCACCCAGGTTAGAGTCTCCAGACCTAGGTGAACCTAAAGGTCTGACCTAGCCATGGTCGGACCCTTGCTCGGTGACCTAGGGTCCGATAGCAATTGTTTAGAGACTAATTTGTGAATCAGAAATATAAATTGCGGGATTAAACTAAAAAATTGAAAATTAGAGGTCTAATAACATATAATGCACGTGCTATTTAAAGGTCAAACCTAACGGTCAACTAACGGATACACCAAAAGTCTACAAACTACAAACGTATTGCACCAAAAATCTAAAAAAGAAATGTTGCACCAAAAGTCAATCTTGGTCAAACATTTTGTACTAAAAAATCCTTTAACCCTTAATAATTTCCACTTTTATTTTTTTTCTGAAATTACTATTATTTTTATGTATTAGTTTAATTAGTAACATACTCTAATTAGAAAAGTGTTCCACGCTTTGCAAGAATTATAATTATGTTTGATTAAGCCAAACTAAGCGATTGATATACACCTAATTGAATCGTACAAAGACTCAATTTAGTCGCAACGCCAACCCTATATGTGACTGCAAATCAAAATTTGGACCTTAAAAATGGCTAAAGACCCGAACACGCACACAACGGGAAAAAATAGTCTGGCGGGACGCACACCCCCTGGACCCGAGACTAATTCGGATGGACTGATTCCATCTGGACTGGTCCGGATGGAAAGCCCCATCCGGACTGATCCAGATGGAATTATCCATCCGGACCACGCGCGCCAAGACCTTCCGCACCGCCCGGCCCCTCTCGGTCGCCTCGAAACACTTACACCCGCGCCAAATATGTGCGCACCTCACCCAACACTGTGCACCCTTTATGATGCTAAACAGGGACTAAACCTGTCATTACTCGCTAATAATACGCAATTATGCGTTAATACTGTCATTAGCTGGCTTAACCCCCTTGAGCCCTATAAATAGGGACTCAAGGCCTCCCGTTTCAAAAGGATTCAAGATTATGATTTGTGCTCTGACATATTTCTAAAACTCTACTACTTTCTCTCTCTAAAACCGGTACTCATTTAAGCATCGAAGATGGTTCACCGGGAACACCCCCGACACATCCCTTTTGCAGGTCACTGCGGAAGAGAGACGGAAGAGGAAGAGAAATATTCAAGGGTCGTCAAGCAAGAACCCATCAAGTGGCTCCGTCAAGTGAGATTAAAACACAAAAGTCGTGGCTATCACAAGAGCAATGACGAGCAGTCAGCAATCATGGAAAAACTCTCCACCAGGAGATAACCCTCGACTTAATCAAGTTAGACCACCAGTGCCACCAACGCGACAGGATCCCCCGCAACCAAATCAACAAGTTCCTCCGTAAGAGAGTCGACAAGTTCCTTTGGGGAACAATCAAGTCGGACCATCGTGCCCACCCGAGGCCGCGTCCTTCACCTCGTCGACTACCACGGTCAGTGTTATCTATTACACTTGCTAGACAAGCACGATATCCTTTCCCTCTAAGTATTACTAAATCAGATAAGTTTTTGATTTAATGCATATGGACCTATGTGGGCCTTATAAAGTACCAATTTTTTATGGTTTTTGATATTTCCTCATAGTGGTGGATGATTGTACTAGATCGACTTATATGTTTTTTTTTATTGAACTACAAAGATGAAATAATTTTACCCGTGAAGATTTTTTTAGCTATGGTTGCTACTCAATTTAGTTCGAAGGTTAAAATTTGTAGGAGTGACAATGGAACAGAGTTTCTAAACTCTTCCATGAAGGAGCTGTTCTCTGCTTCTAGTATTATACAGCAAACCAGTTGTGTTGGAATACCACAATATAATGATATTGGTGAAAGGAAACATCGACACTTGTTAGAGGTGGCAAAGGCACTAAAACTACATGCAGCAGTTCCAGACAAGTTTTGAGGCTTTTGTGTTCTAACTTCTTGCTACTTAATTAATGTTGTGCTCTCAAGTGTACTGGATGATTAATCTCATTTTGAAGTACTATACAAAAAGAAGTTTGATCTGCAGCATTTGCGTGTATTTGGATGTCTAAGCTTTGCATCCAATTTTCAGAACCATGACAAGCTGGGTCCACACTAATAGTATCTGTTTTTCTTGGTTACTCCTCAATTCAGAATTGAGTGCGGAAGCGAAATACAGAAGCATGAGTTCTGCAGTGTTTGACATCGTCTAGATAAGATGTCTTCTGAATGAACTTAGAATTCCAGTGAATTTTCCAGCTACTCTCTACTGTGATGACAACGCATCTATTCAAATTGTTGGAAATCCGATGTATCATGAATGAACCAAGCACATCGACATCGATTGAGCTCAAATGTAGAATGAAACAATTACACCAAAACACATCGATTTGAAGTGTCAACTTGCAAATATTTTAACGAAGGCACTACCCAAAGAGTTACATTGTGATTTGCTCTATGGAATTGGTTTTATCGATTTGTTCAAGAAAAGAGAAAGATCAAGACTAAATAGCTTCTTAAATGAGGGGGAATATAGAACTATAAGGACCTTTTACTATGTTCAGAAAGTTTAGAGTGTTTACTATTATATACTTTAGTATTGCTATATATAGTCGTTGTCGTTATAAACATTGATTATGAAAGTATTATTGCAATATTGAGAGATCCCTTACTCTTTTATGGGTGTTTGGATGGATGTAATGTGAGATGTAATCTCACATTACGTCCCACATTACATTGTTTGGTTTGTCAAACGACGTAATGTGCATTTTAATGTAATGTGCATTGTTCAAATTGCATTCAACTTAATGTGAAACTATATCAAAAAATGAATATAATGTGAGATTACGTCAAACATTACGGAATGTTATTATTTTATTATTATTTATTTAATAAATAAATACCTTATATTATCTTTATATATTATGATAATAATAATAATAATAAACTAATAATAGATTTTTACTTTTTATCTAATTCATAACTCCACTATTATAATAAAGAATAATACATATTTGTATAAAATAAGTATTTTTTATTGCATTTTTTTTGTTGTAAAAACTATCTTATAAAACTATAAAAAAATGTTTAATTAATACAATTTTAATAGTTATGCGTATTGAGTTTAAATATTTAGTTTTTGGAGTTCATAAATGATTATAGTATTAACTACAAAACATAAAGTTTAAAAAGTTAATTGTTGTCATAATATATATTCTTCTAAATCTTATCATATTAATATAATAACAATAAAGTCACATTACAATACATACCAAACACTGTAATATAACATTATAGCACAACCAACCACTATAATCTGACATTACATTACGTAGCTCACATTATTTGTAATCTCACATTTCGGCCTCTTAAATGTACATCCTTCATCATCTCAATTCAGTCTTTAACTACCCAACAATTTTCCTTTTTATATTATAATATTATTATTTTGAGTAATAAGCATCCAAAAACCATGGATTGCTCTTATTCATTATTTTACAAGGAAAAAGAAAGAAGAAAAATCAACCATAAATTATTATTAAAAAAAAAAACCTAAAGAGGAGAAGAATTGTCTAAAATGATATCAGTTGGAAGATTCCTTGATGAGGTTTAAGACATCTGAGTCATTGGGAAGAGCCGGGATGGCTCCCTTTTTGGTAGTGGTGATGGCTCCGCATGCATTTGAAAACTTAAGAGTTTCCCTCAGCCTCTTCTCATCCTCAAACAAAGACCGATCATCCACCAATTTGCACAGCAATGCACCCACGAATGAATCACCCGCCCCTGTTGTGTCCACTGTCTTTACTTTGAATCCATCCATACTTCCCCGGAAATTCTAACAACCACCATTTTTAACATCAAATTCATCTCACCCAAACCACCATTTTGTTTTTTTACATTTATTATTTAAGCAAATCCACACAACAAAAGAAAGCTATTACGAGTGAGACTGACCTTGGTGTAATATTTGCATCCCTTCTCCCCAAGAGTGACGAGGAGGAGCTTCAAGTTAGGGTGCCACAAAGACATGGCAGAGGCATCATCCATCTTGTCGGATCCGGTGAGGAATTCAAGCTCATTGTCACTCACCTTTATCACATCAGCCTTATCCCAGATGCTCTTAATCTGCCTCCTCGCCTCATCAGCAGAGGGCCACAGTGGTAGCCTCAGGTTAGGGTCATACGACAGAAGGGCTCCTCCCTCCTTTGCTACCTGCATCGCCTTCATGTGAGCCGATCTGCATGGCTCCACTATCAAACTGATCGATCCGTAATGGAACACCTTTGCCTGCACCCATCATTGTTATTCATACATATGAAACCAAAAAACATCAACTTTTCCCTTCTTCATTCATTGCTTTGCTTGGAGAATATATATACTCTGTCTGTCTGACGTTTCTCTTCAATTCAACAATTTAAACTCTAAAAATTCATCATACTTTAATAATAATCACTATTAGTTAGAAAATTAATTAAAAATCCCACTTAGATTAAGAAAACACGATTTGCCCCTATCAGCACTAAAATTGGCCAAGGTAAAAGAAGACTTCCACAAGAGATCTATCTGTTCCACTACATTATTATTATAATGGAAAAATCATTATCAAATATATGCTCCCAAATTGCATCTTAACCACGAAATCGATATGGAAGTGCATAAAAAAATAATATTTTGCAGTCGTTAAACATAAACCCATGAGAAAATATCAAGGCGATGAATGAATCACATGCAATACGAGAGGGACAAAGATCCAACTGTCATGTGTTATTATTTGAGAAATACAGAAACGAAGGAAGAAGATGAGATCGAGTACGTACAGCTTTGATGAGGTCGAGATTGAGCTCCTCAGGCTTCAAGAGCATATCGGCGCTAGGATTCCTGTAGAACATGAACTCACGCTCCCCGTCGGCACGAAGAGTGACAAAGGCAAGGGCGGTCCTAGCGCCCTTGTCAAAGTTGATGCCATCGGCGACCACGCCATTCTGCTTCAAGATCCCGGCGAGCATGTGCCCGAACTCATCATCCCCGAGCTTACCCACAAAGGCGGATTTACCTCCGAGCCTGGTGATGGCGATGGCCACGTTGGCCGGTGCACCTCCTGGGGCCTTAAGGAATCCCGGTGCCTCCGCCAGCGACACGCTGGAGACTGTAGGCACGAAGTCTATAAGCATCTCGCCGAAACAAACAATCGGAGCATTGGGAGCCATCTCCAACAAAATTATATAGATCAATGAGAACAGAGGGAGGAGAGTAGTAGACTGCAGAGGGAGGGTGGAGGATGTAGGTAGTAGAGTGAAGACTGAGGAACGCCAAGATGGATTTATATAGGACAAAACGGATTAAGGGTTTGGGCTGATTTTTAGGCTGAGAATTAGTCCATTCTGAATCACTAAGTCTAGGACAAATAAATATAATATTAATTTGACTAGTTTTATCTATTATTTTAATATTATTTTATTATATAATACTATATAATAATTATATGTTGGATATATGTCCAAAACGATCATAAACTTGAATCCGTATTGGAGCACCATTGACTCATGATCGGGTATAAACCGAAACGTTGACATCAAACGTCCCAAAACCTAATACTTAGATTCAAAAAACACCCGAGTGGAAATATTCACTCGGAATACTCCAGGTGGTCAAACCACTCAGAGATACCGAGTGGAAACTCCACTCAGGTAACCTGGACGGAAGCTCCACCAGGGTAACTGTCACAATGGCTAAATTAAGGCTTCATTTTCTACCTAAGTATAGCACTTGCTGACGTGATTCTCCTCCAAACCACTAACCCACACACGAATCAGATGAAGCCAACAGATCTTGCAAACAAGCAAAACGCAGCAAGAACTTGAATACGCACCAAGGGAACTCGAGCACAAGTTAAACACGCAGTAAGGGAACAATACACGCACCAAGGATCTCCAATAACAAGGTAAAAATGCAGCACACACAAAAGAATCAGCAACAAAGCAATCAAGATAGTGGAACACGATATATATTATTCATCAAAGGCTCAGCGCCTGAATTACACCCACTCAATTTAGACACTCACTTTCACTAATCAGTTTTGCCACAGTTGGGTGTGCAAAAACTGGACTAACACATACATATAACTCACTTTTTGGTACTCTCAAGCACCCAATAAAAAAAGAAGGGTGCAGCTTCTTTTATATATATATATATATATCAAGATCCAAATCCTATCAAATAAATATATCCATCCATCTCTTTGTCTATATTTATTCTTTCATAAATATAGCTATCTCTAACTTAGGATATATATTTATAACATATATATATCCTTAGCATACAATTAAACCAAACATATATATCTATATCACCATAAATCTCTCCTTGAAGATATATTTCAGCATAGTATTTGATCTCCACATTTTTGCGGCAGATTGACCTTGCTTAGGGCCTATGACTTCAGATTAGGGAAAATGGGAGTTACTTGACGTCCAAGAATGCTCCTAAGTCGGTTTGGGGTGGATTCCCTTCACTTGGACATCAAATGACACATACCCTTAGTCACTAGGCTCTTCTTTTGCCTTCGGGCAGCTTGTGCTTGCATAAAGGGTAATGACATACCTTGGGGAAGTCATCGAGAATGTTTCATGCACTCCAAGATTCCTTCTTGATCAATCAAACATGAACTCCAAACCCCTGGGCCAGCTTTGTTCATCCTTCACATGACTATGCACACTAGACAAGTTATGAATGCACTTACCTAGGCACTTATTGTGAACTTGTCGGGACACTTTACAAAGCACTTGTTTGAGCACGGACTAAGGCATTTATCCCACACTTCCATCACATCCTTGGGACATCCTTCCTTGCACCATCAACACCCATTAATTGTCTTCACCCATAAGCCAACATCAATCCTTCACGAGATCACCCGCGCGTTGCTACGATTGACTATTCTTGCTCTTCAATCACTTGTTGAGCTTGTGAAGCACGTCTATCATAGCCAAATTCATGCTTCCCAACAAGTCACACTTTAGGGGTGTCACAAACCTCCCGAACCACTCGAAGTCAACGCCCTCGTCAACACAGATTCGCGACACTCTTCAACCCGGGGCCCAAACTGCCTTCGAAAGCGCGCCATCTCCTCTGCTCCATCAATCCTCATGTGAGCCTCGCAACGATCTTCATGAACCCTTGATGTAGATGCCACTTCCAAGCACTTAACTTTGTGGAACGCTTCAACTCCTCAACGAGCTGAATGCTTCTTTGGTGTAGGGTACGCCTTTCCCTTGGAACCAACACACATCTTTCCTCTTTTCCGCAATGGTTGAGGCAGTCCCGCAGCTCTGCACCTTGCTCTTTTGCCTTCTTGGCTAGGCCTGTCAATTTTACCCGTGACCCGCGGGTGACCCGCAAATGACCCGCTCACGGGTCGGGTACGGGTGACCCTAAGTATGCTAACGGGTCATTTACGGGTTGACCCGTAAATGACCCGTTGAGAGCGGGCCGGGTACGGGTTTGGGATTAGGACCCGTACCCGGCCCGTGACCCGTTTAAATAAGTTTTTTTTTTTCGTTTCCCTAAATAATGGCTAAAATCTAAATGCTAAATTGCTAACCCTAGGCGCGCTAGTCCTCTCACTCTTAGTCACTCCTTCCAATCTTAGACTTCTTTCTATATACCGACAAATTAAACTACTAATTAATATTTGATCTCATAATTAATTGATATACAATTACTTTCGTACGTCCACTCAAATTCGGGTGCATATATTAGTAGTGTGTGTTCGAACGAGTTCGAAACATCACTTATTTAAATTTGCATTGCATGTTTGACCTGGGTCACGGGTCAACACGGGTCAACCCGTTGACCCGTGTCCCGGGTACGGGTTTATAATCCTGACCCGTGATAACCCCCGGGTCAATCACGGGTCGGGTCGTCCGTGACCCGCGTTTCACGGGTCCCGGGTCACGGGTCAGGGCTTGTGACCCGTTGACAGGCCTATTCTTGGCCCTTGCCTTCACGTCTGGACTTTGTCCTGTCCGAGACCTCACAATCTGCGTTAGCTGAAACCTTGAAGATTTCTTGGCTTGTCAGGACGTCTTGTCATCACTGGATGGCAGCTCACTTTTTGTTTCCGAGTCGCCCACTTTAGGCATAAGTGACCTCGTACTCCCATCCAATCTTTTTTCCTTCAACAAGCTGGTATTTCGGCACACCGTTCCACCAATGCACCCCAAGAATCCAACGTCGTGACCGCTAGACTCACCCGTCTCCTTGTAAGGAGCACAAGACCGCTTTTTCCACGCTTGCTGAACTGATCCTCTGTGCTTTGACTTGCACCGAGTACTCGAATTCACACTCGTCTTGGCCTTCCTCGCAGGTTCATTGCCATTGCGGCATCCCCGTCTTAGTTCCCATGCTCTTCTGGTTCCGGGTGAATTGGACACTTCTCACAGACACTTTCTTCATGCTCAGCTGTTGCGCTAGATGCAAAGCTGAAACATACTCAACCGACCTCATTGCCTTCGGGACTTCTCGAATACCTAGCACAAAATAGGTTTCTTTTGGGTCATTGATAATGATTCCGCAAACATAAGGCTTTACTTAAATCTTTGGGGGACAGATACGGGCTTTACGCTTCCCGCCACTACTAAAGCACCCGGGGTGGGTTTCTGAATCCTTCCAACTTGCCTCCTTAGAGTCGCCTATGTCCGGCTTCTCACGTTCAGGCTGGTGCTTGACTATTCCCTTCCCTGTGTTGTCATGAGGCTTGGACGCCCATTGCTCTTTACCATCGCGACTAGCATCTTCCTTCTGTTTCAAGGATCGAAGGCCGATTAATACGTCCGCAACAATGATTGAAATCTTCAAGTCATTAGCTCCACGACATTGAAGCTCCACCTGAGACCAATCTTGCAAACTCTTCACAAAGTACAAGAGTCTATCCTCCTTTTTCCATACTTGGGATCGCAATTATGATCGCAACATCTTCAAAGTACTGATTCACACGCCAAAGAAACTCTTCCAATGCCTGGGAATCACAAACACTTGGAAAGGGTTTTGGATCACATACCTTTACTTTCGGAGCCACATGCGAGTGACTGTTCACACTTTTCTTGATCTGCTTCATGTATTCGTGTGTTGAATATGCAAAGATGTCCAACTCTGGAATCTGATTTCCTTGTGCCACCATCTTTGTCTCGAAATCAGCCAACCGATCATTGAATCCTTGTGCTTTCTCATTGACATGGACCAGCAACTCGAGAACATACCTCATTGAAGTTGACTTTTCCTCGGACTCTTCCACAAGAATTTCGCTAATCTTTGCCAACACCTCTTTAAGCGCCATGATCCTTCAAGGGCAGCTTTCTTCTTCTCCAAGAAATCTTCCCAATCCGCGTGCAGCTTCCTTCCTCGCCAAGAAAGCTTTCCCCTTGCACGCAGCTTTCTTACCGGAAAGAAAGGTCCAATCTTGCACGTGATACAAACTTCAAGAACGCAATTCGGGCAACATCGTCTTCAACAAATCGCAGCTACCAACGCGACTACGAACGGAGCTCTGATACCAATGTCACAAGGGCTACAGCCCACACACGAATAGGACGAAGACAACGGATCTTGCGAACAAGCATAACGCAGCAAGAACTTGAATACGCACGAATTGAACTCGAGCACAAGTTAAACACGCAACAAGGGAACAAGAAACGTACCAATGATCTCCAAGAACAAGGTAAAAACGCAGCACACACAAAGGAATCAGCACAAAAGCAATCAAGATAGTGGAACACGTCCTATATTACTCAACAAAGGCTCAGTGCCTGAATTACAGCCACTCAATTTAGACGCTCACATTCACTAATCAGTTTTGCCACAGTTGGGTGTGCAAAAACTGACCTAACACACACATATATATAACTCACGTTTTGGCACTCTCAAGCACCCCCAAAACAAGAGGGGAGCAACTCCTTTTATAATCTAAGGATATGCCACAAATCTCTCCAAATATATATATATATATATATATATATATGTATATATATGTTGGATCACAGTTGGAACTCCGGTACGGTCTTGACGGAAATCCAAGGTCCTTCGCTCCACGTAATCCTGCAAGAGGGGAATAGACCGGGCAGTGACCCAGAATCCCTCTCCGATGCTTAAATGAGTATCTCAATTATCTCAATGAAACTGGCAAGCAAGAGTATGAGTATGTCCAAAAGTGTTCGTGATCTGAGGTAAATTCTGCCTTTTTATAGGAGAGGAGTTACCCCAATTACCTGATGAACCGCCGGGGCAGTTAGCCCACGTTCCTCTTATCTCGGCCACGATCCCGTTTAGCTTGGCCTCGATCCCGCTTATCTCGGCCACGATCCCGCTTATCTCGGCAACGATCTCGCTTATCTCGGCCACGTTCCGCTTATCTCGGCCTCAACCTCTGATAGCAAGTCCCGACCAGTATCGGGGACTCCAGAGTTATCTCATTTGGTCACCGCTCGGGGCCCCTCGTCATAGTGACAGGCTATGTAGTTAAAAACTCGTTTCTAGGTCGTAAAAACGCACGTTTCTACGTTTTTACCATAAAAAACGAGTTAAAACGTACCAGAATCGCTTTCTGAGTAGAAACGGGTAGAAACGCGAGTAGAGTCGTAAAAACGGGTAGAAACGGTAAAAACGTAAGTTTCTACCCGTTTCTAGAATTTTTACCTTAATTTGCTAAAAATTACTCAAATCTAATAAATTATGCCAATCCCACAAAATTTATCAACCAAACCCACGAGAGTTTTTTTCATGGATCTTAATTTGTGGGTCAAATCATCTTTTATTAATTCAAAACCTATTATTATTCTATTCAAGTTCAATATCCATTAATTAGTTAATAATATGCAAGAGTCTTAGATCCCATCAATATCTCTTTCTCATTTAAACTTCTAAAATAATAAAATATCAATTGAGATACTGGCCCACACTACAATTGACCCGTCAATTCTTCTCACGGTTCCACAACAATTGCTCACCGTGACGGTTGAGGTGACTACTGGTAGGGTCATATCTTTTATTGAAAAAATGTTATAGGCTATTAACGAGTATATTAATTATTTTCGTATCTCTTTTGCATAATTACATATATGTACATTTATACATTTCATTACTAATAATTTTAGCATTAGGTAGAAACTTACGTTTCTACGTTCCGTCTTTACGACTCGACTTTACCTACCATTTTCCGTCTCTACTTAGAAACTCGTTTTTGACTGCATAGGTGACAGGGCCAACATTCTCAGGGATTCAACATCGGGGCCTACTTAAAGGCATATCATCGGGGCCTACTTAAAGGCATCTCATCGGGAGCGTCCAGCTCGCATATCGGGACCGACCTTGTCGGGACCCTTCACCATCGGGACTCCTCTTGTCGGGACCCTTCGCATTGGTCTTCTTGACCTCTTTTAGGGCCCAGTGGGCCTATTCACCGTTTACTCATCGTTAAAGGGCCTAACGGCTATAGCGAAACCCATCATTTGCCCCCAAGGCATGAGGGAGTTACAGTTTGTCGTGTCTTTAAACTCCCGACCTCCCGATATCGATATCGGAGGCTTTTCCCTTGACAAAATTCATTGGCACGGATCTTCTCGTCCATGATTCCTCGATACCTCGAGGATAGTCACTAAATCCGAGAAGACTCCTCGGTTACTCGGCCATTAAATGCAGCGGGTGACAAAGCGATGGTTTTGGCACCCGTGCCTGATTTTTCTGAAAAAGTACTTTACAGGCCGTTTCATCATTAACGTCTCTTTCCATTCTGCCCCCTTTTATCTCAACAGCTCGGATTGAAACGTTTCACCTTCAACGGTCCAGATTAGAATGTCCTTTCGACTATCCCTTCTCCTATAAAACCCTAAATTCTGGGCACTGTTCTTCTTTACTGTTTCTGCGATTTCAAAAGCTCTGCAACTTCGAAAGCTCAAGTTCTTCTTCGGCTTCCCGTTTTCCGATCAGCTTTCCGGCGACCGTTAAGATCACCCTTTTCACTTCGATTCATCATGTCCGGTAAGACTTCCTTCTCTGATATTAGCGTAGCCTTTCCTTTGTTTTTGATCAGTTTGCTTGTATTCTTCCGAAAACCCACCACGCCCTTTCCTGCCATGGCTAATTTTCAGACAGCGGATCCAGTTCTGAGGGGAGAAAACCCTTCAACTTCGATTACGCTCCCAATGAAATCTCGGTGACTGCCTATGATGCAGCTCTCCGAGAAGGATGCATTACTTCGACCTGGGAGCCTCGCCTTCCTTATTCTCGCTACCGTGCCTCGGGCGACCCTGTGGTCACTCATTCCGAGGCGGGGGAGGTATTTGTCTCCACCGGACAGGTATCGGCAGGGATCCGATTCCCCTTCTGCGGTAATTGGGTTGAGATGTGCGCCCATTATAAGACGCATCCGACTACCTTCTCCCCACACGCCATCCGCGTGTGGAATGCTTTCCAAGTCCTCTACTTCCGACAGAAGTGGGTCTACAGCCTCCAACTCTTCCGGACCTTCTACGGGATGAAGTGTAACGAGGCTGGGGTTTGCGCATTCTATCCTCGGATGCCAAAATGGACTAAGCAGCAGCTTGCACGGTGCAGTTGGACCAGCGACACCTGGAAGGTTGTCAAGGGTCGGGGGCTCCTTATTGATACAGGGTCTGATAACAGCGGGTGGAAGAGGAGCTACTTCTTCATTAAGAACAGTTCTATCCCATGGCCCCGATGGGAGGTTGAAGCGGACTCTCCTCCCGCTTATCACACCTATTCTGATGAAGACTTCCAAATCCTTCACTGCATCCAGCTTTACCGTTAGGGGGAATCTTACACTCCCCTCGACGCTAACTCCCTCAAGGAGCGGGACCTGGTGGAGGCCGGGATCCGCCTCCTTGATACGATCTCTGGGGGTCAACTCCACGACGGCCCATCCAATATGGTTCCTTGGGTAATATTTCTGATCACGTCTCTGTTTTCCATTGTTTGCAGCTAAGAAGGTATCACTGCTGACAAATCTCCTCCTTAAGCAGGGAGAGACCGATGCTGTCCAGCGCCCCGCGCGGAAGAGGAAGTCGGCAAAGAAGGCCACCGCTTCGTCGGGATCTCCCTCCGCGGAGAGGACTAAGCGGACCCGAGTAGAGGAGATGGACAGGCTCTTCAATGTCCAGAATGCTGAAGAAGGTAAACAGCTCCGCCTAGCTATTAAATCGTACAGGAAGCAAGTTCCTAAGGAGTTAATCCCCTACAGCAAGGAGGCCAGAATCAAAGAGATTAAACGCATTCTCTGAGGGGAAACTCCTCGCATCCTCAAGGCGGGTTACTAAAACTACCACGGGACAGACCAATACCTCTCTCGGCGCGTCATCTGGTGTAAGGACCCTGACCAACTTCCTGACTATCTTTCTGAAGCATCTTATCCTCCAGGTGCAGGTCACTCGGGAACTCAGTCGGGGGCTGGAGTTTCAGCAGGAGCACCACTTTCAGCAGGGGCACCACTTTCCGGTGCTCTGGTTGGAGAAGGTCTCCCTCAACTTCCTGCCCCGATGGGATCGGGGGCTGGAGAAACCCCGACAGGCGATCAGTTTCGTCGGGTGGAAGATCTGGACTCCTCCGAGGAGACAGACGAGGGCGTTGCCTTGATTCATCGTCGGGGGACGAGGCAGTCCCCACTGAAACCAACCTCCAGGGGGCTGCCCCCTGGTCTCCTTCGCAGCAGCATTCGCCCATCCACAACTTGACTCCCTCTGGGTCCCAGGGCGACTCGGAGATGCGCACCTCCACGACTCCAGTCGGTCCAACTCCTCTCCCCTTGGACGGGAGCTTCTACAAGGTCTACGACCCCGACCAGAAGGCGGCTCCCTGGACCCCGATCCAGACGCTACTAGGTGTACAGCTCCGACAGGGTGATACATACCCGGAGCTGGGTCTTCATTTGGTGGCAGGCTCAGTTCTGCCATCTCTGAGGCTTCCGCTCTCCATGGATCGGGAGGACGTCCGCGCGGATATCTGTGGAATGGCTATTCGTCGGGTGGAGGTAAAGTTCCTATTTTCTCTCTTTAATCGATAAGGCAATATACTCATGTGCTAACCTTTTCCTCTTTTCTTCGCAGGAGATGGCGGACATAAACCGCTGCTTCGGGTACATTCTGGCCTTCGAGGAGGCGTTGGAGCAGGAGCGGGCCAAGGGGGTTCCCGCGGTTGTAGCCAAGCTCGAGGAGGATCTCGCCGCCTCCGAGTCTTCGAGGGGGAAATTGGATAAGGAGCAGGCCATCCTTAATCGAAAGACTCGGGACCTCCAAAAGCGGGTTCAGGACTTCGAGGGGCTGCTGAAGCGGGAGCAGCAGGAGCGGAAAAAGGATGCGGAGGCTCGGGACAGACTTGTCCTCGAGAAGAAGGCTCTGGAAGACGCCAAGGCGAGACTGGAGCGGGAACTTGCTGAGGTCCCTGCCAAACTGGCCGAGGCTGAAACCAAGGGTGAAACCAAGGGTCGGGAAGATTATCGTGGCTCTGAGGATTTCCAAGCTGACGCGGTGAAATTCTGCACCGCGGAGGTGGAGAACACCCTCTTCAATGTGGTCAAGGAGCTCCATCTGGAGTATGGCGACGCCATTAACTTCGACAAGTCTGCGACTCTCGCCCCCTTTGCGAAGAGGTACTTCGACCTCTCGGAGGAGAGTGATGAGGGCAACACCCCCGCGGGTGTTGAAGACGCGGCGGAGCTTCCAAGTGTCGATCTCTCGACAGTTGATCCCCCGATAATCGACCCTCCAGCAGCTGAACCTTCATCGACTGACTTCCATGGGTCCGATCCTGTGGAGCCTTTTGCCACAGATCTCGTGGATCCTGCTTCCACCGATGCTGACAAGGACCAAGTTTAATGCTCTATCTTTATAGTCCTTGTAATTTCCTCCTTTATCGTGAACCTCGCAGATCTTTATAATCAAATCTTTTTTGGTTCCGATTATCACTACACCACTTAAGGTGATTGCGTCAGTTAAGACATTTTGCCCACACCACTTAAGGTGACTTAATATCGTGCACCACTTAAGGCGACTTAATATCGTGCACCACTTAAGGCGACTTAATAACTTGCACCACTTAAGGCGACTTAGTATCGCGCACCACTTCAACACTTAGGGTAAATCTAAGAACAATCTGATCGGAAGCAACCTCTTTATTCATTGATGGCTTTAAAATCTGCTTACATTGAATCAAATGATAGATAACTTGCACCACTTAAGGCGACATAATAACATCGTGCACCACTTAAGGCGACTTAATAACATCGTGCACCACTGAAGGCGACTTAACAACATCACGCACCACTGAAGGCGACTTAACATTAAACATGACATTTCTTCAAGTGTTCACCACTGAAAGAATGCTTTAATACTCTGCCATCGAGGTCTTCCAACTTGTACGCATTTGGAGTTGGCATCCCCACGACCTTATAAGGTCCTTCCCATTTTGGTGACATCTTGTTAATCCGATCCAAAAGGGTAAATTCGTTCCGACGCCACACCAGTTCCCCGACAAAGAAATGTCGAGACTTGACTCGTCGATTATAGTATCGGGCCGTTGCCAAGCGCATCCGAGCCTGGACCTCCTCAGCACTCCGCCTCTTCTCTTCGACCAAGTCCAAGTCCAAACGCCTCATTTCATCATTCGACAGGGGTTCGTAATACCTGGTCTGATGGGATGCCACAGCTATTTCGACAGGAGCAACTTGCTCCGTGCCATAGATGAGGCCAAATGGAGTCTCCCCGGTCGATCTTTTGGGCGTTGTTCTAACAGCCCAAAGTACGTTTTCCAACTCGTCCAGCCATTTACCCTTCAAGGCATAGACCCTTTTCTTCAGGCCATCCATCACGATTTTGTTGGCTGACTCCACTTGCCCATTGGTTTGAGCATGACGGACAGAGGCTGTCCGATTCTCAATTTTCAGTTTCTCCAAGTACTCCTTCCACTGGGCCCCGTTGAACGGAGGGCCATTATCGCTGATCACCACCTTGGGGATCCCGTATCGGGATATAATATGGGTTTGGAGAAACTTGACAACTTGGTTCCCCATTGTCTTGGCCAATGCCTTAGCCTCTATCCATTTTGAGAAATAATCAATGGCTACAAGAAAATATTTACACTGACCTTTTGCTTGTGGGAGGGGTCCCACCAAGTCGATACCCCACTGCGCGAAGGGCCATGCACTCTTGATAGACATCAGATTAGCAGCCGGAGCCACGATATTCGGGGCATACCTCTGGCACGCGTCACAAGATCGGACTAACATCGTCGCCTCCTTGCTCATCGAAGGCCAGTAATAGCCCAAATTCAGCACTTTCCTCGTAATAGATCGGGCCCCTTCGTGACAAGCCGCGACCCCTTCGTGCACCTCCCTAAGGATTCGATTTGCGTCGGGCTCAGCTACACATTTCAAGTAAGGAGTTGAGAACCACCTCTTTTTGTATAGCTGATTGTCCACCACCACGTAATTAACCGTGATCCGACGTATCCTGTCAGCTGCTACTTTATCATCGGGGACTACCCCCGTGGTCAGGTACGCGACTATCGAGGTCATCCAAGTGGGCTCTTCCTCCGATCCTGCTTCAATGGCACACACCTCCGATGGATCGGTAGTCGACAAGATCACCCTCTCCAAGAAGTGCACCTTCCGATTTTCCTCGAGGGGTGCCCCCAAGGCGAATTTGCTCAAGGCATCTGCTTCCGCGTTTTCCTCCCTCGGGATTGCCTCAATATCGAAACTTTTGAAGCTCTCCTTCAAGACTTGCACCTCATGAAGGTACTTTCTCATCACCGGGTTCTTTACCTCATATCGTCCTTGGACTTGATTCACAATCAAACCAGCATCACATTTCACCCTTAAATGACCGAATCCCGTACCTTTGGCAATTTTGAGGCCTGTGATAAGAGCCTCATACTCAGCTTCATTGTTGGTGGCCCTAAACGTTAAGGCCAAAGCATATCGAAGGGGCTCGCCTCCACCAGGTGGTATCAATATGAACCCTGCTCCTGATCCATCTGAACTCGAAGAGCCATCAGTGTACATTTCCCAAGTATTTTCCTCATTTGGCTGCTCTGATTTCTCCGCCATTTCTGGTTGCTCTGCTATCGGGACCTCCATGGTTGCCCCCTCTACAGGACCTGCTTCTTCCAGATCAGGGGCTGTAGACTCTGCTATGAAATCCGCCAACGCCTGACCTTTAATAGCCGTTCTCGGAGCAAAGTGAATACGGAACTCACTAAGCTCGACTGCCCATTTCACTAATCTCCCCGACGCATCAGGTCGGTTCAAAAAATGCTTCAAAGGCTGATTCGTCAATACAGTAATCTCATGCGTGTGGAAGTAAGGCCTCAGTTTCCGAGCAGTAATGATCAACGCAAAAAGATACTTCTCAACGGCGGGATAATTCATTTCAGATTTGGCAAATGCCTTGCTTACATAATAAACGGGGACTTGGTTACCCTCGACAATCTTCACTAACGCAGAGCTAATAGCAAACTCAGAAACAGCCAAATATAGATAGAGCGGCTCGCCTGGAATCGGTTTTGCCAATGGTGGGAGGGTGCGGAGGTGCTGCTTGAGTGCCTGGAATGCCACTTCACACTTGGCAGTCCACTAGAACTTCTTGTTGGCCCTCAGTACTTCAAAAAATGGCATGGATTGGTCACTTGCCTTAGACAGGAAGTGATTTATTGCGGCTAGTCGGCCATTCAGTACTTGCACCTCCCGATGATTTATCGGAGACTGCATCTCCTCGATTGCCCTCAGCTTTTCGGGGTTCACCTCAATTCCCCTTTGGCTTACCATAAAGCCCAAAAACTTCCTCGAGTGCACTCCAAAGGCGCATTTGGGCTGGGTTCAAACGAACTTGATGAAGCCTCATCCGCTCAAACGCCACCGCCAAATTGCTTACATGATCTTCAGCCTGTTGGGACTTTACTAGCATATCGTCCACGTAAGCTTCCATGGTTTTCCCCAGCATATCCCCGAAGAGCTTGTTCACCATCCTTTGATAAGTTGCCCCTGCATTAATCAATCCAAAGGGCATGACATCGTAGTGATAGATGTCGTTATCAGCATAAAAGGCAGTGTGGGGGGCATCCTCATTAGCCATCTTGATCTGATTATAGCCAGAGTAAGCATCCATGAAGCTCAGCAATTCATGCCCCGACATGGCGTCCACAACCTGGTCAATCCTCGGAAGCGGTTAACAATCCTTCGGGCAAGCCTTATTCAAGTCGCGGAAATCAACACACATCCGCCATTTCCCATTGCTCTTCTTCACCAGGATCGGGTTGGCGACCCAAGTTTGGAATCGGAGCTCCTTGATGAATCCAGCATCGAGCAACATGCCCACCTCCTGCTGGATCGCGATTCTCTTGTCTGCGCCCATTGGACGCCTCTTCTGCGTGATAGGCTTAATTGCGGGGTCAATCTTCAATTCATGTACAATCACGTCGGGGTTGATACCTGGCATATCACTCGGGGACCAGGAAAACAGCTCCTTGAACTCCTTCAGCAGCTTGATCAATTTTCGGGCCCTCTCGTCAGACAGGGTGGACCCGATTTTCACCTTTCTCTGAGGTCCGTCAATCTCAACCTCCTTCAAATCCTCCATAGGGGCGGGACGCCCAAACTCCTCTCTGGGATCAGCATCGGTTTGGAGGATAGTCATAGTCTCCCGTCTTCTCCGTCGGGTGGCATTAACATAGCACCTCCTAGAAGCCACCTGGTCGCCCTTGACTTCCCCGACTCCGTGGTCAGTCGGGAACTTCATCTTCTGGTGAACAGTCGAGGCAACTGCCATTAGCGGGTTGATGGTAGTCCTCCCGATAATCGCATTGTAGGTCCCCCGCGGACGCGACCACCACGAACTCCACATTCCTCATTTCCACTTTCCACCCACTACCGAACTCCACTGGTAAGGTGATCATTCCCAACGGATAGGAGGTAAAACCAGAGAATCCAACCATCGGGAAGTTCACTTGCTTTAGGTCCTTCTTTGTTTTCCCCATGGCCTCCAACGCATCCATAAACAGAATATCGGAGGAGCTCCCTCCGTCGATCAAAATTCGCTTCATCTCGTACCCATCCACGTCCAGGGTCATGACCAAAGCATCATCGTGTGGAGTCTCCACACCTACCAGGTCCTCCGCTGAAAGGAAATTACCATCTCTTCCTTCGCAGTCCAGGATCGGGACCTCTTGCCCAGCACCACAGCAGCAGAAATTCTAGAGGTATAGACCTCCCGAGAGGCTGTAGTATCACCTCCTGCTGCCAATCCTCCATGAATCACATTAATGGTGCCCCGCTTCTCCTTACGGGCACCAGAAGAATCCGGCTCGGATTTCTTCTTCCTTGGGGATCGATCGCGGGATCGGGAACGGGACCGCGATCGAGATCGGGAACGGGATCGACACGGCCTCTCAGCCACAAACTCCTTAAGTTTCCCCTTCTGGATCAGCTTTTTGATCTCCTTCTTCAACTCCCGACAATGATTAGTGTCGTGACCGCCAGCGCGGTGGAACCGACAGTAACGATCGGTGCGAGCTCCCAAAAATTCTCCTTCCTTCTTCGGGGGTACCTGGAGATACCATGTCGATCCATCACCGTTAAGACCTCAGCCATGGAACTATTGAGAGGAATGTGATAGTCCTCCCGCTTGTCCTTCCTCGGGGGACGTCTGTCCTCCCTTCGATCAGAACGGCCTCGACTCCGACTGCCCTCGGATTTATCCTTCCGCTTATGGTCATCCAATGGTTTGAACGACTGCTTCCCCTTATTTGACTTCGGAGGATCAAGCTCTCCCGCAGCTATCTTCGACTCCTGCACATCGATTTGCTGCTTTACCCTCGTCTGCAACGCCTCCATGCTCCAGACGGCCTTCGCGGCCACACTGTGCATCAGATCGGAACCATAAGGGGCTGTCAGGTTCCGAAGGAAGGTGCGGATAGTCTCTCCCTCCGATATCTCCTCATCAATATCGGCCACACTTGCAGTGTACCGCTGGTAATAATGTGCCAGCGATTCGTCGGGCCTCTGCACCACCTGGGCTAGGGACCTCACACTCTTCAAGAGGCGCCGTCGACCCTGGTACTGCTGAATAAAATGGTCGTGCATATCAGCCCAACTGGAGATGCATCCTGGGGGCAGGCTGAAGAACCACGTCAGGGCCCTTTCTCCCAATGTGGCCGGGTACAATACGCACACAGTATCATCATCGGGGGCTCTTCCCAGACATGCCATGACATGCTTCTGGACGTGGCGAACTGGATCTCCCTCGCCATCATACTCCTTAATTGTGGGGATACCCAACCCTGGCGGGGCGAGGGTGTCTATCAATCGGGGAACAAAGGGATGGGAGGATCGATCCCTCAGTTCCGACATCATCTGCTTCTGATCCCCCATGCAAATGTTCACGGTCTTCACCACCTGGTCGGGGGTGATGGGACCATTATGGGGAATAGTCCTATGCTGCACCGGTCCAGGCCCATCGATCACAAATCGCTCCGACTGAGCAGGTTCCTTGCCTTTGTCCCGGTTCCTGGGTTGAGCCTCCTCCCTCAGCGGAGGCGAGGGCACCTCCTCCTTCTTCTTGGCAGACTCTCTCCGCTCCAGGAGAACCTCCATGGCCTCCAAGAACATCGGCATGGCATCCGCAACAACCTTGGTTAGGTCCGCGTTTGGAGGAGCATCCTCCTCCCTAATCTCTTGGTGTTGAGCAGTATCCTCAGGAACTTCATTGTGCCCCCCTGTTCGGGAAACCTCAGCAGGGGGATTTTGGTCCACAGCACGCTCCGGCAGCCCTGAATTCAGAGTTCCAGCAGGGTGACGGGAACCACCAGATTGTCCTTGCTTTTTCTGCTTGCCAGCCGCCATTGAACGAGTAGAAGTCATTTTTGGCTTTTCGTTACATTTCCCACAGACGGCGCCAATGTTGGATCACAGTTGGAACTCCGGTACGGTCTTGACGGAAATCCAAGGTCCTTCGCTCCACGTAATCCTGCAAGAGGGGAATAGACCGGGCGGTGACCCAGAATCCCTCTCTGATGCTTAAATGAGTATCTCAATTATCTCAATGAAACTGGCAAGCAAGAGTATGAGTATGTCCAAAAGTGTTCGTGATCTGAGGTAACTTCTGCCTTTGTATAGGAGAGGAGTTACCCCAGTTACCTGATGAACCGCCGGGGCAGTTAGCCCACATTCCTCTTATCTCGGCCACGATCCCGCTTATCTCGGCCACGATCCCGCTTATCTCGGCCACGATCCCGCTTATCTCGGACACGTTCCGCTTATCTCGGCCTCAACCTCTGATAGCAAGTCCCGACCAGTATCGGGGACTCCAGAGTTATCTCATTTGGTCACCGCTCAGGCCCCTCGTCATCGTGACAGGGCCAACATTCTCAGGGATTCAACATCGGGGCCTAATTAAAGGCATATCATCGGGGCCTACTTAAAGGCATCTCATCGGGAGCGTCCAGCTCGCGTATCGGGACCGACCTTGTCGGGACTCTTCACCATCGGGACTCCTCTTGTCGGGACCCTTCGCATTGGTCTTCTTGACCTCTTTTAGGGCCCAGTGGGCCTATTCACCGTTTACTCGTCGTTAAAGGGCCTAACGACTATAGCGAAACCCATCAATATATATTTATCCAGCCTATGATATATCTAGATCCAAATCCTATCAAATAATATATATATCCAGCCTAGGATATAAATTTATAACATATATATATTCTTATCATACAATTAAACCAAACATAAATATAGCTATATCTAGCTTAGGATATATATTTATAAATTATATATTTGCCCCTGATTCCACTCCGAAGCTTATGTCAGTAATGAAATATGAGAGAATACTTTAAGTAGGTCGCCACCTCACCTTCCTTAAGAGAAAAGTTTTCTTCATGGCGGCTGAAGTAGGTCGCCAGCTGTCCCTTCCTTAGGAGGAAAGGTTTCTTCATAGGGTCGGTATAAGAAGGTGACGAGTAGGTCGCCACCTATTCATTCCTTAAGAGTAAAGGTTTTCGTGGTAGTACTTGGCTGCCGACTCGACTCATACCTTAAGAGGGAGAGTCTTTGAGTAGACTTGTCGCCATTCTTCAAGCGTTTGCCTTAGTAGTCGACATTCTTTTATATCGGCGTCGACCATTTGTCTTTGTCTTCTCATTCTGAACGTGAGTAGTCGTCGACCTATCCTTAGGAATCTCGACTCAGACGTTCTCGACTTCCCGTTAACTTATCCCCAATAATCGTAGCCCAAAACTTGCCCCCGATACTTGAGTTGCCGGTTTCATTATGAAGAAGAGGTCTTAAGTCGAGCATCATTTCTGAGGTTCCCTGACTGTGTTTACATGCTTTCGGTTCGTAGATTTGAGCTTTTTATAACTTCTTAAGGTCAGAATTGGGCCCTTTAGTCGAGGCATTGATCCGTACTTTTCACTTTTTGACCGTTGCGGGGGGAGGGGGAGGGGTGATTCGAGGGAGCTCAAAAGTGGCCTGTGAGTTTTACAACGGTAACTTCTTTCATAAAGGTAAATTCTGTAGTAATTGCACCAATAGAGAGAGACCTAGGGGAGCTTCCTTGGGAAGATACCTCTGGTGGCGGATCTCCAGCATAAATACTGTGAGTTCCCTTTGGATTCTTACTCTTTCTTTTATTCACTATGGCGAATCAGTATAGTGCGTTCTTTATCAACCCTATATCGCTATACACTTGCTCTCCGGAAGAGAGAATTTAAGTAGGAGTCGCCACCCCTGGTTCTTCAGATCCTAGTCGAGATGCGTCCTTTCTTCGATCTCTTTCTCGAACTCCCATGGCGTCTCAGATCCCCCCAGGTAGGTCCTCCGGTTTTCTTATTTCTCCTCAAGAACAACCTAAAGTAAATAAGTTGTCTATCACCTCTTTTAAGGAAGCGGTGACTCTGGCCAATCTTAGTGATGAAGAGAGGCCTCGATATGGTGGTGCTTCTCATGAGCCTCATTTTCTTAGGCGGGAGAGGTTGCCGTTTTTGCTGGACAAATCGAGGCGGGGCTCCGATTCCATTTTTGCCCCGAGTTGTCAGAAGTCTGTAAGCATTACGGAATAATCCTTGCCAATTTTCTGTAAATGCCGGGTGGGCTTTCCCTGCATGTGCGACGTCTACGGCTGGGATTATTATATCCAGGTTTTTAGATGCTTTTATCGTTTGACGGCTAATAAGCAATTGTTTATGCCTTCAAATCTCGATGGACCTCAAAGGATGAGTATTTTTCTTAGGATTCGGCTAGATCTATGGTGGTTGGATTGAAATTCCTCAACGCCAATTGGAAGCACTGCTATTTCTTTTGCAGGGAAGGCGACACATGTCCTCTTACTCCCTCCATCGGGACTGATCTTCCACCATCGTTGGAAGGTTTAACGCCTGAAGAATTTGCTACTATCCGCAAAATTCACGCCGTAGTTACTCGGAGGGGTTTCAATCCCTGGCATTCTGTCAACGATACTGTTGGGATCAAAATGACGTGGCCTTGAACTTCTAGTAGTGGATTTCGAGGTCTCACGGGAGCTAACTCTCGTAGGTATCTTTCCTGGCCTCTTGGGCACTTAGTCTCCTTTGGGAGCTTTATGTGAGGCGATGACCTGAAAAGGGGTGGGGATGACCCCTGATTCCTCTCCGAAGCTTAAGTCAGTAATGAATTTAGAAAAGTATTATCAAGTATGAGAATCAAGATTGTAAAATACATATAATGTTCCCCTATTTATAGGGAGAGATTATCAACTTCAAATGGCGGCTACCCTATTGGGAGGGTTTCTGTCCAGAGTCGGTTTAAGCAGCTGACAAGTAGGTCGCCACCTTATCTTTCCTTAGCTGGGAAGGTTTCCCTTTGGTGGTTGAAAGAAGGTCGCCACCCGTCCCTTTCCTTAAGATGAGGGTTTCTTCATGGCGGCTATAGCAGGTCGCCACCTGTCTCTTTCCTTAAGAGAAGGGTTTCTTCATGGCGGCTACAGCAGGTCGCCACCTGTCCCTTTCCTTAAGAGGAAGGTTTCTTCAGTATTCTTTTGGCTATCGACTCGACTCGTACCTTAATAGGAGAGCCTTGAGTGATTTAGTTGCCTTCTTTTGCTAGTCGTTCTTCAAAAGTCGACTTCTTCATATATAGCCGTCGACCATTTGTCTTTGCCTTGTCGTTCTGAATAGAAATGGTCGACGAATTTTCTTTAGTCTCGCCTTTAAACGTACTCGCCTTCATACTATTCTATCCTTTTAATCGTAACCCAACAGATACCACCGAAGATGCCCTTATTTAAGCTGGCATATGTACTCGCTTGGAGGAGATTCCTATGAGCTGGGTAACCTTCCATTCTTTATATGCATATTTTATTTTAAACTTCTCTTTTCCTTCTTGTAGGTGTATTTATGAAGATTTTTCATGCTCGTAACCAGGCGACGACTGGAGTTCCTTTGTCCAAAGATTCTCCGGTGACTGATGTCGATGCTGCCACCGAGGCTTCTAAGTCGCCTTTGGAGGCTCCCACTGACGATGTCCCAGTCTCGGAGAAGACGCCCAAGATGAGGATAAAAAGGGTAGCCAATTGAGACCCTTCTTCCAAAAAGAATAGTGCTAAGGCTCCAAAGAGAGCCAAGGTGACTATTGCCTCCCATATCGGAGTTTCATGAGTGTGGCGCTTCTGCAGCCCCCGACGTTCCTTTAAGCTCCTCACCAGCTACTGGAGGTATGAGGATTCTTTATCTACTTTACTCTTCTTTTTTTAAGTGATTTTGAATTCCTCCTTTTTCTCCTTGTAGGTATCGATTAAAAAGGCAAGGGTGTTGCCGATTGTTCCGTTCGTCAGGCCCTCATAGGTCCAAGGTTTGAAGGTCCTCTCTTTAACTGGAGGATGCTTTATTGTGCCTCCGAAGATTCGAACGGGGAAGTCGACTGGAATCCTTGGGCTTCCTTGAAGGGATATCAGCTGAAGGAGGGTAATTCCCTCACCAATCGTGACTTGGCGCTGCATCTGCTCAACGCCTATGTGCCGCCTCAAGACCGATCGCATTTATCGACTAATGCAGCGGAGGTCGATATGACCATTCGCTCGTTTTTGCAGCGACATGCCAAGGTAAAAGATAATATTTAGGTATCTTTTAGAACCTTTAATTGTTGACATTCTTGTTGAATCATGGTCTTTATCTTGTTAGGCTTTTCGAGAATCTCTACAACATTCCAATCAGGTTCTTGACCTTCTTGAGGATTTGTCATCCGCGAGGAAGAGGCTTGAGGATCTCGAAGCTGAAGTGGAGGAAGGAGAGAAGCAGCGCCTTCGAGAGGAAGTCGCTCAGCTGAAGGAAGACATTGCTCGTCTGAACGAGGCATTTACCACCGTTTCTAAAAAACGCGCAAGAATCAGTCTGGCTGAAAAGGCTTCTTACTGCATTAATTGGCACTGAAAAGAAGACAAAACCTGTGAAGGTATACTCCGACAGTCAGGCAGCCATTGCAGCAGTTACGAATCCAAAGTACCATAGTAGGACCAAACACATTGATGTGAAATACAATTATGCCAAATCAGTTGTAGAAGACAATATAACCGCTTTAGAATACTTGTTCACAGACAATATGGTCGCAAACCCATTAACTAAGCCATTCCGTAGAGAAATTTTTGAAAAGCACGTAAAACTGCTTGGATTACGTAGGGCTTAATAAGTGGCTTGTATGAGTGATGGAATTTTGACATTTGAAATAATATTTCGATTGAATAAAAGAATTTCAAATTGAGTATATGATCTATCGACGTCATAATGATAAATAACATCGAATTTTACGGTCTATAAACTAAGTCGTAGGAAGAGGTAAAACTATTCCACCAAAATTATGTCGGATGTGAACCTTGCCTCGTCACACAGGAACGGTCATCTTGTAGGAGAGGGGAACCTCTACCACAACAAGATTGGCTAAGAACCTGGGGGATAAACCTGGTTAAACGAAACGATAACTTGGTCACGCTTATAGCATGACTTAATCTTCGTTTTGTAAATCACCGTGTTGGCCATTCATTAAAATCACATTCAGGGCCAGATGAAAGACTCTGCGATAGCATGATTGACATATCCCACCCCTGGCTTGTCCAGGTGTGCTATCGACGCGTGCTTCATACTACGCGTGTCATGTTCGACCACAGGGTCATGCTTGGTTGTGCTAGCTAGAATCCTTATGATTCAAAGGGCGCATACTTCTTCACCTTGAGCGTGTGATTGATCCCGGGTGTCTTATGAAGAGGCACCCAAAGTATCCTCTCGGGCTCAGAAATTATACCTAAGGTCTAGCTCAATGTTCGCTTCCCAGCGTACGAGCGTAGAGCTAAAGAAAACGGCCAAGTGACCACGTCTTGGAAACCGCTTGAGTTAGACTAAGGGTATAAGCTATGGGGATGGTCATGTTCACCTATAATTCACCGACTCTTGTGTTCACAAGGTGTCCACCAACCGGATATTAGTTGAAGGTTGTGAACACTTGTACGGATGTCTGGAGAAGTATTCCTATGTGGAAAACTGGGCAATTGGAGAATTATCAGTTGACCAAGGATACAGTGCGGTACATATTTTATTTTTTACAGGATTGATTTACGAAAGGGAATCAACGTTCTACGAGAGCTACAACACTCCTAACAGATGAGTAGCACGATGCCCGTCGTATCCGCCGGTCGCACGGAAAATCTCGTATGAACTATTCGAAGACGGAGACAATGACTGAAGACTGAAATGTTGATGCTATTGGATGACATTACATTAACAGGCACCCTCCCATTTCGGCGAGTGGGAGCTGTTAGCATGTGGTGACGTGGCGCCGTAAATGGTAGCCCGTCAATGTTAAAGAAATTACCTAAGTTAATTAGGTAGTTGTCACATTAGGTTAATTGGGCCAGACCCAATCCCTAATTGACATGGGAGGCCCAAAATTGCCCCCCCCCCCTTATTAAGCATGGTTCGGCCGAACCATGTACCACATTGGTTGGAGTGGACTTTTGTCCACTCCACCAATGCTATATATATGGGATCTCCTGAGGGGTTTAACACATCAATCAAATTAAGAAGTCCCTCCATTGAGGAACTTGAGAGAAACCCTCTCACCCTTAGTTGAGATTTTCGGTGCACATCAGTACGAGGTTCTATCCCCGTTGAAGAATCGATCAGAGGATTTGCTGTGGAGCTTATACCGCGTAGGACTTCTTCTCACGAAGAACTTGTACGGGTTCCGACCGGAGGATTAGAACTCCCTCCACAACGTTCTTGGGCAGGAAATCTATTGAGGTATGTGTACATTATTCCGCTGCGTAATTAGATTACTTACTAGTACACGTTTAACATTCCGTAGTATTACGTCCCCCGTAATCCAACAGACCCTGCATTGTCGTGACGAACTCCGTTCTTCTACCACCACATCCTGGGCTAGATGAGAATCTGCAATCACATATGACATTCTCGCTCTTAATATAAAATAAATTCATGTTATGCTATTGACACGCACTTCACACTGCGTGTGCCACGTTCGACCACGGGGTCAGGCTCGGTTGTCTTAGACGGAATATTTTTAAGATTCTGAAGGACACAAACTTCTTCACTTTGAGCGTGTAATTGATCCCGGGTACTGAATAAAGTAGCACTCGAAGTACCCCTTACCACTCGGAACTCATATCCAAGGTTGGGCTCAATGTTTGCTCCTGGGAATATGAGCGATAAGGATGGTCATACACATTTGTAATTCTCCGCCTCTTGTATTCACTAGGTGGCCACTAGCCGGATATTAGTTGAAGGTTGTGAATACTTGTGCGAATGCCTTGGATAAATATTCCTTTGGGGAAACTAGGCAATTGGATAATAGCAGTTGAATAGGGGTACAACGCGACACAGAGAAGTAACATGTTGGGAATCAACGTTCCACGGAAGCTACAACACTCTTAACCGATAAGTAGCACAAAGTCCGTTGTGTCTGCCGGTTGCACGGAAAACCTCGCATGAACAATGCAAAAACTGGATTTGATCAAAAACTAAGTATTGATGTGTTGGTCAACAACATATTAATAGGCACCCCCCATTTGGCAAGTGGGAGTTGTTGGCATTTGAAGTAAATTGGTCGTCGTAATAGGAGCCCATTAATATAAGCCCAACATGTTAAGTCTAATTTGGGGTATGGCACATAAGGGATTTCAGGTCAGGCCGAAATCCTCATGGCCATGCACGGCCCAAAACGGCCGGCCCAGTTTACACTATAAGTTCGGCCGGCTATGCAAAAGCCATAGGTGGGTTTTGCTCACCTCCTCTTATAAATAGGAGGTGTTAAGCATTTCTTGGGGTTGTTCATTCTCTCACTTTAGTTGTCAGAAAAGAAATCCCCTCTCCCTATAAACTAATAGGTTCAGCCAAACCTCCTAACACCCAAGTAGGTGCCAAATTGTGATAAGTAATTCACCCCTGAGATCCATCCAGTAACCGGATTGAACATGATTTGCTGTTGAGACCATTTCCTGCGGATTTCTCCCTAACCAGAGTTCCCATAGGACACCTTCCAGCAGATCGTGAACTCCCTCACGACGTTCCTTGGGCTACAGACTTCATAATCGCAAAATAGGTATGTGCACTCTTCCGCTGCGTAATTTGTTTACCAAGTATGTACCTGTTTTTATGTTTCGTACTGTTTGTCCCCTAGAATCCAACAACTTTCACATGTTCCTTTTGGGGAAGGACCACTAGCTTCGCATCTGGTGTCGCCGTGTTTTCTGCTATAAAATCGGCGAGTGCATGTCCTTTAATAGCCTTCTGAGGCTTAAAATGTATTCGAAATTCACTCAACTCTACTCCCTATTTGACCATCCGACCTGATACATCTGGCTTTTATAGGAGTTGTTTCAAAGGTTGATTGGTTAGAGCTGCGATTTCATGGGCATGCAAGTAAGGTCGTAGCTTCCTTGCCACATTGAGTAGTGTATACATATAGTTCTCAATCTCCATGTAGTTGGCTTCGGGGACATCAAAAAGCTTACTAACATAGTAGAATTGTATTTGAATATTGCATACTTCCTTGATGACTACAAAACAAACTGCTACTAAACTTACACTCAAATAGTGGAAGAGTGGATCTCCTTGGAGTGGTTTCACCAAGGCAAGAAGTGAATAGAGGTGCTTCTTTAACTCTTGGAAATCTTCCTCACACTCTGAAGTCCATTCAAACTTCTTGTTGGCCCTCAGCACTTTTAAAAAAGGAAAGGATTTATCCCCAGATCGTGCTAGGAACCTCCCTAACGACGCCAATCTTCCATTGAGGCTCTGAACTTCTTTAGAACAAGTATGCGAAGACATTCTCTCAATTGCCACTACCTTCTCCGGATTAGCCTCAATTCCTCGGCTTATCATAAGGCCTAGATTTTTCCCGGACTATACACCAAAGGCACAATTAGTCGGGTTCAGTCGTACTTTGTGCAATCGCATGCAAGCAAATGCCTATTCATATCTTGTACATGGTCTTGGCCTCTCTTAGTTTTAACGAGCATGTCTTCGATGTAAGCCTCGATATTTCTTCTCAACATAGGTTTGAAGAATTTATTGATCATCCTCTGGTAGGTTGCCCCAATATCGATGAGTCCAAAAGGCATCACCTTATAGTGATAGATGTCACTGTCGGCATAAAAAGCGGCGTGGGTTTCATCATTGGGGTGCATTTGTATCTAGTTATAACTAGAATAGACATCCATGAAACTCAGAAACTCGTGTCCTGATGTGGCGGGTATGAGTCTTTACGACATGCCTTGTTAAGATCTCGAAAATACATACATTCTTCACTTTCCACTCGACTTTTTTAACAGTATCGAGTTGGCGATCCATGTTTGGAATCGTATCTCTTTTACGAAACTGGCGTCGACTAACTTTCCCACCTCCTGGAGTATTGATGCTTTCTTATCTGCATCCATGGATATTCTTTTCTGGGCTATAGGTTATACCGCCGGGTTTATTTTTAATTCATGGGAGATGACGTCGGGACTTCTCCCTGGCATTTCGCTAGGCTTCCAAGCAAACAATTCCTTCTATCATCCCAAGAGAGAAGTTAATATCTTGGCGAGTTCTTAGGGCAAAGTTGCCACAATCTTAACCTTCTTTTTCGGACCATCAATTTCCAGCTCTATTAGTTCTTCCAATGAAGCAGGACACCCTCCTTATTCTCGAGGATCTTCATCTGTGACAATGGCTAGAGTTTCCCATTGGTGGCTTCTTTGTAGAGTATTAATGTAACATCTGCGAGACGTTCGCTAGTCTCCTAGGAGTTCCCCGACTCCATGATGAGTCGGAAATCTCATAATTTGGTGTGCGGTAGAAGGAATGATATAGTTTATATTGAGAGTTGTCTTTCCCAGGATGGTGTTGTAGGTGTCCAAGTTGTTGAAAACTACAAACATGACTTTAGTTTGAAGTTCCTTCCATCATTGCCCCAGAATTACTGGGAGCCGAAATTCTCCTAAAGGATAAGTAGTTCTGCCTACGAATCCTACCAAAGGAGAATTCATTTTCTAGAGGTCGTTCCTCTGATATCCCAATTCCGTGACGACACTCAAAGATAACAAATATGTGGAGCTTCCCCCGTCTAGTAGAACTCTCTTCACCTAAAACCCATCTATCCAAATTGTCACATCTAGAGTGTCCTCCTGATGCTGTACAACTGTTGCCAGGTCATCATTAGATAAAGTGATGGCGATATGCTCTAATTCTCTTCCTTTTTTTTTTTCGAGTATCTCCTTGTAGAACGTTCTTAGCATTGGAGCTTCTCGATTGGCGTCGGATTCTCCCCCGAGAGCGAATCCTCCTGCTAAAATGTTTATGCCATCATCCGGGGGCGTTACCCATCTTCTAGGCTGATAGGAACGGTGGCGATGGTGCCGCTAAATTTCCTCTTGCATGAATTCTAACTCGCTTCACTCAAGGAGACAATCTTAGTTTTATGTCCTTCTAATTAGTGATATTCGAAAAATAGGATGGGGTGTCGACTTTCTTCGAATTGTTGTAATATTTCCAACCTTTGTCGAACTTGTTAAAAGTCTTGATTTTAAACGGCTGTGGCTTCCCTCGTAGGCGGGTTTCTACCACGACCCCCGAAGAACTCCTCATTGGACCTGGTGGTTACTCCGAGCTTGTTATGCCCCGATGTGGAGGCTCACTCTTCGAGTCAAATGCATCCATCTTTCTATTAGTTCAATGTATTAGGTGATGTCAAGAGATCGAGACTGGGTCCCAATCCTCTAAATAATACTCAAATGACCCATCTTTTTGAAAGCTTGCCTTCACCTCGATCAAGGGCTCATTGGAAGCGTCATAAGTAATTTGTCAAGGTCTCCTCAGGGCTCTGTGTAATGTAAACTAGGGTCACAACGGTCTCATATTCATGAATTCGTTGGGAACGACTCAGTGGTTCCATGACTTCTTGATTGGTTCCCACGGCACCAAATGTTGGATCAAGAATTGTCATGCCTTTAGCTTTCGGGAATGGATTTCAGCAAGTCTCCTAGGTAGCTCTTTTAGGTGTCTATCTCATCCTCGTGGGGTACTTAGTTTCCTTTGTAAGGCTTTATGGCGTTAACCTGAAAAATGGGTGGGCATTTGCCCCTGATTCCACTCTGAAGAATAAGTTAATAATGGATTATGAGAATAATAATATGTCAAAGAGAAAAAATTGAAGTATTTATAGGTATAAACTATACCGAATTTTAGTGGCGGTGATTTTGCTCTGATTGGCTCTCCGCAGTGGCGGCGGACGCCATTTATGATTGGTTAAGGCAGACGGTAGTGAATCAGCAGGTTGCCACCTCATCTTTCCTTAAGATGAGGTGTTTTCTAAGAAGGTGACAATCGAGTCGCCACCTCACCTTTCCTTAGGAGGAGGGGTTCTCTCCAAGTAGGTGGCAACCTTACCCTTTCCTTAAGAGGAAGAATTTCTTCTAAAGGTCTGAGTCGTCGCCCCTTCACTTTCTTTAGGAAGAAGGTTTTCTGACGGGTGATGTTTCTTCCTTCTTGAATGCGTTTTTAGTCGACGCCAGCTCTTAAAAAGAAAGTGCCGAATTTTTTTATTTGCCTTCCTATCCTAATCATAAATGGTTGTCGACTTTTTTAGGGTTCCGACTTTATCGTCCCGACTTTGGATTGCCTCGAATCGTGACCTAACACCTAGCGAGAGCGTTAGCTCCATGATGCACTTTAACATTCGTAACTTTTGTTACATTCGTAATTATAATTATAATAAGTATTATATATTATTATCAAACCCACATAGTTTCCGAATCGATTGCTTATTTATTCCTTAAAGTATGTTAAGTTACATACATCTAGAAAAGCAATATTGAAGATTAAGGAAGAAAATTCAGAAACCATGTTATTTTCGAGTTGGTTTATGTACATGGATTTTCTCATAGACATTATCACGAACTGATTATTCTATTCGTGGGGTGTCGACTAAGGATTCATTTACAGTTCAAAGTTCACACAATCTCATGACGCGGTATGTGGGATAAGCGTGATCACATCATCGCTAGGTAACGCCCTAGAAGGGGTTACGTACATGCATCCTTAGAACCAATCATTCAATAGGAGCAATCACTCCCAGTGGTTAGTCAAATTTTGTCATATATCACCAGATTGAATAGATCGTTCTCATTCGAATTTAGAATCCGAAGCCATAACAATAAAGTCATCAAAGCATAGCAAGAACAAACTTTCATGAATATATAGAAAATTCATGTCTCTTAAAAACTACTACTAAAATTGATATTCTCTAACTTCGTGGAGCGAGAGGTTTATTTTCTGAGTCGAAGTACGTCATCCTGACATTATATGGGGATGACATATTGATTGCCGCAAACGATGTGAGTTACATGAACGAATCAAAGACCCGACTGGCATCTGTATTCGAGATGAATGACATGGGAGAAGCCACGTACATCCTAGGCATTAAGATTGCTAGGGATCGGGCTGCTCGCAAGCTATGTCTCTCTCAAGAATCCTATATCAACAAACTGTTGAAAATGTTCAGATTACATGATGCCAAACCCGTGGATACGCTGGTTGTGTTTGGGTGAGCGTTGTCGAAACGTGACGGCCCGAAAGACCTGGCAGAGCGTGAACATATGAAAAGTGCAGAATACCTTAGTATGGTTGGCAGCTTGATGTATGCCATGCAATGCACTCGTCCAGAAATCTGTTACATTGTGGGCCTAGTAGCTCGATTCCAATCAGACCCCGGACATGAACATCTAAAGGCCGTGAAACGAATAATTTGATACTTGAAAGGTACTGCCGACTACGGACTGTACTATGAGGGTGGAAAACTAGAATTGACAGGATTCAGTGACGTTGGCCACGGTGGCGATCCGGATGATCGTAAGTCCACCTCAGTAGGAGTATTTCTCCTTGCTAATGCCGCCATTTCATGGATGAGCAAGAAGCAAACCTGTGTCGCGCTACCTACGATATAATTCGAATTCGTGGCCCTCTCCAAGAACGCATAGGAAGTAGTCTGGCTTAGAAAGCTCTTAACTGCATTGCTTGGCGTCGAGGACGGGAGTAAGCCTGTAAAGGTATACTCTGACAGTCA
Organism: Clarkia xantiana subsp. parviflora; assembly: GCA_036873135.1. NCBI lineage: Eukaryota > Viridiplantae > Streptophyta > Magnoliopsida > Myrtales > Onagraceae > Clarkia > Clarkia xantiana. Next base: position 38,935,464 of record JAPTYO010000008.1, read on the forward strand.
AGCAGCAATTGCGGCAGTTAAGAATCCTAAGTACCATAACAAGACGAAACACATTGATATAAAATACAATTATGCTAAGAATATGGTTGAGGACAAATTAATCACATTGGAATACTTGTCCACTGAGAGTATGATGGCGGATCCATTAACTAAACCTTTACGCAGGGATGTTTTCGAAAAGCATGTTAGAATGGTGGGACTGCGTAGGTTTTAAGTGGCATGTATTATGATGATAACATTTTGAGATTTAAAGTAATATTTGAATGAAATGAATTGCAATTTGAGTTTACGATTTACGACGTCATAATGTTTGAATTACATCGGATTTTTACGGTCTATAAACTAGTCGTAAGAGGGAAAACCTCCCAATTAAAATAATGTCGAATGTGGACCAAGCGCTGCCGTCCGTCTCCAACCGCCGCACACCTTGTCCAGCGCCGCCGTCCGTCGCCCAGTCAGATTCAACGAAAGAATCAAAAAATAGCAGTAATCAAGGTAATTTACATGGTCGATTTTTGTTTTATTGATTTGTGTTTTTCATTGTGGTTTATATACTATGTTGTTATTAGTAATGCCTCAATAGACTACATGAACATAACTTTTCCACATGAGTAGAAATTTTCTGTGGTAATAGGCTTGAAATTTGCGGTGTGGAGCAGTTAACCGCAGGTCATCCCGCGTGATTTCTTTATTCCCATAAAATTTGTCAACGATATGTATGGGACAAGTGTCGACCTGTATCGACCCGCAGGACGGGTCTCAATTTGGATATACCAGTCTAGCCCTGTTGACACCCCCTAGGTATCATGTAATTCTTAGAATATACATACATATTTATTTGTGGAGCCAACTTTTACTTTCGACACATTTAATTAATTCACAGGAAGTTAGGAAGTTTCTCAGTCTTTTAAAAAAGAAAAACATTTATTTATTTCATTGGCATACACATACACGTGTTGCTTACTTGGAGGTGGATTTGAGGGTTCCTTGTTTCCAATTTTCAGTTTCTCTGCTCCAACCGTCTATACCTACCTGCGCCGCCCCGTCCTTTTTTTTCAGTTCAGTGTCTCTCTGTTCCGCTATATCTTCTCTACATTCAGTTCTGCGCCGTTCTGTTCCTTTATTCAGAATTTGAGGATTCATTCAAAACCCTAACGGTAGTTTCTCAGCTGCTAAGAGGATGATAGCACTGGGATTCGAGGGCTCCGCCAACAAGATAGGAGTCGGCGTGGTGACCCTCGATGGAACCATTCTTTCAAACCCTCGCCATACCTATATTACTCCCCCAGGCCAAGGTTTTCTCCCTCGTGAAACCGCTCACCACCATCTCCAACATATCCTCCCACTCATCAAGGAAGCTCTCAAAACGGCTCACATAACTCCCAAGGACATCGATTGCTTGTGCTATACGAAAGGCCCAGGCATGGGAGCTCCGCTGCAGGTCCAAATAACTAAAATTCTCTCGTCAATTCCATTTCCGGCGTTTGTTTCTTCCCAATTTGGTTTTACTTTTTAAGCAGTAAATAAATGTTTTTAACTTTTTCAGTAAAGTGCATAATTGATATTCGTCTGTGTTGTGATCGGTCCTTTCATGATTTCATGCTCTGTTCAAGTCTTGCAATCATTATACGTGTAAAATACTGCATTTCTGATTGCAGGTTGCTGCTATTGTGATTAGGGTGCTTTCTCAGCTCTGGAAGAAGCCCATCGTGGCTGTGAACCATTGCGTGGCCCATATAGAGATGGGGAGGATTGTAACTGGTGCTGATGATCCTGTTGTATTGTATGTAAGTGGTGGGAATACACAAGTGATTGCTTATAGTGAGGGAAGGTATAGGATTTTCGGAGAAACTATTGATATTGCTGTGGGCAATTGCTTGGATAGGTTTGCTAGAGTCTTGACTCTCTCTAATGATCCAAGCCCTGGATACAACATCGAGCAGGTATTTTACTGCTTCTTGTGATCAACTGTCCCATCCCATCATTGCTTTCTTAGTATATTTGTTGTTACTCTGTTGTGCTTGTGCAGTTATATTCTTTATATATTCCAATTGGTCAATTCCTTATATAACTGATTATGTCATTTTTTTCATATCAGATTAAGTTTAAGCAGGGGTTCAAATCATTTCCTGGCCCAGTTTTATAAGATTCTTGTTAGCTCACGTCTTTATCTCTTTCTGTACATTCGGTCTTAGCACTAGATTGCAATAATGTCTTGTATTCATGTCTGTTATATAATAATAATCAATAAAACTTTTGTTTAGAAGTCATCATATTGTCATGCTCTTCTTTTGTTGGAGACTTGTGAGTTGTGACATGATCAATTTTGTATAACTTGTCAACTGTACGTTTCCGTTTTGGGTGGAATTAGGATTCTGAGTGTTTACTTTTTTGTGTGAGATCTTTCATCAGTATTTCCAGTCAGTAGTCACAAATTGGCTTTCTGATTTGTTTAGATTCGCTAAATAAATGGGTCTGGACATGTTTATGTAATTAAATTAAACTGCTCTGCTCGGACTGCAGCTTGCAAAGAAAGGAGTGAAGTTGATCGACTTGCCATATGTTGTGAAAGGGATGGATGTGTCATTCAGTGGAATATTAAGTTTCATTGAAGCTACTGCTGAGGAAAAACTTAAAAGCAACGAGTGCACTCCTGCTGATCTTTGCTACTCCCTTCAGGTAAATGTGTGAAACCAAAGTTGTAAAACGCGATATTGTATGTATGTATGTAAAGTTATGAATTGTTTGTTGTTGTTGGTAGGAAACATTGTTTGCTATGCTTGTGGAGATCACTGAAAGGGCAATGGCACACTGTGACACGAAAGATGTTCTAATTGTTGGGGGAGTGGGTTGTAATGAACGTTTGCAAGATATGATGAGGATAATGTGCTGTGAACGAGGGGGAAGGCTATTTGCAACAGATGACAGGTACTGCATTGACAATGGTGCAATGATTGCTTACACGGGGCTTTTGGCTTATGCTTATGGAGAGACAACCTCTATTGAGGAATCAACCTTCACTCAGCGCTTCCGCACCGATGAAGTCCATGCGATTTGGAGGGAGAAGAAGCAGCAATCTTATCTTCGGCAGTTGAATGAAAATGGTACCACTTAACCCTACTAGTATAGTAGATGTAGATTTGATGTGAGTGGAGTGTTGTTACATTACACATTGTTGTGATTTATTATGTTGGGTGGAGTGTCCCATCTCATGGCTATTTCTTGTAATTCAAAAACTGGATGTTGTGTGGTCTGGATGGATAGTAAGTATATTCTTTTTTTGAAACCGTATTTACCGACCAAGAGCAGGAAGGATATCTCACTTCTAAGGCGGAAAAAACATTCTACTACAAATACAAGTAAAACTTCTATTAAGGGGAAATCTTTCGAATTAAGAGTAGCCTTTTGCGTACAAACTTTCATTGTTGTGAAACTAGACGATAAGTGATGAAAGCAATCAAAGATATTAGGGTTAAATGTACTTTTCATACCACATGTTTGACTGAATGTGGTTTTTAGTACTGAATGTTTAGTTTTGTATACTTTTGGTACCAAACGTTTGAAAAAATGTGGTTTTTGGTACATCCGTTAGTTGGCTGTTAGGTTTGGCCATTAAATGACATGTGCAAGTCACGTGATCGACTCTAAACTTTTAATTTTATTCAATTTAGTCCCACAAATATATTCCTAACTTTTATTTTGTTTAACTTAGTCATAACACTTCAAAATCGGACCCAATTAAATCAATCGAATTCAATTGACATAGCCTCATTTGGGTCAAATTTACCCAATCAGTGTTTTCGTTGTTTGGAGTGGTCCATTACTTATAAGACCTACCTATATCGATCATTGAACCAGAGAGAAGTAGTGGTCAAGCGAGACCCTTGACAGTCATGGAAGAGAAGAGGTGAAACTACTAAATTGGAGGCCTTTGCAAAGATTAAAGTTGTCAGAGATAGTTCGCTGCTTTCAGCGTTTCAACTACTCAATATTTTGGAGAGAGAGTTAGTACATGGTATGAAGACAAAGTGGAATTATATCCGTTGAGAGCAGAAAACTAATAACCACCGTTTCATCCAAATCACACTACCATATTGTCTGTCACAAACTGTTTAGTGTAATTGGAAAAAGTTAATCATAAAATAAGCTCATATGTATATTTAAATACATACACTTCCATTCATTAAAACAACTTATGACCAGTGTTATCAGGACCGGACCAGAGATCGAACAAGCAAAGCCATCGGTTCCCGGTTCAAACCCGGTCCGGCCGGTCCTATTACAAAAATCAGTAGAATGCACAGCAGACACACAGGTAGGTCCTGTAAACTCCATGAGAACGATCCCCAAATCATCGGGACAGCCAAGGAACCTTCCAAAATCCATGGTAAGAACAACAGAACTACCCTGCAACAAATTCGATTCAAGCTGTTATTCATGGCTCATTCATCAATGAACAATAATATAGTGTGTAAGAAATTATGGAGCTTTACCTCTGTCTCAATCCTTTTATTCTCATCTCATCTTCCCTTGAAGGTCTGTGATCGGAGGTGAGGTCCTCAGCAACACCACCTTAGAATCAAAAGATCTCATTTTAAACAGAAAAACCATCCTCTTTACAAGATCGAAAACCAGATCGGGAAATCCCATCTTCAAACCCAGATCGGAAAATCACATCTTCAAAATCCCATCAAAATCAAACCCAGATCGGAAAATCCCATCTTCAAATGCGAGTATACGGCGGGGTTCGCAGCGACTGGCCGCCCACGACGGAGAACATCCCTCCCTGAGTCGCGTTCTCCTCGTCGACGTACGAGTTGTCGGAATATCGGAACGCGACGCCGGAGACGGCGACGGAGATGAGCAGCGATCCGAACACGTTCCACGCCACGTCGGTGAACACCAACCCAACGATTGTCACCACTGTCAGGCCAATTAACACCACCCTCTCGTCGATTTTGTGATTCATGACCGCTAGGGTTTCCTCGCAAAGTCTACAGTCTAATCTGGAGCGGTGGCGGCTGGACTCACTTGTTCTATTCTAGGGTTTTTAAATTTTTGCTGTTAGTCTTGAATCAGCGGACCGGTAAACCAGCCGGTTCCCCCATAACCAGCGGGGTTCGACAAAAACCGGAGAGGTGGACCGAATTCGGTTACATTGTGGACTTTTAACTGAACCGTACTGCATATGGCACCGGTCCAGTTCAAAACCGATCAAACCGGGGTTCGGTCCGGTTCTAATAACCTTGCTTATGACAGACAATATCTACCACATGTTTTTAATGCATGAATATTAGTAGCAGTGTTATCAGAACCGGACCAGACTGACGGTGCGACTGGGTTCGAACCGGAACCGGTGCCTCCAACGGTATGATTCGTGCAAATCCGGAGGATGTAAGCGAACCCAGTCCAATAGTCGGTTTTTTTATGAACCGGCCGGTTCTGAACGGACCGGGCGGTTTGCCGGTTCGCCGGTTCTGATTAAAAAAAAATTCAATCACTCTTCAACTTTAGTCTGAAACTTCGACTGGAAGGAGGAAGAAGAGAGGGAGGAGAGGGACTCTTTAATTTTAGTCTAAAACTTCGGCCGGAAGGAGGAAGAACGTCCATTCTTGTTCCGAGCTTCGATTCTCCTTCCATGGTGGTTTCGAGCTTCGATTCTCCTTCCATGGTGGTTTCTTTGGGTGCCTTCAGCCCATTCTCTCTCCTCCGCTCATCCAAGATCCTCCTCAGATCTGACGGTGCAAATCCACCACCAAAAGAAGGTCCATCAGGTTTGTCAAATCTCCATGAATCAGAATCACTTGAGCAGCAAGTGTTGTGAATTTGTTGTATTAATGCAGGATTTTGTTGAATTTATATTCAAGGGATGAAGAGAAGTTGTAGGGTACAACTCAGCTTCTGGAAGGCGGTGCCGAAGTAGTGGGAGCGACAGAAAGATGAAGGAAGACAGCGACAACGACGGAATGATGAAGGCAAAGGTGGAGGCGGCGCCAAAGTAGTGGGAGGATAACAGGTGAAGACGATGTACTGGGTAAGGAGGTCTGGTGAAGGTGAATCTATTATTCTTTCATCAACTTTTTCTCCAATGTTTGTGGCCCAGCTAAAACGACAGTTGATAAGTACGCTGCATCATATAACCATAGCATGAACCGAAATCGTGATTATTTGCCACTTTGAAAAAACACAAACAATTTCGGCAAAAAATTGAACGGTTTACTTACATCAATTAATTACAAAGGACCGCCAACTTAGCGTCAAAGAATGGGGAATAGAATCGATTGACCATTGATTAATAAGCCCTAAAATCACCACAGCCGTGGAGTTTGATCCGCAACGGGCCCCTTAAAACCTGACTCTGATGAATGGCTCATTTATCGATCTAAAACGATGTAACAGAACAACGATGAATGATCTGAAAAAGAAGATCTAGTGGAAGGTGGAGAAGCTGAAGATGTAGCAGACGCGCAAGAAAAAGTTAAAGAACGCTTCTAATTAACGCATCAGTAGGAAATTAATTAGCCTAGGTGGCATAAAATTAGAAGCCTAATTAACACCCTAATTGCATTAATTAGGATTAGTTATAAATATAAAGATAGAATAGATGATATTTACAAATAGTACTTACAATTTTTAAATAATGAATATTCACTTTATATATATATATATATATATATATATATATATATATATATATATATATATATATATATATTCATAAAATTTTCCACTGAATGTTCGTAAAAAAATTATGCATTGCTTAAACCTTACTAGAAAAATCATGCGCGATGAACATATAGTAAAAGAAAAAGAGTATACAACGCTGGAACCTTTTTAACTTAACTTACTAAAAACCTTATTATGAAATCAAGTGGGACAACATTGTATAAATGAAAAATAGTGCAGTGATGTAAATTCTCTCACCAATGTTGACATCATATAATGTCTTTAAATATATACAATTCAATTTTTTTTTTTATTAATCTTTCAAATGTTGCAGTCGGTATAACATTCGTGAATAGATCCGCACAGAATTTTTGGATGATATGTTGCCATTACATTCAAGATATAGGTGAATAATAGCTTAGAGAAATTTGTTTAGTCTTATTTTCATTGATGTAGCATTCTTTCATCAAAGTGATACATGTTGCATTATCTTCATAATCATACACACTTGAAAGTTGAAAACTGCACCACTTCATGATATAGCTGGTACCTTCATATTCAATTACTTTAGGTCTTCTTTCGTTATAATAATAAACTCATGGCATGGCCTTAGGGGATACTGAAATATTTCTTAACTTTGTTTTAGTTTCACTATATTGGAGAATAAATAAATCTTGCTTATTACCAATGATATATAATATATTTTATAATTAGCAATATACATTAGTGTTCTTATACCACTATCATGAGGTACTTCTTGACCATTACGTTCGCTAGATACCTGCCCGCGCTACGCGCACGGCGCGTTGTCGCCGTGAAAATGTTATAATGACATGATTAAGCCAACCCTCAGTATGATACAAGATCATGATCGACCCGGCTCTGAAGATGATACAATAGTAATGCTCGAAGGTCCGGGATATTTTAATGATTTTTTTCTCTCAGTCCCTCGAGCATCTTACTTTAGATTTTTAAGATTTTTAATTTTTTTAATGTAATACAACTAGGTGCTGACTCTGCGCTACGCGCAGAGCAATATGTTAAATCGTAAATTTTAATATGTATAATTTTAAAAATAATAAACAATGTTAACTGATAAATTGTTAACACTCTCTATCCAATTAAAATAAATATATTAATATCAGCAAAAACTCAATAAAATTGTATTACTTAATCGGTACAAATGAAATGCTACATGAACTGTTTTTAAACGAAAACGACAACAGTTATATAATTTGAAGATAAAATGAGACGTAATGGCAGGGGTGAGGATGCCATTGTAGATGACCATGCAAGTGCAAATAAAGTCCAAATAAGTACCAATTTATACAAAATAGTAAACCAAGACTATACTTGAGCCTCGACTTGAACATCGTGGGACAATCAACACCATCAAAGAAGGGAAATTGGGAATTCTAGCTGAAACCAGGTACGATAATAATCCTGAACTTCTCTTTAAGCCTCAGACCCTTTTGTGTATCTATTACACATAGATTTTGAATCATAAAACAGAGAAAACCAATTAAGAAACGTCCAAGAAAGATTACACAGAAATGTCGTTATACCTGCAGTCACTAAGCCCGATTCTAGAAGAATTCAGCAGTGGATTATTTTCGAGCTACATCTCTGCATATAGTCATCTCATGGAGCTCTTTGCTAATAGGCGCACTCCCAGCTCCATCTCTGCAAGTTACTATCAGTATGAATCACTGATATTTTACCTGAAGTTCCAGAGAGGTGCATTATTCCAGTATATATAGTCTCATGTCACTAATAATTGTGATTCCAATTTCCATGTCTTAAACCATCTATGAGTACCTAAGGCCAGACAACTGATAAACCTTCATTGACAGGTCGGTGGGGGTTAGTGCAGGTGCCCAAGAACAAATAACCGCCGAAAAAAAACATATGTTTTAGTTCATAATCCAAAGTCATTTTAAAATGTATATGTTAGTACTGAGTAGTTTGAAGCAAAGAATGAATTGATTGCACAACACTACAAACTCATTTGAAGCAAATAATGAAATTGATTGCAGCGGAGTTAAATCTGATAATAAATATTAGTTGAGCAGGTTGTATTATAATAATAAAAAAATAATGGCAACTTGTGCAACCAAACTCATCCTTAGAATCGAGAGGAACACCAACATCTGCTAAAGCTTGTAATATCCTCCATGCTGACGTATCTAGCAACCTGTTAAATTTGTTCAGCTTAGATTACAAAAAAAAAAAAAAAAAAAAAATTGAGGAATCAGGTCCATATTATGAGATACTATGGGTAGCTGATCACGAAAGCTTTAATTGAGTGGACAAAGGATGTTGGCAGAATATTATAAGTGACCAACTTCAAGCAAGGCAGACTAATCAGCTATACTCCGCTTCCACTAATCAACAGTAGCAGCAAGGTCAGACTTTACTCTATTATTGCAGTGTGTGTAACACATATATGTACCAGTCCTCTTCCGCTCCACCAATTGTCTGAAACTACACATCATAATCTACTTGATGCTAAACTTGTCGTGTCCCTCTCTGAACGCGTCCTTAATTGATTTGCAAAAAGCAGAACCCCAATTCCTACTTGCAAATTCCAACAATGCCCACTACAATGATTGAGAATATGTGCAAAATATAAATTAAATATCCAAATTTATCCTAAATGTTCATCCTCGAATCAGCTTTCAACTTTTACCGTTTTACTCATCAAAATATCTAAACCGTTTAACATAGAAGCAGCATATAGTGATATCCAACTGAAACTCGAGCTTAGTGGCAGAATCGATACTCTGCTCAAGTTCTTCCACAAATCTTTACAAAATAAAGTGAATTCAACAGGATCAGAAGAGCACATTGAATTGAAAACTACAGATCATACAAACTCAATTAATGATAGGAATAGATTAGAGTCGTACTTGAGAGACGGGTAAATTCAATTCATCTGAGATACTGAAACCATGTTCGATAATAATCCTGAACATCTCTTTAAGCCTCGGACCCCTCTGTGTATCGACGCTAGGGGTGGCAATTCGTGCTATCGTGCGTGCTATCGTGCGCATCAGTGATCGTGTCGTGTTAAACTTACTGAACACGAACACGCACGATAAGCTTATCGTGCCACATTTTACAAACACGAACACGACACGGATATTTTCGTGCGTGTTCGTGTCGTGCTATCGTGTTGTGAAGGATATTCAGTTGTATATATATATATACGAGATCTTTGAGCAAAAATCAAAATAATTAACTTAATATTTAAAAAACCATGAATTAATATGTCACTATTCATAAGTTAGTATTATATAGTTTAAAAACACTAAATAATAAACCACTAATTGGAGGTAATAGATAAGATTTGCTCAAAAAATACTTAAAATTTAGTCTTATTAGCACAAATTTATCGTGTTATCGTGCGTGTCGTGTTAGGATACTCAAACACGAACACGGCACGGAAGTTATATCGTGTTAGTCGTGTTCGTGCTATCGTGTTATCGTATTGCCATATGCTAGCACGAACACGGTTTTTTTCGTGCGTGTTCGTGTCGTGCTATCGTGTCGTGTCACAAATTGCCAGCCCTAATCGACGCTATGGCAAGAATTAGGGCTGAACCGCCACCGCCAATCCTTGCCTATTCACCGCACTAAGGTCTAAGGACAGCCAGAATCAACCGCACAATGAAAATTATGTACTCTAAACTTGGCCCATTAAAAGTTTGTCCAAATTCATGATCTGGGCTACATAATATATAGATTTATCCAAATCCACGAAGATGCAATAGATGAATGCACGGATGAAAATAACTGGAGCGTACCTTCCAAACGCGTGTCCATGTGCTATCGTGGCGAGAGTAAAATGGATGTGTTATTCTCTCACATCTATAATGTGCTAGGTGCGTTTCTCGCGCATCGCGCGGGGTGACTTGCCAAATATGTGTAATTAACAAATTAATATTTGATGAAATTTATACTGACTATTTGTAATATGTTGAAACACTATTTTTAAATAAATATCAGTCTAAAATTTGAAAAAAGCAAACGAATGACTGAAAATTTTGAACCATAAAATACCATTGCGCAAATTCACAAATAAATTTTAGATACCCGTACCGCATGCTACCTTTGGTCATCAGATCCGTGTCAAGCGTTTGGTTCTTCAACAGATATGGCTTCGATGACCACCGGCGATATCTCGCCGGAGATAGAGATGGCTCTGCCACTAAGACTGTCAGCCGCCCGTACCACCTGGTATGTTCGTTCGCCGGTTCCGCGTCAAGCGTCTGTTGAAAATCGGCGAAATTTTAATTTCGATTAATTACATACATTGAATCTTGAACGGTCTGAAATTTTAATTGCGATTAATTGCATACATTGAATCTTGAAAGGTTTGATATCAGGGAAATTTTAATTGCGATTAATTGTATACATTGATACTTGAACGGTCCAAAATTTTAATTGCGATTAATTGTATACATTGAATCTTGAACGGTTCAAAATTAAATTTTAATCGCGATTAATTGAAACTTAAAAAACCTCAGCTTCCTAGTGCAATTAATGCTATGAAGTTAATGACTACAAAGCCCTTAGCTCAATTTTCATAAATGCATCGATTAATGTAAAAAAAAAAAATCTCCAGCTCCACAGTCACTCTGTTATTATCTTTCTTTCAGGATTTATAATATATATAGATACTAGGTATTTGCCCTGCGCATTTCGCGCGGGATTTGGTATTTTATGTAATAATTACTTTGAGATTATGTTAAATATTCAAATACTTAAAAACATATTATATAAATAAAGAATAGTGTTAGAGAAATTATTAAAATAAGAATATATTTTGTAAATAAACGTTCCATTAGAAATCAGTTCAAGAGAATTGAGGATTTTCTTAGCACTACCACTTACACAATACTGCCAAATGTAAGTTTTACAAACCCTAATTGCCAGGATTTTGATCATGCTTTATGAGGGAAAAGATATAAAGAGGAATGACTTACCCGATAGTGATTTCGATTCCTCTGATCTTCTTAGACTGTCGATGTGCTTCTCTGTAGAACGGTTCTACTTCTCTCCCTTGTCCATCCTTCTGTCAGAGACCAGTTGATGGAGAACTGCTCTTTCTCTCTACGTCAATAACTGGCAGGGAGAGAGGACCGTTTATAATATTAACCATTTAATCTGGTACGTCCATCAAGTGACCAATTGAACGGTCTAGATTAAATACATTCCATAAAGACATATATTAATATAATACATTATTCAATATATCTATATTCATTAATATTATCTGGCCACATATTTAGAATATATATTGGAACATTAAATATATATTCTTACATTCTCCCACTTGGCCAGATAATCACATAAGTCTTACATCTTTATGGAATAACATAAGGCGCGCGTAAAATTTAATCTTTCCGTTCATCATAATCACTTACATTCAATAATCTATAAATGCGGGTTATGGCGGTCATACACATATTTAAGCAGCATACTCCCTTCCATATACCACGACAGTTACATCTTATCAAATGTAAGCTTGTAAGTAATATTTATAAACACATTAGGGTCCAAGTAAGGCTTAGCATAAGGTTTTCCCGTTATCATAAACATTTTGTGTACACAATCATAATTAACAGGAAAACATTGGAGTCAGAAACATATCATTGAGCTCAGAGTGTCAAACATCATCATCATCATCAACTTTACAACTAAGACCCATTATTTGCATGCTTCTTTAATGTCATTAGTTGTAAACATTCATTTAAATACATCATTGTCAGCTTGGCCATTATGCTGATAGACACTCTTGTTTCTGAACTTTCTTCTTAACGACAATAAATTTTCATTCTATAAGTTTGCACCTTTTAATTCTTGTCGTTTTGACGAAGAAATAACTGTGGCGTTATTACGATAAATTTTCCAGCGACTTGGTAACGGTGTCGACAACCTCAAGCCCTGAAATAAGTCCCACAGTCCTTAATGCATGATAAAACATGCTAAAACCCTACTTTACATTATTGATATGACAGATAATTACCACTTTTCTATAATATTGTTCCAACACATAAAAGGAACAAATAATTGAAAGTGGACTTTCAACTGTCACGATATCCCTTAAATTTGAATCTACACGAACATAAATGCATTCACATGTTCTTGTAGGTGCATTATGACTATATTTGCAGCATTCTTGAATTATACTCCGTCTTTAAGATCATTTCAATGTGAGCTTTCTGAGACAATCCAACTGTAATTGTGACTAGATTAAAATTTTAATTTAATCTTAGTCACATAAATTGTCTCTCACATTAACTTTCATCTTAACTTCAGAGAGAATCATAATAAATAATCATTTAAATGTGAGCAAAATATAATCAATTAAACAGGTAAAATATCTACATACTCCCACTAATCTTACGGTTCATACGACTCTAAAGTAACTTACTAAACCATTCGTGGGAAACATTTATTTTATCCTATAAATTGATTTCTAAAATGACAATTCATTAATTGAGAAATATAAACTTCATAACATAATATACTGTGAGAATGAAACCGAAAAAAAATTTACTACCATATAAGTCTTACAAGTAAACCAACTTCCAAAATAACAAGTTTTTGTAATGTCATTCTAAATGGTTTAACTTTATCAGATGATTGTACTTTTCTTTCTTCATGGAGTATCATGTCTTTCGAACATTATCCCTTATGTTGAAATTTTCATTCAACTGATGGAACTATATTCTAATCCATGTGAATAATGTATTCACATAGATAGACAATGTCTATCATTTACCATAATATCCACATCTTATTATTCAGACACTCCCACTAATTTCATCATTCTTAATATTAACATAACTGGTTTCTACAATTTTCGGACTTCAGTTAAGAAAGTAAGTCTTTATACCATTTGGATCTTTTAATGTTACTCTAAAGTAAACATTTCATTCAAGAATCCGTTCTTTAATGTGGATCATAAACATCTACTTTACTTTTATTAGACAACCTCAAACATAACGGTGTCTTAATCAAGCTCCCTTCCAACGCACAGATCATTAAGAGGTTGGAGCTACCTTTATGGGATCTCAGACTTAACACATACATCCACAACTTAATGTCATTAATGGGTAAAGAAGATTTACCTGTCTAACTCTTAACTGTTACTTTCAAAGTCCGATTATATTTCCCACAATACTATTTTCATAAATGTATGACATGTTCTCTTAAGAGGGCTTATAAATGAACTAAAAGTCATATCATACTTCTATACATTTCTCATAAAAGTCACCACACATATTAAGCATTATGAGTTTTCACGTTTCTATCTAAATTCTTAAGCAAATAGATATAGTCATAACATTAATAAACGTGATTAACTTCATTAAAACATAATACGGAAAAATAAACATAAATTCATAAGTTCAAGAAGATATACAAACTATCCCCCTATTCTTGACACTTATTAATTTTCCGCATAAATAATCATGCAATAAGCGAGATATACGAAATATTACATTTTATTCATGTATGAAAAACAATTGCACTAACCTTTTAGCAGCACTCCTTTATGCATGATTGACATGTGACTTCCTTATTCTTCATAAATATACGAGCTAACTCAATATCACATAATGAACACTTTGTAGTGCTCTCATAAATATTGAGTTGTCTCTAGTCATCCTTAAGGTCTTTAATCTTGCTCCATAAGTTAGCCAACTCAAACTTCTACAAACTATACAACTCAAAACTTAATGGTTATAAGTTTGTACATACGAGTGAATTATTACATAATTTGTTCTTTCATCCACAAAACTTCATAATTTTCTTTATTTATTGTTTGTGGAATAAACCTAAATTATTTACATTAACTTAAAATTTAATCTGTTATATCGTGTTTATACTTTATGATTTGACTTTCTACTTAAGTTGTGTACCCGTAAGGATACTATTTAATTGTGTTAAGTCATGACCTAGTAACTTTAGAGGAACCTGACTTACACAGTTTTGAAAGTCAAACCTATTAAACACAATAACAGAACATACATGCGGATTAACTATAATAGCTGCAAATTACATACTTGCCAATTCATAAAATAAACTAATATAGAATCAGCTAATCATTCAGAGTATATCATAATCGACCTTTGGGCAACAACTATAACATACTATCATTAAGTAAATGCTAATTTGGAAATAAGCTATAATAGATTCAGATAATCAATAAGAGTATATTATAATCGACCTTTGGGCAACGACTATAATACACTAATCTTAATTAAATGCCATAACATTATTTGGAAATTATCAATGTATATTATAACCGACCTTTGGGCAACGACTATAACACACAAATCTTAATTCAATTCCATAACATTATTGGACAATTAAAAAAAAAATCTCCAGTTAATTATATAAGTTATCTTTGGATATACAAATATATAGAACCAAAAGATCTTAATTATCCCATCATGTTTACCGGTTAGAGAAAGCGATTCACCTTTGGGCAAATCCTAAAATTCTAGTAACCTGTAAATGTCAATTTATCCAATCATGTATACAGTAATAGGCATTTCATTATTATCATGGACAAATGGCAGTTGTATTATATGCATGAAACAAATAAACATTCTAGATTAGTCACTTTGGTGACAATAATCTACTTAAAATATAAGTTCATGCATATACTTATTGATCTTACTTTAGATATTACTATTGTATTATACGCATGAAGCAAATAAACATTCTAGATTAGCCACTTTGGTGACAATAACCTACTTAAAATATATGTTCATGCATATAATTATTGATTTTCTTTAGGCATGACAACACATTCTAGTTCTGTCACTTTGGTGACTAGAAACTAACTATAAAGTCATACTGATAGTAATGTATTAAACCATAACCTTATCATTCTAGTTCTATCACTTTGGTGATTAGAAACTAACTATAAAGTCACGATGATCGTATATGCCTCATTCATGCATAACCATGTCATTCTAGTTCAATCACTATGGTGATTTGAAACTAATTTTAAAGTCATGCATATGGCCTTAAGAAAATATTTCAATTACTAAATATAACCCGATCTCATAATGGTTATCATCATAGTATTGAAACATCACTAGAAAACATTAAATTTGGCTAAAATAAATATTTTAACCCATAAAGTTTATGGTTTTACACCATAGAAACTATAATTTTTCATTAGTGATTAGCGGAAGCAATTATCAAGGAAAAACTTATATCCTTCATCATGATTAATAATCCAATCAAAACTTTACGTTCATAAAAAGAAACTCTAATTTCAATTGATGAATAAAACTTAATTCAGATTCTAAGCTAAATTAATAGCTTATCATTCATTGTTGAAACATAATCAACTCTTAACTTCAAATTAGAATCATATAATCTAATATGCTATTCATTTATCACTCATGCTTAGATAACAACATCATCATGCTTTAGAATTCATACACTCATGCATATGAGTAATTTTACACTATTATTAACATACCCCAAATTCGTTATTCATGTGTATATTAGACTATTATAAACATGAAATTTTAATACACCATTAAAGCATGTGATGAACGAAACAAGTAAATACTAAATTGGCCAATTTAGTAACCACAATCAAAATACTATACATGCTAGTATGCTCTTAAGATTTGCAAGCAAGGTAATTGCAGACTTAAATAGTATAATTAAAAGATCTATCATGCTATCAATTAAGAAAAGAGCACAATTACCCAAATAATCAGGCCATACCATGAATACTCGATGTGCACCTTGATGGTGTCGAAGGGTGTGATCCACCAGGCCACCACCAGTTGGGCGACCCACAGACAGTTCCGTAATTTGAAAACCTTCGTAAAATCCTCATGTGGAAGAAGGGGAATGAGGGCTTGTTCCCGACTGACAAGACAATATTCATGTCCTCTCCCACAGTCCCAAGGGCACCCGGTTGATTCAACCGGTACATAACCAGATGAAGACAAGAAACAAATTCATGAGAAATTTAATCAAACAATTTCAATCATTATGCAAGCAGCATAAACCACTCCACCAAGAAGAATCCCCTTGAACTCCACAGGAAAAGAATTCGTCAAGAAACGAATTTAGCGAAACCATCTTAAAACTTGCCGTGAAAAAGACCACATGAAATTGGGAAACGCACACATATATTCAACAGAGCAGATTGAACCATTCAAATTGAGTAAATCAATTAAATATAAATCAACCATTACCCTACAAAACCCTCATGTTTAACAATTCCCCAATTACCGATTACGAAGTATCAAGATCCTCATTAAAGAAGATAGATGAGAGTAAACCCTAAACCGTGATGATCAATAATCCAACATAAAGGCATGATCAACAACGCAGGCTTTGATACCACATGTAAGTTTTACAAACACTAATTGCTAGGATATAAAGAGGAATGACTTACCCGATAGTGATTTCGATTCCTCTGATCTTCTTAGACTGTCGATGTGCTTCTCTGTAGAACGGTTCTACTTCTCTCCCTTGTCCATCCTTCTATTAGAGACCAGTTGATGGAGAACTGCTCTTTCTCTCTGCGTCAATAACTGGCAGGGAGAGAGGACCGTTTATAATATTAACCCTTTAATCTGGTACGTCCATCAAGTGACCAATTGAACGGTCTAGATTAAATACATTCCATAAAGATATATATTAATATAATATAATACATTATTCAATATATCTATATTCATTAATATTATCTGGCCGCATAATTAGAATATATATTGGAACATTAAATATATATTCTTACACCAAATGCTTCTTTAGAATTGCATTTAGGCAATTAAATCATTCATGTCTTCTATTTATGATTTATTAGATAAAATTCAATCATGATTGTTGGTTGAAGCTAAGTGTTTGGTGAAAGAACTAATTATATGGACATAAAGATGGAGATTCTGATTAAAATAAAGGAATGCAGCTACTTGAACACAATCCTATCCTAACTGAAAAAAGTGCCCCGGGACTCGGCCACTCCACGTCTCTACCTCCACATCTACCACCTGATTGCTGCTTGAAGCTAAATCAATAAGTTTTTTAGTCAAGTATCATGTAACTAAAGACTTGTAGTTGAGGCAGCTCCAAGATGGTAAGAGCCCGTTAAGACACCAATCATATAGAAGTTGGATCGTTCAAACAAATCTGCAACTTCTGCCGAGGGTGTCACTCAACAGACCAGCTGAAGTTCGAATCCAGGTCTCCATAACCAGCTCTATCAAACATCATCAAATTACCAACTCAATTATAAATAAATCAAAATCTCTCCAATTCAAATTCAAATTGAATCAAAGTGAAATTGCTTTCTTGGATAAAGAGGATTTGAAGGTCAAACGATTGATTTTTTTTTTGTTGCAATACTTGATTTGAAATCAACCCATAAAATAAAATTCAACAGGATCGGAAAAGCACATTGAACTGAACTGACAACTACAGATCAACCAAACTCATAATTAATTGTACGAATAGATTAGAGTCGTACTTGAGAGACATGAAAATTCAATTCATTCGAAACCATGTACGATAATACTGTTGCATTTCTCTTTAACCTGCCAAAAACAGATTTTGAATCACCAAATGGAGACAACCAATTAAAAAAAGAAACTTTCAAGATTACATAAAACGGCGATGTACCTACCTTCTGTCCTTAAGCCTGATTTTAGAATAATTCATTAGTGGATAGTCTTCGAGCTCTATCTCTGCATTGTTAGGACTTAGGAGGTAGTTGCAGTCTCGTGTAAACCTTAACCATCTAATGTTCTTCCAATCATGAGTTGTGTCCATCTCAATCTTGTAAATTAGAAAGTTAGCTTACCAGGGAAGAGATTAGTTATCTTATCCACTACTATCACCATCAACCTACATCAGGTTAGTTTTGAAATACATGTTATTTTTATATATTAACTAACAATAAAAGTAGAAATTGTGAATGATTTAACTGAACATGAGGCAAATTATGGTGTCATTTTCCATCATTTCTACAACCGCAATCTCAGAGAAAATTTATATCGTTTTAAAAAATAGGGTTAATAACTAAAAAACTGTCCAATGTTTGCCCTATGTTAAAATCAGTTGTCTGAAGATTCATTTGTTAAAATAAAGTGTCCAAGGTTTCAATTTTGTTAAAATGGAGTGTCTCCGTCCAAAAAAACTGTTAACTTAGACAGAAAACTGTCACGTGCATGTCATGTGCGATGGTAAGAAATTTAATTCCAAAATTGACCCTGCGTCTCCTTGTGCCCCTCACGTGACCGAAGTAAATGACGAAAATACCCCTTGGCGGAAAAATTAACCCAGAGCGCGCCTCTTCTTCTTCTTCCAGACATGTCACTTCTGCTATTAATTCTTTCTGATCACACTCTTCCAAAGTTATTTTCTTCACTCAACTTCCATATTTTCCCCAAAACCTCAAGAACAGAAAACCAAAACTAGGGTTTCGTGGTGGAGGGTTCGCCGGCGATTTCTGGTGGTTCCAGCGACATTGTTGTGCGATTTCCGGCATAAAGGTGACGACTTGGAAAAAGGATACTTTCAGGGAAGGTGACGGGTATGTAACGGCAGGGGAAGGACGAAATCAACCTTGGGTTTTGTTGGGTTCGCGTTTGTGAAGGTAAATCTGCTCCTATTTTGGTTAAAACTGTTGTAATCGGTTATGAGTTTCAACACTGTGTTGGAACTGAAGTGGATTTTAGTAAAGTCTTCAATTTTTGTTGTGAATATGATTTTTGGTAGTGGTATAACTCGGTTGTTGTTGATTTCGGACACATTCATGGAAGAAAAACTGAAATTTTATCAAGTTATGGTTGGTTTTGAATTTTCGGTATACTTGGGGGTTAAAAACTGAATCTATATGGACAAATTGTTCGATTTAAGTGTGAGAAGTTAGTTTTGTAGAAAAGTTCGACCTTTTTTAGACTGAAAAATTGTAACTTGCAGAATTTGTTGTAATCAGTTATGGGTATGAACACTATGTTGAAATTGAAGTGGATTTTCATAAATTCTTCAATTTTTGTTGTGAATAAGATTTTTGGTTGTAGTATAACTCAGTTGTTGTTGATTTTGGACACATTTATGGAAGAAAAACTGAAACTTTATCAAGTTATGGTTGGTTTTGAATTTTCGTTATACTAAAGGTTAAAAACTGAATCTATATGGACAAGATAGACAGCATCATAAACTAAGATTCTGGAAAAAATAAATGTGTAGAAACTAAGATTCTGCAAAATATAAGATTCTGGAAAAAAAATAAATTCTTTTGTAGATAATTTCGACCTACTGAGGCTGAAAAATTATAACTTGAAGAATTGAAAATTTGTTTGAATGGTTCCAAAAATTGAAATTTGGACAACAAAATTGGATTAATCAGTTCTGAATATGTCTTTAAAACTAAGAATTTGAGATTTATACAAATAGAATACATAATTTGGGAAATGTTTGTTGTTTAAAAGATTATAAACATACATTGTTGAGTTACATTGTTGAGTTACATTGTTGTGTCTGTTTTTTGACATACACCAAATACCAACTATTTGAATAATACCAGACACCTAAAATCAACAAGAAACAAATTTCAGACATTTTGTTTTAACAAGTCTAAACTTTCAGACATGTAATATCAACAAGATTAATAGTTCATGTTTGAAGTTCTAAGATGTAGTTTTCAGTATGAAATATTAGTCTGTATTGTTTATCTAATTTTGATTGAACTTGTTGATGTGCAGATTTTTCAAAGATGGCTACTGAACCGATCATTTTAGCAATCAATCATCATGGTGCCTTTGTAGTTGAGGATGATGGCAGCCTTAGTCAGTACGTGGGGCAATTGAACTACTTGGAGATTACAAGATCATATGAGTACACGAAGCTACTTCGAGTGTTGACGGACAAGTATGGGTACCCCCAGTGGGAGCACATAAATTACAGAAAGTATGGCGGTGAGGGAATGTCATTGCAGTTGGTGATGTGTAGTTCAGACTGGAATGAAGTGTTACAAAACCATCCTGAAGGTACGCTGCTGCAGCTTTTCTTAGTGAAGAGCAATGTTGGAGGAGTTGATAATGTTGGATCAGGTCATAATTTCGAATTTGAACACAAATTGAACTTCAATTAGTCTTAATCGACAATAATTGAGGATAATACAACAAGACCCAGACCCAATTACTGTAAAGGATTGCTTACATTGTAAAAAGGGCAGCCATAGAACCTGCGACCGAAGTTGTCCGCTGTCCACGATGTTCTAACAACAGCAATGACACCGTGTTCACAGTAAACGGGCTCCGCGAAGTCGCAACCACGAGTCCTTGTCGAAATTGGACGGTTCCGTCTCGCCGAGCTGGAAGAAGAGGACGCCATAATGTGAAGAACCCTAATTTTTTTTTCTTCAGAACCTGTTCTTCCTCTTCCTTCTTCTAATCTACACTCATGTTTCTATTCTTGAAGTGAAGGCACGTGATATTGCACGGTTTTGTTATAATTTGAGTATAGGGGTATTTTAGTCATTTCAAATCTACTAAATTATTAATAAAATTGGTGAAAATATTTAAGGGGGCAATAAAGTCATTTCACCGAATTCTGTCTAAGTTAACAGTTTTTTTGGACGGAAAACCAAATTTTAACAAAATTGAAACGTTGGACACTTTATTTTAACAAATGAATCTTCAGACAACTGATTTTAACATAGGGCAAACCTTGGACAGTTTTTTAGTTATTAACCCTAAAAAATAATCAGCTTGATTCCATTGAAATACTTAAAACAGAAAAGCAACCTCAACTTATTCATATTTAAATAATGAAAACAATAAATCAATAGGACTGAAACACAAATCAATTTCATAAACTCACTTTCATGAAGGTAATGTTCAAAGATGTAAATCTGTAAGTGTAAACTATATGTAATTGAGAATATAGAAGTGACTTTCCTCCCTGATCTCTACCTTATATCCTCATCAACACTACTCTACATGCATAATACAACTTACACTTTATAGGAAAACAAAACCAACTTAATCTAAATGACTGAATCTAACAAACAGTACTAAATTCACGTCTAACAACTTGATTATATGAACTTGAAGAAATGTACAAGAGTTTAACTTAAATGAGCCTAAATCCAGCGGTTCCGAGGTTTATAACATAGATTATTCTGCCTTATCTATCTGAGCCCAATGTCGTAATCGTGGCTCATAAATTAAGGTTTTGCAAACTAAAATATGTAAGCTCATTTTCAACCATTCTTGAAAGAAAGAAAAAAAAATGATAGCATATATAATATAATGAAGAGACTTTCAAAATGCATTATTGAATGCTTATAAAATAGACTTCTACATCTTTATTCACAAGAATGTGAACTGTGAAGGAAATTAATATGAGTTTGTGTTGGATATAAGGTCCTGGTCTCCTAGGCAAGGACCAGCAATAGTTTCTCAATCAAATGCAAAAACCATTTGCTGAAAATAAATAAATAAATAAATAATTGTAACAGGTTAACACAGAACACCACTTTGATAATCTAGGACTTCCACATATCCCCTCTAAAGAGAAGTTGTTATTGGGGGGAAGCTCACATTATGAGGTCAACTATAGTGTCTGTCCATTATCGCATGTATATGTCATCTCCATCATCCATTTCATTAATTTCATAGCTAATACTTCCGTCACTAATACATTTTCTTCTCTTTCAAGTTCCTCCAACACTAAAAAATTATGAGGAACTGGACATATATACAACATTTAAATAAGCTATATCATGAATGAATGCTGCTCATCAGTATGCAGTAATTTACCCACGAAAAATAGATTATGAAAGATAATTGTTGTATCTTCATCTCTTGATAATAATTAAAGGTTTGAAATATAATTGCTGCATCTTTATCTTTATGTAATAATAATTAACCAGATAAGCTAATAGATTATCTACCTACCTCACGAAATTTCCTCAGACCAGATAAATTATCGTAGATGAGTGATGCCTCCACTCCAGCTGGCCCTAAAATCGATGTTGAACCCAAGCATTGCCCATTGTGAGCAATTTCCCTCTTCAAACTTGCAATCCCTCCATATATACATGCAGAAAGAGATGTAATTAGAAAATCACAATATAAGATCAAACTGAATGGGCACGGAGATGGGATGAACGCGTGATGAGTAGTTTCCCTAGCAATCCAAGAGGCAGAGCCGCTGAGGTTAAGAACAGAGACATACATCAAAAGAAAACGCACAATTTAACCAAAAGAAAAGAGATAAAACTCACGTTCCAATCAGATTTGGAGTTGCTGACAGGTGTAGTTTACTATAAGGACTATACTTGTCATTGGTAGAAGTATGAGGAGTAGTAGTGTTATTAGGAAAGTCATGGGTGTAATAAATAGTGAGGAATTACTTTGTACAGAGCTATCGATGAAATGAATGTATCTTCTTCTCTGTACTCTCTTTGTAATCTAGGGTTATCTTCTTCAATGGATCTCGAACCATGACAATGGTATCAGAGCCATCACTCCTCGGATTGCGCCTTTCGCCGTCGCCACCGCCACGGTCCTAACTCGCCGACGTCGATTGTCCGACTGCTATCGGACCCTAAAAATCCGACCTATGGCGAATTACGTTTTAAAAACGTGCAATTTTGAAAGAGTCGCCACTAGTTAATTATTAGGCTAACTAGAATCCTAAATTTACCTAAGCGAGTAATGAATTAAACTCCTAAGTGTAAAATCGGTCTACGATAAGAAACTCGAGTTCGGGGATTCTATTGCGAATTAAAACACATGGAATTAATCACACCCTTTCGGTACTCTATTCACCTAATTTGCCAATTTTATATATATTACCTCATATTAACTTATCAATGGTTAAAAAAAAGAGAGTAAATTTTATCACCTAGAACAAGTTATTGACTAATAAATCCGATTCCACGAAACCAAACCACGATTTCTAATTAACTGATATGAAACCTAAGAACACTGAAATTGCCGAACATACTTTGATCAAATCACAACCTTAAAATAGTTAATCAGCCTTAATCTAATCAGATAATATATACCAAATAAACTAATCAAAATTATGTTATGAATTTATCAAACAAGTCTAATATATTATAATAATAAACAAACAATATATAAACAATGAACAAATAATAAAATATTAAAGAAAAAAACAAATCAATATATATATATATATATATGAAATAAGAAAGTTTACTTTCGTACAGCAACGAAGACACGATGACCTGCAGACAGACGACAGAAGACAGCGACGGCAGTGGAGTCAGCAGTAGACAGCGGAGGACGATGGCTAGCAGCAGGGACGGAGGTGGTCATCGGGTGGTGAACTCCGGCGAGGTCTAGGTCCTTGGACAGGCGGATGGAGCTCCTGGTGGTGCTGGGCATGAAGGAATGAATCGGCTAAGGTCCAGGCAATGGTGGGAGAATGCTCGGATGGACGCGGCTGAGCGAAGGAGATGAAGGCGGCTACGTGAGGTCGATCGGAAGCAGAAGCAGAAATTCGGGTGGCTGTGCAATATTAGGGAGCAGCGACGAGGGGCTTCGGATAGCCGGGACGTGGTCGAGGTCGTGGTGGTGATAGCAGCTGTAGCCAGGGCCGGCGGTGATGTTGGAGTTCACAGGAGAGGGTCGATGGATGGGAGTCTCGGCACCGGTCGGGAACTCGTCGGGACGTGGTGGTGATGGCGAATTATTTCGTCCGGAGCTTGAAGTCCTCCTGGATTACTGGGTCGGTGGACGTCGAGAGCAACGTCTGGTTGCTAGTGGTGGTCGGAGAGCTGTGTCGGGGGGCATCGAAGTGGAGTTACAGTAATGGACATGGTGAATGGATGGAGCTGCTAAGGATGGGAGGAAGACGAAGGTGCTGGTCTCATACTTGGATGAAGTTGGTGTATTATGAAGGTAGAAGACAAACTGAAAAATAATAGCACGATAATCGAGGAATGCTACAACTGTATTTTTTCTTTTTATTCGTTTTTTTCTCCCATCTACATTTTAACATACTAGCTATTTATAATACATAGCCCTAATCTAAACTAAGTAATAAATATTGCTGATTTATTCTCTAATAAATGCTAAATATTCAGAATTTTAATACTAAATATTCAACAAATATTTTTGACAATAAATACAAATAACTATCATAATATTGCTCTGAGCATCTTTGGAAGCTTCGTGACTTGCCAAATTTAGACATTTCCTCATTTAGATGAGCCACACGTCAGCGTGTCGCGCGTGGTCCAAAATTAGGTGTTTACAGTTTGCCCCCTCTTTGGGCGGATTCCCGTAGAACATGTTCGAGGGGATTCGTCCAAAGACAAGGAAACACCGAATTTTGGATGATAAGTCTGTCTTTCTTTTGAGTCTTCAAGGAAACTCCTGGCTTATTTCAGAAAGTGCAAAAAAGTAGAGCCTCTGTCAGCGGTGCCCCAGTTGGCAGTGCTTCCATTGGTAGTGCGGAAAAGTAAAGCCTCGGTTGGCGGTGCCCCTGTTGGCGGTGCCTCCGTTGGCGGTGCAGAAAGTAAAGCCTCCAGTGGCGTGCGGAAAAGTAAAGCCTCTAGTGGCGTGCGGAAAAGTAAAGCCTCCAGTGGCGTTAGGGCTGGGCATAAAAACCGGTTCGGGCGAACCGAACCGGAACCAAACCGGAACCGAACCATTACAAACCGGTTTTGACTGAACCGGTTCTTTAAATGGTTCGGTTTTGATAATGAATATATGGAGCGGTTTTCAACTGGTTCAAAACAGGTTCCGAACCGGTTTTGAACCAGTTTTTCAGAACCACTTTTATTACATAAAGCCTAAATTGTTAAATAGTAACACACTCTTGCATTTTTTTTTGGTAGATTAAAGGGCTATAAACAAGCCGAGTATCCGGCAAGCTCGACTCGACTCAGTTTACTCGAGCTCGAACTCGACCGAGCCTTAATTTTTCAAGCTCGAGCTCGACTCGATAAGGTTAAAAATTCAATTAAATAATAAATGGTGCATCTTAGCTCGAGGTCGAACTCTTCCTCGACTCAATATATACATATATAATATTATTACGTAAAACTCGAACTCGATTCGAATATGCAAAACAAAAATGCTCGATTAGGCTCGCGAGCCTCTCGAGTCGAGTACAAGTGAACTCGAACTCGCCTCGGTATAAAAAAAAGTTCAACTCGACTCGAAATTTAGCGAGTCGAATTTGAATATCGACCAAACCGATCTCGAGAAGCTCACAAGTAGCTTGAATCGTTTACACCCATAGGGTAGATCCTTCACTATTTGGGTTTGGTTCATATTGGATATATAGGTGGTCGTAGCAGGTTTGTTTACTTATATATAGTTAGTATATATTATGTTAACTCATATCAGTTCTACAATCAATTGAGTTTAGTTTTGAACTCGAAACTTAACTCAGGAATAGTTCTATATTGGCTGTATATTTTGAATATTAGTAAAAAAAAAAAGGTGTATATTTTGAATTTTAGTAAAAAAAAATGAAAAAAGGTTCAAAATCGGTTTGAACCGGTTCACCTATGGTTCGGTTTTAGGACCCAAAATCTGGTTCGGTTCTTACCTAGTACAGAGAACCAACTGAACCTAAAATCTGGTTCCGGATCGGTTTTGAACCGGTTCGGCCAAAAACCGAACCATGCCCAGCCCTAAGTGGCGTGCAGTAAAGTAAAGTCTTGATCGATGATGCCTCCAGTGGCGAGCGATAAGAAAAAGCCTCTAGGGGCGTGCAATAAAGTAAAACCTTTGGTGATGATTGGTAACAGAAGACATCTACGTCAGACAGTACCAGCAACCTCTGGTGACGCCTCTAGTGGCGAGTGGTAACAGAAAAACCTCTACGTCAGACCGTACCGGAAAACCTCTGGTGATATCTCTGGTGGCGAAAGACCTCTACGTCAGACGGCACCGGAGAACCTTTGGTGATGCCCCTAGTGGCGAGTGGTAACAGAAGACCTCTACGTCAGACCGTACCGGAAAACCTCTGGTGATATCTCTGGTGGCGGAAGACCTCTACATCAGACCGTACCGGAGACCCTTTGGCGATGCCTCTAGCGGCGTATATCGGAGAAGAGCCTCTAGTGGCGTCCGTTGGAGAAGTGCCTCTATTGGCGTGACTTGCGAAGGCTGAATACTAAGGCTTCGTTCGTCGGGGTTGACTCTCAGGAAGCTGGAAAACTTCAGATCCCGATTGTCAGCTGTGACTTGTAGGAACAGACTGTAATAGTCCTACTTATCATTTGAGTGGTGACTTGCGAGAACAGACTGTAACCGTCCCGTTTGCCCTGAAGTTGACTCGTAGGAACAGACTGTAACAGTCCTACACATCTTTGGAATGTGACCTGCGAGAGCAGACTGTAACCGTCTCGCTTGCCGTGAAGTTGACTCGTAAGCATAGACTGTAACAGTCCTACTCGTCCTTGAATGGTGACTTGCGAGAGCAGACTGTAACCGTCCCGCTTGCCGTAAAGTTGACTTTAGAAAACGCTGCTTGCGCATGAGCGTTGTCCCTTATTTTTGCCTAAATTGTGCATTGTGCGACAACCTAGCGGGATCTTTCTTCTTTTTCTCTTTTTTTGTTGTTGAGAATTTCTCTTTTCTTCTCCTTTTGCCACGGCCGATTGAGAGATTTCCGACCGTGCCCCTTGGTTTTTTTATTTTCTCTCATTTTACCATGATTGCAATTTCTGAATTTGCAACCATGCCCCTCATTTCCTGATTTTGCCTAGGCCGCCCTTTCGGGTTTTCAACCTAGCGGAAGCACTCTTTATTTGGTAGCCGATTAAACGGTGGCTGTGACCCGTACTTTATTTTCCGCCTCGATGCGGGAGTATTTGTAGCCCTTTGGAGGGTGGTTGTGACCCTTTTCTCACCGTCTTCAATGTTGTGGGAGCTCTTTTGGTTGTAGCCATTTGGGAGGGTGGCTGTGGCCCTTCATTCCTCGTCTCTGATCCGGGAAACACTCTTTGTATGTAACCATTTTGAGGGTGGTTGTGGCCCTTTCACTTAATATCCGCCATCGATGTTTCGGGATCGCTCTTTTGACTATAGCCGTTTAGATGGACGACTGTGACCCTTTCTTTTATTTTCCCGCCCTCACCGGGTTCCCGGGATCACTCTTTTTTGTGTAACCATTTTAAGGGTGGCTGTGGCCCTTTATATTCTCCCGCCCTCACAGGGTTCGCGGGGTCACTCTTTTATTTGTAGCCGTTTGGAGGGTGGCTATGGCCCTTTCACTTATTTCCCGCATTTGATGTTGCGGGAGCATTCTTTACTAGTAGCCATTTGAAGGGTGGTTGTGGCCCTTTCTTTGTAGTCGTTTTAGAGATGACTGAGACCCTTTTTATTTTTAGCTGATTTAGGGACAACTGTGACCCTTTTATTTCTTCAATGCTCTCACAAGAATTGCATAAACACTCTATTTATTCTTATGTAGCCGATTATAGGGCGGCTGTGACCCGAAAGAAAATGTTTTTTTTTTTATTGCCCTTTTTTTTAAACGAAAATTTAACGGAAATAATCAACAACAATTATGTACATACCCCTAGTGGCAAATTGAAAAAACCTTCTAGAGAACGACTCAGTTAATTGAGTCTAAACGTCGGTCGTGTCGACGCCCTGGATGGACCCTACGTCCAATGAATGACATAGCCAGTGATTTCTAACCCCGGCTTCTCAAGTGCCCCGGCTATTGCTCAATCTCGTCTGGGGATGCCCCATAGCTAGCACCAATCGGGTTAGGCTCGTCACATTCTGTATGAATGGTCTGGTTGATGAACACACATGGATGGTGTTGAGTTTGGCACAGTAGTCCGCAAATGGTAAATTTTGGCATATATATCGCATGAGGTATCTGGGATATATTCGACAGCTTGCGGCGAGCAAAGGGCCGCGCACGAGATGTGCTCTTCAGGGGCTTTGATTAGGATGATTATCCAAACTGCACAATGATTAAGGAAAAACTCAAATTTCAGGGATAAAAATGATCACAACTTTTCTTACCTGGGTGTTTGATATTTTCTAGTGGGAAATGTGCTCGCTACGCGACGGGACCTGCTGCATGTCCTGATTTTCCTGCTCCATCTAGAAAACACAACTTGTATATGAACACCTGCCGGAAAGTAAATGCCCATGGACCTCTGATGGAGGGCACCAACAACAATGTTTTCTTTGCTTGACATCTAAAACGTTCATTGATCAGCACATTGAATCTTCACGAGACTCTCAATGATCTCTTGAAATTTTCCATCTTCGGACATGTCTGATCTCGATAGGAGATGCCCCTTGGTTACCACCGACTGGTTCAGACCTCACTGTAAAATGGATGTACGGCTTGCTTCAGGGACGCGTATGAATTCCACTCATGGTAGGTGGAATTTTGGCATGTAAGTTCTTTGGAGCAGTCACATTTCACGTGGTTGCGACCTCGTCGAAGTGGTCGTCTAATCTGCAAGAAGATTAGGGACACTCAAATCTCAAGGAAAAATCAAGTACAATTCATCATACCTGAGTATCGGATATTCCGAGTGCGCAATTTGTTCTTCGTGCAACTGGATGACTGCACGCTCTTTTTATGTTGCCCCATTTGGCCGACACCACTTGTATGTGCGGGATACCTAACCAAGGGTACCTGAAAAGACCAGACATGAAAGTTAGTATAAAGAATCAAATGAGTCATGCATGATTTTCCGGAAAACTTCTAATGGCATTCATTTCATAATTTTGATTACATTTCTGAAAGAATCAAAATTTATGATCTAAGGTGTTTTGCACTATCATGGAGTTTGCTGAGTGCACTCTCTGGCTCGAACGCGGGACAGATGCTCAAAACAAAGTTTTTTTAAAAAAGGTTTTCTCGTCCTTTATTTAAGCTCGAATAGTCACACTCAACTAAACATTTAAACTATTTTAAAAAATTAGCATCAAAACTCTCATTTTTTAAACGCTTGCTCATGCGAATGTTGAGACGATCTTGTCGAAAAAGTGTAATACACCTCGGATAAAAAATGAATGACACTTTGAGTTTTTTTTTAATGCTCATGCACGCTCGAAAGTTAAAGTTCAACTGTTAAGAAAGTTACAACTTACAACCAGTTTACCTGAATGATACGTATATACAAAATGAAAAATCCAGGTGAAATTTTTTTATAAAAACAAATGCAAATGCAAGTGCAATGCATGTTTGGAATTAGAAGCTCAACAACTAAGAGAAGATTTCCAATCTATCAAAAAAAGAATCGTTTTTCCTAAAACAATGCCTATGAGATGTACATGAGGTGAAAGTTGTACAGTTGAGAAAACTTACAAGTTACCTGAATTTTTTTGTTGTTTTTTTTTATGAGGGAAAAAAAATCAATGCATCCTAGTTGCTCAAAATTAAAAAAAAATAAAGTAAAAAGTTTTTTTTTTTTTTTAAATGCATATGAGATACACAAAAATAAATACAATATGTAGACTTAAAAAATAAAAGTTCTACAACTAAGAAAAATTACAACTTACCTGAAAGATTTTTTTCGAAAATAATGCATATGAGATGCACATCTTTAAAAAAAAAAAAACAGGTAAAAGGTTTTTAAACAAAGAGCCCTAAAACTAAGAGAGCTTACGATTTATCTAAAAAGTTTTTTTTAAAAAAATTAATGCATACTGGATGCATTATTTAAAATAAAACAATTCAGGTAAATTTTTTTAAATGATGCATATGGAATGCACGTACGAAATTAGAAGCTCTAATAGCTAAAGGGGAATTAAAATTTCCTAAAAAAGTTTTTTTACATGCGCGACGCGCTAACCAAAATCACAACTTACCTGAAGAATTTTTTTAACAAAAAAAAATAATGCGTATGAAACGCAAGTTTGAAATAAATAAAAAATTCAGGTATGAGGTTTTTTTTTAAAAAAAAATAATGCATACAAAATGCATGTTCGGAAATAAAATTTCTAAATGACCGACTACTCAGCTGAAAAAAGTTTTTTTTTTTTTTTTTTTTTAAATGCAGTTAGATGAATGCACGAGAATAAAAGCTACACAGTTTAAAAAAACTTACAGTTTTCTTGACAAATCTTTTTTACAACAAAAAAAAAAAAAACACGGATAAAACACAACATGTTAGGGGGTAAAAAATGTGTGGCTTTACTCTACAAGGTAGGTTCCACTGATAGGTTCCCGACAAGGTGGTTTCCTCACCCCATCATAGGGATCATAAGACCTTCACAAGCGAGTAGAGTTTTTCCGAGTCGTACCGGCGGCCCAGCCGCTCCGGTCGTACCGTACTAAACCTCCGGGGTTCCTAGTCGCCCTGGGTTTTAGGCGTTTTGGAGATTACACTAAAGTGGGTGTGTGCAAATTTAAATAATACATACACAACAAAGAAAAATAGTTAGTCATAATAAAAACTTAACTCCACACCTGAAATCACAAAAAAAAAAAAACCAGTTAGATCTGTGAAATAAAAATAAAAATTACAAAATTCTAACATGGCAAAAAGTGAACATACTGAGCTCGAACCCTCTAAATCTTCCCCAGCAGAGTCGCCAAATTGTCGGACCCTAAAGATCCGACCTATGGCGAATTACGTTTTGAAAACGTGCAATTTTGAAAGAGTCGCCACTAGTTAATTATTAGGCTAACTAGAATCCTAAATTTACCTAAGCAAGTAATGAATTAAACTCCTAAGTGTAAAATCGGTCTACGATAAGAAACTCGAGTTCAGGGGTTCTATTACGAATTAAAACACATGGAATTAATCACGCCCTTTCGGTACTCTATTCACCTAATTTGCCAATTTTATATATATTACCTCATATTAACTTATCAATTGTTAAAAAAAAAAAAAAGAGTAAATTTTATCACCTAGAACAAGTTATTGACTAATAAATCCGATTCCACGAAACCAAACCACGATTTCTAATTAACTGATACCTAAGAACACTGAAATTGCCAAACATACTTTGATCAAATCACAACCTTAAAATAGTTAATCAGCCTTAATCTAATCAGATAATATATACCAAATAAACTAATCAAAATTATGTTATGAATTTATCACATGATAATATAAAACAAGTGTAATATATTATAATAATAAACAAACAATATATAAACAATGAACAAATAATAAAATATTAAAGAAAAAAACAAATCAATATATATATATATATATATATATATATATATATATATATATATATATGAAATAAGAAAGTTTACTTTCGTACAGCAACGAAGACACGATGACCTGCAGACAGACGACAGAAGACAGCGACGGCAGTGGAGTCAGCAGTAGACAGCAGAGGACGATGGCTAGCAGCAGGGACGGAGGTGGTCATCGGGTGGTGAACTCCAGCGAGGTCTAGGTCCTTGGACAGGCGGGTGGAGCTCCTGGTGGTGCTGGGCATGAAGGAATGAATCGGCCAAGGTCCAGGCAGCGGTGGGAGAATGCTCGGATGGACGCAGCTGAGCGAAGGAGATGAAGGCGGCTACGTGAGGTCGATCGGAAGCAGAAGCAGAAATTCGGGTGGCTGTGCAATATTAGGGAGCAGCGACGAGGGGCTTCGGATAGCCGGGACGTGGTCGAGGTCGTGGTGGTGATAGCAGCTGTAGCCAGGGCCGGTGGTGATGTTGGAGTTCACAGGAGAGGGTCGATGGATGGGAGTCTCGGCACCGGTCGGGAACTCATCGGGACGTGGTGGTGATGGCGAATTATTCCGTCCGGAGCTTGAAGTCCTCCTGGATTACTGGGTCGGTGGACGTCGAGAGCAACGTCTGGTTGCTAGTGGTGGTCGGAGAGCTGTGTCGGGGGGCATCGAAGTGGAGTTACAGTAATGGACATGGTGAATGGATGGAGATGCTAAGGATGGGAGGAAGACGAAGGTGCTGGTCTCATACTTGGATGAAGTTGGTGTATTATGAAGGTAGAAGACAAACTGAAAAATAATAGCACGATAATCGAGGAATGCTACAACTGTATTTTTTCTTTTTATTCGTTTTTTTCTCCCATTTACATTTTAACATACTAGCTATTTATAATACATAGCCCTAATCTAAACTAAGTAATAAATATTGCTGATTTATTCTCTAATAAATGCTAAATATTCAAAAATTTAATACTAAATATTCAACAAATATTTTTGACAATAAATACAAATAACTATCATAATATTGCTCTGAGCATCTTTGGAAGCTTCGTGACTTGCCAAAATTAGACATTTCCTCATTTAGATGAGCCACACGTCAGCGTGTCGCGCGTGGTCCAAAATTAGGTGTTTACAACTGCGATTGAAGTTTCTTCTCCTGTTTCTGCTTCGCTCGTCTCCGGTCAAGAGCTCTGCGCCGTCAGTTAGCCGTCCATATTCAGTTCATTTCCGACGCCTCTGTTCCATCTCGCTCGTCACCGATTCCGGCCACTACCGCCATCAATTCGTACATCCAAGGTCTATTCACCACCACCGATTGCCTCCACCGGAGTCGATTTCCGATCACTGTCAGATTCGCCACCACGGCCTGCTTCGTTTGTCGTCGCCGAGTGTCGTCTTCGTTGGTTGTTCATTTGCTGGAATCTTATTGATTTCTGTTCTTGGATTGCAGTAAGTTCTGATGATTCTTGTATCTTGATTCCTGATTTCTGCCACTTCGCCGGTTTGCTCTATTGATACTGCTGCTAGTCTGTTTGACTTCGTCGCTGCTGCCGGTATTTCTCTGGTTCTCTATTTGATTATGTTGTTGCTGCTGTTGGGCACTGATTGCTATTCTGTTGCTGGTTGATACCTGTTTTTTCTGTTTTGTCACTGTGTTGGTGCTCCGATGGATATGAACACTAGGATGGAACTTCGCAAAATGACTGAATTCATGAGTAGTAACAGGCAAAGGCTGCAGTATAATATGGAAGAAATGCAGTATTATATGGAAAAGATGCAATGGATTCTTAATAAGGCTGTTCGGGAATGTTGTTTAACTCAAGGGGGCTATATGGGAGACTTAGTTGATTCGTGTCGAGATGAACCAACAATCTGTACAAATGAGGTTGAAGATGAAGCTGAAGATCATCTTATCACTGAGTTAAACAACTTCGATGAAGTTAGAGATTTGCCTATCAAAGTGGAGCGAGAAGAAGATGAAGGTGGAACATCAGGAGAAACTCTCACTGACTATCGTCCTCTGAAGTTGTCCATTGAATCTCCTTATCCAGATCCTGTTGTGGAGGCATCATCCTTGTCTGCGATGCAACCTCCTGAACCGACATTTAATTTGAAAATCAAGGACAAATTGGAAGCTTCACTGGCTTTATCATGCTTGCAGATTGAGGCACTCGTCTTTGTCGGTCAGAGTTACTACCAACATCTCATGTCTAGCACTAGAACTGAATTTTTCCATGGAGATAGTGCTGGTGCTGGAGTAGGAGAAGGTAGAACTATGGATGGGTTGATTTGGAAAAATGGGCTTCAAGGAGGGAGGAGAGTGATATGGATTTATGTTGGGTCTAACTTGAAGTTTGATACTAGAAGGGATGTTGGTGCAACTTGCATTAAAGTGCATGCCTTGAACAAAATTCCTTATTCGAAGATTGAGTCGAAGTCTGTGGGGATTAAGGTGGGTGGACATGTCTTCATAAAGAAAATGGTTCGAGACTATGATGGATTCAACGGACCCGGTCGCTCTCAAAGTTTCATTGCACTTGTTCGTGATTACGACGGGTTTAACGGTCCGGGTAACCTTGGGGTCAAGGTTCTTAAAAGGGTGGAGTATTGTTAGGTGTAGTTTACTATAAGGACTATACTTGTCATTGGTAGAAGTATGAGGAGTAGTAGTGTTATTAGGAAAGTCATGAGTGTAATAAATAGTGAGGAATTACTTTGTACATAGCTATCGATGAAATGAATGTATCTTCTTCTCTGTACTCTCTTTGTAATCTAGGGTTATCTTCTTCAATGGATCTCGAACCATGACACTGACATGACAACTAATTAGCACTCTAATTAGTAGTTAGTAGTTCAAGATGTATCCCAATTATATATTATATAGATTGATGAATTCACTTCATGTATTAATTCGTAGTCATTTAAGTTATACATATGAAACGAAAGAAGTATGTTTTTTTTATTATTAATTAAAATATAAAGAATAGATAGAGATGAAACTTATCAACCAATGAGAATTTGCGTTGATGACATGGCAAAAAATTATCAATTGAAAACCTAAGTGTACCTAAATTATATAATATAATACTAGGTATTTTCCCGCACGCATCGCGCGGGGTTTGATATTTTATGTAGTAATTTTATGATACATATATTATAGGTATTTTATAGCTGATACCAAAATAAGTTGTTGTAATAATTTTTTGGGTTTTTTTTAAATTTAAAAAAAAATCAAAATTTATTCGAAAAATAGTCGGCCAATTTGTAGAAGCTAAAAAATTGAGCAAACCCTCAACAATGTATTAAACTATTAAATAATATTTACCGTTTTATATAGTCAATAAGAAAGTATTTTAATAACTTAGGTAGGTAGTTTTAATAAATCGACGAACGTCAGTAATTGTATACATTTATTGATGAAAGTTTCTAAATATTTGCAGTTATTCAGTTAGGTTATATCTAATTAATTTTTTTTTCCAAAGAATATCTAATATAATTTAAATTCTGAATTTATGGCCTAATCTTTCATTTTAAAGAATGTTTACAGATTTATCTAGTGAATAAGGCATTTTTTTTTTCACCAGTTGAATGATGATCATTTACGGCATGTTTGGTTCGTGGAATGAGAATAAGGAGGAAATGAGGAATAGGAATAGGAATTAGGAATATGTATGATGTTGTTTGGTTGACATGAGAAATATGGAATGAGGATTCCAAATCCAATGTTTGGTTGATAAAATATTATAGTAAATGAATGGAATAAGTCATAATTGACATATATAGCCTTTTGTTATTTTATTAATTAAATTATTATTATTAAACATGAAAAGGAAAATCATATATTATTAAACGAAAACTGGAAAAAAAATTCTTCAAAAACTGTTATTTTTTTACAAAAACAATTATTCTTAACAATTCATTGATAGACTAATATGTTATCTATGACTGAAAAGAAAACAAATATTAAAAAATAACAAATCAACTATATTCACAAACAATGTATATGAAAAAAAAATAGCAACAAGAAACATTTTGCGTGAACAGATTATGTAAAAAATAAATTATATATGTAAACGACGAAACATATTGTAAGACACAGACTATAAAATACTTTAAAAACCATATTAGGTACGTAAACGAAGAAATATATTGTAAGATACATGTGTAAATACTTACAAACAATTATACTCTACTGATCAATAATAGTAAGTAACAAACAATTGTCACAAACAACATATCGAGACTAATTAGATGATTGTAAACTATTATCTCTCTTATTTTTTTTGTCCAAGTTAATAAGTACGAAGAAAACAAGGAAAAGTTACTGTTTTTATTTAGTACGAAGCAGATCGAGCAAAAAAACACAAAACAAAAAAGAACGCAGCAAAACTTACTGTTTTATATAGGCAGACGCCGAAGGGGCGGCAGTACGGCGACGACAGGGCGGTGGCAGTCAAGGCCAACTGCAGTCTGAAGCAGACAGTCTCATGCGCATGTAGAGTTGGAGATGTCGTTTTTATTTTTTATTTTTATAATGGAGACACCGTTGCAAATTTGCAATATATAATAATAATTTAGGTTTAATTATAATAATGATGATAAATATAAAAATAACGGAAGATAAGAAAAGACACTTTACGAAGGTTAAACTTGTATTTTATTTTTTATTATTAATTTCAGAATGCATGGTCAATCCTAGGGGTTAGGTTAGGTTAGGATTAAGTATTCCATCAAAATTAGCAATTAGGATTCCTTATTCCACAAATTAAATGAACCAAACACCATAATTGGAATACATAATCCTAATTCCTTATTCCATTTTATGAACCAAACATGGTGTTAGTACCAATCGTACATTTATTGATGAAATTAATTTTAGATTGAAATGCATATTGATCATGGGACTGCATGGTCAAATTCTGACTTCCAATTTTTTAGACGCGTGAGAATCAACCTAATATGCTAGTGCATACAGAAGAAAGGGCTTTATATTATTTGTTCAAAGTCTATATATGGGTATCAAAGTTGAAACCAAAACTCAGAACTAAAAGATATGCAATAAACTAAAAATATCTAAATGTTGCTCCCACAATGCAACCACAAAACATTCTTTATGCTAGTGCATTCGCTAGGACCAGGAGACTATGATGCACTTTATAATGAAACATATATTATTGAACAATGTACCGATTATCCAGAGGCTAAGGTCTGTTTGTAAATACCTACTCATCAAATTGAACACTAACTAAGTCGTCGGATTGAAGTTTTGTTCTCACGAGCAGACGCTTCTTCACATCTAACCAAGTTATACAACGTTACAATATTATAGCACTGAGGTGACTGAATAAACAGAATGTACGTATTTTCAGTCGAATGGATTTACAAAACCCGGAAATCATTTTGAACTTATATACAGATAAACACACATTTAATGTGTTCGACGGAAATTGGAACGGATTAAACGTACCAAGATTAAAAACGGACACCCAGTTTTATGATGAAGCCTCCGATTCCATTCAAAAATGTCGATCTGTAACTGACGATGCCAATTCCAAAACGTCGATCTGTAACCGACGACGCCGATTTAACTGTGGGCAGATTGTAACAGAACAGGCTGATTCGAAAACGTTGATCTGCAAGTGAGGACGCCGAACTAAAATTTAGGAAGATTGAGACGGAACATGCAGTTTCAAAAATTCTTTTTGAAACTGACAACGCCCATCATCAATTGCAGAAATTAGGGGCTTGGGGCTGAAACATAGACAAAACCTCTCTACACGGAAAAGAATAAAGGCGCGTAGTATTCACTCACCAATAAGAATAGATATTGGTGACATGGCGAGATTTTAGGCAACTACCAAACTTAGTGAGAGGGTACTTAAATTATATTAATATATAGACACCCATCATCAATTGCAGAAATTAGGGGCTTGGGGTGATCAAAGATTGTAGAAATTAGGGAAAATTTGAGATTGCAGAAATTTGGGGCTGAAACATAGACAGAATTCTCTACACGGAAAATAATAAAGGCGTGTAGTATTCACTCACCAATAAGAATGGATATTGGTGACATGGCGAGATTGTAGGCAACTACCAAACTGGGTGAGAGAGTACTTAAATTATATTAATATATAGACGCCCATCATCAATTGCAGAAATTAGGGGCTTGGGGTGATCAAAGATTGCAGAAATTGGGGAAAATTTGAGATTGCAGAAATTTGGGGCTGATACATAGACAGAATCTCTCTACACGGAAAAGAATAAAGGCGTGTAGTATTCACTCACCAATAAGAATGGATACTGGTTACATGGCGAGATTTTAGGCAACTACCAAACTTGGTGAGAGGGTACTTAAATTATATTAATATATAGATACTAGGCATTTGTCTTGCGCTATGCGCGGGGTATGATATTTTATATAGTTGTTATTTTAAAGGTTAGTGTTCTTCTTAAAATAAAGGGTTAAGAACCTATGAAAGGTCTGAACTATCACCCATGTTAACGGGAGAGGTCTGAAATTTAAAAAGTTAATAACAGAGGTCTGAAATTTCAATTTTGTTGATTTGAGGTTTTCCGTCCATTTTTAGGGTTAAATTTAACATAATTGTGTGAAATGACATTTTTGCCCCTTTAATATTTTGTTTTATTTAATATCTTATTTAAGGAAATGTGAAATGACAATTTTACCCCTAAAGTCAAATTAAAACCACCCAACTCCGGCCACCGCCACCCGACTCCGACCACCACCACCCGACTCCGGCGACCACCACCTCGACTCCGACGACCACCACCTCGGCTCCGGCGACCCGACTCCGGCCACCACCTCAGCAAAAAAGCTCCGATCGGGGCCAAAAAGCTCCGATCGGAACCAAAAAGCTCCGATCGGAGCCAAAAAAGCTCCGATCGGAGCTTTTTGGCTCCGATCGGAGTCCAATCGAGGCCGGTGGCTCCGATCGGTGCCCAATCAGGGCCGGTGGCTCCGATTTTGGCCCAATCGGAGCCTTGGTGGTGGTCGCCGGAGTACGGTGGTGGTCGCCGGAGTACGGTGGTGGTCGCCGGAGTACGATTGGTGGTCGCCGGAGTACCGTGGTGGCTTCAAGGGCATTTTGGTCTTTTCACTCCAAGCATGTGAGGGGCACACTTGATAGAAGGGCATTTTTGGAAATTTATTTTATTTCCGGTCACATGCTTGGCATGTGACCAATTTCCGTTAGTTTTAACGGAAAAAACTAACGGAGACCGCTGTTATCAACAAAACAGAAATTTCAGACCTCTGTTATTAACTTTTTAAATTTCAGACCTCTCCCGTTAACATGGGTGATAGTTCAGACCTTTCATAGGTTCTTAACCCTAAAATAAAAGAAGGAATATATGTCACGTTTAAAGAGATAATTTTTTTTTTTTTTACTTATAATTAGTTTAAATCATTTTTTCTTTCTGATGTGAAACAAATTCAAGGCGTTACAATCCTAAACTATTTAGAGTATAAATGATTA
The DNA here is from genome assembly GCA_036873135.1 of Clarkia xantiana subsp. parviflora. Classification (NCBI taxonomy): domain Eukaryota; kingdom Viridiplantae; phylum Streptophyta; class Magnoliopsida; order Myrtales; family Onagraceae; genus Clarkia; species Clarkia xantiana. The sequence goes on from JAPTYO010000008.1 coordinate 38,974,795, forward strand.
ATTTATTGAGTATGCATTTTTATAGTTTCTTTTCCCAGTTGAATAACATTTTAGTTATATGATCAACAAATGAATGTAATGTCAAATATGAACGACGACTAAGTCCGGTGATATCAATTGAGTAAAAAAAAATTAATAATTTTCATATATGGTTTAAAGAATAGCTCTTACTTTTTATAATAAGACAAACTACAACCAAAATACATGTGCAAATTATTTATTACTTTCGAATATATATATATAACAAAAGTAGGAATGTTTACCCTAAATATTTTTCATTAATATTAGTATGATAATACCATGTGAGTAATAAAGAGCAACAAACTAAATTATTGAGAAATCGATGTCACTCTGTGAAATTCTCAAGCTCGGTATAGTCGCTGTTTGAGATAATAATTTTGTACCAAGCCTAAGCTGCACCACTTAGTTATAGCTGCCTCCTCTCTAATATCGAATGACAAATAGCTCAACCAAAATATAATTAATCAACATTTAGATTAAATTAATGTCATTATTCTATGGCATTTCAAAGATCATTAATTTTAAACTATACGTAGTTCTATAATATATACATAAAAAATGATAGCCATTGTAGCCTAACACTTATGAGCAAAACTAACTAACAATACCATCTTAGTTTATGAGACTAAGTTGCAGAGGTCTTCGTCAGTCCATGCGCTAAATTGAGTCTCCAACAATTAACACAATAAAATAACAGCTAAATAGAAAGGAAACCTCAACCCATACCAGCACAGTAATAGACATTCTTATAGTTGTACCATCTTGAAAATCTATATACAACTTGTAGACAATAACAAACCTAAATCAAGATGATCCTATTTATTCTTGCCCTACATCGTACAACATCTGCAACCACAAGCAGGAATTCAAATATCATTTCACAGTTGCAAGATTAAAGAAAAACCATTGTTCAGTACTACAACATGACAACAATTTCATGTATCAATCACCATCCGATATAATTCATGATAGACTATTAAAATTATGTTTGTATCACAAAAACCAAAACATATATTTTGCATACCAAATACTATCAAATAACTATGGAGTTTCTCTTCATGTCTAGTTTCTCCTTCTTAGCCTTGAGGCCCTTAGCATGTTGTACCTCATCAAGATGAGTCATGATCCTCCTTGCGGTTTTAGCATATGGGTTCAGTCTCAACATGGCTTTAGCTTAGCGCTCCTATTATCCTTCCTGACCGGTCTCACAATAGAATGAACGAACTACATGTCACGGAAAATAAAAATAATAGTAAACCATCTAGTCTAGTCACTCTTGCAGTCTCATTCTATGCAGTAGAAAAAACATTAGATACTTCTTTTTTTGTCACTTAGTTTTTAATGTAGCAACTGGGGAGATAATGGTATGTTCTCATATATATATATCCTTGATCTGCATAAATAAGAAAGAAATAGGTAAATATCCACAAATATGAATTCAATGGATTAGTAGTACTTTGGAATTTCTGAGTTAAACCTTTTATATCATGATGTGTATGATCTCATAAGAACCTTCTCTGCTTCTCCCATAATTTCCACACTTCCCCCACTACTTCACCACATAACATGAACATAATCCTCAAATATATCAAGTTAGAAACATATCACAACTAAGCATGCAATTTTCTTTTATATATAGACATCTTAACCACATAAATGAATATTTCAGAATATAGAGATGTACAAATTAACTACAAAATCTTTATCTTGAAAATAGACCAACAATTAAAGAAGCATAGAGAGAAGACAACCTCTGAAACACCACATACTTTGGGTTTTGCATTTCAGCTTCTTCAAGTTCAACTCTTCAAACAATCAGGGAAAATTTGTACTGTGCTCAAATTATTCTCTGACTATTGGCTGAGACTTTCATGATTTGAAGCATGAAATTGGGAAAATTAATCATCTCAAAGATTGATGTGCAAAAATAGGACTCAAACAGCTCGACGTTAATCTCCTCAAATATCATTTTCATGTTGTTGGTTAGACCATGGATAATACCAGTTAAGTCTTGGAGATATTATATAATACTTTATAATATCCAACTAAATTAATCATTCAACACTTGAGCTATTATACATAAGCATTCATTGTACTTGTGACTTTTCAATAGAATTTTCAATATTGCCTTGAGTTTTGCATGTTCTAATCCTCCTCGAAGAACACAGCAAAAAGGAAAGGAAGCATTAACCGATACTACATCACCAACTATCTAATAGCTGTAACAAATCTAGCACGTAAAGAAGCAAACCGGGGAACCCCAAAGATGAAAACTCTTCCTGTCATATTTCCTCTAAACCCTGCTCTCGTCTTAGTGGAGCTTATTGTCGATTCAAAATATTCATCTTGAGACTCCAACTCTTCTAAATCTTTGTAATATTGCAGCAGAGAAACATGCAGTAGATAGAATAAAGATACCGAAATCAGAATCAATCATGACTAGGTCGGCAGCAGAAAATAGCATACTATAAACTGAATCTAGAAAAGCCCACTAACTGTTTAGCCAAGACCTAGAGAAGACAAAACCCTGAATAGTTTTAGCTTCACATATTTTATTAACCAATCAAGCTTCTAACTTACCCCAATTGATTGCTAAATAGCAACAATAATATGTCTTTGGCAATATATCAGTAAGAAGCAGCTAATAAATCATAGATCACTATAGTTTTTATAGCATATAAAGACAAATAATCCAGATATAATAGGATGATCGTAAACCTAAAAAATGGATACTGAGAATGAAGAAATTGAGAATTCAAAAAGTAAACAATTTTATATAATGAAAAAGTGAAGAACAATGTGTAAGCCTTCTCCCTAAAAATAAATAAAATCAAAAATCAAAGGGAAAAGAACTAATTTAGTGTCTCAAGTTTACCTCATGTTTCAGTTTGGTGTTTCAGGATTAAAGGGTTGATATGGACTGTCCCAAGTTTGAATAGTGTTGCAATTTGGTTTTCTGTTAAATTTAGGTGTTAAGTTTAACACACTTAGATGAAAAGACCATACTGCCCCTAAACCCCATTTCGGCCACCCACCTCGGCCACCCACCTCCGATTCCGGCCACCCACCTCCGATTCCGATCCACCCACCGCCACCCACCTCCGATTCCGACCCACCCACCTACAAACGAGATGATTCCGGTCTATTCCTACCCGATTCCAGTCGATTATGGCCGATTACGGCCCGATTCCAACCGATTTCGGCCGACTTAGGGTTCCGGCGGTGAAGCAGCTGACCTGATTTAGGGTTTAGGATCCGGCGGTGGAGCAGCTGACCTGATTTAAGGTTTAGGGTCAGCCGATTACGGCCTATTCCGGCCGATTCCGACCCGATTACGGCCGATTCCGACCCGATTCCGGCCAATTTCGGCCAATTTAGGATTTCGGCCGACTTAAGGTTCCGGCAAATTTAGGGTTCCTGCGTTGGAGCAGCTGACCTGATTTAGGGTTTATGGGTAATTTGGGCATTTTCAATTTTATTTGGTCATGTGCTGGTCACATGATCGAATTCTGTTAAATTTAACCTCAAAATTTGACGGAGACACCAAATAGCAACACTATTCAAACTTGGGAAAGTATAAGTACGCGTCAGACACCAAACTGAAACATGAGGTAAACTTGAGACACTAAATAGGTTCTTTTCCCAAAATCAAAACCACAATCTACAAAGAAGCTCCACGATCCTCTTTATCTCTATTAAGAGAAGGAAAAGTACGAAGCAAAATCACTTCATGTGTGATATTGTGATGCATAGATTAGCACCACCATCTGAGCCTAAACCTTCAACCTCACGTCCACGACACTTGGATCGCCGAATGCATTCCTACTGAAAGAAAATAAAATTGGGAGCCAAAATCAGAGATGCAAACACGTATTTAATCGTATTAATCAATATAAAGAATATGTAAACGAAGGAATGACCAGTAATGGGGATGCAACAATTGGCGATCGAAGAATGACCGATGCTGCTAGAGTGGCCGGACACAAACCACCTCTACTGAACCTCAAACATCCTTTCATGCTCCAGTTATATATTACTAAATCTAATTCAACTGTTTCCATTCCCACCCAAACCTCCTCCTCACGCTCTTCCTCGATGCAAAAACGCTTTATATACCAATTTGAAGATTATAGGAAGAGGAAGACATGGTGAGGTGGCTAGAACTTAGAAACGCTTGAGAAATTAAATGTTGTTATGTAAGGAAATTAAATGGATTGAAACAGACGAAGATCGGTATTGAAGAGAGGATCTCTACAGTTGATGCTCTCTTCTGTTAACGCTTGAGTAAAAGACAACGTGGGAGTAAATAGACGTAACACCGTGGAAGAAGGGGGAGATGTAACGCTTCACGAAAAAGATAGAAGACCCAAATTGAAGAAGAATGGATCATGCATCCCTAATAGCGCGTTGATATCACCGTCCAATTAGATTGATGATTGCTGACATGACAATAAAATAGGCAACATAATTAATAGATAAAGAGTATCTGAATTATATATATATATATATATATATATATATATATATATATATATATATATATAGATTTCTATTGAAGATGGATGATCTAGGAGCCAAACACCTAAGTCATAAGGGGGACCATAATTGCAATTAGTACCTTAACTATATATATATATATGTCATGTTCCATTTTTTGCTGAACCGAACAGTTGCATTGGTGCTACCATCATCACAACATTCTCAATCGTAAATTGAAATTAAATCCATCGAAACACCAAGCACATCTTCGAAAATCTCTTTAATCTATCAATTCCATGTAAGTCTGTCTTCTCACTGAATATAATCAAGAAGTTACAAATGCAAAGTGTCACCTCCCACTGGGCAGTTGATTTTCAAAGCAGCTCTGCTCTGGCAGGGACTAGCAATCCTATCTTCAATAAATGCTCATTCCATGCAGTCAACCTCCTTTCAGCAGTAGTAGTATATCTTCTGTTTTCTATGCATGCAATTACTCCTGGGAAGCAGCTCCTTTTTTACGACAAGTTCTCGCCTTTTCTTGGATTGGACCGTACAGGCAGATTCGCATCTTACCCTCTGCAAGCCGTTGGTGAAAGAAATTCTTATAAAGGTCCCAAAATTCATCTCTGCACATTCAAATATACGTGAATCGACTTGCACAAACTGAATTCAATAAAGGAACTATGAAAAAAACAAGAGATGATGAATACTAGAATAAGCCTCTACCTTACTTGGGGAAGTGTCAGTAGTGAATAGCCCTTCACATCCACTTGCATGTCTAACAAAAGCACTGAAAGACGTGAAAGACCCAATGACTCGACGTCAATTAACTTCTTTAGTCTGCATTTACATCCAAGATACCACATCTGTAACTAGTTACTACATGTGGTAAAGCCAGCCATAATTCTTAAATTACCAAGAATAAGAGATACCTGCTTGGTGTGCCACCAGCAATATTGACACGGTTCTTCAAAACAGCTACCTGCAGGGGATAAATATTATAACTTAAATAAGCACATGTTTATTAGATTTCAGATAGCTAAATGAAATAATTCCTGTATCAATTAGAAATCAAAGGAAGTCAAAGAACAGTGGGGGATTAAACTGGCGTCTAATAGTTTCTGATCAGCATAGAAGCTACAAACTTAGATAATCATTATTTACCATGTCAACTTAAATATAGCTTAAGAAACTGCTAACAATTTGGCTTGAACAGGAAGAAAAATGGAAATGGGACTTGGAAAATTTGATAATATGGGATCAGACTGACGTGCAAATATTATTCAGCAAAGCAAGAGCCTCAGATAATAGTTTGAGTTCACATCATTTCCCAGAGAAAATGCTCAACCATTTGGCTTGAACAGGAAGAGAAAATAGAAACGGACATGGACATGGAATATTTGCAAATATGGGATCAGACTGACGTGCAAAATATCATTCAGCAAAGCACGAGCCTCAGCCTCAGATAATAGTGAGTTCACATCATTTCCCAGACCTAGATGGAAATAGAAAAAAAAAAAAAACAGGAAGAATATATAATCAAATAATACTGAAAAATGGGATTAGAATGACATGCAAAACTTATGTTTACTTCCTTTCCCAAACCGTCACTGAAATACGGAAACAAAAGCAGAAACAACAGGACAGACAATGATCAAATAATACTCGGAATTGGGATCAGACTGACGTGCAAAATGATATTCAGCACAGCAAATGCCTAAGATAACAATTTGAGTTCGCATCACTTCCCACATCCAACGTTCAAACAGAAAATGAAGAGAAACAAGAACAGGGAAGACAATAATTAAATGGAACTGGGAACAGACTGACGTGCAAAACATTACTTTGCAAAGCTTGTGGCTCAGATGATAATTTAACTACACTACCCAAACCGACACTGAATAGAAAACAAAAAAAACGAGCAGGGAAGAATAATCAAATAATATTGAAAATGAAAAATGGGATAAGACTGACATGAAAAACTTATGTTTATGAAAAATGGGATAAGACCGTCACTGAAATAGGAAAACAAAAGCAGAAAAGCAAGACGATAATCAAATAATACTCGGAATTGGGATCAGACTGACGTGCAAAATGATATTCAGCACAGCAAATGCCTAAGATAACAACTTGAGTTCGCATCACTTCCCACATCCAACGTTGAAAACAGAAAATGAAGAGAAATAATTAAATGGAACTGGAATTGGGATAAGACTGACGTGCAAAACATTACTCTGCAAAGCTTGTGGCTCAGAACTACACTACCCAAACTGACACTGAATACAAAACAAAAAAAACAAAAAACGAGCAGGGAAGAATATAATCAAATAATCTTGAAAAATGGGATAAGAATGATATGCAAATCTTATGTTTTCTTCCTTTCCCAGACCGTCACTGAAATAGAAAAACAAAAGCAGAAACAACAAGCAAGACCATAATCAAATAATACTCGGAATTGGGATCAGACTGACGTGCAAAATGATATTCAGCACAGCAAATGCCTAAGATAAAAATTTGAGTTCGCATCACTTCCCACATCCAACATTGAAAACAGAAAATGAAGAGAAACATGAACAGGGAAGACAATAATTAAACGGAACTGGAATTGGGATCAGACTGACGTGCAAAACATTACTCTGCAAAGCTTGTGGCTCAGATGATAATTTAACTACACTACCCAAACCTACATTGAATAGAAAAACAAAACCAAAAGGAACAGCGAAGACTATGATTCAATTATACTTAAACTAGGTTCAAACTGACGTGCTAAATGTTATTCAGCAAAGCAACTGCCTTAGATAACAATTGATATTCGCATCAATCCCCAAACCTATCATCCAAAACAGAACACCAAAACACGGAAAGCAGGAGTATTTAAAATTGAGAAACTTAAAACAACTCGACTGCTTTTCAGTCAACTTAATAAGTGCAGGAGCATGGTGATTATCCATCATTTTTACAATTCATTCTTTTATGTGATCAGTTCTCAATGACAACTGATAGACCGATAATAGGTAGTCAGCATCATTTTTAAAGGCAATCCTCAATAAAAATACTGATAAACTGATCAGCCATTTTGAATTCATTGAATAAGCATAACATAGACAAAAGATGGTTCACCTGTTCTTCAACTTTTATGTGCTTTGAGAATAACTTCGCAGCGTGGCATTCCTGGGTTAGTGACCGGAAGCCCCTGAACATGTATATTAAAATGAAAATATTAACTATGCTAGGCAAAACGAAAGAACCGGACTTGATAATCATATTTATTTAGATATAATCAGATATTTCCAAGTGTATCTTATTGTAGTCCAAAGGCTAACAAACACTAAGAAGTAGAGATACCTTAATAGTTCGATTAACCGCACAGCTGATGTGGAGACTACAAGCACAGCTGGACTTCCAGGATCAACCTTTCCATCTACAAGATTCTTTTGACAAAGCTCTTGTTTCCATGATGAACCGAAAGCTGCCTTTAATTTCTTGCTCAACGATTCCTCATCTGGATCTGAACCTTGACTTAGATCCAATATGCAGGCATCTGCACAAGGTAAAAACCAATGAGAAGTAAAACAATCAGTTTTAACATAGGAACTATCTTCAAAATCCATGAAATAAAACAGAACATCACACGTATTAGCTACAAAACAAAGTTGTAGCTCTGTACAAGGCTTATCGACATCCTATCAATAAAAAGAAAAACGAGTTGTACCATTGAATGATTCAAGCTCGAGTGAGGAAAGCTTGATAGCATTGGCCGATTGATATTGATCCAGGAAGTAGCTCAGCTGCTGAGACGCCGTTACAAGTGGTCCACTGGCACAATTGCTTTGGATATTTACATTATCGACTGTGGGAGCAGCGATGGTATCGGCAATGCCTCGCTTATCCTGCTTCTGCTTCTGCTTCTTTCTGCCTCCAGCATTGGAAGAATGACTTCGCCTCTCATTGACCTTCTTCTTGAAGTGAGATTTGGAGGTAAGCTTGCTAGGGTTTCCCACAGAATGTTTAGACGATTTCTCTGGTTTACGGCTTCCCATTTTGTTTGTGATTTTGCAGAGCATGTACTAGGGTTTATATGAAGAGAAGACTTGTGTACCGCCGCTAGGGTTTTGGTAACGGCTAATAAATGTAAAATATAGAATGATCCTTCTTTTGCCATAATAATTAAGAATGATCCTTATAATTTAATTTTCCCCGGTATTATCCTTCTACTTTGTAGAGAAGGGCAATTTGAGGTATGTGCTGCTGTATACGGAGGCCCATTTATATATACCGCGCTGTATATTTCTGTGTTTTTAAGTTCCTTTATATTTGTCACGGCTAAATTGATAAACTCGCTATCATTTGTCTGGGTCATCCTTAATATTAAGCTGCTCTGCTGTTCTACTATATTTACTATCGTTTGTATTTTTGTTTCTTGCTCTGTTATCTTTGCTTTCGTTGTTTTGTTAGTATCTGCTCTGCTTGTTCGGGATTTGGATGTTAATCAATCCCTCCAGAGCGGGTATTTTCTTATTTGTAGTGTGTAATCGTTCTTTTCAATAAAATTCGGCATTGATAAAAAAAAAATTGATAAACCCATCAGGAAAGCAGCACCCGTAGCATGTTTGATCCAAGTCTAGACTAATCCTCACTTGCACCGGGGTCAGACGTAAGGGGTAAGATGCTAGCCATGAATATTTTTTCATTCTCATGATCACTAGCGGGGATTGAACCTCTGACCTCTGATTAAGGAATGGGGCATTAAACTACCACCATGTTAAATGGTTAAAAAATACATAAAATGATAATAATTAAAATACTAAAAAGTCAATGTCGATAGTTGAGGTGCTAAAAAGGTAATTTTTCATGTATTCAATATCAATATTAAACATTAATAATTGTGCTATGAATTTGTTGGAATATTCTTAACAAATATCACATTTTTACTTGTGATGCACACTTTAACTGCAATCAATGTGTGTTTGTGATCGAGAATTAGACTGGTGTTTTGTATCAACAATTTTTTTTTTTTTTATATAGGAAGAGTAAAAAGAGTTGGCAGCAATTCCATACATTCGATAATTGAAACTCAGTTACAACCAATACAACTAATATAGCAAGAAACTGTCAAATAATTTATGTAACTCAGTACTCATAGTTTACTAATTTCGAGATGATATATTTGTAGTATATATGCTAGAAGAAAAAATAAACCTTCTAACCAAATGATAGTTAACCATGGTACAAAGACACCATAAAAACACTGTTACTTTCGACTCCATGACACTGCTTTATTGCATACTTCATCTGTAAATTAAACCTATTTTATTTCATAGTTGTTGCCGATGCAATTCTCTTCTTCTTCAAACATCAATTTCAGTTGTGCAGTCATTATCACCAACATCTTTGACTCTCATGTTCATTTTCTTTACATGACCTCCTCTAAACTGAACAATCTTGCAAAATTGTCAGTTTAAACAACACGATTAATGCTTAACTTCAACCACGAGTACTCAAAGGCATCGATTTTCAAAGGTTTAATAATGAAAATATATACAAAGTTGTTTTCACTTATGGAATATGATATATCAACATCAACAGCGTTGGAGAGATCACGCAGATAAAAATACTCTATATGTGTATGCTTACTTCTACTATGCAAGACAAGATTTTTAGCCAACTTAATCATTGAGGGGCTTTTTCCCTCAGGGCCTTCCGAGTGGGTTTCGCCATTCGGATTTTTTTTCGGTCCTAAGTGTTGGGCCTCGGGTGTCCGTTTTCCAAGTTTCAAATTATAATCGATCATGGCCTAATTATCGGGTCCAATTTATAATAGCTTGGGCGTATATCCAACATTTTCCCCCCGAGTCAAGAAATGGTTCAACCTTTACTTGACTCTATTTTTCGGAGTATCGCCCAAGCGAGTTATAAGGCGTACATTTGTGATGATCTCATCCTTTATCGAGTGCTCGAGACGCGCCGTGATTTTCCTTGCCCCATGTTTAGAGAAGTTTAATACATACACGAAAAATACTTTTATTAGCTTAAGCAGATTTACATTATACAGAGATATTGTAGGAGGGTAAGAATTACGAGCCTTGGTCTCTGTTAAGACGTGTGCCTTGGGTTGATGGGTCTCTGATCCGAGTAACACTTCTCACGGGTAATCAGCTCTTCTGTTTGATCTGCTTAGCTTGTCGATGTGATCTGTTACTCTGCTCCTCGCAAAACTTGCACAATGGGCAGTACCGAGCACGGAGAGGGGGTGGTGCTCGGTAAACCCTCTCTGATGCCTAATTAAGTTTGGGCTCTTTAGAGAGAGAAAATCCTAGAGAGAAGGCAGAGTTAAAACTTGCAAAGATGTAAACTTGTCCAAATGAATAGAACTTGAGAAGTATATATAGGCTACGGGGGAATTAAGGTGGATTAATGACACCGTTAATCCCTAAAAGTACTTAACTAACACATAACAGCAGGATTAAAATCTTTAAAGACACGGAGAGGTGGGTGGAAAAGTCTAAGTATGAATCAGGTAAAAGGGGTGTCGGGACCCTTGGGGTCGGACGGAAAATTCGACCTCTAAGGTCTAGAATCGGGTCAGCTTGCCCGACCTCTCCTAGGGGAGGTCGGGTCAGCCCACCCGATCTCTCCTAAGAGAGGTCGGGTCAGCCCACCCGATCTCTCCTAGGAGAGGTCGGGTCAGCCCACCCGATCTCTCCTAGGAGAGATCGGGTCGGCTGGCCCGATCTCACCTAGGTGAGACCGGTCCAACTGGTCCGATCTCACCTACATGAGATTGGACCAGCGGACAGGTCCGGGCGAGTATTTTGGCTCGTCCGGGCCGTTCGCGTTGCGGGTGAAGTGCTCGGGTCAAAATTTTGAATTATAATCGTAAGTGGGGTGATCAAAATAAGAGAATCTGAACGGAGACGGGTTCAAATTGGGCGTATATCCATCACCTTCCCCCGAGTCAACCAATGGCTTAACCCTTGATTGACTCTATTTTACGATGGGATGACACGCGCAATTTGAAACCGTGATTTTACCTCTTGATGAAACATTCGCTTGTTCGTAGACTCTTATTTTGATATATGGACGAGTGCATTACATGGTGTACATCAGTCTGCCTACCATACTGAGGTATTCTGCACATTTCACCTGTTCACGCTCAGCCTGGTCTTTTGGGCCCTCACGCTTTGACAGCGCACTCCCAAACACAACAGGCGTATCCACAGGTTTAACATCGTAGAGATCGAACCTTCTCAACAATTTGTTGATATAGGCTTCTTGAGAAAAACATAAGGTCTTTTGGTCCATTTTTTCCGTTAAGTGACATGTGCAAGTTACGTGATCCACCCTAAACTTTCAATTTTGTTCAAATTTGGGGAATTGACACCCAAAACCTAGTTCAATTTGGGCGAATTGAACTAGGTTTAATGGGTCAAATTTGGGGAATTGACACTCTAAAACTAGTTCTATGGGTCAATTCCCCCAAATTTGAAAAAAAAAATTGAAAGTTTATGGTGGATCACGTGATTTGCACATGTCACCTAACAGAAAAAATGGACGAAATGTAACCGTCGGACCAAAACTAGAAAAATCTGCAAACATATGGTACCAAAACTAGGAAAAAAAAAAAACATCATGGACCAAAACCCAAAAGTGGTCAAACATCATGGACCAAAAGACCTGTTAACCCAAGGCATAATTTACGAGCATCCCGATCCCTAGCAATCTTAATGACCAGGATGTACGTGGCTTCTCCCATGTCTTTCATCTCAAATACAGATGCTAGCCAGGACTTTGATTCATTCAAATAACTCACATCGTTCGCGGCAATGAGTATTTCATCGACGTATAACATCAAGATAACATACTTCAACTCAGAGGTCCAGAGGTCTTTGTGTACACGTAAGGATCCTCGTAAGATTCACGAATCCGTTGCCAACGAGTTTCTCGTGGAACCTGTTGTACCATTGCCAAGACGATTGATTAAGACCACATATCGATCTTTGGAGTTTACAAACTTTACGTTCGTTTCCAAGGGTTATGAAACCCTCTGGTTTCTCTGTGTAGATATCTTCTTCCAGGTTCCCATGAAGGATGGCGGTCTTAACATCCATTTGGTGCAGCTCGAGATCGAGGCTTGCAACCAGGGCTAAGATAGCCCGGACCATGCTGTAATGCGCAGTCGGTTAGTAATTCTCATCAAAGTCCACTCCGGGGAGTTGGGTATATCTTTTCGCAACCAGTCGAGCTTTGTATCGCTCAACGTTTCCATCAGCAGTGAGTTTCAATTTCAGAACCCACTTAGCCCCTATTGCTCTGCGGTTAGCAGGCAAATCAACTAACGACCACACCGAATTGGCTTTCATAGAGGCGATCTCTTCCTCTATTGCTTTCCTCAATTCCTTTGCTTGAGGTCCTTCCAAAGCTTGTTTAACCGTTACCGGTTCATCAAACGAAGTCAGAGTGAATAACTCACCTTTCTTGATGGGATACTTATTAGGGAAGCTCCTTGACTACGTCTACACTCATTATTCCCATCTAGAATTACACTCCCACTAGGATTAATGCTCCCACTAGGAACAACACTCCAACTGGGAATCAGGGCGTTACTTGAACCTTCGCCTAAAACTTTTCTTGGGCGACCTCTTGGTCTCGAGATTCTACCTCCGAGATGAATTCCAGGGTCACTTGGACCAGGAACCAAGTTGGTTGTCCCACTCCCACTGTTACCAGTAGGTAGTTGAGGAATTACAGGATTCTCATCCAACGATTCAGTAACTTGATGATCAGGTTCTACTTGATTCGCACATGCAGCAACTGTGATATGTGTGGTTGGATTGACTCCTCCCACCGGATTTATTGAGTTTTTGACCAAAATAGGGTTACATGGACAACCAAATACCAATATAGGCTAGAAAAAAAACCAATTACAAATATAGGGTTGATCGGGTTGGGGGAACCCGGCCAACTGAGCTCCAAAATTAAAACTCACTTGGCCGGGTTCCCCCAACCCGGCCAACTGATTTTTTTTTTTTTTTCCGGAAAACTGTAAAAAATAATATTAATAATAATTGGAACTCACTTGGCCGGGTTGCCCTATCCCGGCCAAATTTTTTTTTTTTTTTCTGTTTTTTTTTTTTTTTTTGCTTTTTTTAATAGAAGTTGTAAAAATTAATGGTTTTGTGATTTTTTTTTCTAAAAAACCTATTGGACATGGTGAACCCTAGAGGGCACATTGACAGACATTTGCCAATACGTTTTTAAGAAAAAAAAATTACAAAACCATTAATCATCATGTTCAAGTTCTATTAAAACCTCGTTTGTTTTGATGTTACCAAGCTTAGGAAAATCGTCCTCAAGAAACGTAACATCTCTAGACTCATGTTCGACCATGCCACCATTCTCCTGAGCCGCCACAAACACGTATCCCTTAGAGTGTTCAGAGTATCTTATGAAGATACTTTTCAGACGTCTAGGTCCCAACTTGCCGAATCGGCTGTTGGTTTGATTTCTGTATACTGCGCAACCCCAAGGTTGCAGCCTGGTAAGATCCATCTCTTTACCAGTCCACAGCTCATATGGCCGTGTCCACTGATTTTGAAGGAACAAGGTTTACTACATTAGTGGCAGTCAACAACGCATCACCCCAAAATTAGATCGGAAGTTGAACTCATTCGAGAGGTATTCTCCTCCTCTATCAGTGCGTAGGGTTTTCACCTTTCGCTCTTGTTGATTCTCTACGAGTTTGAGAAAACTTTTAAAGCACTCAGTAGCCTCAGATTTACGAGTAATCAAATAAGTTAACCCGAATCGGGTAATGTCATCAATGAAAGTTACGAAGTAACGTTTACCACCCCTAGAGGTGACATTCATGGGTCCACATTCATCAAAATGAATTAAATGCAATGGATATTCGGCTCGTAGTGCTTCGCCGAATGGTTTGCAAGTGGATTTTCCAGCGAGATAGTCCTCACAACTGGTTTTCACCACATGAGGTGCTCCGGGCAAAACCCTCTCTGAGCTAGTGTCTGCACTCTGTCATAGCCTATATGTCCCAACCTCGCATGCCATCCGGCCGCATCAGTTTCTGCTTATTTAGATGATATTGAATACATTCTGTTCGAATTCTCATTTCCATTTAAATCCATAATAATGAGACCATTAGAAAGAGTGTGTATTCCCATAAAAGACATTGCCGTTATTTATTTGAACAATGGAGTTCTCAAATGATAAAGCAAAACCATTATTCATTAGAGGAGTAACAGAAACAACATTCCTTCGAATTCTAGGCGCAAAGAGGACATTCTCAAGAAGTAAGGTTCTGACGTTGCGCATAGAAAATTTACAATTCCCTACTACTTCGACTTCAACTTGTGAGTTGTCGCCAATGTTTATCCTTTACGAACCCTTCGGCATACGTCTGAACTTGGTTATGTGGTCTGTCGTACCTGAATCAAGAATCTAAGAAGGATTTGAATTTTTTAACATAAAAGATGAGGAAACTAAAGCTTCCCTAACATATCCAATGTCGCATACCTTGGCCTGCGATTTGCTGGAACTCGCTCCGTCACCGATACGGCGAGGACTGGAGTCCTTGCAAACTATCTCCAATTCAATTGTTGTTTTTTACCCATATTCCTCCACTTCCTTTTCTACCCAACGGGCGGTCCTGGCAGTTTGACTTCTTTCGTTACCATTGCCAATCGAGTTTCTTCCATCTCGATTAATTTCAGGACAAATGCTAGATCCAACATGGAAATACTTGATGGATATACACCCAATTGGACCTCACTAAGGCTTAAACACGGTTGCCCCGTCGACCTCGAGGTAAGTCCACTTGGTCCCGAGAAACATACACGACTTGACCGGTTGCTATAAAGCAATCGGGCTTGTCCGGTTGAATAGAAACCGGACGGGTCCGGACGCGACGTTTCCGGACCCGTCCGGTGTCCTACGGGGCCGACGCTCCCGTTACGACCCCTCTACCCCCGGACGCTACTGTCCGGGGTACCCACGTATATTTAATTTCTCCTTATCTCTGTGCGGGCCCCGTCCAAAAATGTGGGCCCCTCCGGTGCCTGGATCTAAAACTCTATAAATAGGGGCCTAGGTCCTTCATTTCCAACTTGATCTCGGATTGAGACACCGGAGCTCTGACTTCTCTCTACTTTATCTCTCTAAAATTATGTTCTTACTTTGGCATCGGGGAGTGTTCGCCAGAGACACCCCCCCTCTCCGGCACTACCCTTTGTGCAGGTCCGCCAGGCATGGAGTTGGATCGACCATAACCCGAAGATCAGAGGAACGTGACTCGACGTAAGGCCGCCAAGATCGGACCCCGGATGAGCAAGTTCCAACATTGGCGCCGTCTGCGTGATTCGAACAAGAAGCCGTTAATAAGATACCCAAATGCCTGCCACGACTTCCATGCACGGAGGGTTCAGTACAGGAGGGGAGCAAAGACCCCAAGTGGGTATTTAGGTAACGAACCTCCTCCCGAGGATTCGAGACCACCACTACATCCAAGGAACAAGGTACCAAAGGTAGTGAGGCCGGTAGTGAAACCGCCTACACCAGCCCCTCAGGAGGCGCCGCCAAAGCCGCCTCCTGAATACCTCTGGTCCAAGAGCTGAAGCAAGAACCACCAGTTCCTAGTGCTCAGTAGGTACCTCCGACGTCGGTACCGCAATAAGAATCGGTTCACCCGTCTACGCCGTCGACACGACGCCATCTGAGTAAGAACATTGAGACTAGTGCTATTTCGTATTCAAGGAGGACCTACCATAGGAACCTCCCTCAACATTTTTCTTATGCCATGCCACCACAAGACCAACCATTTGGGATGCTTGCAACACAGCCCCATCGAATGATATGCCAATGTTCAATAGGCATACATACGCCACATCAGGACAACCGATGTCCTCCCAAGTTGAACATCTAGTAATAGAAGAATTCATGTTAATCATAGATAAATTGATAGCATACTATTAGGCAATGAAAGCTAGAAGAAACGGACCACCACCAGTGGCCCCGACCGACCAAGCCCCACCAAGAGACATCCCAAGTAGAACTCAGAGTGAGGGACACCGTCCCGACTACACGACAAGGCAACCGCCTACTCAGGAGACAACACGACAAGTTCCAACCCTTCGCTCAAGACAACCCTCGGTACACCTCCCCCAAGGACAGGGAGGCAGTCTGAAAGACAAAGCTTTGAGAGTGGAACTCATGGAGTCCCACACTAGTTTACTACATCACAACTACAATGGGGAGACTACTGAACAAACACAGTGGGGTGAGATCACACATAGCGTGTATGGAGGATACACCTCCACATAGTTCACCTTGGCAAGGATGCGGCCTTATATTACTCAAGTGGAAGGAATACACACAATCTAATGGAGGAGGACACTTGCATTACCAAGGAGGCAGGGGGTATCAACACCCCCACACCCATATCCTTCCCATATCCTCTTATTTTATTTAACTACATAACAATTCAACTCCCTGAATGGGGTAGATACTTGATACTTGATACTATCTTGTTTTCCAAGAATGACCCTATCGAATGTCTTCAAGCTCCGTAATATATATATATATATATATATATATATATATATATATATATATATATATATATATATATATATACAGGTTGACTACTAGAAGAGTCCACCGAACGTCGTCGCCGACCATGAGAGTCGCCGCCAAGGCTATATATCACTGACGACTAAAAGCGTCGTCACCAATCAAAACATCGCCACCGACAAATGGTCATGTTCAAGCATGTTTGATCGGCCCTACGGTTTGCTTAAACTCCTCAAGGGAACGCATGGGGAGCATATTGCTCATTCTCTAAGGGCACCTATAAGGCCAAGACTCCAGGAAAGAATCACTAACAGGGAAGGCTCACTTCCAAAAATGAGTTGAGCGCTCTCAACATCCTGTAGAAGAATTACCATAAAGTTCATAAAGGACTACCCCCTCACTACAACCTTCCAGTAAGTATCCTAGTGCCAAGTCCGTCGGAGGACGCCATCTGGCGTCAATATGCAAGGGGTGCACCACCCAAGTCACAACATGCCTTCCCCGCAAAAACAAAGAGATTACCTGTTAGCATAAGATGGGGTAACCGCGAGCACATCCCTCCAAAAATTGGGGAAACCATATCACATAGGCGACGCCCACCTTCAAGGGCAAACGCCTCCAGTGGATCTATATGCTTTCACAAAATAGCTAGGAGATGTGACTACACCTAGTAAGCCCATCTCAGGTAATGGAATACACTTACATTAAGAATTCTTTAAAGACCCCATGGCTAGCAAGGGAAGAAGAGCGACGCCATCATCAAGCTCTCAGAAAGGGATATGGAAAACATAGTGTTTCCACATAGTGATGTATTGGTCATAACACATGGGAATCACTAGCTTTGACATGAAGTGGATCATAACGCAATAAGGGAGTCCACCAGACATCCCCCATGTCCAGATATTGACAATACTAGGAAAGAGTCCGACATACCTAATACCAGGAGACCCTCTACAGGTAAGGTTGGTTGGAACATCAACATACCCATTAGGGACACAGCACCACCAATGAGGCTGGAACAATGATGGAAGACGTATCCTTATGAGTATCCTTGCTTTTATCCTTTCACAAATGGACTCCCTATGAGGGGACGCCATCTAATAAAGGACCACGTCCTCATTTTGAATTATGATCCTAACCCGGAGATCCTAGGACTCCGTGTTATATTTACAATGATTGATATGTTTTTATCAAGATAGGTACTTGAAGATTTGAGATCGCACCTCCACGTTAGGCGCATACCTCCACCAAGATCACTGTACTTGGATGGTTACGAACATTCCTCCGCCACCTCACAAGAAAGGCGATCATGGATAGAAGTCTTAACAGAACAGACGCCAGTAGAAAATCCTGCCACTGACGTCACGCACCATGCACTGAGTAAATGGCTGCCATTACAAAGGAGGAAGGCTCCAACACCACTTGTCATTGTGTGCATACACAACATGAGTGCAACCCTCGAGAAAGCCGAACGACAAGACGTGGCTAATACGGAAACGACACCCTGTTCTTAACAAGAGGGAGATCCTAGTTACAACGGAAAACCTCCAGAGCCTTGGAGAATTCTCTCAGGAAAAATCGAGACATATTGATCCCGACAAGTGCTACTGGCCAAAGGGGAAAATAGAGGGAAGCAAGTTACAATCCCTCCTCAAGAGCGAACACCGCTCCTTGGTTCGATAAGAGGAATGTTAGACACGTCAGACACACATACGTGAAAAGGCAACCACATCGTGCCAACTCCCATATCAAAGGGGGAAGGCAGCGACACATAAAAATCAACATTCTACTCGCATAGTAGAAAAGTATATATGGGAGCTGACACCGATCAAGAGGTCTTCAGTAATACTACGCCAAACTGACTCCTGCAAGTAGTCAATAGAAGTAACGGGTTCCGATGATGAAAGGGGAGAAGTCTCCATTACCCACCCCCTAACCCCATCAAGGGAACACCCATGAAAGGATTTGCTCAGAAACGTGATCATGACCAGTACGAGCAAAAGGTGCTGCAAGAGACACCTATCATTCTCAAGCAAGCAAGCATAATCAAGCAAACTATAAATAGGGAGCCCGAAGCAAGAGGGGCACCGAAAAAGGAAAGCCGAAGTGGATTATCATCCACAAGGCACGAAAGCATGATGTGACTACCGAGCAATTATGGGGGCGCCACATGAACACATGCTCAGCACTCCACCAAGAAGATAGATAAAGACGTTTGGTGTACGACACTGTTTGGCCACATAAGCCCATGAAACTACGCCTTCCAATAAGGAAGGCACAAAGTGAGAACAACAGCGGGAACCTCTATACGGTCCGCCCAAGGTTGGCGGCAACAAGAATCGCTCTTGACAAGCAATATATCCAAGTAACAAGCACTTTTCCACGGGAAAACCCATGTAAGGGATAACACCCCTATGAGAAAAGCAATACGAATAGAGCAGACTTCACGAACCAAGGATCCAGTTCACATAGTCTGATCTCGTCGAATTGAATCTAATGAGAACGGAATGAACTAATCGAACCCAGTACAAGGATTGAATAGTTCAGACCGGTCGCATTGATAAACTAGTCCAAATGGACAACATAGTAGGCAAGATAGTCCTACACAAAGAGGCATAATCACATAGCATGTTTTAGCTAACATCTTGATTCAATGTCAAAAAATTTGCAAAAGACTTGCATGTTATAATACACGTCCTACTTCGGGAACAACACCAAGTACGGGCACAACTATATGGATAGGCAAGTCATACAACGACCTCTGACCTATACCAAGTATCTAATGGTCGGACGTGACCTATTAGCGCAACTCATACCCTACTATGTAAAAACACCAAGTAGTAGCAACCTTAAGAAGATGAGCAAGTCCATCAAGTGACCTCTGATATATGAAGGCTATATAAAGGGAAGAAAAGGTCATATCTCTTATACACTCTACTATGGAAAAACACCAAGTAGTGGCAACCTTAAGAAGACGAGCAAGTCCATCATGTGACCTCTAATATATGAAGGCTATATAAAGGGAAGACAAGGTCATATCTCTTATACACTCTACTATGGAAAATCACCAAGTAATAGCAACCTTATGAAGAAGAGCAAGTCCATCAAGGGACCTCTGATTTATGAAGACTATATAAAGTGAAGACAATGTCATATCTCTTATACACTCTACCATGGAAAAACACCAAGTAGTGATATCTATACAACAGCGGGAGCGTCCATCAAGGTTATATACAATCTCCAAGCTGTTCTGGGTTGATCACCCATCAGTGTTATTCAAGCATCATGGTTGGAAATATTACCAATTCCATGATAGCTTTGCCTTAGGGAAATACTCAAGGCGTCGTAGTTGGAACCAACACCAATTTTGCGATCGCCGTACCTTAGGGTACTGATTCAAAGTGGCGTGACTGGCAGAGACCATTATCACGATCACAATACCTTAGCGCTAAGGTCAAAATGATATGATAGCAACAGGTACCTGGAAAGTGAAAACCAGGTATCATCTCAGATACACCGGCGGCACAGCCACTTATGTGATGTGATTTTCCTCCAGTCTTCAGGAGCGAACTCTGAAGAGATATTTTGAATATCACACGTCCAGTCCCGTTAAGCGGCAGTTACACTACCACAGCTAGTTATGTTTCCGCGACCGCTGGCTATACCGATGAAGAGGCAACCCTTATGATAACAAGGCGACGCCTACACGCCCCAAAATGCTGAATATCATGCGAGTCGCGTCTCGCCACAACGTAAGCTTGAAGACATCAAGTAACGGATACACCACCTCGGTGGAGTCGATACCGTCGCGACCCTGCTTCGGACAAGCCAAGTAGTGGTCATACAATGAAAAAACGCATCAGATTCTCGCAAGTAGCGTCTTGCACCAACGCTACATCTTGGACTACCAAGGGCGGAAAAACGCATTTGCAAGTAGCACCTTGCCACAACGCTACTCTGAGGCATCAGGTGTGCGGAATTAAACGTACCAAACCAAGCAAGTAACGTCTTGTCTTAGGACGTCAAGAGGCGGAAAACGCACTAACATTTGTAGTAGCATGTTAGGATAGCATGTAGCGTCTTGCCACAACGCTATCTCAAGGCATTGAGAAAGCGGCTTAAAACGTACCAAATCGAGCAAGTAACGTCTTGCCTCAACGCTATCTTGAATCATCAAGTAAAGCGGTAAAGTGCAATCGCGAGTTGCGTCTCGCCATAACGCTATCTAAAGGCATTGAGTAAGCAGCTTAAAACGTACCAAATTATGCAAGTAACGTCTTGCCATAACACTACCCTGAAGCATCAGGCAAGTGGATAAAACGCAACAAATAAAGCAAGTAGCGTTTTGCTAACAACGCTATCTCGAGGCATCGGATACGCGGTCATAAAACGTGTCAACACAGCGCAAGTAGCGTCTTGCAAACAGTGCTATTTCGAGGCATCGACAAGCAAGTGATCCTTCGTCAAGTATAGATAACATCTCAAAACAACGCCATACCTTGGTAGCAACCAAGAGGGGCATGTGTGAGCTTGATATTATATGTACCATTGGTAATGAATGTGATGAACGTCAAGTCCGGCACTACACCGGCACGACAAGATGGATAACATCCCAAGAATAAGGAAGCATATCATATTCGTGATACATGCATGTTACAATGCTAAGGCCGTCAGGTAATAACCACGGCATTAACAACCTCAAGAACAAGAGGATACAACAGGAAGTGTAAACATACACAACCTAGCAGACGTGGGGGCATCCATAATAACAATGGTATGATATCCTACTCATTCTTATATAACCATACATTTTCATATGTCTTGAACATGTATGATACGAAAGATAGACGAATGGCGTACATGCCTAAGTCCCAAAAGCAAGTGTTTCCACACAAAGGTGCATGATAAGCATAGAAGGGGTGGCTATCTGTAAACACCTAATTTTGGTCCGCACGTAGCACGTTCAAAATGTCGTATGTAACGCGTCAAAAAAAGGAAGTATTTAAATATGGAAGGTCGCGAAGTTTCTAAAGATAGGACTGGCTTAAAATAGGATAATGTATATGCATTATTTATTGTAAAATATTTAGAAAATATATTATGTATATTTATGGTGAAAGACATAAATATATATGTATATTTTCAAAATATTAAATGCATATATTTTTCAGATTTTATTTTCCTAGTTTAAGGGTCCTAGTTTAGCTATAAATAAGCTCCTTTTACATGTAAAAAAGGAGACCACATCAATAATATTACTATCAGATTTCGAAATTCGTGTAAATTTGTCCTGTAGTGAATATTTTTTTTTTAATTTTATTTTATTTATTATTTTGTTTATTGTTTAGTATATTATTATTAATTTATATGTTTGTTATTATATTAGGATAATTAAGTTGATTTTTAATTTAACTATGTAAATACGATACTAATCGCATGTTGTAACGTTGTTTATTTAATTATTATTGTGCATGTTGTATTATTAGATTTAATCTGACATTTAATAAATCGAATTTTGATTAGTTTAGAGTAATTAGGAGGTTAGTTGTGTATATATGTCATGTTAGTTCGCGTCAATTTAATTATATATCATAACTGTTAGTATTACTTAATTTTATCACTATTCATGCTCAAGTAGATTTATAATTTGATTAACGATAAATTGGCAAATGAAGTGAATTGAGTACCGAAAGGGCGCGGTTAAAAATTTATATTTTTAATTCGTAATAGAACCTCCGAACTCGTATTTCTGGTCGTAGACTGATTTTATACCTAGGTGATTAATCCATTATTCGCTTAGGTGATTTAGGATTCTAGTTAGCCTTAATTAACTAGTGGCGACTCTTTTAAAAAATCCACGTTTTCAAAACGCAAATCGCCGTAGGTCGGATTTTTAGGGTCTGACAATTTGGCGACTCTGCTGGGGAGTTTAGAGGGTTCGGCTCATTATATTCGCTTATTTGCCATGTTTTTTTTAATTTAATATAATTTTTTTCTTTATTAATCTAACTCTGTTTTTCTTTTTTACAGGTACAAAGTGTAGAATTTAAACTAACTTTTTTCTTTTTGTGGCATTGTTTGAATTCGCACACACCACTTTAGTGTATTATCCAAAATGCCTAAAACCCAGGGCAACTAGGAACCCCGGAGAGTTAGTAAGGGTACGACCGCGCGGCCGAACCGCCGGAACGACTCAGAACAATTCCACTCGCTTGTGAAGGTCTTATGATCCCTGTGATGGGGTGAGGAAACCACCTTGTCGGGAACCTATCAGTGGAACCTACCTTGTAGAGCAAAGCCACACATTTTTTACCCCCTAACATGTTGTGTTTTATCCGTGTTTTTTTGTTGTTGTAAAAAAGAGTCGTCATGAAAACTGTAAGTTTTTTTTTACTGTGTAATTTTTATTCTCATGCATTCATATTCTTGCATTTTTTTATAAAAAAAAACAAAAAACTTTTTTTTTTTCAGCTAAGTGGTTAGTCATTTAGAAATTTTATTTCCGAACATGCATTTTGTATGCATTGTTTATTTTTTTTTTTTAAACCTCTTACCTGAATTTTTTTTTTATTTCAAACTTGCGTTTCATACGCATTATTTTTTTTCTCTTTAAAAAAAAAACTCTTCAGGAAAGTTGTGATTTTGATTAGCGCGTCGCGCATGTAAAAAAACATTTTTGGAAATTTTAATTCCCCTTTAGCTATTAGAGCTTCTAATTTCGAACGTGCATTCCATATGCATCATTTCAAAAACTTTTTACCTGAATTGATTTATTTTAAATAATGCATCCAGTATGCATTAATTTAAAAAAAAAAATTAGATAAATCGTAAGCTCTCTTAGTTTTAGGGCTCTTTGTTTAAAAAACCTTTTACCTGATTTTTTTAAAAGATGTGCATCTCATATGCATTATTTTCGGAAAAAAAAATTCAGGTAAATTGTAATTTTTCTTAGTTGTAGAACTTTTATTTTTTAAGTTTGCATATTGTATGCATTTTTTAAAAAAACTTTTCACTTGTTTTTTTTTTTAATTTTGAGCAACTAGGATGCATTGATTTTTTTCCTCCCCTCATAAAAAAACAAAAAACAAAAAAAATTTCAAATAGCTTGTAAGTTTTCTCAACTGTACAACTTTCACCTCATGTACATCTTATAGGCATTATTTTAGGAAAAACATTTTTAGATAGATTGTAAATCTCTTCTTAGTTGTTGAGCTTTTAATTCCAAATATGCATTGCATTTGCATTTCTTTTTATAAAAATTTTACCTGGATTTTTCATTTTGTACATATATTCCATATGCGTCATTCAGGTAAACCGGTTGTAAGTTTCTTAACAGTTGAACTTTAACTTTCGAGCATGCATGAGCATTAAAAAAAACTCAAAGTGTCGTTCATTTTTTATCCAAGGTGTATTACACTTTTTAAGAAAGATCTTCATTTCAAAATTCGCGTGAGCTGAGCAAACATTTAAAATGTGGGATATTTGATTCTAATTTGAAAAAATAGTTTAACTGTTTAGTTGAGTGTGACTATTCAATTTTAAACAAAGGACGAGAAAACCATTTTTGAAAAAAACTTTGTTTGGAGCATATGTCCTGCGTTCGAGCCAGATAGTGCACTCAGCAAACTCAGTAAACTCCATGATGGTGCGAAACACCTTAGATCATAAATTTTGATTCATTAGTCAAAATTATGAAATGAATGACATTAGAGTTTTCAAAAAAATCATGCATGATTTATCATATTCTCTACACCGATTTTTCACTCTTTTCAGGTACCCTTGGTTAGGTATCTTGTACATATAAGTTCTGCCGGCCAAATGGGGCAATAAAAAGAACATGCGGCCATTGAGTTGCACGGAGAACAAATTCCGCATTCGGGATATCCAACACTCAGGTATGATAAATTCTACTTGATTTTTCCTTGAGATTTGAGTGTCCCTACTCTTTTTGCAGATAAGAAGACCATTTCGACCGAGGTCGCAACCACATGAAATGTGACTGCTTCAAAGAAATCCCATGCCAAAATTCCACATACAATGTGTGGAATTCATACGCGTCCCCGAACCAAACCGTACATCCGTTTTACGGTAAGGTCTAAACCGGTCAGTGGTAACCAAGGAGCATTTCTCATTGAGATCGGTCATGTCCGAAGATGGGAAAATATCAAGAGATCATCGAGAGTCTCGTGAAGATTCAATGTGCCGACTGATGGGTTTCGACATAGCCGTTAGGCCTATTAACGATGACTAAACAGTGAAATAGGCCCACTGAGCCCTAAAAGAGGCTTAGAAGACCAATACGAGAGGACCCGACAAGGTCGGTCCCGACATACGAGCTGAACGCTCCCGATCCTATGCCTTTAAGTAGGCCGCGATGCTATGCCTTTATGTAGGCCCCGATAATATGCCTTTAAGTAGGCCCCGATGATATGCCTTTAAGTAGGCCCCGATATTGAATCCCTGAGAATGTTGGCCTTGTACTGATGACGAGGGGCCCCGAGCGGTGACCAAAGGAGATAACTTTGGAGTCCCCGACATTCGTCGGGACTTGCCACCAGAGAACGAGGCCGAGAAACACTCCCACTATCAACATAGTGGGGAAGTGGCCTGAAAAGACGGAACGTGGGCTACTGGCCGAGATAAACGGAACGTGGCAGTTATCTCAACAGGTAACTGAGGTGACCCCTCCCCTATATAAAGGAAGGAGTTACCTCAGGATTGATACATTCATACACTTACATACTGATACTTGCTTGCATGCATCGAGATACTCATTTAAGCATCGGAGAGGGATTCTGGGTCACCGCCCGGTCTATCCCCTTCTTGCAGGATTACTTGGAGCGAAGGAGTTCAGACTTCCGTCAAGAACGTACCGGAGTTCCAACCGTGATCCAACACCGACCAATGAACATTTTGGATGTCAAGCAAAGAAAACATTATTGTTAGTCCCTTCCATCAGAGGTCCAGGGGCATTTACTTTCCGGCAGGTGTTCATATACAAGTTGTGATTTCTAGATGAAGCAGGAAAATCAGGACATGCAGCAGGTCCAGTCGCATAGCGAACACATTTCCCACTAGAAAAAAATCAAACACCCAGGTAAGAAAAGTTGTGATCATTTTTATCCCCGAAATTTGAGTTTTTCCTTAATCATTGTGCAGTTTGGATAATCATCCAAATCAAAGCCCCTGAAGAGCACAGCTCGTGCACGGCCCTTTGCTCGCCAACCATTCTTGTGTCAGTTGCCGAATTTATCTCGCGCAATATCTGTGCCCCAATGCGAACTACTCCACGTCATCCATGTGTGTTCATTGGCCAAGCCATTCATCCTGCATGCGACGAGCTTAACCCGGTAGGTGCTAGCCATGGGGCATCCCCAGACGAGATTGAGCAATAACCGGGGCACTTGAGACGCCGAGATTAGAAATCACTGTCTACGTCATCCATTGGTTGTAAGGTCCATCCAGGGCATTGACACAACCAATATATTTTGACTCAATCACCTGAGTCCTTCTCAAGAAGATGTTTTGAATTAAAATTTTCAATTTGCCACTAGGGGCATGTACATAATTGTTGTTGATTATTTTTGCTAAATTTTCATTTTCAAAAAAAAAAAAAAAAAAGTGACCCCGCGAACCCTGTAAGGCGGGAGAATAAAAAAGGGCCACAGCCACCCTTAAAAAAATGGCTACACAAAAAGAGTGATCCCGCGAACCCGGTGAGGGCGGGAAAATAAAGAAAGGGTCACAGTCGTCCCTCTAAACGGCTACAATCAAAAGAACGCTCCCAGAACATCGATGGCGGATATTAAGTGAAAGGGCCACAACCACCCTCAAAATGGTTACATACAAAGAGTGTTTCCCGGATCAAAGACGAGGAATGAAGGGCCACAGCCACCCTCCAAATGGCTACAATCAAAAGAGTTCACGCAATATTAAAGACGGTGAGAAAAGGGTCAAAGTCATCCTCCAAATGGCTACAAATACTCCCGCATCGAGGCGGAAAATAAAGTACGGGTCACAACCACCGTTTAATCGGCTACCAGATAAAGAGTGCTTCCGCTAGGTTGAAAACCCGAAAGGGCGGCCTAGGCAAAATCAGGAAATGAGAGGCATGGTTGGAAATTCAGAAATTGCAATTATGTCAAAAGGAGAGAAAATAAAAACCGAGGGGCACGGTCGGAAATCTCTCAATCGGCCGTGGCAAAAGGGAGAGAAAAGAGAAATTCTCAATAAAAAAAAAAAGAAAAAAGAAAAAAGAGAAAAGGAGAAAAAAGATCCCGCTAGGTTGTCGCACCATGCACAATTTAGGCAAAAATTAGGGACAAACACTCATGCGCGAGCGTATTTTCTACGAAACAGCGTCTTCCAAAGTCAACTTCACGGAAAGCGAGACGGTTACAGTCCGCACTCGCAGGTCGCATTCCAAAGATGAGTAGGACTGTTACAGTCTGTTCCTACAAGTCAATCGACGATCGGGATCTGAAGTGGCCCAGCTTTCTGAGAGTCACCCCCGACGAACGAAGTCTTAGTCACGCCACCAGAGGCACTTCTCCAACGGACGCCACTAGAGGCTCTTCTCCGACATACGCCGCTAGAGGCATCGCCAAAGGGTCTCCGGTACGGTCTGACGTAGAGGTCTTCCGCCACCAGAGATATCACCAGAGGTTTTCCGGTACGGCCTGACGTAGAGGTCTTCCGTTACCACTCGCCACTAGAGGCATCACCAAAGGTCCTCTGGTACGGTCTGACGTAGAGGTCTTTCGCCACCAGAGATATCACCAGAGGTTTTCCGGTACAGTCTGACGTAGAGGTTTTTCCGTTACCACTCGCCACTAGAGGCGTCACCAGAGGTTGTTGGTACTGTCTGACGTAGAGGTCTTCTGTTACCAATCATCACCAAAGGTTTTACTTTATTGCACGCCACTGGAGGCTTTTCCTTGTCGCTCGCCACTGGAGGCAACGTCGATTGAGGCTTTACTTTACTGCACGCCACTGGAGGCTTTACTTTTCCGCATGCCACTGGAGGCTTTACTTTTTCACACGCCAACCGAGGCTTTATTTTCTGCACTACCAATGGAGGCACCACCAACAGGGGCACCGCCGACGAAGGTTCTATTTTCTGCACGACCAATGGAGGCACCGCCAACAGGGGCATCGCCGACGGAGGTTATATTTTCTGCATTACCAATAAAGGCACCGCCAACAGGGGCACCGCCAACGGAGGTTCTATTTTCCGCACGCCAACAGAGGCACCGCCAACAGGGGCACCGCCGACAGAGGCACCGCTGACAGAGGCACCGCCGACAGAGGCTCTACTTTTTTGCACTTTCCGAAATAAGCTAGGAGTTTCCTTGAAGATTCGAAGAATCGAAAGAAGATATACTTCCCAACCAAAATTAGTGTTTACTCGTCTTTGGACAAATCCCCTCGAACTTGTTCTACGGGAATTCGCCCAAAGAGGGGCAAGCTGTAAACACCTAATTTTGGTCCGCACGTAGCACGTTCAAAATGTCATATGTAACGCGTCAAAAAAAGGAAGTATTTAAATATGGAAGGTCGCGAAGTTTCTAAAGATAGGACTGGCTTAAAATGGGATAGTGTATATGCATTATTTATTGTAAAATATTAAGAAAATATATTATGTGTATTTATGGTGAAAGACATAAATATATATGTATATTTTCGGAATATTAAATGCATATACTTTTCATATTTTATTTTCCTAGTTTAAGGGTCCTAGTTCAGCTATAAATAGGCTCATTTTACATGTAAAAAAGGAGACCACATCAATAATATTACTATCACATTTCGAAATTCGTGTAAATTTGTCCTGTAGTGAAATTTTTTTATTTTTTTTTTTGTTTATTGTTTAGTATATTATTATTAATTTATTTGTTTGTTATTATATTAGGATAATTAAATTGATTTTTAATTTAACTATGTAAATACGATACTAATCGCATGTTGTAACGTTGTTTATTTAATTATTATTGTACATGTTGTATTATTAGATTTAATCAGACATTTAATAAATCGAATTTTGATTAGTTTAGAGTAATTAGGAGGTTAGTTGTGTATATATGTCATGTTAGTTCGCGTCAATTTAATTATATATCATAACTGTTAGTATTACTTAATTTTATCAGTATTCATGCTCAAGTAGATTTATAAATTGATTAACGATAAAATTGACAAAGGAAGTGAATTGAGTACCGAAAGGGCGCGGTTAAAAATTTATATTTTTAATTCGTAATAGAACCTCCAAACTCGTATTTCTTGTCGTAGACTGATTTTATACCTAGGTGATTAATCAATTATTCGCTTAGGTGATTTAGGATTCTAGTTAGCCTTAATTAACTAGTAGCGACTCTTTTAAAAAATCCACGTTTTTTTCAAAACGCAAATCGCCGTAGGTCGGATTTTTAGGGTCTGACACTATCTACAAAGTGTGATAAAGGAAGTCAATCCATTAATCAAAAGCGGCAGCATCGCCGCCGCCATCATTAAACAAGGGATTAGTATCCATAGCCCTACTTGAGAAAGTCGAAGAAGGAGCACGTCTCCCTTCAATTGGAGAGCAAGGTCTCCACCATAGGTCTCAATGACGACCTGACACTTCACCTTGGCATCCACTTCAATACTCGGGAGATGCCTTATATTGAGTGATACTGTAAAACAGTCCCCTCGTCGATATTCTTTACAAGTGCATATGCCAAGTGCTCATATACAACCATGGCTTCATATTCACTCACTCTCCAAGGTCGGCCTACCTCGGCTCCAAGGGATGCAATGAAACCCTGATAGACAAGTTCGAAGGAGTCAAAAGTACAAGCCTTCTCCTTCAAAACGCACGTCGACTCTCTTAGTTGCTTCTGCTCAGTCCTATAGACATCAACCTCCTCGGTTAGCTCGACTTTAAAGAAGCCGAGGGTGATCGCATCAACGACAGCCTGAAAATGATAGGCACATGCTAGACAGTGAAAATCTAACAATGAAAAGATAAGATAGAAGTATACTCACGGGGGCATACCGAGACAAGGACCCGTTAACAAACGGAGGACCAGGCGAAACAGAGTCAGGAAATGCTCTACGATCGTCGGGGACAACAATAGCATTCATCATACAAACGCCGATCTCAGGGGTCTCCAAAGAGGTACCCATCTCATGGATCTCCAAAGAGGCACCAAGGCAGATCTGACAAGGGAACCATAGAGAGGCCGTACCAAATCCTCTAGGATAATATGAGGTACCGGATGAGGACTGCGTATCAATAAATAAGCAGTATACAACATCAAGGTAGATAGAGTATGAAGAAGAATGCACAACTTCAAAACGTGTCTTAGGGCCAAGCTCAAAAAATATGGAGATACCATCACCATAAGAAGCAATCTCTTGTAAAAAGAGCACAAGCCTTACTCCGGCTAGCAACAATGTCAGTATCAGTGACCACGGTGTCAGTAGCCGCAGTGTCAACGCCAGCAGCTGCAGTGTCAGCTTCATTGGCTGCAGCATCAAAGACGTCACTGCCAACACCAGCAGCCCAACATGCAGCATTAGCAGATACAGGATCAAGATCCCTTTCCCCCTGCCACAAGGAGGAATGGGCACTGAACCATCAAGATCGGTCACTTTTCTCTTTTGGCTAAAGGAACTTTGAGAACCCCCAGCCACAGTGACAGGGCTCTTGGTAAACAAAGAGCTAGTTACCTTGGCAATACCACCAACATACCTCGGAAAAGCAAGGAAGTCATTAAAAGAACAATCATGGCATGAAGCATACAACTATGGCAACAATAAGGTGTGCGTACGCACCTTCAGCTTGAGACACCCTAAAGCCTTGGATGCCTTCTCAACAACAATAGGAGGCGTCACCTCACCCCTCCCAGAGTAACCTCGGAAGGGACGACCCGCCTATAGCCATGGCATTCTATAAGCAAACAAAAGGAGGGTCCACTACAACACCAGCTCGACAATGATCCAGCTCAGCATAACACTTCGGGGCGCAAAACCCCGAGTTGGATGTGCAGCACATACGACCTTGATAGTCATCGTATCAGATAACGACAACTCTGATCAAACCAATCAATAGGAGGAACAAATCGATACTCCAGATCCCAAGCATACTAGCCCACCCGCCCATATAGAGCAGGGCATCGAACACTGATGAAGACACAACAAGCCGACTTAGGGCATGTTTGTTTGTCGGTATTGCGATATCCTAATACCGGTATTAGCTAATACAATGTTTGATTGTGTCATGTATTAAGATATCCTAATACAATGTTTGAATGAAAACCCTCCCCCTAGGTCTAGCTAGTTTCGGCCGAACCAACACCAAGGGTGGTGTCTAAATTGCGACGAGCAATTTACTCCAACTAAGATCCATCCCGCGAGAATCGAAGGAGGCTTTGCTGTGAAGATCAAACCGTGTAAGGCTTCTCTAATAGGAACCTCTACGGGGTACCGGTCGGTGGATCGAGAAATTCCCTAGAAGATCTCGGGCTACAGAAATCGTTAAAGGTATGTGCACTTTCTTCCGCCGCGTAATTAGTTACCATGCACGTATCTAGGGTTTCGTTTTTTGTAGGATTAGTCAACATAATCCAACAGTGGTATTAGAGTATGTGTTAAGGAGTTCGTGTTTTTTTTGATAAAATTGGTGTTCTTGGTTTTTCTAACTGTGGCCGAACCGAAATTTTAAAATTAGGGTTCAAAGTTTTAAAATTTTCGATTATATGGGTAACACCATGTTGGTCGAAATTTCCACGATGTTCTTAGTAAAATTTGATGTTCATGATCTTCAAGAAAAGCAAGACTTTTATCAAATTTAAACTTTGGATTCTTGATCGTGACAAGATTTGATCTTGAAATTTGACCACAAACCCTAATTTGGTGTTAGTTTCGGCCGAACCTACTATAGGAGTTCAAGGTGAAATTTTTTATTTCTTAGTCCACAAGTAACTCTATAGTGACCGAAATATTTTATTAAAACCGGCCGAAATTTTTGTTACCAAAATTAGGACAATATTCACAAGATAATTGTGAGTATATTTACTATCAATATATCTAGCATATTTTTAGGAATATAGACAATATATATATATATATATATATATATATATATACATATATATGTATATATATAGATTAGTTACCTAAAGATTGAGAAAATATATATTATTGATGAAATATACGTATATTCCTAAATATATAATATTGACAATAATATATTCTAGAATATCTATATACCAATATGTAATTTGTGTTGGGTCCTCACCCCCAAAAGTCACTTACCTTTCAAAAGGTTTCACACATACTTTCCAAAAGTCACCTACCTTCTAAAGTTTAAACCAACCTATTTCGTCTGTTTTTTATTAAGTTTTGTTATCAAACCGGCTTAGACCGAAATCTTACCGATCTGGCACAATCTATGGAAAAACCTAGGGCCTTTGGATATAGAACCAAATTGGGACAATTATAAACGCCGATAAGCTGAAGAAATCCGTAACTGTTGTAGTTATAAACTATGATTTAATATATGATATGTGATGCATTAATGATTCAACATATTTAGGGTCGAAATTTTTTTATGTATGCGGTTCAGAATTTGAAAAACACACTCAGAAAAGCTACTCGTTTAATTACATATATGATGTCCCAACTATCAAAGGGACAATCATGCAAAAACTCCGATTTTTTTCCCATAATGATCACTAAATTCTATACATGTTACTAGATAAAAATAGATTTATTATATTAAATGTAATTATCATAGTTATACTTTAACAACTTATTTAAATAACAATTTTAGAAATATGCAGGTGCAAAGCACATGCAAAAATAACTAGTATATATATATATATATATATATGTGGATGCCAATTATATATATATATATATATATATATATATATATATATATATTGTTGATTGATTATATATTCATAAATATAGAATCTTGACAATAAATATATATATATATATATATATGTGTACCGAACCGGTTCGGGTTACGCGGAGTAGACCGGAGCGGGTCAAACGCCGGGTTTTATCAATTGGTCCGACTCATTCGGGTCGGGTTGGACCGGGGCAACTAATATGGGTCAAACCGACCCGGTTTAAGTGTCGAACCGAATCGAATCCTATTTTAGAACCGAATCGGTCCGGCCGAACCCTAGTACCGAACCGGACCGGTCTGAAATGAACCAGAATTAATCCGAGCTAAATTAATTAATTAAAATAGGATGGTCAAATTTTTAAATCCAAATATTTTCGAACTTTAAATTAACTACACAGTGCTCACATGTTTAAGTTATTCGCGCTTTAATTAAACCTAATGCCTAATTTCGATTATGGGGATGGATCTCGGAAATGCATGATTTTGGGACTTAAATATTTAGTGGGTTGATTTGAAATTGTTATTTAATTGATATTATTGCATGATTAGAACTGTCGTCTTGACTATGTCAAGCTAGCTGGATTATGCATGTTGTGGGCTGAGCCCTGGTTTTCAATTAATGAGTTGCGCACTAGGATCGACATGCTGTGATGGTTGCACTTGCCTAGGATTCATGTCTAGAAGTACGCATGATTGATTTATAACATGAATTGCAAATCAGCCCCAAATGTTTTTAAAGCGGAAATCAGTCGCCAAATATGCATGTTTCTATGGTTTGATCACGCATGATGCGTATGCATGAATGTTCAGGATGTATTAGCATGTGATAATTTACTTAGGAAGTAGAATTATATATGCTAAGTATGAGTTCCTTGGAACATTAGACGCATGACGCGTATGCATGAGGTGTGTTTGGTTTCTTGGATGTGATATGCCATGATAATTTACCGGGATAGTAGAATTATATGTGCAAACTATAATTCCTAGAAAATATTTCAAAAGGGCCTTGGGAAAGCCAAGATCTGGTGTTTTTTTTAAAACCTCACGTTCCGGTTAAAGCGATTAAACCGTTTTAAAAAGATTGGTCTATTAGAAAGAAGATAGCGGTAGTGTGAACTCTTTCACGACCCCCCTTCCTTCAGGCTTTACTGTTGGTCGGTTGGGTTAGATGTCTGGGGAATCATTATTTGATATCTCATATCTCATAGATGTCCGATGAATGCAATTTATTTTTCAAAAAGGATTTTGTCTTCTCTCTTATGCAAAATTATCAATATGTTAGTATCGAATGAAAGGACATATGGATTCATCTAGTGCAAATGAACTTTTGAATGAGACGAACTACGACTCGTGGTGCAAACGCATCAGTAATCTGCTAGAAGACGAAGGTCTATTAGACCACATTCAGAAAACGATGAGCTTTCCGGATGTAGGCCTAACCAAAGGCCTAGCATATGCCCACTTCAAGTGGGAGCAGGATGACACAAGGGCTAAGGATGTTTTGCTGTTGCAGATGTCTTCGCACATCGAAACCGTGCATAAGGATATTCCTTTCGCAAAGGATACCTGGGATGCCCTCTTCCTGAAATATGGGAGTGGGATAGCAGTTACACTGCACCCACTTATACCGACTTTGGACGAATGTCTAAAGAGAAACAACACCAATATACTTGAGAAAGCACATAAACTCCTTAGCATGATAAAACCGATCGATGAAGAGAGTCAGATGGTTGAATGAGACAAAATTTAAGACATAATTGGGATACTCCCAAATTCCTGGAGAGCGACCAGGACTTTACTGACCCTCAGAAGCTCGGTGTTGGATCTCCCTAGTGTCATGAAGATCATCGAGATGGAACAATCTCGATTGGCACCGGTTACGAAAGAGACCGTTGTGGCAAACACAACTTGCTGGCCAGAGGAAGAGAAAAAGGGGCAAGGGAAAGAAACAACAGGCTGTCAACGGTAAAACGTTGAGTAAACCCGAACTTAGCAAACTCCAGTTAAAATCGGAGGTTGTTTGCAAGGACTCTATTCCTCACCAAATAGGCGATGGAACCTGGCCTATCAAATCGCATACTGACAAGCTATGCTTCATTGGATATGTTAAGGAAACTTTAGTTTCCTCCACGGTCATGTTAACTGATTCAAATTCCTCTTGGATTCTTGATTCAGGTAAAACGGACCACATAACCAAGGACAAGAATATGTTTGTGTGTTCAGACGAATGCCGAAAGATTCAAAAAGGATATATTTAGGCCACAACTTCTCAAGTTGACGTCGAAGGAATAGGGAGCTGCAAATTGCCTATGAGCAATGGCAGAACCTTACTCCTTGAATATGTCCTTTTTGTTCCTAGAATTTGAAGGAATGTTGTTTCTGTTACTTCTCTTATGAATGATGGTTTTACTTTATTAATTGAGAAATCCCTTGTTCGTATCAATAAAGGTAAAACCTTTTATGGTAATGCATTTTCCTCTAGACTCATCGTTATGAATCTGGATGAGTATGGACATTCGAACCGAATGTATTCATTGTTGTCTAAAGAAGCAGAAAAAGATGCGGCCGGATGGCATGCGAGGTTGGGACATATAGGCTATGACAGGGTTCAAACCCTTGCTCGGAGAAGTCTACTTCCGAGCACCACACAAGTAGTGAAAACCACTTGTGAGGATTGTCTAGCCGGAAAGTCAACCCGCAAGTCATTCGGTGAATCACTACGAGCCGAATATCCATTGCATTTAATTCATTCTGACGTTTGTAGACCCATGAATATCACCGCAAGGAGTGGTAAAAGTTACTTTGTCAGTTTCATCGACGATTTCACTCGATATGGGTTTACTCATCTGATTTCCCATAAATCTGAGGCTATTGATTGCTTTAAAAGCTTTCTAAGACTCGTAGAGAATCAGCAGGAGCGAAAAGTGAAAACCCTTCGCAGTGATAGAGGTTGAGAATATCTCTCTGATGAGTTTAACAAATTGTGCGATGAAAAGGGAATTGTACACCAAGTTACGATTCCATACACACCACAACAAAATGGTGCGGCTGAACGACGTAATCGTACACTCCTGGACATGGTAAGGACCATAATGTCGCGGGAAAATTTGCTGATCTCATATTGGGGTGACGCACTTATGACTGCAACACAGGTAATCAACCTTGTCCCAATAAATTCAGTAGCCACGACACCATATGAGTTGTGGTTTGGTAGAGGTGTTGATCTTACCAAACTGCGACCTTGGGGGTGTGCAACATACACACACCAATCTGACAGCCGATATGGCAAGTTAGGACCTAGAGGGTTGAAGAGTATCTTCATAAGGTACTCTGAGAACTCTAAGGGATACGTGTTTGTCGTAACTCAGGAGAATGGTGGCATGGTCGAACAAGAGTCCAGAGACGTTACATTCCTTGAGGACGCTTTTCCTATGCTTGGAAACATCAAAACAAACGAAGTTTTGATTGAACTAGAGGATGACATTCAGGTCCCACTCAATTCGAGTGGGAGAACTGAGGCAGCAACACAAGTTAATGATATGGTAAATGAAGATGGAGACATTTTCATAGTAAATCCAGTGGGAGGAGTCAATCGGACCACAACAATCACTGTCGCTGCAGATGTGAATCAAGTCGGACCTGATCATGCTACCGAACCCATGGATGAAAATGCAATTTTACTGCAACTACCTACTGTAACAAGTACGGCTGGTACGACTAACCCAATTTATGGTCATAATAACCGTGGAATTAATCTCGGAGGTGGAAATCCGAGACGGAGGGGTCGTCCAAGAAAAGTTGTTGGTGAAAGTTCAAGTAGCGCCTTGTTCCCAGTGGGAGTATTGCACCAATAACGAGCATTATTCCCATTGGGAGTGAAGTTCAATCTCAAGATGGGATAAACGAGCCTAGATGAAGTCTAAGGCAACGAACTTCCCCCAAGAAGTATCCCATCGAAAGAGGCGAGTTATACACTCTTACTTCAGTTAATGAACCGGTAACGGTTTAACAAGCCATGGAAGAACCTCAAGCGAAAGAATGGAGGAAAGCAATGGAAGATAAAATCGCCTATTTGAAAGCTAATTCTGTTTGTTCTTTAGTTGATTTGCCTGCTAACCGCAGAGCGATGGGTGCCAAGTGGGTTCTAAAATTGAAACTCACTGCTGATGGAGTTGTCGAGCGGTACAAAACTCAACTTGCCGCGAAAGGATATAACCAACTCCACGTAGTGGACTTTGACGAGACTTAATCACCTACTGTGCGTTACACCACAGTACGGGCCATATTGGCTTTGGTTGCAAGCTTCGATCTGGAGCTGCACCCAATGGATGTTAAGACTGCATTCCTCCAAGGCAACCTGGAGGAAGAGATCTATATGGAACAGCTGGAGGGTTTCATTACCCCTGGCAACGAACGTAAAGTTTGTAAACTCCAAAGATCTATTTACGGTCTTAAACAATCATCCTGAAAATGGTACCACAGATTCCATGAGGAAATCATTGGAAACGGATTCGTGAATCTTCACGAGGATCCGTGCGTGTACACGAAGACTTCCAAGTCTAAGTACGTCATCCTGACATTATATGTCGATGACATACTGATTGCGCAAATGACGTAAGTTACATGAATGAATCAAAGTCCTGGCTAGCATCTGTATTTGAGATGAAAGACATGGGAGAAGCCACGTACATCCTAGGCATTAAGATTGCTAGGAATAGGGCTGCTCGTAGACTATGTCTATCTAAGGAAGCCTATATCAACAAATTGTTGAATAGGTTCCGACTACAGGATGCCAAGCCCGTGGGTACGCCGGTTGCGCTCGGGTGCGCGCTGTCGAAGCGTGATGGCCTGAAGAACCTGGTGGAGCGTAAACAGCTGGAGAGTGCAAAATACTTAAGTATGGTTGGCAGCTTAAAGTATGCCATGCAATGCACTCGACCGGACATCTGTTACGCTGTTGGCCTAGTAGCACGATTCCAATCAGATCCTGGCACTCAACACCTAAAGGCTGTGAAACGGATAATTCGATACCTGAAAGTAGGGCTGACACCAAAAACCGGCCGAACCGAAAAACTGACAAAAAACGTACCGGACCGAAAAAACCGAACCATTAATACACGGTAACACGGTTTGGTGTATGGTCTATTTTTTTCTACGTGGATTTTCGGTCTGGTCCGGTCCTTATATTAAAAAAACCACGGAGACCGAACTGACCGAACTTTATTAATGTATATATTAAATTGATTATTAATATTTACTAGGATAATAGTTAATTGTCAATTAGTAATGACAATTGAGCGTTAATGCTTGTGCACGCTACCTTGGACTTTTCCTTTGGAGATAAAGAAGCCCTATGGAGCGAAGGATACGAAGAGTCAGTCTCCTCAATCTTCCACAGGTAATTAAATCAACTCCACCTTCTTTTGCGATTTCCGATTAATAACGATTTAGATTCCAATATTCTTCTATTTAATGCTTCATGGAGACGAGGAGTTATGCATCATCTTCCTGACTTCCTCTATTTGAACAGATTTACGAATTTTGATTTTCATTAGTAAATTTTTGGATTTTCGGTTTAAAACCTAAAATCCAGACTGAAAATCCGTATTAATTTTGGATGGTTTATTTTTTTAGAAGGTTTTTTTGGTTGAAAAAACCCGGACCGAAAAAACGGTCTCCGACCGAATAGAATGAAAATCCGGACCGACCGGACCGGTTTCACCCCTACCTGAAAGGTACTGCCGACTACGCTCTTTGTTATAAGGGTGGAAAACTCTAATTGTTAGGATATAGTGACGCCGACCATGGTGGCGATCCAGATGATCATAAGTCCACTTCAGGAGGAGTATTCCTCCTTGCTAATGCCGTCATTTCATGGATGAGCAAGAAGCAAACATGTGTCGCGCTGTCCACTATGGAAACCGAATTCGTGGCTCTTTCTAAGAACGCACAAGAAGCGGTCTTGCTTAAAAGGCTCCTAACAGCATTGCTTGGCGTCGATGATGGGAGTAAACCTGTGAAAGTATACTCTGACAGTCAAGCAGCAATTGCAGCAGTTAAGAACCCCAAGTACCACAACAGGACGAAACACATTGACATAAATTTTTTTTTCTAAGAATATGCTTGAGGGAAATGTTATCAATTTAGAATACTTGTCTACTGAAAGTATGACGGCGGACCCATTGACTAAACCACTACATAAGGACGTCTTCGAAAAGCATGTTAAAATGCTGGGACTGCGTAGGGTTTAAGTAGACAGTATCGTGGTGACACTTTTTGAAATATAATAGAAATAAATTGCAGTTTGAGTTTATGATTATTACGACATCATAATGTTTAAATATTCATCGGAATTTCACGATCTATAAACTAGTCGTAGGAGGGCTAACCTCCACAATAAAATAATGTCGAATGTGAACCAAGCCTCGTTACACAGGCTCGGTCGTCTTGACGGAGAAGGCATTCTCTATTAAGTCGAGACTGGCAAAGAATCACGGTGGAAAACTTGGTTAAGCAAGAATGATCATTTTGTTTTTGGAGTAGCACGACAATGATCAAAGTTTAGCAGATCGCCGTTACGAACCATGTTCGTAATAAAATCACATTCTAGGCCAGATGACGAATCTGCGATAGCATATGACATTTTCCAATCTTCCTGACTAAACTCAGGTTATCCTATCGACGCGTGCTTCATACTACGCGTGCCATGTTCGACCACGGGGTTATGCTTGGTTGTGCTAGATGGAATCCACGAGATTCGTATGAGCACAAGTTTCTTCACCTAGAGTGTGTGACTGATCCCGGATGCTATATGAAAGAGCATCCAAAGTATCCTCACAGACTCATAACTCATACCTAAAGTCAGGCTCAATGTTCGCTTCCCGACGTGTGAGCGCAGTGCCGAACAAAATGGCCTCGTGACCACGTCTTGGAAATCGGTTGGGTTTAACTAAGGGTATGAGCGATGGGGATGGTCAAGTACACCTGAAATTTTCCGACTCTTGTATTCACTAGGTGGCCACCAACCTGACATTAGTTGAAAGGTTGTGAATACTTGTACGGATGCCCTGGAGAAGTATCCCAAAGTGGGAACTGGGCAATTGGAAAATTTGCAGTTGACCTAGGAACACAGCGCGACACTTTATTTTTAACAGGTTGATTAGACATGGGGAATCAACGTTCCGCGGGTGCTACAATACTTTTAACAGATGAGTAGCACGATGCCCGTCGTGTCCACCAGTCGCACGACAAACCTCGTATGAACTATTCGGAGCAGGGATTGGATCGAAGACCAAATGCGGATGTGTTTGACAACAACATATTAATAGGCACCCTCCCATCCCGGCGAGTGGGAGCGGTTAGCATTTGGGGTTATGGGCCGCCGTAATTGTAGCCCATTAATTAAAGGCTAAGTGCCTAAGAAATTAGGACTAAGTCACATTAGGGATTTTGGGCTAGGCCAAAAATCCCATGTGACATGGGAGGCCCAAAATTGGGCTTCCCTCCTTTACTAGGTCGGCGCCGAATTTGATATGAGGAAGTGGGATTTTTCCCACCTCCTCTCCTATATATAGGGACCTTGGGGTGACTTCTTAAGTCCTAACTCTCTCTTCCCAAGTGTTGAGATTAAAACCCCCCCTAGGTCTAGCTAGTTTCGGTCGAACCAACACTAAGGGTGGTGCCTAAATTGCGACGAGCAATTTACTCAAACTAAGATCCATCCTGCGAGAATCGAAGGAGGCTTTGCTGTGAAGATCAAACCGCGTAGGGCTTCTCTAACTGGAACCTCTACGGGGTACCGGTCGGTGGATTGAGAACTCCCGTAGAAGATCTCGGGCTACATAAATCGTTAAAGGTATGTGCACTTTCTTCCGCTGCGTAATTAGTTACCATGCACGTATCTAGGGTTTCTTTTTTGTAGGATTAGTCACCATAATCCAACACACACGACGGGGAATAAAACGACGTTCGAGTTGCTTGGAGCCGGGGGGGGGGGGGGGGGAGGAGGAGGACAGTTCCGACCCGAAGTTTGGTCTGCGAGCTTGGGAAGAAGAGGGTAAATGGCTTTTCATATTCTGTTGCTGATGAAGTTGGAACGAACACTGTGACGTTTGATTTTTAACCGCCAAGTGTCGCATTAAAATTCGTCAGCAATGTTTACAACGACTTTTCGGGCTGTTTTAAGGACCTTGTTGAATCTTAGGCTTTGTCGTTGCATAATGACCCATGTATGTTAAAAATGGTTATGTTACTTATTCTGCCAAATACATGGCCCAACGGTGTAGTTTCAATTAAAAGAAAATAATTAACAGGAGCTAGTACATCTAGGCTTCAAAATATTTGGGTTGGGAGAAATTCGAAATAATTTGGGGTAACTTTTAAGGTTTTCAAATTTTAACCTCTGCTCTGCTCCCTTTTCCTGCTCCGATCTTGCCAAGCTATATTACCTTCTAACTTACCCTATAGGTAAAATATACTCCGACAATCATCCATTGAAGGTGCATCGTGGTCGACAATCACCTGCTGCGGAAACCTCAGGGTATATCGCAACCTTCCTCAAAACCTATCATGTTCTTTTCCCTACTTCGCTAATGGGTATGTATACTTATTTCTTGTCTCTTCTTTACGCCTAAGAAGCATAGGTTGGAGTAACCACTTCGGAGCAAAACATTGTTCAATGGCACGAACGATGTTATACAGATCTACGCTTAAACACTGTAATTTCGAACATCCTTCTTCGCACTGTACAACAATCTTCGTCTCTTCAAGGTAATCAACTATTATGCTCTACCTTCTTTTCACCAATTATGTGAATGCCAATAGGTACTTCTGTTCAATTCATACATAGTTACAATATATTTTATTCCCCACGAAGGTATAAGCATTCTGTCGGTTCAATGGTTTTCCAGTTCGTTGGATCACGAAGTCAATGACTGTGTAAGCACAGTTATACGGTTTCACCTAGTTAATTCAGTTGACGCAAAGTGGAAGATGATTTTTTATTTTTATTTTTATTTTTTTTCCATGTAATGTTTCATTTTACTATTTTTGTATTGTTCCCAAATGTGTAAACAATCGTTCATCAAAGATGGGATAAATATGAAATCTACATTTTCATGTTCAATCTGACAATGTATGTCAACATAATAATCACAATTCCTCACTAAATTCTGTCTACTAGACTTTTACTGTGCCAATTCTAAACAACATATGTAAAACGCAGTACTAATGAAGCAAAACATCTTAGTTAGTCTGTGCTAAAGAGACCGTACGGTAATGATTAATATAATCCTGAAAGGAAGATACAACAACTTGTCTTCAAACAATATTTCCATTTGTTGGATTTTAATTGCCTGAGACTAATTGTGGTATGTCGATACAATATTTATCGTGTCAACAAATCGACACTAGTAATGGGTATGTGTAGTGGTAAATTGAACATTCAACATGCACATAAACTATGTTGAAGACAATATATGACAGTATGTTCACATCTTGAAACTATCATTTTATGTTCGAGTACCAAAGACCAAATCCTAACATTGAAATCACATACGGTGGTGCTAAACACAACAATTTGAATTCATCTAACACCGAATCGCTAGAATACCTTTGGTATTGGCTGCAGGGTTGCTAAATGTCGACAACAAATATCCGTACATGTCTCCCGTAGTTGTATTTCAGGTCGAAGTCTGAACAACTAAACACGACATAATGCAATGAGCTTATGTAACTGCAATGTAAGGTTTCATTACTAACGCGATGGGTGACTAAAGCTGCGTAATTAACGTTTGCCTAATGGTATTCTAAAGACTTTCATCGGATACCACAACTCAGCTGCTAAACACGCATATTCAGTACCACATGTTTGCTGCTCCCTAGGACTACTTTAGCACCGACCAGTTAGATTTGAGAGGGCGGCAGCGCAGCCTCCCAAACATCTGCAGTCATCCATACATCGGTAGGACATCGGTCGAGAAATTTAACTACGAAGTTAATGTACCTTCCTCTTCCCTATTGATATTTCTCGTAGACAAAGTTTCTCGACCATTTTTCCTTTCAAGAACGTTTCCGAAGGTGTTCCGATTATCGATTCTCCCACAGGCCATATCCGACGGAAAACAGATGTAACATGCCATTTCCTTCAGCTTTCCTACCGATTTCGACTCTAGGAGAAACACTTTTTTCTTGTAGTGGAAGGCCACTAAACTACTCACTAGGGCTAGCAATTCGTGCACGACATGAACATGACACGAAAAATTACAGGTTTGGGTAATCATTTTTGTGTCGTGCCAAAATCAAGTCGTTCGGAGTCCTTTCAAAAAATTTGTGTCGTGTTCGTGTTTGACATTATTGACATGGACCAACACGATAGTTATACGTATATATATAATAATTTATATTAATTTAAATATATCAACATACCATGGCCTCTTTTTTCAATGGTATGCAGTTTGGATTACTCTCTATATTGAGTAAATTTAAAATTTTAGTTCAAAATAATTGTTATGTGTAATTTTTTTTTAGAGTTAATAGGTCTTTTGGTACAACATGTTTGTCAAAATTTTGCTTTTGGTGCAATATTTTTTTTTGTTATATTTTTGGTGCTATACGTTTGGACTTAGTGCACTTTTGGTGCAACCGCTATCTTTCCATCCAAAAGCTCCGTTAGTTTACCATGTGGCTTGCACATGACGAAGAAAAGACAAATTTGCCCTTCAACTTCATCTTCTCCATCTGCACCTGCAACCTTCCAACTTTCACCTTCATCAATGGCATGATTGTAGAATTTCTCCTCTTAAATACTATATATCCTTACTATCCTTAATCCAATCGTTGAGTAAATCTTGTAAAATTAGTAGTATATTGCATATATATATATATGGAATCTAATAGCTATTCTTATCGAGATCTACTAATTCTACCAAGAGAAATGGAAATCGCAAGCAGAGATATGGAATCTCTTGTTCTCCTTCACCTGCTCAATGGCCCTTAAGTCCGCAGTGGAGCTTGGCATCGCGGCTGCCCCCGTGGCCAACTTGTAAGAATATATATATATATTAATGTTACATTATATATATATTCTAATTATATGTGGCCAGATAATATTAAGGGACATAAATATATTGAATAATATAATATGTATTTTATTATATTATATCAGTATATATCTTTATGGTATGATTTAATCTCGACCGTTCGATTGGCTACTCGATGGACGTACCAGATTAATGCTAATATATTAAACGGTCCTCTCTCCCTGCCAGTAACGTATGTAGAGATTAAGAGGGTTACTCCATCTAACCGTCTCCGCACAGAAAGAGTGGACAAGGGAGAGAAGTGGAACCGTTCTTCTGGGAAAGCAAATTGACTGATCAGAGACCAAGAAGATCAATGGAACCGAAGCATATACCAGGTATGTTATTCCGCACTATACTTCAACCCTCATAGAGCATGATTAAGATCCGGGCAATTACAGATTTCAAATTTACATGTGGTATCAGAGCCTGAGTTGTTGATCATGCTTTATGTTGGGATTATCGATCATCGTCGCTTAGGGTTCGACTTCATAAACTTATCGGTCTGACTCGCACGAATTGGAACCTTTAATTCCTTGAATTGCTTCGAAAGTTTTTTTTTC
Organism: Clarkia xantiana subsp. parviflora; assembly: GCA_036873135.1. Taxonomy (NCBI): domain Eukaryota; kingdom Viridiplantae; phylum Streptophyta; class Magnoliopsida; order Myrtales; family Onagraceae; genus Clarkia; species Clarkia xantiana. The sequence continues at coordinate 39,019,416 of JAPTYO010000008.1, forward strand.
GTATATAACCGCTATCGAATTGCTTTGCTCATGTACGAACCTGGTTTTAGGGTTAGGTTATTAATAACCAGTTCGTGGAATTAATGCATTAATCCCAACATTAAATATAACAGTAAACAGTGGAATTAGGATGTTTATTATTTACAGTTTCAATATATATATATATATATATATATATAGTTTAGGAATTAATTCACTGTGGTTATATATAATGATTAGAGATGATAATTGATTTATAATGGCATGAATGATTTTGCCTAATGTTGTTTTGAATTGCAATTACGTTATTTGCAAATCCTAAGAACAATACGAACATGTATAGTAAGTGGATTGTTGTTGCCAAAGTGACCAATCTAGAATGTTTGTATGTTTCGTACTTAAAGTATATTCATTTATCCACCATGATGAAATGCCTATTACTGTTTACAAGTGGATAAATTGACATTTATTGGTTATTAGAATTCTAGGATTCTGCCCAAAGGTGAATCGTTTTCTATAACCGGTAAACATGATGTGATAATTAAGATCTTTGGTTCTATATATTTGTATATCCAAAGATAACTTGTATATTTAACCGAAGATTTTCTTTAATTGTCCAATAATGTTATGGAATTGAATTAAGATTCGTGTATTGTAGTTGTTGCCCAAAGGTCGGTTATAATATACTTTGAAGATTTCCAAATAATGATAAGGCATTTAATTAAGATTAGTGTATTATAGTTGTTGCCCAAAGGTCGATTATAATATACTCGTTTCCTATCTGAATCTATTATTTACTAAATGAGCATTTATGTATCAATTGCAGCCTTTTCACTTAATTCGCAAGCTGCCTCTGTAGTCGTGTTCAATGGGTTAAACTTTTCTGAATGGTCGGAACAAGTCATGTTCCATTTAGGTGTTTTGGATCTTGACTTGGCACTGCTGGAAGAAAAACCCGATGATCTTACAGATGAAAGCAGTGAGGATGAGAAGTGGACCCATAAAGCCTGGACACGATCTAACAGGTTAGCTCTTTCGTTTATGCGAATGACAATTGCTAACAACATTAAGACCACTCTTCCACATATTGAAAATGCTAAGGAATACATTAAATATGTGGAAGATAGATTCCGTTCTGCAGACAAGTCATTCGCAGGAACGCTTATGGCAGAACTCACTACCATGAAGCATACTGGTGTGAGGAGTATGCATGATCATGTTCTTGAGATGACTAATATTGCAGCAAGGCTTAAGTCACTGGGGATGGATGTGAATGATTCCTTCTTGGTTCAGTTTATTCTGAATTCGTTACCTCCTGAATATGGACCTTTCCAAATCAATTACAACACACTTAAGGATAAGTGGAATGTCAGTGAATTGTCCAGTATGCTTATTCAGGAGGAAGCGAGATTAAAGAAACAAGAAAAACATTCTGTCAACCTTGTGGAAAAGAAAGCTGGTAAAGGACTGAGTGCATGGGCCAACAAGTCTAAGAAAGGGAAGGATCCTGAGCACGTCCCTCAGGAGAAAAGAAGGGAACTATGTGTTAATAAGTTTCTCTTCTGTGGAAAACCATGACACTTTAAGAAAAATTTCCTGAAACGCAAGGCTTGGTTCGAAAAGAAAGGGATTTGTTTCAATCCGGACCATAAACGCAAATGAAGAGTTTTTGTTCATGGGAAATCGAATGAAGGCTCCTGTTGAAGGCATAGGGACTTACAGATTGATTCTAGATTCTGGCTACTGTCTGTATCTGTTTCAAACTCTTTATGTACCTTCAGTATCGAGGAATCTGATTTCCGTTTCAAAACTTGATGGTTTAGGATTTTCTTTAAAGTTTGGACAAGGATGTTTCAATTTGTTGAAAAACAATGTTATGGTTGGTTCTGGTATTCTTTCTGATGGATTGTATAAACTGAAACTTGATGATGCCTTTTCTGAATCCTTACTTACTGTTGTTTATTGTGACACTGGGATTAAGCGTAGCCGAGAGGATGAAAATTCTTCTTTCTTGTGGCATAAACGTCTAGGTCATATTTCCAAAGGAAGATTGGAAAGAATGGTAAAGAATGAGATTATTCCAATTTTGGATTTTACTGACTTTCAAGTATGTTTAGATTGTATAAAAGGAAAGCAAACTAAACATAATAAGAAGGATAAAGCCACGAGAAGTAGCCAGCTTCTTGACCTTATACATACCGATATATGTGGACCTTTTGATGTTCCTTCCTTTGAAGGAGAAAAGTATTTTATCACCTTTATTGATGATTTTTCACGTTATGGTTATATCTATTTGCTTAATGAAAAGTCTCAAGCAGTTGACGCCCTTGAGGTGTTTGTGAATGAAGTCGAAAGTCAATTAGATAGAAAAGTAAAAGTGGTAAGGTCTGATAGAGGTGGTGAATATTATGGTAGACATACCGAAACAGGGCAATGTCCTGGTCCTTTTGCAAAATTCCTCGAGAAACGTGGCATTTTTGCACAGTATACAATGCCAGGTACACCTCAACAAAATGGTGTTGCAGAAAGGCGTAATCGGACTTTAATTGATATGGTTAGGAGTATGATCAGTAACTCTTCTTTACCCAAATCATTGTGGATGTATGCATTAAGGACTGCCGTCTACTTACTGAATAGGGTTCCTAGTAAGTCAGTCCCTAAAACTCCTTTTGAGTTATGGACTGCAAGGAAACCTAGTTTAAGGCATCTTCATGTTTGGGGTTGCCCGGCAGAAGTACGCATGTATAATCCGCATGAAAGAAAGTTGGATTCTCGAACTGTTAGTGGTTACTTTATTGGTTACCCAGAGAAGTCCAAAGGGTACAGATTTTACTGTCCTAATCACAGTTCGAAAAATTGTAGAAACCGGCAATGCAAAATTCCTTGAGAATGATGAGATTAGTGGGAGTATCGAAAGACAAGTTGTGGATATTAATGAGATAAGGATTGACATCCCTCTGTCTGTAAGTATTCCACAAAACATTGTTCCTACTGTTGCACAACAGTTTGACAATAATGAACAATATATAAATGAAGAGATAACCCAGGAAGAAACTAATCATCATCCAGCTCAAATAAATGTTCCACAAGAAATCCATGATGAAGCTGATTCTCAGCCAACTAATATAAATGAACCACAAGAAGTGCTATTAAGAAGATCTCAAAGAGAAAGGAGGTCGGCTATTTCGAATGATTATGTGGTTTATTTGCAAGAATCAGATTTCGACATTGGAATTAATAAAGACCCGGTTTCTTTTTCACAAGCCATGGAAAGTAGTGAGTCAGGTAAATGGAATGATGCCATGAATGAAGAATTAAAGTCAATGGAGTATAACAAAGTTTGGGATCTCGTTGAGTTACCAAATGGATGTAAGCAGGTCGGGTGTAAATGGGTCTTCAAGACCAAACTTGACAAGAATGGAAACATCGAGCGATATAAAGCTCGATTGGTCGCTAAAGGTTAAACCCAGAAAGATGGCATTGATTATAAAGAGACATTTTCACCCGTCTCTAGGAAAGACTCTTTAAGGATAATCTTGGATTTGGTGGCTCGGTATGATTTAGAGTTACACCAAATGGACGTGAAAACAGCCTTTCTTAATGGAGATCTTGAGGAGGAAGTATATATGGACCAGCCTGAAGGTTTCTCAACTGATGATAAAGGTCACATGGTATGTAAGCTTAAGAAGTCAATATACGTACTGAAGCAAGCTTCCCGCCAATGGTACATCAAGTTTAATGATACCATAACTTCTTTCGGTTTTAAAGAAAACACCGTTGACAGGTGCATATATCGAAAGATCAGTGGGAGTAAGTTCATATTTTTAGTTTTGTATGTTGATGATATTTTACTTGCTGCTAATGATTTTGGTATATTGCATGAGACCAAAACATTTCTTTCTAAGAATTTTGAAATGAAAGATATGGGAGAGGCATCCTATGTGATTGGACTTGAAATTTTCCGTGATAGATCACAAGGACTGTTAGGATTGTCTCAGAAAGCTTATGCAGAAAGGGTACTAGAAAGATTTGGGATGCATAAATGTTCTCCCGGAATAGTACTAGTGCAGAAAGGAGATAAGTTTAGTCTCATGCAATGCCCAAAGAATGATGTGGAACGTAAAGAAATGGAGTCTATTCTTTATGCTGCTGTTGTTGGTAGTCTAATGTATTTACAGACATGCACAAGGCCGGATCTCAGCTTTGCAATTGGGATGTTAGGAAGATATTTAAGAAATCCCGGCATGGATCATTGGAAAGCTGCAAAGAAAGTACTTAGGTACGTACAAGGCACGAAGGATTACATGCTCATGTACAAGAAGATTGACCAATTGGAAGTAGTTGGTTATTCAGATTCAGATTTTGCTGGTTGCAAAGACAGTAGAAAATCCACTTTTGGCTACATGTTTCTTTTAGCTAATGGGGCCATATCATGGAAAAGTGGGAAGGAGTCTGTTCTTGCTGCATCCACAATGGAAGCAGAGTTTGTGGCGTGCTTTGAAGCCACTGTTCATGCATTATGGCTGCGGAACTTTATTTCAGGGCTTGAGGTTGTCGACACCATTAGTAAGCCGCTGAAAATTTATTGTGATAATTCCGCCGCAGTTTTCTTCTCTAAAAACGACAGATACTCGAAGGGTGCCAAACATATGGATATAAAGTATCTGGCCGTTAAGGAAGAAGTTGAGAAGCATAAAGTGTCCATTCACCATATAAGCACTGAGCTAATGATCGCAGATCCTTTGACGAAAGGATTACAACCAAAGACATTTAGGGAGCATGTCACTAGAATGGGTCTTGGTTATAAAGATGAATGAAATTTATGATGGTACTTAGGACACTTTGAGCTCATACATATGCTTCTGACTTATGCTTTATTTTCTTGTTTATTATGACTGTATATACGTGATGCTTTACGTAACAAGAAAATATTATTTCAAAGCATTAAGTGGACCTTGATGTGTTTATATATATTGCTTACAGGCTTACATTTGATAAGATGTGACTGTCGTGGTATATGGAAGGGAGTATGCTACTTAAATAAGTGTATGACCGCCATAACCCGCGTTTGCAGATTATTGAGTGTAAGTGATTATGATGAACGGGAAGATTAGATCTTTACACGCGCCTTATGTTTTCCATAAAGACGTAAGAATTATGTGATTATCTGGCTAAGTGGGAGAATGTAAGAATATATATATATATATATATATATTAATGTTACGTTATATATATATTCTAATTATATGTGGCCAGATAATATTAAGGGACATAAATATATTGAATAATATAATATGTATTTTATTATATTATATCAGTATATATCTTTATGGTATGATTTAATCTCGACCGTTCGATTGGCTACTCGATGGACGTACCAGATTAATGCTAATATATTAAACGGTCATCTCTCCCTGCCAGTAACGTATGTAGAGATTAAGAGGGTTACTCCATCTAACCGTCTCCGCACAGAAAGAGTGGACAAGGGAGAGAAGTGGAACCGTTCTTCTGGGAAAGAAAATTGACTGATCAGAGACCAAGAAGATCAATGGAACCGAAGCATATACCAGGTATGGTATTCCGCACTATACTTCAACCCTCATAGAGCATGATTAAGATACGGGCAATTACAGATTTCAAATTTACACAACTCACACTGTCACAACTCGCTTCCAAATTCGACTCACCAACGACCACCGCCGACCCCGTCTGCCTCCACCGCATCACGAGGTTCCTCGTTCGCAAGGGAGTCTTCACCGCCGCCAGGAACACCGACGCCGCCGGAGTCACACTCTACGGCCTCTCCTCCTCCTCGAGGTGGCTGCTTTGAAGCGGCACCAAACCGAGCATTGCACCGTTGATACTAATGCAGAACCACCATGACACCATGGCTCCATGGAACTGCCTAAGCAGCTGTGTGAGGGAGGCCGGCGGGGTGGCGTTCGAGATGGTGCACAACCGTTGGATCTGAGAGTTCACCTGAAAATCCCGAGTTCAACAAATTGTTCCAGGTATAGAACATATAATTAGGAATTAGTAGTTATATATATATAAAGATGAGATAAGGTCTAGGGAGATTGCTAATTATCGGCATTGATGAATGTGAATGTTGGAAGGTTGCAGGTGCAGGTGGAGAAGATGAAGATGAAGGTAGGTTTGTCTTTTTTGTTTTTTTTTCATCATGTGCAGGTCACATGATAAACTAACGGGGCTTTTGGATGGAAAGATAATGGTTACACCAAAAGTGCACAAAGTCCAAACTTATAGCACCAAAAATATAACAACAAAAAAAATGTTGCACTAAAAGTCAAATTTCGGCAAACATGTTGCACTAAAAGACCTATTAACCCTTTTTTTTTTTTATCCAATTTACTATAAATTTTCCTTGCCGAATTTTTCTGTCGTGACGTGTCGCGTTCGTGCTGAACTAAATTAGTATGCCATCATATTGGGCCGTGTTTGGGCTGATTCCCCAAAACACGAAAAACCTGGCATAACACGAATCCGTACGGCCCGCACGAACTGCTAGCTCTACTACCCACCAACCATTTATTAAAGAGCACACCTAAATCTCTTTTACCATGTAATTATTTGAGAAATCTTGTAACGGCAATTAAATGGACCTCAGTTGGATTTTCCATGAACCTCAAGACAAAGCTAAACCGAAAATGCGTATGCCTTGTCTTGAAGTTTACAAGTACATAAGACTGTGTATGAGTTGTTTATAAAGGGTTCTATCAGTTAACCAGACCGTTTTGTTGACAACTTGATGTTTGTTTCAATGGGGTTCTTACTGCATTACAACTATCTAGATTAAACAAACCTTCCTAGCACATCTTTCAGATACTTTCTTTGACTGACTCTTATATGCAAATTATTCTACTTATTTTCGAGGCCTGGATAGGTATGTAATCTACTAATACCATTCATGTCAAACTCACTCATCATCAATTCCTTAAAATCCTTAAACATCATGTTAGAATTCTCTATATAGACCAAATCGGACTCCTGATATGAATATTTAGATCCCACACTTTTTACTTACTACCGAAACATAACAAGTTGATTCCTTATAACACACTGAAACCATACAATCAAATTTCCAAGTAAATAAATAAATAACATTTCTAAATTACAATGCCGAGAAATATAACTAAAGGAAGAAGAAAGTTAATTAAGTTGGTTACGGACTTAGATGTGGCGGAGTTGCGTATTTCAGTAGTTTTTGGCATAGAATCATTTGCCTTTGCCTCATGCCCGTGAACTCTAAGACGGTAAATGCAAGTATGATCCGCTCCATAGTTGGAAATAACATCCAACCTAACCACATTCACAACCCTGTGATCCTCTGAAACATTCCATATCTTCTCTACTTCAAATGTTTGCCTACTCCTGTTTTTCTCAACATCATACCTAAACCTTACCAACTTGTGCACCTCGTGATGAACCGTAGAAGAAGAAGAAGATATATTATTCGGCAGAAACCATGCTGAAACAACACAATCTTTCGGGGCAGATGACATGTTATATGCAACCCGACTCGAAACATGCTCTAAAGTCACAGATTCCGGGACTATCTCGGTCCTGAGTCTGATCTCCACAAACCCAGAGCGTCCTTTTAGTGAGAAACACCGACCCGGCTCACCAAAACTTGGTGTTACCATGTTTATTGCTTCCGAACTCACCCTATCATGGTGTTTGTGTTCATTCACTGGAAACATGGCCTCTGAGTGTCTTAATATGAATGCTCCACCTGAGGCCAAAGCATGGTCTCTTTTCCCTATTCCATCAGCCTCATGCTTTTCTAGCTCTTCTACTACAACTCTCTTGCAGGCTACATCCACAACTTGCTCAAAATCAGGATTTGTCTCTGTCGTCACTCCAGATACCTTGATGTCCAAGATATTGAGTTTGAACTGAACAAGTGAATTATGCAAATCCATCTTCTCATCTACAAAAGCTAATTTCGCTTCCAACAATTTAGCTGCTTCCTCAAAGGCCTCCATTTGGTCTTCTAGCTTCTTTAGTACAGACTCAAATCTATTATTCGAGCAATATCCCATTGATAGAGTTGTAGCTTCTTCTGAATTACTGGCAGCACCTGTAATTCCGTGCGTCTTGAAAGGTTGAACTAGGATTATAGCTATAAGCAGAATTACCAGAAGTAGTAAAACTATAGAAAACAGTGAAAGGATTTTCTTAATGTTCTTCTTTGGAACAGTCTTGACAGATTCTTCATCATCTTTTTCTTCTATTGTCTTCTTGGTCTCTTGTTCAACTGTGTTTGATACTGTAGGAGTTGCAGTTTCTTCGCTTTCAGGCTTCTTGTTCTTGAGAAATCTTCTTCTGATGGATCCTAAAGGTTTTTTCTGGGGACTTTCGAGGTCGGATCCTGAGAGATGAGAGTTGTCACTGCTAGATTCTGACATGTTTAGGGAGAAATCCACGGATTGTCAAGCAATCAGAGAAGAAACAATTTTAGGTAAAGCAAAAATGGTGATAGGATATCTTGGATTTCATCTGCCATATTAAGTTATAAACATACATGCATACATGAAAAACACAACAACAAAATAATGAAAATACATGTACAAGTATGGTATGTCATTTTAATTTCACATGCTAGATTGTCTTGCCTTTCTAAGATAATAAATGGTCAAAATTTTGGAATGTAATTCCTCACATTACTTTAAAGCAACCTAATAATGTCTCATTAGTCATTTACAAATTTACCAGCCCTTATAACTTTCTTTTTTCGGTATATAGACCAGTTAGATGTTTCTGTGTGAGGAGCTGAAATTAGGGCTGAACTTGAACGGGATGAATGGACATTTTCTAAAAAAAATCCCAAACCTAAAAATTCGGGCCACTTGATTGTTGTCCCGAGCCCGAACTAGTGGGAAAAGTCCCACCCGCCTCTGGCCTCCCGATGCTCAGAACAAGCTGAATTCCCATCCAAGTTTGAATAAAAATGAAAATCTAAGACTTGATATCTCATCATAATAATAAAATAGAAGTTTTGCACGTTCAACTTTTCTAAGTTTTGTTAACGATAGTATCTCCAATATTTGATTTGATGCAGTACTCGCAAAAAAAAAAAAAAACCGCCTACTATTTCAAGTTGATGTGGCTATACCGCACCTATCAGACATTATATCATACATCATAAAAAGGTGTGGAAGGGAGTACGTGAATAACTAGAGGGGGTGTGCTGGTTGGTAAGTTGTATATGTCTGACCGATAGTATTTGACTGCTAGTTTTTTTTAATAAGGTTAAGTTAGCTAACTATAGTTAATAGGGTTGGTTAGTTAGTAACTTGAGATTGGACAAATATTCCGGGACTTCGTCAAAAAGGCTAAGCTTAAGCCCGAACTCGAGTTGTGAAGAAAAGTCTCGCTCACTCGAGCTTGGGTCATTCTCGGTACGGGCACGGAATGGGTTCCTCGGAATATTTACTTACCGCTAGCTACATCTGTCAACTCTAAAACTTCTTATCCACTTCTCGCCGCACCCACCCGCTGTCCACCAATCTCTCTTTCGGGATATGTCATCATTTAATTTTCTAATCAATATTTTTTAATTGATGGAAGCAATGTTTCTATTAAAATTGACACATAATTTTTTTTTCAATTTAGATATGGAATCAATCTAAATTTAATTATTGTATACTCTTCGATTTAATACCTAAACCTAGGGGTGGGCATAAAAATCTGTTCTTCTAAACCGAATCAGAACCGAACCTACATAAACCGATTCATGATGACCTAGTTCTTATATGGTTCGGTTCTGTAGAGATAAAGTGGAACGGTTCTGAAGCGGTCTAAATACGGTTCTAACCCGATTTTCTTAAAAAACACAACATTAGAAGAAAAAAAAAACCAAACTTCAATTTTATCAGTTGGAAAACCACTTCTCCATGGGAAAAATCTAATCCTCTCTGCAATCAAACTCTATGATAATCTCCGGTCACTATTGATAGCTTAATCTTCAATTTCATCGATCTCCTTCCAATGGGAGTTCCGTCCGCTCAATTCTATCGTTCGTAACCTGAACCCAGTTCACTGAGGAATAGAATTCCGTCTGCTCAATTCTATCGTTCGTAACCTGAACCCAGTTCACTGAGGAATAGAGTTCCATCCGCTCTTCTTTGATCCAATTTTGGCGGAAAGTATCGCTTTCTGAACTGGATTACTGTTAGCTCAATCGTCGAATCGGAAAATTCATTTTCTTCTGTCTGATTCAACGATCGTAGTAGCACAGATTAAATCTGTTTCAGTTGTTTTATTTTTATCTTCCTTATTCGAGGTCTTACCAGCTATTCGACGGTTTGTACAGATTTTTTCTTGTCTAGATTTGTGTAAAGTTAGTGGATCGATGGTTAATTTACCGCACCATATCGCGTATGTAGCAGCTACCAACAATGTGGTTGGTAGTTTCCTACCATCCTAAAAGTAAATAATCTATAATTTATAATACAATTATAAAATTATTATAAAATTCGTTGATGACCGCGGTATGAAAATGTACAATTTATTGTGAAATAGTGCAACCAAACGAGTCTCACTTAATTTCTTTTGACACTACTACTTCAAGGAGGGGTTGCTTTGGCATTATCTCTTTGGTGGTCTCGCTCATCAACCAAATTTTTGTTTCATCGACAGCCAACACACCAACATCCCGTTCTTGGTTTTTAAGGAGGGCCGCAATCCTCAAATACATGTTGATGACGTCAATCTTCGAGAGGCAAAGGATTATGGGTTAAGGATAACGACAAGGGTGTTGGAAATAATGAATAATCATTAAGAACTAATCATTCTCGGAGAGATTATCCCACAAGTTCTAACTTGATGATCTGGTCCTTTCTTCTTCTTCAAGCTTCTTCGCTCTCAGGCGTCTTCAACTAGGTTGTTTCACGGATCTCCGATCGAGGTCTTTCAATCTCGCATATTGCGGAAAGGAAGACTCTATTCTCCACAAAATAAAATTCACATAATGAGAGAAGTAGACCAAGGGTCTATGTCATATGGTTTCCTCTCTAAACTATTATCAATTGGTGGTGTGTATGATTAATTGTGAAATCACACAAATGAGTGATGTGGCCGGCCGAACTATTCCTTATATAGAGGGAGAATGTGATTTTTTTTCCTCGTTAAATATAATCAAAGATTGACAACAATATATATATCTATTAGCAAAAATAGAATATAATATATATATAATTATCCTATATATATATATATATCTTAAAAAATTTAATTAAGGAGGTTAAAAAAAACTTAACCCCAAGTATACAAATATTCGTCTGAACCTACAATTGGACTACTTTTAGTGGATTTTAATTCTTATAGTTAATGAGAAAGCTTCCCAATAGGGCCTATAACCTTAATTATTTCGGCCCTAAATTAATTAATCATGGTTAATTAACTTACACCTCAACTGGGTTAGGTTAATGGGATACCATGAAAGGTAGAGCAAATTCCCCAATTTCCAACAGCTTCCTCGCCCGAATGGAAGGACATCTATTTACCTTTAACTCAATTTCGTCTTACATACTTCCATCCACTTCATACGATGTTATCCCGTGCGAGCAGCTAACACTAACAGGACCGTGCTACTCATCCGTTGGGAGTATTGTAGCGCCTACGCACAACTATTTATACCTATCAAAATTACAACTTCGCCATGCATCCTTAATCTGTCATGTAGTTTCGTAGGTCCAATCGCATATGATCATATACTTAAGGACCATTCGCACAAATGTCCACAACCTAAAATTTTTATCAGTTTGGTGGCCACCTAGTGAACATAAGAGTTGGAAACATACGATAACTCCTGATCATTCTTCTCGTCCAATCCATTTGAATCGATTCAATTCGGTATAACAGAATTTTCACAACGAACGTTTACTCAATCCAGGCGTTCCAAAACCAAAGTAACAAGCATTGAATTGAATCCCAGGAAGATGAGTCAAGTACTAAGGATACTTTGATAGAGGACCTCAGTTAGCTATCAGGATCAGTATTCACACTCAGTAGAGTAAATATTGTGTTTCATGAATATAATAAATCTTCCTAACACAACCGAGCATTGAACCCCCGTGGTCGAATATGGCACATAGATGCAGGGCTAAGTATGTACGTACGATATAAATAGAAACTAGGTACACCACATCGCCAATCTCGATTTTTTTAACATTAATAACAATGCTCTTACCGACCATCTGTGCCGAGGTTAAACTAGGGTTACCGTCTTTCAGCAACGTTTCAAAGAGTCGCTTCAGCCTTATGGCTTCCATTACTATTCTGGAAAGAGCTACAAATCCAGATTTCATAGTGGATGATGCTAAAGAGGTTTGCTTTTCACTATGCATGAATGCAACACCGCTTGCATGTGAAAACTAAAACCTCAAGTGAATTGATTTATGTAGTCGTCCCTAGGTAAAATAAGCAACAATGTAGCCTACTAATTTCAAGCTCAGATTTTCACGACAGAAAGTGCGTACTCAGAAGTACCTTTCAGATATCGCACGATTCTCTTAATGGAAATACAATGTCCACGGCCAGAGCTTGGCAGGTATAACACAACTAAATCAACCGCATAACAAAATCCTAAATCCTGATTATGATCTTTTAATGTACACATGGGTATTCGAAGGATTCTTCAAATTCATTAACCATGCTTATACATGGAACCTTCAGTACAATTTCTTCGAGGATTTTTTAAGACTAAAAGAAGATCTTTAGAAGTTCTCAAACTTTTCATTCGTTATTTGGTTAGAAATATCCATCCAAATGCTTCTTGTAGATCTCTTCTTCCGACATATAAGAAAGATGTCTTTAACATCCATCTGATGCAATTAAAAGATACAGACTAAATGCGATCACAAGTATAATTTGTATTTTAGAATCATGACACCTTTGGCGAGTACGTTCAACAATATCAATCCCATGACGCTTTAGAACAACCTATCACGGTTAACCTAGCATTCAAACCTTTCTATGCTCCCTTCCGATAAAAGCTTAACATTCAGGATCCACATAGTCCCAATTGCCTTAAATATTCTAAGGAGGATAAACTTATTCCCTTTACATGATTCAAGTGCTTTGATTGCAACTCAACTCTCATCACTTTTATCTTATCAATTCTTTGAGACAATTCAAATGCTTCTATGACAACTACTGATTCATTAACTGATACTTGTACGTTGATCTTACCCCATGCGATTTATAAAACCTCTTGGGTATAGAAATTTATCAGGAACAAGGTTTTGTGTTTAGAGATTTGTTAAATTCAGTCATTCCACTCCCAATAGCCAAAGTAGAATTAACCCCACTAGGCATAAGAGAAAATTTGGCTCCCATTGGACAGTGCGGGATTACTCAAGTTGTTTGTGGAGCCTCAGTAATTCGATCACATATATTTCGGGTAGCATCGTTTGAAGTGCGCGTCCTAATGTTCTGGTTCGAATTTCTATTATTAGTAAAAAAAACTAAGAGACATGTGCTAAATAATACGTACCAACAAGCTATCTATTCGGTCTAGCAGTTACAACGATGTGGGGTAATGATTTAAGTTCGGTCCTACACAAGCAACTAAGTTGTAATTGTGGGAAATAATGGATAATCACCAATAAACGATAAGTAAACTGACTGTTTGGTGAGGTCTTGATTGAAGAACTGGCCCATTCTTGATCTTCAAGTTCCTTCGCTCCCATGCGTCTTCTAACAGGATTATTTCGCGAATCTCCGGTCAGGGTCCTTCAATCTCGCACTTTGCGTAAAGGAATGCTTTATTTTTTACAAATTAAACCTCACGAATTGCGAGAAATATACTAGGGGTCTAGGTAATACGTTTTTCTTTCTAAACTTTCTATTGGTAGTGTGAAGGATTAACTAGGGATGGGCAAAAAAACCGGTCCGGTCGGACCGGCCTGAAACTGGTCCGGACCGGACTGTTTGGAACCGGTCCAGACAGGACCAAACTATTTGGAACCGGTCTAGACAGGACCGGTTCCAAACATACCAGGTTTTTCAAGTGGAAACAAGACCAAAAACCGTTCGTATACTTCTAAAGGAACCATTTCTAAATTGGACCGGACTGATTTGTACCGGTTTTTTTCTGACCTGGACAGGTTTTTGGACTTGTTTTTTTTTTTATTTTTTTAGTGTAAATCTGTAAATTAAAACGGGCCGGATCGGTTCTGGATCGGTCTGGTCTGCTTTTTATAAAGTAGTCCAGAAACGGTTTAGAAACAGTTCTGATTTTCATGTGATAATATTAGTAAATATCTAATCCGGTTCGGGCCGGATCGGACCGTTTAAACCAGTTACGGTCCGGTCCAGAACCGGTCCAGGCCGGGCCGGTCCAATGCCCATCCCTAAGATTAACTGCAAACTCACACAAATGGATGATCAAGCCGGCCCGAGGGGGGATGTGATTTGTTTCCAAGATTTAGATAGGCAACAATAAATATTTAATTGTATAGATACAGATACCAATATTCTATTAAGAATATCTACATCTATTACCAAAATTAGAATCCAATATATATATAATTACCAAATATATATACTCCCTATTTAGGAGAACCTAACCTCCAGTTAACCAATAATTTGTTCGGACCTACAATCGGGAAACCCTTAGTGGACCTTAATCCTTATAGTTAATGAGCAAGCCCAATAGAGTCTACAACCCTAATTAATTTCAGCCTAACCTTATGTATTATGGTTAATTTCATTAATTAACTTACACCTAAATTATGTTAGGTTAATGGGCTAACATGAAAAGCGACCCAAATTCCCAAATTGCCAACAACTCCCACTCGCCCGAATGGTTCTAACTGAATTTCGTCTTACTTAATTCCATCCGCTTCATACAAGGTTAGCCCGCACGTCCGGCGAACACTAATAGGACCGTGTTACTCATCCATCTTGAATATTCTAGCGCCTACGCACACAACTGTCTGTACCTGCCAAAATAACAAATTCTCCTTGTATCATTGATCAGTCAAGTAGTTTCGTAGGTCCAATCAAAACCTATTACTCTTATCAGGTTGGTGGCCACCTAATGAACATAAGAGTTAGAAACTTACGATAACTCCTGATCATCCTTCTCATCCAAATCCTTTGAATTGATTCAATTCGGTATACCCAGAATTTTCACTATAGACGTTTTCTTAATCTAGGCGCTCCAAATCCAAAGTGGCGAGCATTGAATCGAATCTTAGAAAGAGGACTCAAGTACTAAGGATGATTTGATAGTTGACCTTGTTAGATTACGGGGAGTAATCACTACGGATACTAAAACAAGGTAATGCTAGTAATTAGAATTACGCAGCGGAAGATTCACACATACCTTTGGGATGATCCGTACACCAAAGATCTTCTCTAGAGGGAGTTCAAGATTCTCCGGTTGGGACCTGATGGATAAATGTCCAATTCGGGTTCGTATTTACATTTCGGGCCTCGTAAACACGTCAAAAATTACATCTCGACTCGGAAAACATCTCCTGACGGGTCAAAACGGTCCGGAAGTGCGTTACGCGCGTCCGGACCGGACCGCCGGATTGCAATGCAATCCGGAGGTCTGGGTTGCATGCAATCCGGACGTCCGGATTATTGCAACCCGGACGTCCGGGTTGCTCGCAATCCGGACCTCCGGATTGCGCGGCAACCCGGGCCTCGCCGAATCGCCCAATTTCGACGAGGTCCGGATTGCCTTACGGGTATCGCGCCATTACCGTATCCGCGATTACCGTTACGCGTAGAGAAGTCAAGTTCGCACATTACCAACATGGATGACAGTTACCGCTTGTTTTCTTGAACCGTCATCAAACCGCTTTAAAACCGGGTCCGGTCCCAAGGAAGCCTATAAATAGGAGGCCTTGGCCACCCATTTTCACACATTCTCTCATTTGCCCAACTTTGGTATTTTGAGCTCTGACTTCTCTCTAGAAATTCTCTCTCTCTAGAAATTACCTTTTTGTCATTATAGTGACTTAAGCATCGGAGAGGGCTCCGCTAGCACCACCCCCCCTCTCCGTGCTAGCATTGGTCCTTCGTGCAGGAACCGTTGCCCAGACATCCGTATTTGCGCACAGTCCACCGCCTTCCAAGACTCAGACATTTCCTTGAGACACAGCCGTACCGAGACACAGACCCTATACGGGAGCAAAACCGAACACTCGTCAGTGGCCCAACCTCTTCCCGACGAAGGGTTACAGCCCAAAAGCCCGCACAACCACGCGAACAGTCGCGTCCTCACGACCCTAATTCATCCGGAGGCAACATTGGCGCCGTCTGTGAGAATCGAAAAAAAAGCTACATTTCCGCAAAATCATGACGAGTGATCACAACCCTCCCGAAGAGGTCAAAAACACAAGGAAAAGGCCTGGACGTCCAAAGAAGTCCCCGGCAAACAAAAGAACAGGAGGCCAAGCTCCAGCTGGGAGCCAGTCGGTACATGAAGATGAATCCCAAGCAGAAATGCCGTAGGGCGAACAAAGAACGGGGGCAAACCCGATGCCCACCATTACTCCAGCAATGATGGCGGCACTGGAAGAGTTACTCGCATTCTGCGAGTCTCTAAAGAACCAAGGATATGCGGCTCAGCCACCGCCGTCCAACCAAGGAGCATTCCAATACAAAGGTGTCAACCCGTCACCTCCTTTGCCTCCAATCAACGAACAAGTTGAGACGATAGGGACAAAGTCTCGAGTCACAAGTCATCAAGACACACTACACCAAAAGGAGGCATCGAAATTGGCAAAGCCGCCCTCAAGCAGTCAGCAAGCAAGAAATTGGCAGCCTCAGCCAAAACGACCTTTTCAAGGAGGTTTCGACAAGCCAAAAGAAGTAGACATCGCTGACTACATTCCTTTGAATGCCCCGCTATCCGTAATATTGAGAGAGATGAAAGATGCGAACATGTGGAAAAAGCTGAACAATTTCAGGAAAGGTACGCTGGGGAAAGAGAAAGACAAGTGGTGTGAAAACCACGAGGTCTTCGGCCACGAAACAGACCGCTGTGTCAGCCTACGTAATCGCATTAACAGCTTCGTCCTCAAAGGCAAATTAAAGCAATTCATTGATCAAGGCGACAGCCCTCCGAAGAAGACTCAGGCAGAGTCATCCAAAATACACAAGGAAGGTCCTTCCACAAGGACAAGCCAAGACAATGCTGACATCTGTCACAAGGAGGGACGGAAAAAACCTGCTAGTGACGACGACGTCCCAATCACGGGATTGACAACAAGAACCTTGAAGGCAATAATTGAAAAAGAGATACACGTCTCCCGAGAAAAGAGGCAACCGCGACAAAAGAGGTCGTTCCAGTCAGATACCCAAAGGCTCAAAGATACCAATCTCGCCATATGTATTCCTTTGAACACACCATTGTCTGTCATCCTGAAAGAAATGAAGGAGACCAAGCTGTGGAAAAAACCCTTTAATTTCCGCAATGGCCCATTGGGAAAAGATAAAAGCAAATGGTGCGAGAATCACGAAGTATGTGGCCATGAGACAGACAGCTGCGTCAGCTTAAGATTTCGTGTAAACAGCTTGATCTTAGAAGGAAAAATGATGAAGTATATCGACCATGGCAATAACCATCAAAGGAAGCCTCGTGTGAAGTCTTCAGAAAAAAGCAAGGGAAAAGAAAAGGCGGATGATAATCCACCTATCGCCAAACGCCAGAAAAACAACGTCACTTATGGAACCAATTGTGACGACTTGTACAATCTTTGGAGTATGAATGCAGAAGAAGCAAATCTCAAACTCCCAGAAAACAAACCTCACCGCCCACTTGAGTCAACGACTGCCTTCCTTGACAAAGATGTTGAAGAACAACACAAGCAAAGTAAAACTTGGGGGCATGACATCAACTTTTGTCCATCCCCAAAAGAGGAGATCGAAGAGCTCAACACGCTAGATGCATTGAGAAACTATGTGGCACGTGGCAGAATCAACTAGCCAACAAATCACCTATGGGGACGTCAAACACATCACCAATCCCTTTATCTTCCTTATCTCCTTTTCGCATATCTATGTTCAATCTTTTTTTTAAAAAAAAAGTTTAAGTACAACTCATGCTTATTAGCCTCAGTAATTTTCGAAAGAAGTGATCACTAGACGCTTTCTTGTAATCCGTCATGTGAACTCTAAATATCTAATAAAGGATAAATCTACTTTCGTAGGTACATTATTATGACGCATATTACCTTGGAATAACGCCAAGTAACAACTACACACATATTACTCGCGTCAACAACACAAAGTTCCAAGCATTTTATACACGCAAGACTAAAAATCGCGTCGCAATAATAAACAAGTCAGGGCACTACACAAGGACAGATCATGCACTATTAGAAGTTGAAACAATATAAACAAGGGTTAAAGGTCCATTGGGTACCACATGTTTGCAAAAATTACACTGTTCATACCACTAGTATTTTTTCGTACCGAATTGGTACCATATGTTTCCAAACCTTACTGTTTTGGTACCTCCGTTAGGGTTCTGTCAAAAACAACCGTTAAATGGCATGTGCTATGCACGTGACCAGCCCAAAACTTTCAATTTTGTTACAATTTAGTCCATCTAATACATCCCTAACTTTTATTTTTTTCAATTTAGTCCTAAAACTTCAAAACCAAACCATTTTCCCAAATTGACCTAGCCAGACCTAGCCATGGGCTAGGTCCGACCCTGGGTCATGGTCGCCGAACCCAGGCGACCCCGACCCAGGGTCGGACCTAGCCCTAGGCTAGGTCCGGCTAGGTCCCAATTGACCTAGCCGGACCTAGCCTAGGGCTAGGTCCGACCCTGGGTCGGGGTCGCCTGGGTCCGGCGACCATGACCCAGGGTCGGACCTAGCCCATGGCTAGGTCAATTTGGGGAAATGGTTTGATTTTGAAGTTTTAGGACTAAATTGAACAAAATAAAAGTTAGGGATGTATTAGATGGACTAAATTGTAACAAAATTGAAAGTTTTGGGCTGGTCACGTGCATGGCACATGCCATTTAACGGCTGTTTTTTACGGAACCCTAACGGAGGTACCAAAACAGTAAGGTTTGGAAACATATGGTACCAATTCGGTACGAAAAAATACTAGTGGTATGAACAGTGTAATTTTTGCAAACATGTGGTACCAATCAGGAAACAGCGATACAACTGCCAAGCAACTTGGGGGGCACCAAGCTGACAAGTGCTCGACAATTCTACCTAACATATATACATGCCTATCATGATCTACACCTATCGTATCCACACTCAGGGAAGTTTCCTACACAAACAAGGAATCCTTGTATCAGATTCCTTTACTTTAATTATTATATGCATAACTAAAGAGAAAATTTCATGACTTCATACTTTTGCAAACTTATAAAAATTGTGATTATCTGACAAAAGTAACTCTACTCGTAGGTACATGCTACACTACAATTACTACTCAGGAATGATGCCAAGTAGTAACCCATGCACAAAATCTACTTCAACAATACAAGCTAAGCATTGTGTTCAAGGAGGGATTTATGTTATACAACACCAACATATCTGTTATCTACACCAACAAGGAGTTTATTTCTCCATTCATAACATAGGCGTCTATCTCTACAAGATGCCGGTAACACAAAGCCATCAAGCTATGTGTACAACCAACTTATATACCACAATGACAACCTGCGGATTACTATCAAAACGACGACTATTCAGGGCGTCAGCTACAAGCAAAATCTTGGATTAACACCAAGACCTACTATCAAAACGACGACTATTCAGGGCGTCAGCTACAAACAATATCTTGGATTAACACCAAGACCTACTACCAAAATACCTTGGAATAACGCCAAGACCTACTATCAAAATAGCATGTTGTGGTATCCTCTTTTTTAAAAAGACAAGCCCCATGTTTACTTCTAAAAAATGACATGCTGTGACATCTCCGGTTAGAGGCAAATCCTCATGTTCATAGCCATTCCCTGGATTCAGAACGGGATGGGCATACGAGGCTGATCACCCCTTAAGTGACGGAAGTTCTCTGTTTAGACAACGACCCCACTCTATAATAAGTGTGTATATCCTGTTTAGGGTTCACTCTTTATGGCGATTGTCCTCTGTTTAGACGACACTCCCATATTACGAATGCCATCAGGGTTCGTTTTATACGGCAAAAGTCCTCTGGTTAAGATGACAATTCCGTACTACAGATTTTCGAACCGTGTTGCATGGCTCCTGGACGCAGAAAGCATGCATCACAATTCATATTCTCAAAAAAGTGTTACATGGTCCCTGGACGCAGGAATCATGTATCACAAATATTTTTTCAAATATTTTACCAAAAATTTTGCCAAATATTTTATCAAGTATGTTATGTATCAAACACCTTTCCAAAATTTTTATCAACACGGTTTTTTGGATGTATCACATTCAATGTCAAAATATTTTTTCAAATATTTTACCAACAACCTTTTTAGGGTTCACAAAATGCTTCTTCAAAAACTAAAATTTTTTTACGTATGCTTCCCCAACGCGGGTTGATACACGCTGGCAGGTGCGCACCCTGTTTAAAACTCATAAAATTTACAAGTCGGGTCTTGTACAACGTCACCTTAGAGTGGAACTAATAGACGGTATAAACTAGTATCTTGCTTAGCCAAGATAACACCTCTCAAATAATACTTTTACGTATGCTTCCCCAACGCGGGTTGATACACGCTGGCAGGTGCGCACCCTGTTTAAACTCATAAAATTTACAAGTCGGGTCTTGTACAACGTCGCCTTAGAGTGGAACTAAGAGACGGTATAAACTACTATCTTGCTTAGCCAAGATAACACCTTTCAAACACACTACTTGTTGAGAAATATTGCTATACGCAAAAATACTTGGCAGGTTGCAACACATATAGCGGCAAGCTATTCAGGAAAGAAGGGCAATATGCATAATGCATCATGCAAACAATCAGGAGAACTTCTCAACTTATCAATCAGGAAGTGGCTATCGGTCACGACTGCAGGGACTATGTCTACGATACTAGTCATCCACATTCAATAAACACAGACTCGGTGGAACAAGCAGAAGTTGCCACCGTCATCTCCAAACAAAACCTATAGTGCGCAAGTCGCAACATCTTATGCTCTACCCATCTCGCCATGCCTTGGAGTCTAGCCAAGAGGGGCGATCACAACACTTAACAATGCGCGACGTACAGTCACAACTACGGACATCATGTTCATCGTTTAAGGATATATATCCTATCTCTCAAGTCCAAAGCATATGGACAACATAGATAACTCAAGGTATGAAATATTACTAACAAGTTATCACATAATTACTATGGAAAACAGGTCCAGGTGGCGAAATATCATGCAAGCTAAAGCATGAACAAAGAATTGTCAACATCAACCCATTCACAAAGGGTTCAACATGCTGGAAGCAGATAGCCCAACAGCAACCAAGAGCCTACGTCATCTCTAAGGACTTATGGCAAAGAGTTCATAATGTCAACAACAAATGCAAGAATGATTGTTTCAACATTCAGCACAACATAGCTCTTCAACATAAGGGCGACAATCAGCAATCAACAAACACTTATCTCAGTAGGAGTAACGCTCCTCCTTGGGCCGGTCCCTCGACCGGGGGGCAGAAGACACCACTGCACAACCCTCAACTCTATTTCCTTTATCACAAGAAGGAATTAGCACGGTCATGCTCAGCATAAAGAACTAAGAATCGCTCGAGGAACGCGCCCCTGCGTCGGATCTTTCGAGAACTATGCTAAAAACAGAAACTGCAAGCCAGCGATAACTTGGAAAATTAACAAGTTCAAAGAAGATACAATAAAACGTCTTACTCACAAGCCTTTCACCGCGACCGTGCCCGAAGACTCCAGAGTAGCGGGGGCACTTGTATGAACATTCCTCTCAACAAATGGATTTCTATACACATCAGCTATCCACAAAGACAAACTTTTTCCCATCAAGATGGAGATAGCGGACTCTCTCATGGTAACAACCGTGGGAAGACTAATTCTGACAAAAAGACAGCAAGATCTGATATCCTGGAAAATGCTATCAACAATCCAGTCAGTGCGCAAACAAGCACCAACACTTATTTAAGCACTTATTCAACGGACGCTCCATGTGAGACAACCGCGTACGTACAAGACTTATTAGTCTTCGTGCAACAAGTAACAAGCATCGCGCAAGGGGGGCAACCTCTTCAACACATTAACATTGCATGACAACACCGAGCGGATACACGCAGCATACAAAATTACAATGGTGGAATATTTTCTAAGTACTTGACTCAGGATGACAGTCAGCATATTGCAAGCTGTCGGCATACAACCACGTGTCAGCATATTATCAGAAGTTGGCATATAACCTGTGTTCGCATCAAGCATACGGATACGGCATACATAGCCAGAAATGGCGAAAAGATTCTAAGTACGGGGGTAAATACGCAAACATAATGTACGTACATACACGTCGACAAGGATGCATGTCGACAAGGAGGAGATATTTTCTAAGTATTTCCATGTACGTACATACATGTCGACGGGGATGCATGTCGACAAGGAGAAAATATTTTCTAAGTGTTTCCATGTACGTACATACATGTCGACAGGGATGCATGTCGACAAGGAGAAAATATTTTCTAAGTGTTTCCATGAACGTACATACATGTCGACAGGGATGCATGTCGACAAGGAGAAAATATTTTCTAAGTGTTTCCATGTGCGTACATACATGTCGATAGGGATGCATGTCGACAAGGAGAAAATATTTTCTAAGTGTTTCCATGTACGTACATACATGTCGACAGGGATGCATGTCGACAAGGAGAAAATATTTTCTAAGTGTTTCCATGTGCGTACATACATGTCGACAGGGATGCATGTCGACAAGGAGAAAATATTTTCTAAGTGTTTCCATGTACGTACATACACGTCGACAAGGAGAAAATATTTTCTAAGTGTTTCCATGTACGTACATACATGTCGACGAGGTTTCATGTCGACAGGGAGAAAATATTTTCTAAGTGTTTCCATGTACGTACATACATGTCGACAGGGATGCATGTCGACAAGGAGAAAATATTTTCTAAGTGTTTCCATGTACGTTTATACATGTCGACAGGGATGCATGTCGACAAGGAGAAAATATTTTCTAAGTGTTTCCATGTACGTACATACATGTCGACAGGGATGCATGTCGACAAGGAGAAAATATTTTCTAAGTGTTTCCATGTACGTACATACATGTTGACAGAGATGCATGTCGACAAGGAGAAAATATTTTCTAAGTGTTTCCATGTACGCACATACATGTCAACAAAGATGGATTGTATACAACAAGTAGCTCTGCTCCCTAAGCACACCTACGACGCTCATCGACAAAGCTCATACGACGACATCTATATCAACGCGCATATCAAAAGTCAACGCGCATATCAAAAGTCAACGCGCATATCAAAAGTCAACGCGCATATCAAAAGTCAACGCGCGTATCGAAAGTCAACGCGCATAGGAAAGTTGGTACGTGCAATAAAGAGGACCAACATCTTAAGAAGCTATCATGCAAGCGGTGCAACTAAAACGACGAACCGCGAAGAGCAAATACGACAATACTTAAGGAAATATCTCTCTAAGACGTCAAAGCAATAAACGATTACTTCCAAGAAACTCTTTGATGATAAGGATCAAAGGAGTAATGCATCTACAAATACTTACGGTATACTCCGCCCTCCTCTAAATATTTATCTCTACATACATAATTACTTTGATATTGCACGTATCAAACCTGTCATCATACGCGTATGATTCCATATCGCATGTTTCATATTTCGGTAATCACTAAGTCATTTTAGAAGCATACGGTTTCTATTTCTTGCATTGCGTAATTACGATCTTGCCATGACCATTACCTATGCATGCATGTTGATAGAAGCATGTTCGTTTAGTGTATTTCCAATTGCTTATGTCTCCAACGATAACCGTACTTGTATGTTACGTATGCGCATTCCCTATTGCACTAACCGTGATGACAGGAAACAAAGTCACTCGGTCGGAAAATCCAAGGACGGACGAAATCAAGATGTCTATGTCCGACCAACGATCAAAACTGGAAGGTTAGCGTCAAACTCAAATTGGACAAGTATCCTAACTTAAAATAGAGTCAAGAAAGGTTCTAAACCGTTACTTGACTCGGGGGCAAGTGATGGATAAATGTCCAATTCGGGTTCGTATTTACATTTCGGGCCTCGTAAACACGTCAAAAATTACATCTCGACTCGGAAAACATCTCCTGACGGGTCAAAATGGTCCGGAAGTGCGTTACGCGCGTCCGAACCGGACCGCCGGATTGCATATGCAACCCGGACGTCCGGGTTGCATGCAATCCGGACGTCCGGATTGTTGCAACCCGGACGTCCGGGTTGCTTGCAATCCGGACCTCCGGATTGCGCGGCAACCCGGGCCTCGCCGAATCGCCCAATTTCGACGAGGTCCGGATTGCCTTACGGGTATCGCGCCATTACCGTATCCGGGATTACCGTTACGCGTAGAGAAGTCAAGTTCGCACATTACCAACATGGATGACGGTTACCGCTTGTTTTCTTGAACCGTCATCAAACCGCTTTAAAACCGGGTCCGGTCCCAAGGAAGCCTATAAATAGGAGGCCTTGGCCACCCATTTTCATACATTCTCTCATTTGCCCAACTTTGGTATTTTGAGCTCTGACTTCTCTCTAGAAATTCTCTCTCTCTAGAAATTACCTTTTTGCCATTATAGTGACTTAAGCATCGGAGAAGGCTCCGCTAGCACCACCCCCCCTCTCCGTGCTAGCATTAGTCCTTCGTGCAGGAACCGTTGCCCAGACATCCGTATTTGCGCACAGTCCACCGCCTTCCAAGACTCAGACATTTCCTTGAGACACAGCCGTACCGAGACACAGACCCTATACGGGAGCAAAACCGAACACTCGTCAGTGGCCCAACCTCTTCCCGACGAAGGGTTACAGCCCAAAAGCCCGCACAACCACGCGAACAGTCGCGTCCTCACGACCCTAATTCATCCGGACGCAACAGGACCCGTAGAGGTTCTTGTTAGAGAAGCCCTACGTGGTGCAAGCTCCACAGCAAAGCGTCTGATCGGTTCTTGGCACGGGGACAGATCTCTGGAGAGTTTGCTCGAAGGCAATTTGGCACACCCTTAGTGAGGGATATGGTTCGGCCGAACTAGGTGTTATGGGGGGGAGGGTTTTTTTCTCTAAAACACTCTAATGAGGGAATTATGATTAACCCTAAAAATCCCCCAACTCCTCTTATTTATAGGAGGAGTAAACTAGACGAAAGTCCACTTTACCCCACCATAAACTTTCGGCTGGCCTATGTATTTGGGGAGGCCCAATTTTGGGCCTCCCATGTCAATTGGGATTTGGGTCTACCCCAATTAACCTAATGTGACATTTACCCAAATTCATTAGGTAAACTATACATATTATGGGCTACCAATTACGGCGTCCATCACCATATGCTTACAACTCCCACTCGCCGGAATGGGAGGGTGCCTGTTAATGTATTGTCGTCCATATCTGCATCAGCATTTCTCTCATTTGATTTGCTCCTTGCTTCTGAATAGTTCATATGAGGTTTGCCGTGCGACCGGCGGATACGACGGGCATCGTGCTACTCATATGTTAGGAGTGTTGTAGCGCCCGCGGAACGTTGATTCCCTTTTCTCCAATCAACCTGTTATAAAAAAAACATTTATATTGTGTCAACTGATAATTCTCCATTTGCCTAGTTTCCAGATAGAAACACTTCTTCAAGGCATCCGTACAAGTATTCACAATCTTCAACTAATATCCGGTTGGTGGCCAATTAGTGAATACAAGAGTCGGTGAATTACAGGTGAAATTGACCATCCCCATTACTCATATCCCTAGTCATACACAACCGGTTTCCAAAGACGTGGTCACTGGGCCTTTTTGTTGAGCACTACGCTCGTACGCCGGGAAGCGAGCATTGAGTCTGACCTTAGATATAATTTCTGAGTCCGTGAGGATAATTTGGGTGCCTCTTCATAAGGCTCCTGGGATCAATCACACGCTCGAGGTGAAGAAGTTTGCGCTCGCCAGAATCACGAGGATTCCTTCCTAGCACAACCGAGCTGTGACACCGTGGTCGAACGTGGCACGCGTAGTATGAAGCACGCGTTGATAGCATACCTGAACCTTTTGGGTTGACAGGTAAGGGATATTTCAATCATGCTATCACAGATTCTCATCTGGCCTAGAATGTGGTTAAATGACGAACGAAGTTCATCACGGCGATATGCAAAACGAAGATCACGTCGAGTTACTTCGAAACTAGATAATCGTCTTGCTTAATCAGGTTTATCCCTCTGACTCTTAGCCAGTCTTGTTTGGTGGAGGCCTCCCTCCACTGCAAGACGACCGTGCCTGTGTGACTAGGTAAGGCCCACATTCGACATAGTTTGGCAGAGGATTGCGTCCTCCTACGACTTAGTTTATAGACCGTAAATCTGATGTAATTAAAACATTATGACGTCCATTGATCATAAACTCAGTTGCAATTCTTTCGCTTACAAAATGTAATTTTCTAATATCAAAATTCTATCACATATACATTTCATTTCTAGACCCTACGCAATCCAAGCAGTTTTACATGCTTTTCGAATAAGTCCCTGCGTAGTGGTTTAGTTAATCGGTCCGCTAACATATTATCACTGGACAAGTATTCCATATTGTATTGGTCCTACTATGGTACTTTGGATTCTTAACTGCCGCAATGGCTTCTTGACTATCAAAGAAGACCTTCACAGGTTTATTCTCAACATCACCACTAAGTAGTGCAGTTAGAAGCCTTTTGAGCCAGACCGATTCTTGTGCATTCTTAGAGAAAGCTACGAATTCCGATTCTATTGTGGACAGCGCGACACATGTTTTCTTCTTGCTCGTCCATGAAATAGCAGCATTAGCAAGGAGGAACACTCCCCCTGTAGTGGACTTACGATCATCCGGATCGCCACCATGGTCACCGTCACTGTAACCGGTCAATTCTAACTTTTTACCCTCATAGCACAGCGCGTAGTCGGCAGTACCTTTCAGATAACGAATTATTCGTTTTATAGCCTTTAAATGTTGATAGCCAGTATCTGACTGGAAACGTGCTACTAGGCCCACGCCGTAACAGATATCCGGACGGGTGCATTGCATTGCGTACATCAAAATACCGAACATGCTTAAATACTCTACACCCTTCATCTGTTCATGCTCTGCCAGGTTATTGGGGCCGTCACGTTTTGACAGTGCGCGCTCAAACACCACCGACGTATCCACGGGTTTGGCATCCTGTAATCTAAATCTTTTCAATATTTTGTTGATATAAACTTCTTGAGACAGACACAATTTTCGGGTAGCCCGATCTCTAGAAATTTTAATGCCTAATATTTACGTGGCTTCTCCCATTTCCTTCATCTTAAATACAGATGCCAACCAGGACTTTGACTTGATCATAAAACTCAAGTCGTTTTGCGGCAATGAGTATGTCGCCCACGTATAAAGTTAAGATGACATACTTAGACTCGGAGGTCTTGTAATACACGCACGGATCCTCGTGAAGATTCACAAATCCGTTTCCTACGATTTCCTCGTGGAATCTGTGGTATCATTGCCGAGACAACTGTTTGAAACCGTAAATAGACATTTGGAGTTTACAAACTTTACGTTCGTTGCCAGGAGTAATGAAACCCTCTTGTTGCTCCATGTAGATCTCTTCCTCCGGGTTTTCGTGGAGGAATGCGATCTTAACATCCATTTGGTGCAGCTCGAGATCAAGACTTGCAACCAAGGTCAGAATGGCCCGTACTGTGGTGTAAGGCACAGTTGGTGAGTATGTTTTGTCAAAGTCCACTCCGTGAAGTTGGGTATATCCTTTCACAACAAGTCGGGCTTTGTATCGCTCGACTTTTCCATCAGCAGTGAGTTTCAGTTTAAGAACCCACTTTGCTCCTATGGCTCTGCGGTTAGCAGGTAAATCAACCAAAGACCATACCGAATTGGCTTTCATTGATGAGATCTCTTCCTCCATTGCATTGCTCCATTCCTTTGCTTGAGTTCCTTCCAATGCTTGTTGATCCGTTACTGGTTCGTCAACAGATGTTAGAGTGAAGATTTCTTCTCTCTCGATGGGATACTTCCTAGGAGAAGTTTGATGCCTTTGACTGGGTCTAGGCTCCTTCTCCCCATCTTGATTTTGAACGCTACTCCCACTCGGGACAATGCTTCCATTCGGAGCATCACTCCTACTGGGAACAAGAGTAGTGTTAGAACCTTGACCTACAACCTCTCTCTGACGGCCTCTTGGTCTCGGGATCCTATACCCGAGATGAATTCCTTGTTCACTAGGACCTGAAACCAAGTTGGTCGGAGTACTCCTACTGGGAACAATGGGTAGTGTTGGTGGTTGTGGTGTCGGTCCAGCTACATGATTATCAGGTTCAACTTGATTCGTCTCTGTGGCAACAGCTACATGTTTCATTATTTTTCCAGCTCTCGGTATCACTTCAGACGGAAAAAAATTTGCTACCGGGAAGAGGAAGATGATCAACAAAAGTGTTCCACCTTCCTCTATTAATATTAATGATATTAATGCAATGTTCTATAATGCATTCGGAAATATTAAGCAAGTTGATCCATTTGCTGAACTGGGCAAGTACTTGAGAGAGGACAGAGAGCCATATGATGCAAGTAGACCAGACGGTGATTTCTTGAATTGTTGGAAGGTAAACTCATATAAATTTCTTATACTTGCTGAAATAGCCAGAGATTTGCTAGCAATACCAGTTTCTACAATAGTTTCTGAAAGTTCTTCAGCACAGGAGGAAGAGTGACTGATGACTATTGTAGTCGTTTGAGTCCTAGAATGGTTCAAGTTCTGATTTGTATCCAAGATTGGATTAGGGGGTTTTCATCCAACATGATATCTGAAGATGAGTTAGAAGAGCTTGATAAACTCGAGTGATGCAGTGTGATGGGAGAAAAGACTCGTGATTCAAGGGGAATGCGGATAATTCTATGGATAGAGAGCGCAAGAACTCGTTGATTCAGAAGAATGCCGAGAAATTGACGCATGATTGAGGAAAATCTCGATTTTTTATTAATAATTTCAAAACTTAATAACTAAGACTGCTAAACATAGTTTATATAGAGAAATCTAAAACCCTAACCCAAGCCAATTCCGAAATTAAGAAATAAATCCAACATAAACCTAAATTTGACAAAAATGACCTAAAGAAACATAAATTGCGATTTTATCCCTTTAAACGAAGGACTTTGGCCGAAATCTGTTCTACCCTATAGTTTCTATTGGTCTCGCTCAGATCTCCTTTTTTGCATGAAAAGCTGTATTCACGCGCTAAAATCCGACACTCCAACCACATCATCGAGTGCGGTATGTATAAGATTTTAAATTGCTTTGAACTTGCACAATTGTACTTTCATGTAATTTTGTCTAATATGCTTTTGACTTGCTTGAAAAAAAAAAATTGTAGAATTTTTCGAAGAAATTCCTAATCAAATTGATGATGTGATTTCTTGTATCTAGAGGATCGATAAGTCTTTCTTATGATGTGGATGTGTGGTGTGCATGAAGATGAATATGAAGAATGTTGGCCGATAGGCCCATGGCCATTATGGGCTTCCCTTAAGTCCATACATGTAGGAAGTGAATGGCAATTGGCTGCCAACTTGTGGTGATATAATACCACACCGGCCAGACTAGCATTGTTTAGCTAGTTTATATTGGGCAACTCATTTTATAGTAGTAATAGCTTACTAGATGAAAGGCTCTCTCCACGCGCGCAGGGGGGTGCAGTCGAGTGGATCGAATACCCACCCCGGTAAGCTTGGCTTGCGTGCCCGCGACGTGCGTACACGAATGTCGGTCCGGAAAGCTAGCCTTGCGCGATTCCGGTTTTGCTAAACCGAACTGTGGTCTGTCCAGATACATTGAATCCGAAAATTTATTTTTGGTAACATTTAAATATAGACATAATATATTTCGAGATTAATATGATGTAATTAATGAGTCCAATTTTGGACAGAATTGATGTCGAGAATATTTTGTTGCATCTCGAAATTAATACAGAAGGAGTCTGTCTGCCCTATAAATACAGCATCAATCCTTCACATTTGGATACACCTCACAAATTCATTCTCTCATTTCTCTCTGAGTTTTCCAACCTCTCCGAGTTTATCTGCCACTGCATTATCAGGTTATAGTATCTGTTTATTTTATTAATTCAGGTTCTACAATTTGTTCTTATATTGAATTTCTGCCGTCGTCGTCGGCATCTCTATTAAAATCCTGTTGTGTTCAGGTATTGAGTTCGGTTCGGTCAAGCGTGTTTCGTGCATAACACGATTTGACGGCACTGTTGAATCCTGGGAGGTGATCGCCCCGTGTTTAAACTCCTTTGCATAACCCGAGGGTGGAGTGGGGCGAAATTGCCTTAAGGAGACCGTGATCAGCACGGGCCTCAGTATTAAAATCACGTTTTCGTCTTTCTCGATTTTACGTGTAATTTCGGAGTTGTTAATATCTTGCATGATAATTCGGTATAGTTATATGTAAGAACTCGAAATTTGACTATTTACATTTAGTCCCTGAAGTTTCAAATATTGCAAATTGATCCCTTAATTTTTTGTGTGTTGCAGTTTGACCCTGATATATGCCAACAGTCTTAAGGCAATTTTATTGTTGATTATCAGGGTTGTTGTTGGATCTTAATTTTGAAACTAACGTTGTTGTTTATTTGTTATCAGATATGGATCCAAACAACAATACATATGTTCCCTTCTCTAGCGAGATGATTCCCGAGACGGAAGTGCCAAATCAGGGAACTGGAGGTGTACCTCCATCGACAACTGCTGTCAACACCACTGCTGTCACCACCACCGCTGATGTATGCACCAGACTGAATTTGCTTCCAGGCGGTGGTTTCAACTTTGCTGCTCCAGGTGCTAGTTCATCTCAAACTGTTCCTAATCTCGGATTCGGGAACTTTGCTGGAGCACCATTGGCCGGAGGAGTGGCCATGCCCCGTATTTTAACTTCCCCGGTGGAGAAACCAGAAAAGTTTGGCGGGACGAACTTCAAGATATGGAGTGAGAAGATGAAGTACTATATCACCTTCCATAGCATGGAGAGATTCCTGACAGAAATGCCCCCGCCAATTGTCCCAGATGATGCACATCCTTCTTGGCGTTAGAGGCATGGAAGCATTCAGACTACCTGTGCAGGAACGCTATAATGAGCTGTCTTACCGACCCGCTGTATCATGTCTACAGGAGGACGACGTCTTCAAGGGAGCTGTGGACGTCCATTAATTCAAAATACGAGT